>JACTTY020000048.1:0-1200000 GCA_014595695.2 Epargyreus clarus clarus | reverse complement strand
TATTAAGTTTTTATAATAAGTATGCAGTGCAAGTTCTTGGTTTTGCCAAACCATGAGCTTGTTAGTATCACCAAACCTCTAGGCCGTAGAGAAAAGCGAATGAAGTAAATAACGATGATTGTAATTCTTTATCTTTCTAATGCCTGTAATCCGTGTCTATTGACGAACAAAAGATTTTTTTATATAAATTCGTTTATGAAACAAGCTATACATAAAGGTAACTATTTTTTAATTTATTGTTAAACGGTTTAGAGTGCACGGATAGAAATATAATTATTTTTTAATAAAATTATATACAACGAAATTAATCAATACCAGAAAAATAATCCTCAATTGTATACTAAATTTATTACTTAGCGTTTCAAAAAACATGACCATCCATAGTCAGATAAAAAAGCAGTTTACCGAGACCACCTCTTGCTGTGGGGAGGATCAGTGAGACAAAAACCCTGCAATGAGACAAAAAAGGGTTGTAGTTTAATAATCTTAAAAATATGGGCTAAATTCGTTATGTTGGCCATCTTGCACAGTGCGTAAAGTGTGATCCACATTGTAACAAACTGCACCAAAATGATTATAATTTTCTTTGTACGTATTTGCATACGTACGTGCTAAAATAAAGTGTGGATTTAATCTTAGTAATAAACATAGAGAAATCTATAAATAGTTGATATTATACTCAAATAGAAAGTATTTTTAAACCAAGTTACGAATCGTTTTACATTTAAATAAACTTAAATACGATCTAAAATACTTGAATCGACGTAATTTATAGTAAAATAATAATATTTTGTCATAAAATGCTAAATACAACGAAAAACATTAAATAATAAACATACGGAACCTGCGTTGTGTTTTGGCAATAATTTCCTTGAAATAGTTAAGTATGGCAATTCAGGGGGATGTTTACTATGTTGGAAGCATTGATACAAGGTGTATCCTTCCGCTCTCTCATCTCTGTTCCTCTTTTGTTCTCTACATTCGTCCTGCTTGCACTTTAATCCGCACCCGCGCGTCCTTCAGTTCGTCGAGTTCTCGTGTCTCGTTCAATCAATGCTTTTTTCTGTGGTGTGAGGTAGAAGTGTACAGTGATACATTCTAGTCAAATAAAAAACGGACGTTCATAAAAAGTACACCTGATTATAAGGTAGTACGATTAGCGATGGCACTCGACAGTAAAGATATCAACGAGATTGTGAAGAAATGCAAAATTTTGCTGCTAGACATCGAGGGAACAACAACATCGATCAGCTTTGTTAAGGTAGGTCTAAAGCGATTTACCGGCCGGTGTTTTGTTTCAACATGTGTTATTTAATTATCACCGGAAATAAAATACGTGGGCGAATTTGCATGTTTTTGTTTAGTCATAGAACTAGATTCCTGGTGGTTCGTATGGATAAGTTATGCAAAATGGTCGCGTTTTCGGATTCGCAACATGGAGGACGAAATCAAAATGGTACCCCTTTCTAAAGAATTTTTATTTCGTCTTATATTCATCATGTGGTGTTTTATAACGTGATTGCTTAGATATTTGGTAGCGATTGTTGAATAGTTTAAAATAATGAATAATTTTTATGTTTCTTGTTAATTATGTGAGAATTGAGAAGCTGAATGAAAATATGTGTGTATTTTTATTATTCATATGCAAAAAATTTCATGTTTTGTCGTGTATTTATCACATCGAAGTTGAAAGAGAGCTAACGCCTATCGTGCCGGCACAAACAGCTGTTCGCCGCAGCTGGCTGGTGAAAAAATGTGGAACAGTTAACTGTCCTCTTTCAATAGCCGTCAAGTTCACTAGCGTTGTCTCTGTCACACTCGCGGCAGACATGTAAAGATGACAAAGACGAAATGAGTGCCGATGTTCGTGCTTTGATGTCTGGATAATAATAATGAAGTAGTGGTTGTATCGTACACGCAAAATGAAGCTTATCAAGCATTTTTAATTGTATGTAAGGAATTTTTCTTCGAATCATCTGTAATTCTGTAGTAATTTTTTATGATTGCTTAATTGATGTTAATGTGCTTCATTCACATTTTGTCTTTATCATTTGGTACTAATTATGATTTAAAAAAGAAAAATGAATAGGTTTTATACACAACACTAATTTTTTACATATTATTATGTCTCTTGATTAACAATTAATCACACATTGAATGAAAATATCCATTATTTTATTTGTTGAATACACAATGAATATATTCCAAATTTACCCCTAAATTTTGGTCAAGCTCTCGAGAACCGGTTTTGAAACTACATAATGCAAGGGGGACAAACAGGATTGACCCCTACAGAATTTGGGATTAAATCTGCAGATTTGTAATGGGTCCCTTTTCTGGTAATGATACTGTAAACTCTGCAATATAGTCTTATTTAGGTTATTGCACTACTTAATTCTAGTACCATATTTTATGGGCTGCAGCACTTTTGAGCATAGTATAGCACTTTGACTCTACTGCGGGATAGGCCTGAAGCATACTGCACAACATTGCTTTAATCCCACTTGGATTACAGATTAGCATTCTACCCATCTAATGTTTTCGAACCTAACCTTTGACCAGGCATTTGAAAAGGTTCAAAAACGACCATCCAAAGATAACACCAGTTTCATAAAGCGCTCTTCGAAGTAAGGAATTACTTATTAATTAGAAATGAAAATATTTAATTATTTTCATATTTATGATTGCTGTATAATAATGATTACTTGGGAACAAATGGCTATAGCTCACACTATATCAAAGTTTTTGTATCAATGTTTTTGGCTCAAAGTAAATTAATGAATTTAAGAGTAATGCGCTACTCTTTGACAGCAACTGTACCTTTCCACCAGAGTAGGTGTGTGTGGTGTGTGAGTAGTGGTGGAGGTAGTATCCTATGGTTGTGTGTTAAAACTATACATACAATTGATTGATTCAGAAATGAAATTTCATTTTTCAAAATCAAACAATCTCATTTATATTGGTAGAAGAAAGGCTTCCTAATTCATGAATTTTCTTTTACGATAGGTAGAGGGTGAATTAGTTAAAGTTAAATCACACAACTCAAAAGTCTGACATGTATAAAACTCAAAAAACTATTCTCAAGAGATGTGAACCTGTCCGGGCGTTGTTCTTGAACCTTTCTTTCATTTTTTTTTTCATCTAAGTAATAAATGAGCATCCAGTAAGTGGATATTGCAGCCCATGGACATTAGTAAACAATCTAATATGGAAAAGATTCTATCAAAAGCTGGACAGATGTGTAATTCCACTCCTGAGGCCTAAGATGGTCATCTCATATCAGTCAGCTGATACACAGCTGATATCCACGTTTCCACTGAAAAACAATTAATGCTTCATCATAGAAATAGGTTCAATGTGGTAGCTTTATGGTTGACCATAGAATTTATATTATAATATGACTTTATTGTAATGGTAATTGAATATCGGCTTTCATAAAAAAACATATTTAATATTTTTTTTATTTCAATATTTTTTTAAATTGTTTTACCTTGGAAATAACAGCAGTTATGTATATCAGCTTTGTAGTAAAGTGGCTTTTGCTCATGATTCTGCCCACATAGGCCTCTTTTACTATGATTGATTGTCCTATCAGTTATCCAGACCACTAACAATCTTCATGCCTAATTTCATCTGAATCTGGTCAGCACTTTTGTGTGAAAGAGTAACATACATCCATACATTCTTACAAAACTTTCACTTATATAATAATCGGTAAGAAAATATGTTTGTGGAGTTGTTGTTTTAAAATCTTTGCTTTGCAAAAGATCATAAAATATGCTCATGCTTCAAGTAGGAAACTTAATCATAAAAATTGCACAATGATTTATTTCTATAATATTTAGTATTTTCTAGATATCCATCCAAATTATAATGAAAGTCGAGCATCAAAGATCCCTCATAAATTTCGATGGCGTCACTGAATCTCTTATTAAGTGCGACTTAATTTTTTTGCATTATTTCCTTTAATCTATAGTTATATGTCACACATTGTAATAAAACTATGCATGTGCATGCATACTATAAACTTGAAATAGATTTGGAATGTGAAAAAAAATCGCTCGGAATGTCAAGTGGTCAAGTGGATTTTGATGTTAAAGTGCTGAGATTTTTAATGTATTAAGAAACAAACACTTAAATTATTTTTAGCCTTAATGGGTATGTCGAAGTTGTCTTTTTTTTATAATAAAGTAATTTATATTATCGTTTATATTCATAAAACGATTTAGTTCACATTCTCGATACTTTTATACTATGTGAGTTAAAGGCAAGGTCAACAAAAATAATGTAAACAAGTAGTAACATATTATAAAACTCTGATAATTTAATTGTCCAAGCCACGGTAACTGCGTATGTTTACGAATTTTGCAAAATAAGACCTATTCGGATTGAGGTAATGTCAGCTCGCGACACTGCCGCATTCCGAGTACGCTGTCTGCGAAATGTTATCTGTAATATGTCCTAAACCTGTATTTCTAGGGGAAAAATACCTTCATTACGAGCGCGAACAAAACAAACATTAACTCAGTATAGTATAATGTGTGGATTTTTTTAAATTAAATACATATTTTGTACTTGAGGGCTGTCATTGCGTTGATAATTCCGAGGACTAAGTTGGAACGCCTCATAATGTATGAACTTAGCAGCCCTGAACACTGCTGTTATAAGGTAGAAATAAATACAAGTATAATCAGGAAAACAATTAATGCAAGAACCTTTATTTGTCTGAATGTTTTTGCAAAATCTTTTGGCCTTTTCCAAGATGAGCTCGTATGAAGTTTATAAACGTTAAGAAGATGGCATTTCGCAATCACGGACATTACATCTTATAGCGGGCGTAGACTTGGCCCATATGCGCAGTATTTGAGCCACAAGCCATGTAATATATAGTACAATTAGAATATGTTTTGTTATCATAAACAAAAATCTCTAAATTCTAGGCGGCAAATGGTCTGTTAGACACGAATGGCATTTGCGGGACATTTGACAGGGAAAGGTGGAGGAACCGCTGCTCATGTGCGGTACCGCATCGCCCACGTCTACACCAAAGAGATTGAATACCATATAGGACTATGCAGTATACATTGTCAAGATTTTTATACAAAAGCTTTCATAGCAACACTGTCTGATCGACACATTATTACCAATTGGTAATGATTAGTGAACCATGGATGACTTCGTCATTATGTCCGGTATATTAAGTCGAATATATACATACATCATATACATACATACATATACATACAATACATGTATTTCTATCTCATATTAGCTAAGTGAATAGCCGCTGCAGCTCACTACAGATGTTCATAAGCGACAGTAACCACTTATAACCAGGTGGATTGCATACCCATAGCAATTTTAAACATATAACATAATATAAAAATAAAGAGAACTTGAAAAGAGGCTAAACAATACAATTATAACTTATGAAGATATCTTTAGTATGCTATTAATTTTAAGAACTTATCACGTGTAAGTATATTCAAATATTGGGCAGTAGGTACGCAACTCGACTTCCCCGTAGCGCCGCCCTCACCCACCCTCGTGCACTCCGCACCCTTCGGACGAGATCGTAGTAACGTTGCTCTTATAAGGGCTCCAGTAGACATAATACTTGTAACATTAACTTTCGACGATTTATCCGCTTTTTGGAAGGACTATTACAGCGATAAATTACGGCACATCGTACACGGTTGATCGTCGTTTATTTATAACCACTTTTCCACGTTATATGCAGCAATTTAACGCAAAAAAACGCGGTTGTCGTAACAGCAACCAAACTTACCATGTCGCCAAAATGCAGCATTTATGCAATCGCCAAAACGTATATGTAGCGGTCTTACAATCTTCAAGAGTGTGCTACTTACCTATAACATTTGATTAGTCCTAATGCGATCTTACCACATTCAAAAGTTTGCTACTTACCTATAACATTTAATTAGTCCCGCATTAATTTTACATCAGGATCTCACAAGCTTTCATTCTGTACGTTTATACTACTACCAGAATGCGCCATATATCTTGTGTGCATATTTTTTGGGGAATCCCGTGCGTAGCCTGAAGAGGTCCTTTCTCTCTTTCTATCTACACTTTGACTCTAACAATACATTATCAATTTGGTATCTCTATCAAGAATGTAGTTTTATCGTGTACTATAATTGAATATTTAATTTACCATTTAGCGTTGTACCGACAACATTATTTCCTCATATCCTTTATGGCAATTGTTCACACGTTCCAGTTATCTTACGTCGCGTGCTCTTTTGTCGTTATGTATCGTCATATTATGTTCTGAAAGCTGTTTTATATTGATTAGCATCTCATGTGCTAGCAAGAAGCCTGCCTCTTAATCGTGGGGACCTAGGTTCAAATCCCAAACCGAATTTTCGAAGTTGTATGCGTTTTGGACGTTAATTGACACTTGCTAAACGGAAGGAATTCTTTGAAATCTCTTACGATTCCTCACTTCCTTGCAAGACTTAGAATTCTTAAAATATTCGTAACGCATATCCTCCTTCCTTTCGGAAGTTTTTTAAAAATAAGTTCTCAATTTTCAAGGGTGCTAAGTGTGTGTAGACTTCACAGTCACTATTTTGGATTATAGCTTAAACCTTCTATCATTCTGAGAGCAGACCCGTGTCCGTCCGTCAAAAATACTGAATACATTAAAGATTTTTCTAAATGAATGCAAAATTTTGTATTTTCGGGTCTATAAGTAAGCCTTCAATAGAGATTGGGATGCCACTGCAGCCGTTTCAAGATTAGCTGTTGACAGAATAAAATCAATGTTAACATGTACGTCAGGCAACAATGCTGGATTTATAGAAAGTACTAAGACACTGCTTAAGAATTTAAATCAATTACAGTTGACCCGCGAGCGAATATAATATATAATCATATTGAGAACAGATTATAATTAATTACAAAGATAGATTCATCAATACAATTTGCATATTTTAATTATGGATCAGATGATCGGCGTGCGACAAGGTCACTAACACCCATTCCTGGCCGAAATCGAAAGTGAACACTTCGGAAGATATCGACGACAAAAAATGATGAGGCTTCAACAAGTGGGCGGTAAAAATGAAACAAACCTTACTGTTAAGTACTGCTGCTTTCCTGGAAATTAAAAAAGAAACTATTGTTTGAATTTCTATTGTCTCTGAAGACCCTTGCAGGTAGGTATTTTTACAATGCAGGCCAGGGTGGTACCTACATACCTCATTCTGTATTACTGCTTACTTCATTCATTGTTACTGTTAATAATATAAGGAGGTAATTGTTGGTCTATAGAATTTCGTTTTTAAATGTCAAATACAACAAAACGTGAAAGACTTTTTTGAATCCGTTTTTGCTTGGTTCATAACTATGTTTTAATTAGAATTGAGAATTTCATAAGATTACAAATTACTAAGGGAAATTGTAATCTTATGAATACCTACAATAATATAAGGGATATTTTATGACTCAACTGTCCTGACTGTGTTAAAGTTGGTAGAACTCTTCATGGTATGCTTCCACTGCTACTCCCACTAGCACCACCGTCATACTTCTTACTCGTCGTGTCAAGTTAGTGTCAGTGTAGGATTGAAGGGCGTGGTAAGGAAGAGACGCCTATCTGAGGCGTTTCAACTTTGTTCAAATTAACATTTTTAATTGATGCAACGTATCACTGGCTGACTTCAATTAAGACTTGAATCTTATTGACTTTACTAGATTTGTAATTCAAAGCCATTTCATAAATTTGAATCGAAAGGTAGCAGTTATATTTTATATTGTCGATTATTTATTTAGTTTGTTCATTTTCATTCGAAAGATTTTTTAACTCTTCTCAGTTATCGAAAATTAACGATACTTTTAGTTGAAGGAATGAAAACCGGCAGAGCGGAGTTTATAAACATGATAGTTAGTTTCACTTGGGAAAGCTGGGAAAACTAACTTTCCTAAAGATAATTACTTACTTGCCTATTTCGACGACATTTCTGTATACATTAATCTTTGTAGGATGATAGAAATTGTATGTTATATAATTCATTTACGGGGTAATATTATTTGGAGAAATATTTCACAAAGACCTGGATTCTTTGATCCCGTTCAACATTTTAATTCAATCTCATTTTCACTATAATTGGTTTAAAAGGTAGGTTTGGGTAATAATAGCGTCGGGGTAATGCCCTATGAATCATAATGCAAGGTAAATGGGCCATATTTTTTTTAAATTAGCAACATATTTTTCAAAGCATGGAAATAACAGGGATTCCCAAACTATTTTGGGCAGAGACCCCTTTCCAAAATTAACTCATCCCTTAGACTTCCATAGCTACTACTTTGAAATCCTACCTCTAGTTATTTTTACTAGTATTATTCCTATTATTTATAAACCATTAACTATTTTTTAAATCGATATGTTTAATCATTGCAGCATTAAGTCTCCATGTTGTATCTATTACAGTCGTTCGAAAAACATTACCCTCTGAATTCGGGTAAAGATGATCAAATTAGCCTGCAATTTATTTTTTACAAGCGCCGATATAACTAATTTATCTTGTCAATCTAGCAGTCTAATTAATACGTAACACAATTTTTGGATATGCCCAGAATTAAAATTCATTTCGGCAAACTCGCTTAAAGCCTTAAAACGTATATCCCCCACATTTTGCGTTAAGCGTTCTTTAATTGGAGCACGATTGAGACAATGTGGTAACGGCCGGGACGCATAGGCCGGGACAAGTTCGGGCTAGGTAGGCGCTAGCCGGTTTGGGTAGCGCCGTCGACGGTCGCCGGTCGCGGGCAGTTCGTTCACCCAGCCTTGCCGCGTCGTAGACGGCAGTTTCACCGACATTTCACGTTATGCTTAATCATTGAGCCGTTTTCACACAGACCCGGGTCACGATCGGATCTATGATTGCCTGATAACTCATCTGGCTAGACGGTTGGAACTGTTGTAAAATTTTCGCGATGATTATAGCTGAAACTATAAGGTGTTAAGGTTTTTAGGCTTACGAACTAAATACTAGTTTCTAGTGTATGAAAACGTTCTTGTTTTAACTAAATATAACAGTCGTGGTTAACGAAAAATAAAGAAAAAAAAAGACTCATGGTTAGAGACTCGAAAAACAGTCATAGTACATTGGGAGTTAAGATAGTACGACAGTCCCAAACGTATGTTTAATAGAGGCGCATAGATAGATATATTGCACACTTCAATAGAACATAACAATGATATCTATACTAATATTATAAAGAGGAAAACTTTGTTTGTTTCTTTGATTGTAATGAATAGGCTCAAAAACTACTGGACTGATTTTAAAAATTCTTTCACCATTCGAAAGCTATATTATCCACGAGTAACATAGGATATATTTTATATGAAATATATTTGATAAATAGATATTGAGGCGGTACAAAGTTTGCCGGGTCAGCTAGTGTTATTATATAGTTAATCGTATGATATAGCCGGCACATCTGTTTAACTATCAAAAATCTAATCAATCTTTGTTGCTATGCGGAAGTAATGATCGCAATGCAGTATGCTCTAGCAATATGTTGAATCTAAACAGACATGATACATGTCGGATATAATATTCAAAGTCCCCAATCAATAAATTATATATTATGTTTTGTATTTATTTCAGAGAATATAACTTTTTAATCCGACATCGATACCGATTTTAGAAGTACCTACTTGTCATTAATATCCTTACTAATATTATAAATCCGAAAGTAACTCTGTCTGTCTGGTTGTCTCTTCTTCACGCCCAAACCACTGAACCGATTTTAATGAAATTTTGTACAAAGATAGTCTCAGACCCGAGAAAGGACATAGGACAGTTTTTATCCCGGAAATCCCACGGGAACCTAGGGATGGCGATCTAAGATCGATTAATCGCAGAATCGATCTTTTGAACCCAAAACATCGATTATTTTAATCGATATTAGTAAGGATTGAATCGTAAACTATGCATTTGATGAAGTGATGATCTTTAGCAAAGTTGAAGGCACAAATTTTCAGTTTTATGTTTGTAAGTAGGTGCGTTATATTATTTTCTTTTAAACGCGGGCGAAGCTGCGGGCAAAAACTAGTCGGTAATAAACTAGTGGTCAAAATACGGCCATTCAATCTATGGGGTATTCAGTTTAAAATCCCAGACACACATAAAAAAACTCAATTGTGTGTGAAGTCTACCTACCAGCTGGCAATCTGTTAGGACAGTGGACTAGTGCTTAAGCCCCTCACCCGGAGACATGTGCCCAGCAGTGGTATTGCACAGGGTTGATTACGCACATTTATTACTACGATGTTACCATAATGAACGATTTGTCTCGTACTCTTTCGAAATAGAAGAATAGAACAGAACTAGTAGCAAACAATACTGAACCCCATACCCTGCCAATCTAGTTACATAATTATTATAATTGTTGTTGTTTCATTACTTTTTTTAAATTGATAATTTCTTCCACAGGACAAACTTTTCCCTTACGCCGAGGAGAATGTGAAGCAATTCCTGGACAGTAAGTGGGATACTGACGATGTGAAGAAGGCCGTGGGTGCTCTAAGGGAGCTGGCCAGCGAAGACTTGAAGAAAGACGCAGAGCGCGTTGAAGCGGTCATTCCTGGAGAGGTATGATATTATAATATAGAAGCTATCTGATACCGACAGATGGAACTTGTTTCTTGGTTTATAACTATGTTAACTTACCGATTTCCTATAAATACTAACTTCCGTCCGTTATTAATAATCAATCTGTCAAACTGTTTACCTACCAAGGATCGAAATTTGTTTGACAATTTCTTCATATTAGACATTGTCAATATTCGATCTTTGATACGAAAAAATTGGATAGATTGCCAATTAATAACGATTTTATATGAATGTGTATGTAAAAAATGAGTTTTCTTTGATAGTTTTATACAAGTTTCGGAATGGCTTCGTTCTAAAGAAATATTGAGTGAAATTAACTCCTAACCTACATGTAATATTTAATATATAAAATTCTCGTGTCACAGTTTTCGTTGCCATACTCCTCCGAAACGGCTTGACCGATTTTGATGAAATTTTTTGTGCTTATCCGGTATCTATGAGAATCGGCCAACATCTATTTTTCATCCCCCTAAATGTTAGGGGTAGTACAACCCTAAATCTTTTTTTTATTTATATGGCAATACAACGTTTGCCGGGTGAGCTAGTTTAATATAAATATTTTATACAACATAATTGAGGAAGTCTTTAGGCATTTTGATAACCTCTGAAAGATTGATTGATAACGAACAACCCATAGATAAGTGACATCAACATATTGTAAACTATGTCAAGTTAAGCAATACATGGCTTACAATTTTTGGGAACTTGTAATGGAATCTGTATTGATGGTAAATATGCCTTTCGCTCAGATATACTCCAGCTATGGATGTATGTTAAATCTCTTAATGGGATTCATCGAGTTCACTGTAAGAAATTACACTGAATGAAAATCGAGCAATATATTATATAAATATTGAAGAGAATACAAGAGTAATTTATTCACAAACAAAATAAAACATAACACATAAGCATTATTGGTGGGTTTAACACATACACCATTTTCTACCACACCTATTTCTACCTAATAACAGCAGTGTTAGGCGCTGCTGTGTTCCGATTTGAAGGGTGTGGTAAGGGAGACAGACTTTTCCAATGCGTTCCAGCTTAGTCCTCAGGGGTAGCGGCGCATCTGTGGCCGACCTCAAGTAGGAATATCTAATCCTATCTGGGGTTGATTACAGTTGTCCATGGGCGGCAGTAGCCACTTACCATCAGGTGGACTGCATGCTCGTGTGCTACTCTTATATTATAAAAAAAAAAAAAATACACAGCCTAGATACGTCACACGTCCCTCTCTAGTGGAAAGTAACTCAAATTCTAGTATATTTAAAGCAATGCATGGAGAGATAGGCGTGTACCAGTGGTATTCAAATGGTTGTAATGAGATTGTGTTTAAAAAATGGTCGCTTTAGTTACAGAACAAGGTACATTTAAATTGATCAGTGTTTTACTTTCTTTCCAGAAAGCCTCAAAGGAGGATCAAATCGAGGGTCTAGTCAAGAATGTTAAATGGCTGATGTCCAGCGATCGCAAGGTTGCCCCACTCAAAGACATGCAGGGCTTGATTTGGCAGCAGGGATATGATAATGGCGATATTAAGGGCCAGTAAGTTTCCACACTATTCACTAAGTATTAAAGTAATTTGGAATTAATAAAGTACATTATTCTATTAAGAGCTGTTATCAAAGTACATGGAAATTTAAGTGTTAGGACCCGCGCAGAATTTTCCCTAAAAACGTCTATTTTGACGCGGGTCTTCGGGAAATGTTTACTAAACAAATTCGTATGCCTTTTTTTCCTACCTTTTTTTAATGTTTAAGGTGCGTAAAATGCTGACAGGTTCGCGGTTCGAACAAAAAAGTGATATAGTACATGTATATTTAAATTATGTTAAATTATTTATTTACATTATCATATTAAGCAATATAGCAGGTTATCAGAGGTCAAGGACTCAGTTATTTTATAGTTATATATTAAATATAAATATATTTTTACATGGTGTCATCATAATTCACAAGCCATTATTTTACCACTACTGGGCTCTGACTTCAGTTCAAAATGGGATTTATTTAGATCTGCTGTTCATTGCTTTGTTTGTCATCAGGCCTATGAGAATATTACCGAGAACTCGCAAGCATCGATGGTGTAGATGTCTTGAGAAAGTTTCATTGTAAACATTTTTATACTCAAACTCTTGATATTTTTATATTGCAGCGTCTACGACGACGTAATGGCCGCTTTGGAACAATGGCGCTCTGGGAAAGACAAGAAGGTCTACATCTACTCTTCTGGCTCGGTTCGAGCTCAGAAACTCCTGTTCGGCCAATCCCTCGCCGGAGACCTCTTGCCACTGATCGACGGTCATTTTGACACGGAAGTTGGCGCCAAAGGTGACGCCACCAGCTACACCGCCATAGCCGAGAAGATCGAAGTGAAGCCTGGGGAAGTACTTTTCCTTACTGATAAAACAAATGGTGAGTAATTTGCACTTTTTTTACACGTGTTTTGAGTTATCATTGAGCAGACTAAAAAGGTTCTGCTCACATTTGGGCTGAGAGCCAATTAAATCATCATGTCATTGTAAGCAAATAATAATCAGTTGTCACATTATTCTGACCAATGTTTGGATGTGCCTTGAAAACGGAAGCGGTTTTGTTCTGGCAGTAACCTTGAAAAAATGGGTTATGTGGGATTGTATTGTATCTCCTGCCCTTGTGTAGAGGACTTCGCAATCACGAGGAACGCAACTGGAGCCCTCTTAGCACACAGTGCTCCATACAGACTCTGCCCATGAACAGAATTTTACGCTCCTCCTGCACCTTTTACAACGGCCACTGGCTGAGCGATTTGAGCTCAACCTCTTGTAGCTTGCAACATCGAAAGCTCTTTTTTGTCGCCTTGTATGACAAGCAGGGGATACCATAGCTCTATTATGGTTCTGAGACCACATGCAGGGCCGGATTTAGAGGTCTAGAGGCCTTAGGGCAACAAAGGAGTGGAGGCCCCCTGGCCCCAAATTATTTTCCGAATAAAATGAACAATTTTTTCAGTTGAGTTTTTCAATAAATATTTTATTGTGAAACGCAGGTAGATTCTTCTAATATTCATGTTTGTACAAACTACTGTAGATAAAGGTAAAACAGCGAAAAAAGTATCAAAGGAAAAGATTTTCTTTTACTAGTGTTTACTAGTCAGAATTAAAAAAAAAATCCGACGTCTATTGTGGGGGCCCCTCTTTTGTGGAGGCCCCGGGGCTGCCGCCCCGGTTGCCCTCCCTTAAATCCGGCCCTGACTACATGAGTTCTTGCCTTCGATCACTAATAAGAACTAGATACACAATCCCATACAAAAAAGAACTTAAAAAGTGGCGTCAAATTGACGTCAAAAACAAAGAAAAAAAAAAATTGACGACCGTGGTTTGTCACTTGGACAAGGAATTAGTGGAGACGAACTGTCATTACTTTTAATATTTTTATTAGGTTGAAGTAATTAATTTTAATGAACATAATAATAATTTATCAATGAAAGTAAGTAATATGCAGTCACAATTTATTATAATAAAAATATAATAAGTTTAAAATTAAAATATAACCAAATACAAGTAATTTAATTAAAAAATCAACAAGCTGTTTACGCCGTTATCCAACGAAATGGACTAAATAAATATGTAGTAAACCAACATTTATTTCAATTATTTTTACCGACTGCCAAGGAAGGGTTATGTTTTTCGCGCGTATCTTGTATATTTCTCTTTATTTATTTGATCGGATCTAACAAACGGCTGGATGAATGTCGACAATTAAGGTGTCATTATATTCGTCTCAATGACCCGAGTGTCCTTAGATAGGGGTTAGAAAAAAAAATCAAAATGGCGGGTTTTTGGCGCGTAATAGTAATATTATTATATTTGTATATATATAAAATAGCAAGGTGACTGACTGATTGACGGACTAAATTATTTTTTAATTTTTCAGAAATCAACGTACAGCCAAAACCGCTTAATTTAGAGTTCTGAAATTTTGCACATGGGTTCGCTATATAGCGTAAATAAGTACTAAGAAAGCCCTTTTGGAAATTCTACCCTTAAGAGGGTAAAACATATGACAGTTTTTTTCAAATCCTTTAATTTTGAAGCAACTACTGTAAAATTTAGTATTTGGCTTTCTGGATAGAAATAAAGACACACCTATTCATCCCTTTCCGAAAAATCAACCCCATAGAGGGCAAAATAAGGGTTAAAAGTTAATTTGAACAACCGTCAATTTTGACGCAAACACTATGAAATTTTGTATCTGGCTTGTTGGATAAAAATAATGAAATTCTACCCCTAACGATATAAAATAATTACCAGAACTTTGAATTACTGAAGTTATATATTTTATAAAGCGTGGATGTTTTTCCGAAATAGTAACACGTTTTTAAAAAAAGTTAACCAAAACTATGAGGTGGGGTCTTCGATCACTAATAAGAAGTCTGTTGTCTATATTTTGTTAAAAATTTTGTTTTTTTTTCAACACCTATCTAAGGACACTTTGGTATTTGAGACGGATATAATGACAACTTAACTGTCGAAATTCAATATCTTTGAAGATATAGATATTGAAAAAAGACTGTAAAATATTATCGTCGAAACTCAATGAATCCGAATGTAGATCTGAATAGTGAATATATAGTGGGATATGGAGCTGGAGATTTAGTACGTTATGTAGTCAAAGCTACAAAATGTGACGCATGTGTAAGTAGTTTGTTAGCCCACGATAAATTGTTCTTTCACAAGCTTATTGATGTGAAATATTTAGGCGGTCTGTTTTATTCATCTCTAGACGTTTTTGTGTTTGCAAAAAAACAGAAGTTACAATTAGGCTGTACCAGATGTGTCCTAAAAAGAATTTAGTTTCTATAATTTCCACCAAAGTATTATCATCATTTTTGGGTGATGATGTCTTTTCATCCAACTGCCACGACAATAATCATAGAATTATTACAATAAAGTCTATTGTTGAACGATACACTAAAATAAGATTGCATTACATAACCAAAAACGAAAAAATAAAAATCCATCGATATTATATTTTGTGCTCATATTGTGTTGTGCTGTATATTGTGTTGTGTATGTTGTGTTGAGCTCATATTGGACTTTACGCTGTTTATGTCGTTATCCAACGAAATATATTGCCGCCGACTTCAGAAATATGTACTAAATCAACAATTATTTGTATTTTTTTTACTTTGTAGTGACATAGAAGTCGGAAGTATATGTTTTGTTGAAAAAATTGATTTTCCAACACCTATCTAAAGACACTTGGGTATTTGAGACGAATATAATGACACTTTAACTGTCGGAATTCACACAGCCGTTTGTTGAATTCGAGGGAATAAAATGCAGTGCAGCTAAAGTCAGCTTATAAAGATACATACAAGATACGCGCGAAATACATAACCCTTTCTTGGCAGTCGGGTAAAAATAAAAATACGGAATCAAGAGGATGTCATTAATTCCTTGAAATAAAATGAGTTTATTGTATAACAGTCTTTTCGATGGATTTTTATTTTTTTCCGTATCTTTTTTGGCTATATAATGCATTCTTATTTTAGTGTACCGTTCGACAATAGACTTTATTATAATAATTCTATGATAATTGTCACGGCAGTTAAGTGAAAAGACATCATCACCCAAAAATGATGATAATACTTTGGTGGAAATTATAGAAACTAAATTCTTGTTAGAACACGTCTGGTACAGCCTAATTGTAACTTCTGTTTTTTTGCAAACACGAAAAACGTCTAGAGATGAATAAAACAGACCGCCTAAATTTTTTACATCAATAAGATTGTGAAAGAACAATCTATCGTGGGCTAACAAACTACTTACACATGCATCACATTTCATAACTTTGACTAAATAACGTACTACATCTCCAGCTATATATCCCACGATTTGATCAACATATTCAGACCTACATTCGGAATCATTAAGTTTCGACGATAATATTTCACAGTTTTTTTCAATATTTATATCTTCAAAGGTATTGCTGGAGTTGATTATTTCGTTTTCATTTTCTGCGCGATATCCTACTGAAGTATAGTTAAGGCTGGGTATTGTATTTTTACCACTTAAAATCGGAATATTTTCCAGGGGTATAGTATTTCCTGTAAATTTATTACTAAGTTCTAAATGCATTAGCATTTTTTATAAGCGGACTTTAGCTGCACTGCATTAGGGTTATTGTTATGACCTCCATGACTTCGTAAGTGGCTAAAAAACAATTCGATATGATCTTGGCTAAATTTGTAACTTAGAAGAAAAGAAAGGGTATCAGATTCAACTAGAGTCCTAAATAGATATATCAAGCTTTCAATGCAGACTAAAAGTCCAATCACACCAGTATTGGCTTGACATTTCCATAACGGAGTATTTTCCGAACTGTATACAACCCTCGTTTCGTTTTTTGTTTTAACAGTTTTTTTCCTACGGATATCAACACTTAAAGATATTAAATATTGCTTAGCTTTAATTAAATATGGAATAATTTGGTCAGCGTTACTAGCACTTAGTGGTTTTTTATATCCATGATGTTTTAGATTCCTAGTATTTAATATATCAAAAATATTATTTAAAATTAAAATGAACTCTACTGTTGCACTAACGTCTTTAAAATCGGTAAGTTTAAGGCTTTTTTCACAAAACTCAATAGCTTTAGCCACACTTCGACTCAAGACCTGAGTAGCTAATTTTACCTTCATTATTTCATTTCTGAATGCTATATGACGATGAGATAATTTGTTGGCAAGATGTAGTCCTTTTTCTTCCTGTAAGTTGTGAAGGCGACGGATAAAATCCCATTTTATAAGATTCTGATTGGCATCCTTGATATTTTTTTTGGACTCAAATGTGTTGCGCATTAGTTTTATCATGTGGCATGCATCTAGAAACACTGCTACTTCGTAGTTGCCTGAAGGATGTTTGAAATGGGTTTTCATGTTTGAACAATTGTCTATTTTACAACCGAGGATTCTCATACAAGAAATATTTGTTTTACACCCATCAAAAGTTAACGATATCACTTTTACACCAACAGAATGACATTTTTCCAAAGCAATTTTAAGTAAATTTGCCTTTACTTCAGCTGTCAGGCTCGATATAAAAAAATATGCTAAAGGGATTTTAAATGAATCATTTACTCCTACTAACATTATGACATACACTTGACTGGCTATATCATTTGTGTCATCAATGTTGCCAAAACCCATGTCAATCAAACCTTCATAGCGTTTACCAGTCCATATCTTTTGTTGCCGAATCGACATTTCGTCAGCGATAATAGCACCTATTATTACCTTATTTGTTACTTGTGCTTTTTCTTTGAGTCTGTCAAATGATTCTCCTGTAAATCCAGGCTCTGCGTTTATACTTCTGTACCAGTTACATAAAGTATTTGGGTGGGGTAGACAAGTGTCAAACATTTTTCGTATGTATTTATATGCTGCGGGCGAATAAAAGTGTAGCGTAATTGCGAATTTTCTTGCAGCTGGAGGATATTGAGCAAAAGGTCGTTTCTTCCCTTTTACGTTCTTTAAATACATAGCATTAAATGTCTCTGTTACTTCTATGTGTTTTGATAGATCATGAAGTAAAGACTGATCTACTGTTTGACGTTTATTTAATTTAGTCATGATACCCTTCAAACTACTATATTTTTTCTTTAGTCTACTATTTTGCTTTCGTAAATTAGATAACTTAATGTCTTTTATTTTTATAAGTTTTTTGCAAGCAAAGAGTTCCTTTTTTATACGACTTTTTCTTGGTGTGTCCAGAATCGAGCCAATGCTTAGTGATGAAGTTGGACTTTTCGAAGTGACAGCAACTGTTGTTTCATTTTTTTTCTGAAAATAAATAAACTATAATAAAATATGCGATAAAATATTATCTTGTAAAATATACAAAATATTTTTTGCAGATTGATATTATGATTACATTTTTAAAACACATACATGTACTTGCAAGCAACAATGTTCATTTTCTGGTTTTTTGTCAACAGAAGACTCATCTCCATGATTATCAGTTCCTTCCTATGAACAAAAAATCATAAATACTAATCCATGTTAAAGGCTAATAAGTGAACACAATATGTATATTATAATTTTACATACTATTTGAGGGACAGCGGTTTTGTGTAGCCTTTTGATTCCTTTATTGGTAATATATCCATCACTTTCTAGAAAATGTTTCGAACATATAACGCTGTATTGAGATGGCTTAAAGAATTCCTCGCATCTTTGTTGTGCTACAATAGATATCCATTCTTCACAACGCAAGGGATCTCGAGGAAAGCTAAAAATATATTATATAATATTTTACTTAATAATTTAATTTTACTCATTTCCTATTTACATTTGGTATCTAAAACCGCTGCTTAACCTTTTAGGTAAACCAGGCATATATTTGATTATTATACAAAACAAATATTTTTATAAAACAAAAAAAAGAAAAAAATAATTAAAGAAAAAAATATAAAACAATAGCGACTCCATTCAAAATAGAACAGAGTCACCATGTTATCCGAACAAATCAAGTGGGCATGCAATAGTAATAATTGTACGCTTAGTAACAGACTTTACAATTTACATGGTTTATACATTCTGTTGACAATTTCGAAAACTTAAAAATAAATTAATTACGCACGATATAGCAGTATTTATAATTAAGTGATAGCAATTACATACTTATAATAATAATACTTACCGAAAATACGATATTCCATCCTTTTTTAACGTCCTAGACGTGTGATTTTTGCAGTTTTTAAACGAGCACTGAGGCATGTTTATTCTCCGATCGTTCAAACACTACTAACCTAAAATCGCGCCCAAATGTCAAATTGGGCGCGCTTTTCGTCGCGTCATTCTGTCGTCGCTGATTGTGTATCTAGTTCCTATTAGTGATCGAAGGTTCTTGCAGTAGCCTAACACATGCATATCCACAATGGTTACAGAAGCCGAAGCGGCGCGCAAAGCCGGCATGTACGCGGCGCTGGTCAGCCGGGAGGGCAACGACCCCCTGACCACAGCTGACAAGGAGGCCTACGCCGTCCTCCAAACCTTCGCCCAACTCACCGTCTCCAACAAGCGTAAGACGGAACCACAGGTGCCACCACGAATATCCCCACAGTAGCCAGCTTTGTGCATGCACAACTATATATGTATATTATGTTTATGGCCAAAGGTTAGTATCGTGTAGTTTATTTTGTTTTTTTTTTTAGTACGTCCCGCTTGAAGGTGATGGTGTTGAATGTGCTTTCGTATTTGAATGTATGTATGTAGAGTTGTAGACTGATTTTCTTAGTGCTTTACACAAATTATTCTGATCACTTCAAAAATATATGTACAGTAGACCCATGGCAATCTGGCCCTTACCATATCTTGATTCTGCTGCTCAATAGGTGAAATAATATATTTTTAATAGTAATATGTAGTGAATAATATAATGTGTTATTTATTTACCGTTGTAAAATGCAACTCAGTGCTAATACTCTTGTACTGTTAAAGGTATTTACTACATTATGGATTTATTGGTTTTGTCTTATTTTTTGTTTTTTTGTCAGAGGTACTCTTTTTCAAAGCTCCGAATTTTGAAAATTGTTCATTAATTGCAGGTCTACTGTATATATAAAAGTAGGCTTAATGGTTCATTTACATCTACAGATGTAGAGCGTGTCAGACGCGTGTCGTATCAGACATTCTCTTATAAATGTGTATTTATGTCTACTGTAACATAGGTTACACTTCTCTGTGCCTATCAAAATTTTGTATAGAAAAATAATATTTTTTCTGGCATAGCCATTAGCCATGTCTGACAGTTCTGACACGTTCATGGTCTCTTGATATAAATGAAGCAATTTAAAGCCAATCTATTATATATGAAATGAAAATATTTTAATGATGATGGACTGGTGTTTTGTGAATCGATTCAAAATTATTATAAAAAAGTTTTTATATATACAGGGTGAATTTTTAAAACGGGCCTTCAGGGCCAAATCGGAAACTATAAGGATTAGCGAAAAATGCTGAAAGGAGTTACGAGGCCGATTTTGATAAAAACTAAAACTGCATCATTACTTTTTTAAAATAACTTTTTCCCTAGCCGGGAATCGAACGAGTTCATTTTGAAAAAAAAATGCACCCTCTATATTATTCCACTATCTGATAGTGTTGCTTATAAGGATCAAAATCTGGGAAGTAATGATAAATGACAAACTAAAAGAAAAGCCTCAATTTTAAGAAAATACATATTTTTTCATATTAATTTGGCAGTTAAGTTCCCGCCATTCATCAATTTAAACATTTCGTGTATTATCATTTTTTTTGGCTCAATGTTTCTAATCATTCGAAATGGACGTTTTGTTTTCCAATAATTTATATTTTTATGTCCGACTTAGCTAAGGTTATTTTTAAGACCATTAAAATAGATTTACTTGCTATGGGCGGAGTATCGTTTAATACAGATGTAAAGTTGACAATTCGCGAGAATTACCTTTTAGAGTCAAATCCAAGTGATTACTAAAAAAAGAGATATAGAAAATCATATTTAACGTTGAAACGAAGTTGTAATCAACAAACAATAAGAATTTACTATTTAATCAGTTATCTAATTTCCTTAAAAAAATCAATCCTAAAAACGGCGGTAACTTATTTGCCAAACTATTACTTTCTCATACTAAGCCGTATATCATAGTCATAACATCGAATAATTAGTTAATTAACCAACAAATTCTTCAATGGTATGACTTATGTCTGTTTCTAATGAATTATACATAAATCATTTGTTATGTATAATCCTTAAGGATTAGTATGCCAATGTATGGAAAAATACGTATTTTCTTCAAAATTTTTCTTTTCCTTTAATTTGTCACATAACATTACTTCCCAGAATTTGATCCTTATAAGCGACACTATCAGATAGTGGAATAATATAGAGGTGTCATTTTTTTCAAAATGAACTCGTTCGATTCCCGGCTAAGGAAAAAAATATTTTAAAAAACTAATGATGCAGTTTTAGTTTTTATCAAAATCGGCCTCGTAACTCCTTTCAGCATTTTTCGCTAATCCTTATAGTTTCGGATTAAGCCCTGAAGGCCCGTTTTAAAAATTCACCCTGTATATATATATATTAAATATTTCTAGTAATGAACATTGTTTTAAAAAAATGTATACACAAAATTTACTAAATAGAAGTAAATGATGATAATATATATTTGTACATAATGTAAGTTTGTGATGAATTGTAGAACTGTAAAGAAAAAATGAAATAAACTCTTGTTATCTGTTAAATCAGTATGTTTGATTTATCATATCCAATCGTAGTTAACTTCAGTTGCCTATTATGCATGTGAAGTTATATAAGTAATTTATGAATTACTGGTAAATAACAATACACCCTATATGTTTAATTTATAATGTATAAAATATTATTGTAAACTGGTGTGGTGTTAATACCGAAATATAGATTTTTTAAACAAAATTATGTATGATTTACGTATAAAGTAATCATCTTCGACCTTAGGAGCAAAGATTAGTAAAGATACTTCGCCGCCTTGAAATTGAATGAAGCCACAAATAGCTTATTTTAGTAAGTTCTTTTTTTGAATTCTTGACAAATAAAAACATTTTTAGAGAAAATTTTCGAATAAATAACTAATACTGCGCAATTTACGTAATAAATAAATAATTATTTCAAATATTTTAGAGACATTTTAGCACGGAGACGTGGCAAAACTTTTTTACGCAATAATGAATGAAATAGTTCAATTCTCAAAACTGGGTACATTTTCTTGTTAGGAGAGAGTAATCTTTACTAATCTATGCTTAGGAGTGATAAGTACATCTGTAAATCACTGTTCTACATGGAGTCGGTTATAGATACCTATGAGTGGTAGGGGCCACTGACCACCGTGGACTGCATGCTCCTCAGAGGCTACATTAATGGTTCTGTTTGAATGGCAAAATCAGTGAAAAAAGTTTATGGCAACTGTTAACATACCCGCTCTCGTTATAGTTAATTCACTTGTAGTTAGGCCATCCCTCAGGGTCCTCATATCTTTCCCCGTTGCGGGCTCTTGGTAGACTGACTATGTAACATGGCAAACAAGACCTCTCCTTTAGTTCATATGAGGCGTCCCTTTATAATATGCTGCGAAAATACGGATAATCTATCTGATATGTATTAAATTGTCACATGCACGAGAATAATATATTGTTTTTAAATTTCAGGATGAACAACCGGCAAAAATCCCCAAGACTGATACAAAGGATGATGACGTTATGGTTACTACAGAGCCTGTTGTTGAGAAAGTAGCCACTGAGGTGGTTAAAGAACAGGAAAGCATGGATCTGGACGAGGCTCCCGTTGTCCAGGAACCGGCGATGGACGAAGACAACAAAGCAAGTGCTATTGTCGAAACTGTTATTGAAGACATCACTGACTCTGCTGAAACAGTGGATGTACCGATGTTGGATGTCGAGCCTGTCATAACAGAAGAAAGTGAAAATACTGATACGAAGATTGAAAAAAATGGCACAGAAGAAGCAGTATTAGTGAAGCCGGATATAGTGGTAACAAAAGCTGATGAACTTGTAACGAAACCTGAAGAAGTTAAAGCGAAACCCGATGAAGTTGTAACAAAGCCTGATGAAGTTGTAACAAAACCAGAAGTTACAACAAAAGCGGACGAAGCGGTAGCTAAACCTAATGAAGTCGTAACGAAGCCGGTTGAAGACGCTACGAAGCCTGATGAGATTGTCACTAAACCTGAAGAAGTCCTAAAGAAAGAAGAACCTAAAGAAGTAGCAAAAGCTACCAAAGTCTCGCCATCTACTGAAACGAAAGATGTTGTCGAAGAAGTTAAAGCCACTAAAGGTGAATCAAAAACTAATGATACAGAAGAAAAAGTGGAAACTGCAAAGGAACCTGAAAAAGAAAAAATTGAGGCTCAGGTAGCAAAGGAAAAAGCGAAAGTAGCTGAAGAGACTCCACCTGTTGTTATCGCTGAGATCGAAGAAATTACGGGAGAAAATCTTGACGATGTAGCGGAAATTATCGAAGATATTGAACCTGTAGTGGAGGAACCGGAAAATGAGGATATGGAAGATTTACAAAATGTCGGTGAAGTGTTAGAGAAGGAATGTGATGAAATTCTATCCAAAGTTCAAGACGTTACAAACTTGGATAATATTCCCTTAAAACCCTTATTGAACCCAATCGCCGAAGAGCCCATGGAAACTGAAATAGATAACGAAAACATGGATTCTAATGACATCGTGGATAGAATTTTAGACAGAGAATTAGAACTTGAAATGAAACAATGCAATGACATCGATCTAAATACCGTATCTGAAATTACGGACGAAGTAAAGACAGAACAAACAGTAGACACCAAAATCAGCGAAGAAAAAATTGAATTAGAGACTAATACAAAATCAGAACAGATGGTTACTGAAAATAATAAGGAGACCAGCGAACCAGAAAGTATGATAACGGAAACCAGCCAAGAGGACGCTAAAGTTGAAGAAAAAGTAGAAACTAACGAAAATAAAGATGATAATGATAAAGTAGAAAGCAAAAATGAAATTAAAGCTGATAAAAAGGAAAGCAATGACAAAGAAACGCTCAAAAATGAAGAAAGCAAAGAAAGTCCTGATAAGGAAGACAAAGCGAGCACTGATAAAGTAGAAAAGAAGGAAGAAATCGAAAACAACGTTGCGGAAAAGAAAGAAACTACAGAGAAAACCGACAAATCTCAAGAAGCCGACAAAATGGAAACCGACAAAGTAGAAACACAGATTACAAACGAGGAGAGCAAAGACAAAGCGGATAACAGTAAGGAAGACGCTAAAACACAAGAGGAAACGAAAGACACCGAAATGGCCGACGACAGTACGGATAAGGAATCTCAGGTGAACGGCAAAACTAACGGTGACGCCAAAACCGTGAACGTTAACGGTGATAGCAAAGACGAGCTGAGCTCGCGGTTGTCGGTCGAGAACGGTAAAGACGCTGTGAACGGTTCTAACGATTCAGTGGACTCCGAGAAGGGGCAGGGCGATGTCGGTGAAGTGTCCGACATCAAAGTGAAATCGGTCGCGTCTGATGAACCGCGTACCGATCCAATAGAACAGCCTACGGAAGCATAAGGTAATTTGGTCAGTATCTTTTTATATTGTTTTTACAAGATGCAAGTGGCAAATAGGTGAGCAATCTGGTATTGGAGATCATTGTTCTACCGGTTGACTATTAGGAATAGGTCTATAAATAGGTTTTGAAGCTGGTAGAACCCTTTGTGGTTTGACTCTGGCGGCATCACCGCTACACCTATTTCTGCCTAATAACAGCATGTTAAGCGCTGCTGTTTTCTGGTCTGAAGGGTGTGGTAAGGGACACATACTTTTCCAAAGTTCTAACTTAGTCCTCAGGGGTAGCGGCGCATCTGTGGCCGACCTCAGGTAGGAATCTAATCCTATCTGGGGTTAATTACAGAAGTCATATGGGAGGATAAGAAGTAATATGGGAGTAGCAGACGAGCATGCAGTCCACCTGTCGGTAAGTTGCTACTGCCGCCCATGGACATCTGTAATCAACCCCAGATAGAATTGGATATGGCTACCTGAAGTCAGCCACAGATGATCTGCTACCCTTTAGGACTAAGGTGGTACGCCTCGGAAAAGTATGTCCCCCTTACCATACCCTTCAAACCGCAGAGGCAGAAATAGGTGTGGCGGTGGTGCCGCCGGAGTCGAACCACAAAGGTTCTACCTTCCTAGGGTAGAGCAATAGATGCCGGCTGACTTACATGATGCAACAATTTCACTTCTAAGCAGTGACAACGCATTAGTGATTGACTTTATGTAGAACTCCTCTTATATATGGAGTTAGTTACAGATGTTACGGGTGGAAGTGGTTACTTCCTATAAGGTGGACTGTATGTTCGTTTGCTACTTCGTTTTAATAAATATTCACATAGGGTCTGTTACGTAACGGGATGACATGTCAAGCAATAATAGAATTTAAAGAGCTGACGCAAAGAGAGATGTTTGTGTATGGCGTTGCCTTATATGGACTAAAAGGATCACAAGATATATTCTTAAATATCCAGACAATACCGGTTTAAAACACATTTTTCTATGGTTTCCAGTGGGAGGCAAGACGGAAAAGCTGGTCGTCGTAGCGTTGTTGGCTCACATCAGACGAATGACAAGACTGAGGTTGCTTCCACGCTGACGTCACTTCCTAGTTTATACGTGTATTTAAATTTCACTGTACCGCGGTGACGACTCTGTACATTGCCTAACTGAAGCAATAATTGTATCGTCCACGAAGCTGACGGACTGACTGGGGTGTAACACATACGTACGGTGACGTTGCGCCGTGATTCGTGAGTTTACGACGCCGTGTCGTGAGACGATGTCGTGCCGTGGAAATCTACGACGTGCGCCATAATATTGAAGACAGATACTGATTTAAAAACGCAGGAAATATTGGGTACATAAATTTTATATCATTATGAATGGTAAAAATTGCTGAAAAATAACGTAGGATTGGTCAAGAATCACTCGTATTACCGATTTTTATGACATTATGGCATGTCGTAGATTCATACGACACGATATCGTTTTGCGACACGACACGATGCGACGTCGTGTCGTATGTATGTGTTTTAGCCCTAACATGTATTATGTTTTGCGTTCAAAATTTCTTACGACATTCTACTCATTTAATCATCTAAAATTTTCTATGTCGTAAGGAATTTTGAACTTGTAAGACCAATATATAACTGAAGATTCCTATGATGTATATATTTTTTAAAATACCGTTGAAATATCTAAGCTTATTAGTTTCTACCGTCGTACGATTTTTCGAGCGCAGTCTGCCGAACAATTATCGTGGATTTCTCTCGAAAAATCGCACGAGGTGCGTACGTATTGAAAACCTAGTGTATTCTGTGGAGTATGTGAATCTAGCATAGATGTTTCAAGGATTCATTGTGTCTATAATGTGTGGATACGTTCAGAGGCTTCGGGGGCGCAAAATTTTTATATCATTATACATTTCCATTGTGTATTTATAAAGATCGGAATGATTATTGAAATCTGTCGGTGGATTTCGCCATTGTACTTTCGGACATTCCTATGCGATTGCAGTGGTGTTGAGCAGTAATTTTATTTAAATTAGGGCCAAATTTCGGTGCTTTGTGGACTACTAGACTCGCCCTTAGCGCTTGCACGGCTACCTTTGTTTTCCATGTTTTTGATTTATTTTGAAAATTGACAGTGGATTTATTATAAAAGAAAAAAAAATAACTAAAAAATCATCCACGTAAAAACATAATTAACGCACTAAATTAATATACAGGAGATTAAGTGTGTACTTTACACATTTTTCAATTAAAAATCGATCTGAAAATTGGTAAATCATTGAACTTACATGCATGGGGCAGGCCTTAAGCGCAAAATTAAGAAATATTAAAATGAGTCAATTGTTTGTCAATTTGAATAGCTTCAGATAATTGCAAAACAATTCATACGATTAAATAAATCTCATGTCGATTGAGTGTATGATATAATTTGACAATGCGTGTTTTAGTAGCTTTCCACTTATTATTCTGAATTGAAATTTTCTGAAAGGAAAATTTAATAAAAATTTAAAATTTAATAAAAAATGGAACGAGGTAGCGTGTGGGCGTAGGGTACCGGCAGTGTACATTATTTGTCACCGCTCGTCGTAATTTGGCTAAGGTAAGTTTTATTCGTAAGTATTAACTGTATTGTGATCTTAATTGTCGTATATTATCTTTCTGGATTTTATTACATTTTACACTGCCAAACAGCTGATTTCGTACGGTGCGTTGGTTTACAAATTGCCCAAATGTGATATTGAAATGACAAGAAGACTGTTGCCTATTGGTGATTGATCATGTGCTGTGTTTAGGGCGATTCAGACGGGTCCGGGGGTGTCGGCGCGAATGGAAATGTGCGCTAATGTCGTAACAAATAATTTATTTCCACGAATACAGGTGTAAAATTCTATAAAAATATTGGATTTTCAGTTTTGCATATCCTTTGTATAGGGGTGTAAAATAAACGTTATTATTTTGAGTCATAATTATCGGCTATTCTATTTTACACGCGTAAGCGCATGTGTTATCATATGATACAGCAAATTATGTTACGGATTAAAAGTTGTATATAAAAACTATACTTGTGCCAAAAAGTTATTGCTTTTCCGCGACGTAAAAATTTAAACATTGAATTCTTCTATAAATGTTTTAATTTATTGTATCATATTGTAATGCACTTCTCTTCGCTTAGATACAACCTGTCAAGTGTGAATCGTCCTTATGTTTAGTCATTAGATATGAGATTGAAAGGGGAGTCAGTGAGAGAGGGTTTTTCATATGTAAGTTATTCAGGATACGCTGACAAGTGCACAAAGTTATGTTTTTAATATAAGACTGGCATATTTTATACATTTATATACTAACAAAAACAAACTTTGGGTGGAGCACTGCCGTGCTGAATAAACTAATATTCTTTACTATTTCTATGGTGCATTTCTCACAATATTTGATGAATGAAGACTTAATTTTTTGTATAGCTTTATGATAGTATTCAATTTTAATTAATGAATTTTTAATTTTTATTTTTTGTTCCAATGATTGAATTTATAATATTCAGTACACTGATGTACCTAATGTTAGTTTTAATTTTTTCACAAGCCTGCACACGGTTCTATTTTGTATTATTTTTTATTTATAAGTTCTAAATTTGTGTTCCTTTATTAGTTTTTAAGGTTTGGACGGACGAAACGAAATTTGTAAACCAACGTCATTGTATGAAATGAATCTCTTCATTATGTAGACTGATTTTTTTTACTATTAATCGTATCGTAGTAAAAAGACGTGGATAGGGTTTTGCTAGAATATTCGTCCATATTTTATGACGTCACCGTATGGCGACGGTCATAGTAATATCAAACACCAATGTAACGCTTATTACAGGAGAGGAAGACTATTTTGACATCACAGTGAACGTATTTTGATTTTCGAAAATAGTTCACGCAATCACTGTTTCAATCGAACAGTTTTATATGCAATACATATTTTAAACATGTTATTAATAATTAGATTTTAAATTTTTCAACGCGCAGATAAATTTTGATATATATTTTTGTACTGCTGATGAATTTGACTCTTTGCTCGACTGAGCCACG
Source organism: Epargyreus clarus clarus (assembly GCA_014595695.2). Taxonomy (NCBI): domain Eukaryota; kingdom Metazoa; phylum Arthropoda; class Insecta; order Lepidoptera; family Hesperiidae; genus Epargyreus; species Epargyreus clarus. Next base: position 1,171,155 of record JACTTY020000048.1, on the reverse strand, counting down.
ACTGGGTTCAACCAATCAGTATTGTAGTGCCACATCCACCTGTCTACGTCTTTTTATTTTATAATGTATTCTCACTATCAATGTCTCTAATCTTTTAGGCGTAACAATTGTAACATTGTTTAAGATAGTGCCGAAGAGACGATTGGTATTCAAGAGACATTAACGTTTATGTGTCCTATAAGTTTAATAATAATTCCTATGTAAAAATAAAAATGAAAAAGAAATTGAAACTCGAGTGAAGATGTATTAGTTGTAACTATCACCACTAATGACGTTGAAATATAATGGATGTAGAATTTTTCATTGGCTTTTTATTTATCTCCACGCAATGTAATAATACCCATGGATTTATTTTCGTTTTATTATAGTTTCATGTCATATATTTTATTAAAGTTTCATATCAGTTGTTATAAAGATAAACGATATACTTATGCTCAATTTCATATTAAGGTTTAAGATAGATTTTTCTGTTTAAACAATAGCTTTCATAATTATGCATTGTTCAAAACTATTGTATAACGTATAACTAACTTACTGAAAGTTCACCATCACTAGAAAAATAAAAGACTTCATTCATTCTCCATAAGTATATAGATATACAAAATTATCGCCTGGCAGTACATTAGTATAATATAAAAATACTGATAACGTTAAATGAAGAGTAATCCCCGAGTTCTTCAAAGGTACAGAAGACCGGTAATCCTGAAGACACTGTTAGTAAGTTGTCCTATACCCCTATAGATTAGTAAAGATTACTCACTCCTAACAAGAAAATGTACCCAGTTTTGAGAATTGAAATAGTTGCGTAGAAAAGTTTTGCCACATCTCCGTGCTAAAATGTGCCTAAAATATTTGAAATATTTATTTATTTATTATGTAAATAACGCAGTATTAGTTATTTATTCGTAATTTTTGTCTAAATATGTTTTTATTTGTCAAGAATTCAAAAAAATAACTTACTAATAAGCCGTTTGTGGCTTCATTTAATTTCAAGGCGGCGAAGTATCTTTAGTAATCTATGTATACCCCTTATTAACAGTTGCAGTAATAAATGAGGAAGGGCTATATCCAGCATAAGATTTTCAAAGACTAAAATCGATGTTAAATGGATGGATTATATAGCAGGCTAGGTTTATGGAATAATGCCGAATATAAAATAATTTAATTATTATTTTAATCACTTAGTAAATAAATAAATATAAAAATATTTGTCAGTATCCATTTCTGTCCTACATTTTTAAAAGTAGTACCTACATTGTGAAAGAAGATAAGAAAAACTTTATTTTTATGTATCATTTGTTTTATTTCCTACTAAGAAAAAACTTTTTCAAGTTAAACATTAATGGTTGATTAGGATTAACAAGGGACGAGGGTACTTCAAAATCCAGAATGTTAATTAGTATATTTACAAATTCAGGAATTTACCAGAATAATACTTTTCACTCGTATTATATTTAAATATCCCTACTAGGCGCCTATTACATAGAAAGGTAAGTTACCAATGTTCCGTTTCATATTAAAACTTATCGCCTAAACTCGAATTCGGCGCATGCAAGGCGAGTGGCGAGGTGATGTGGAGGTTATGAACACAAAAGATAGAAGTCGGAACATTGCGGTCGGGGAACGGAACGCGACGGGCGTGAACCGGCGCTTCGAGGGGCCTATTCTGATATCGTTACGTACCGAATGTTTATGAGGGCACGCCGCTGCTTTGAATAAGTAACCGACAAAATATATTAATAATAGCACATTACAAGGGCTTGTACTTAATTATTAACTGTCTTGAATATCCAGAACAATTAGAATGATATCAATGAAAATAGTCTGGTCCAATGATTGCTATTGGGCCTAACGATATTCTAGAAGTCGTCATTGCTAAGTTGGTTACACGGGTAACATCATTAAATGAGTAGAAGACTCATCTTCCTAATCACTTATATTAGCGGCAACCCTTGCTAATTGTTTTTTATATGCATATCTCTCTTTTTTCATGACGTTAATGTTATTCTCCGAGCTTACTTCAGATGTCAGCTCAAAACACCAGGGGGCTTACCACAATCTTTTAAATACCATCATAGTTCAGGAAAGTTTTATTTCAATATTGCATTAACATTATTTTGTTTCTTACCACGACCTCTTTAAAACATTATTTTCAATGTATGATTAAAATAATATTGTGTTAACCCTATACTTGGCAGAGAATTTTATCCTAAAAAAATTATACTTTTGCTACTTCCTTGCGTTAATTGGGTTATAAGAATATTAGGAAAAATAAAATAAAAAATCTCTGAATTTCAGTTTTCAGAATATAGTATGTGTCTTTAAGTGCACACTGCCAGGTTCTCGAGAAAAAAATATGTGTCTTTAAATGCACACCGCCAAGTACTCACTAAATTAAGAAATAATTAAAAAATATAAAAAATATCATACATTTTGAAAATACTAAAGATAAAAGTCTCGGAAGTTATGACATGTCAACAAGTTTTGAGATATTTTAGTTGAGTTGAGAGATTAGAAGACCTCCTCCCAAAAAAACACAGTTCCCACATAAAGCGACTCGAAACTTTTTGAGTGGCAATAATTTTTGTTTACCGCTGTTCCCATGACGAAACAGCAACCAGGAATTACAAACGAAGATGTCCAGGATCTGTGAGGACAATACTAACAATGGCCTATCACATTTGTACGCTATAAAGCGACTTGTCTGTTTAGACCTGCATCCATGTTTCCGTTAGAATGTTGTATTAAATTTGAGCATATGATTGGACTTTATTCCACTTGTTTGAAGGATGTGGTAAGAAGATATACTTTTCTGAGGTATTCCGGCTTAGTCTTCAGGGCTAGTGGCGCATCTATAGCCGACCTCAAGTGGGAATTTGGTCTTATCTGGGATTGATATTGCAGATGTTCTGGAATCATCATTATTGGAGATGTTTACATTTTTGACAGAAGACGCTATTGATTGGACAGGACTTGAGTTCAGGGACGTCTTTATGAGACCTAGACATCTGGAATTCATCTTTCTAGGGATTTGCTGGATTCTACATCCGATTTAATTACTCAATTTAGACACCAAAGCTAGAATTTTTCGGCCTCCAGTCATCTGAAAAAAATATTGCAAGCTAAGGACTGGGAATTTAGTGGAAACGGGGAAATATTAATTTCAGTCATGAATTATAACAAAAAAAACTCTGTCTGAACTTTGTTCACCCAACCCCCTACCTTGTGTGCAGAACCGTAGTATATAGTAGCAAAGTTGGCAGTGTGCATTTAAAGACACAATATTGACAAACAGTAATATTGTATGTCGTTGGCAGTGTGCATTTTAATGCACACATAACAAAAGTCATGAATTACTATATATTCAAAACATTATATCTCAAAAAAATATCACCAAAACATTGCATAAAGCTTGCAGAAAGTAAGATTATATAAATTTCGTACATATAACTTAATTTCATTCAGATAAAATAAGATTCTTAGAGAGCGTTGCGCAGGCGCTGAATGACGGCTCGCTATTTTGTTTACCATTTACAATGTATGAACGAGACAGATATTGATTTCATTTTCTGACATAAAGAAACGTTTGCTAATTCGCTTTCAGTTATTATTAGTAAGATACGATGTCGCATTATCCGAAAAAAAAAATCTGATTCTAATGTGCATTTAAGTGCACAATGTCAAGTATAGGGTTAAGATGTGGTAGTGACCCCCAAGGATTCTCTTGTGTTTCGTTTGTCATGGATACTTACAATAAAAAACACAATTTGATATTTGCCAGACCGGGAGTCGAACCCGAAACGTCCGCATATTAGTCGGTTATCGAGACCGCTGTATGCCACGTGAAATTTCATTATTTGTTGCAATGTGCAAGAATGAGTACAGCAAAGCAAGTGCAGAAATGTGCAAGGCACCGTTCAGTTTAGCTCAAAGACTTGAGCTAAACTGAACGGTGCTAGCTAGACAGCTAGGCTATAATCTAGCCTCGCACATCTCTGCTGAAAAGACAGCCTAAGCATGCAACTCCTTGTTGCTAGGTCCTGCACGTGTCAACATTATCATAATAATAAACGTGTCAAGTAAATTATCACCACAGCGCATACGACCTCAAGAATAAGTCCCGGACGCGGGCTGACGTCAGGGATTCTTGTGCTCGCGCTGCCCGGCCCGTGAATCACGCGGCGATGTGTCACCGACGCCGATTACCGACGCTCAACGCCCCAATGCTACGATCCACTCGCATTGAGATAAATTTCTCAGAAACCGTTTGTATTGCTTCTAATGAATGCAGGTAGGTAAGTAAATGTAAGAGCGTTCTGATCTCTTGATTGCGTATTTTACACTGTTAATAATAAGTAACTTAATGAAATCCTTTGTTATTCCTGTTCCATTAGATATATAACGGACGGTACTTTGACGGTAATCGTTAAAAGGTATTACATTTTCTTCATTTCATTAGATATATAACTTTGAGGGTAATCGTTAAAAGGTTTACATTTTCTTCATTTCACGATTACGAATGTAAGTGCTTCATTTTTCCTTACCAAAATGTCTTCTGAGCTCGCTACGATCAACTCATACGCGGAGGAGGAGGTATTGAGGACACAGATAAAATTCTCATTCCAACTTTGCAACAATGTGTCGACAGCAAGACCGATTTGAGTTATTTTTATTCCGAAATGAATATTCAATACTGAAAACGATCAATTGTTAAGATAATGGATAAGATACGCTACATTTCAAATCGGGTTTTGAAACTTCTAACCTACTACTAAGTAATATCAGTTAAATCAACGTTACATGATCAGTCTCGGTCAAACTAGGTGCATGATTAAAAAATTTAATGAATATAATGTTACTGGTCAAAATAATCGCCTTAAATCAATTTTTTTCTATCCGCTTGTTATATTAATTATGAGGTTGGTAACAATATTATATGGGTAGATGGTAGAACTATATTTGGTTCGATTCCACACCGTTGACACACCCATTTCTGCATTACAACAGTATAAAGTTGTTCTGATATGAGTGGTGTTGAGGGCTACTAATTTGTGACGTCATACTTTATCCTCAGGAGAAGCAACGCATTTGTTATCCACTTGAACGACCTCCGTTTTAGTCCTCACAGATAATTTTATATAATAAGCTCCTACTACTACTACTACCATTAATAAGCTCCTAAATATTTTCACATACATAGTCCACTCTTTAAATTTTTAATTCAATTGTTTTACTGTTCTACAATTTACATCTTACATGGCGTAACGGAGATGGCGCTGCAATCGAATTACAAAAAGCCACAATATAACTTTTATAATTGTTATCAACAAAACTGTAAAAGTTCGATCCGCATCTAACCTAATAAATAAGTCTAAGTCTGGATGTCTAAACATTGAAATGTCAGAGTGAATTCAGTAATGGCCTTGCAAGGTTGACTTTCTTTACCTATACCAGACAAGGTATCTATAATAGCGCTTTGTAAGCGATCGTAATATTATAATCGTTCGGTAAATGAGTTACGACAAGTTATCCGTTTGTATTTTAAGTTCGAAAATTCTGTACAAGTATAATGAAGAGTATTTATGCAATAGATTATTATATCAAAATATCTGATACTAGCTGACCCGGCATACTTTGTACCGCCTTAAAATATATTTATCAAATATATTTCATATACAATATGTTACTCGTGGATAATGTAGCTTTCGAATGGTGAAATAATTTTTAAAATCGGTCCAGTAGTTTTTGAGCCTATTCATTACAACCAAACAAACAAATATTTCCTATTTATAGTATTAGTGTAGATGATAAACTTTTTCACTAAATAATGTATCTTAAAATTATATGTCGGTTAAGGGGCTTGTTAGTGATAGCGACATATTTATTTTACTTAGGGTAATTTTGAAAATTTCTATGCTATAAAAATATTTCATATTCCAAAATCATGAGCATTATTTTAGGTGATTCATTGAGTTTATTTACCTATTTACTGTGGGTATTATTAGACGCTCACATATTCTACACTTCCTTGTCACATACTCGTAGTTGGGTCTTTCCCCACCAGAAAATCCAAAATCATATTCCACGCTACTCCAGTGTTTGGTGACGCCACGTACTGTTGTAACCCAACCTGAAACTCCTAATCTTGAGAATCCATCATTATTTATAGCAATAATAACGCATTAACTGTTAAATAAATCCTACTACACTATGATCGGTAAATAAAAAATGTAGCCGCAATATGTAGCAACCGGTAGCCGTGGTGCACGGCTGGTCGACTTGTATTTTTATGTAACTTGTTACTTGGTTGCGTTGCGCCACGACGGCTCTACGCTAAACGATTCGCCTTTAGTTATATCGAATGGATTTGAGGAAAACTCGTCAGCTAAATTCCCAGAGTTACACCGGTTTCTTAAAATACACTTAGTGATCATACTTAGTAGCTCGTAGCACTGCTATTATAATACGATTATGTTGTAGTGCATTTGCTACGATCGATATGTTTACGTATAATTATTATGCATTGTAGACATCTTCATTATGCGGCCGTGTAGTTTTTATTATGGTATGAGTTTGGCGTGTTTAAATTAAATTACATCTCAGATGTCTATTTACTAAATATAAAAAGTACAAGTACGCATAAGGGGGTAGAGCTGATAGAATGCTTAACAAATGAAGTTTTGAAGTAAAATGGAGCGGATAACAATAAATTCATTGTTTTTTTAGTGCAATATAAAGCAAAAATATATTTATTATGAAAGAAAAATAGACGTAAATTATTTTTGTTTCTAATTTTTGGACAATCTAACAGAGACTGTTCCCAAAAAATCATTACATATTTTTTATTTCTACATTTTACCTACAGCGAATGGCTCAGGGCAGGTAAGGTAGTTGTGGTTCTTAAGAAAAGTAATATTTGTAAATTAAAGGAAAAGATAAATCCTAAAAGTAATATGTTATGTAAAAGTAAAAAGTAATGTGTATGTAAGTAATGGTCACTGCCGAATATAATATTTTTCTTCTATAAAAGACACATTCGTAATATAGTGAAAATCGCAGAAACTTCAAAGTGGACGGCTTTGCGCTTATAAATCTTTCACGGCGGTCACGAGGACCTACGTAAATAGATACAGCCTGAATTTTATATTTTACGCCCCAACTAAATGTATTAATAATGATGTCAAGCGATTAACTATGAATTTGAGGTATTTTTTATTGAATATTGCTACATCTAGAGCTAAAGGATATTATTAGGTATGGTTTTTAACTCTACTTGCAAAGTTTCAAACGAGCAGTATTCTTTCCTTAAATGATCACTGCTACCTAAGACAAGTCATAGCTCTCCTTTTGGTCCGAGGTTCAAATTCTAGACCCCTTATTTTTCAAAATTATTTGCCTATGAGAAAACGTACGTGCCTGAGAGTTCCAATAAAATGTTCTCAAAGGCCTCTGAGGTCCCATACTTGGCCAGCGTGATGAATATTGACCTATCCTAAGCCTTTATAATTCTAAGAAAAGAACCGTGCCCAGCAGTGGGACTGTAATGGGTGGATAACGACTGCCACTACTAGATGTTGTAATCATCAAACAAAAATGAATTCTGCCTGAAGGCGCTTACTAAGTTTGAACCCTGCTTTATCACTCCTCACTCACACTCAAACATGGCCTACTTTGCACATTCATCAACGACGTTTTAGATCTATCCGATATCCGATCTTCCCAAAAATTCATCTTTATTTCATAGTCGAGAAATTTCGTTCTAATTAAAAGTGTCAGTTCAATATTGTCCGATTTTTGGATACATGGTTAAGCAGTTAAGTTGTTCATTCTTCGTCAAGCATTTTCGAAACGGAAATCCGTACGAGTACGTGAACCGGTGTAGGAAATGATCGTAACTCGAAAGATCGGTCGAAACTACGGATTCCGTGCGTTCTACCATCTTTTTCCCACATCTTATAAATCAAGTTCTACCACCTTTAAATTTTCTCACTCGTTACAGATCACTTTTATAAAATAACGTACAAAGTTATAACTACTTATCTAATAGTTAAAATCACATAGAAATAACTTTTTTTAAATGTGTACTCAGTATTCGAGAGAAATTCATTTTTGATGGAAACTAATGCGTATTCCTATACAGAGATCACGTCTACATTGCATTTTTACTCCAATTACCAGCTAACCCTCCATGATTTTTATGATCACTCAATGGGTTTATCTCCGAGATATTCAGCGCTGTTTCCTGAAAAGGAACAAGCGCTGAATATAGGTCAAGGTGTACTCCAATTTGAACTTTAGATGATTTGGACAATCTTATAATACGGATTGAGTACAGGGATTCAAAATTAATGAACGATGTTGACTTATTATACTTATAAGTCTCGTACGTTTTAGGACCCTACTTAAGAAAGTTAATTTATTTCACAAAAAACTATAAAAATAATATTAAAAGGTTGTATGTCTGACACTTTAAACATATTCCTACGTTGCTTTTTATCAGTAAGTACTAAGTAGGTAATTATGTAATTTTTTTACGTATGTACCTACGTATAAAAGTTTGGAAATTATTTTGTCGGGATTTGACACAAAAATAATGGATTTTTACAGAATGTGATTTTTTACACATTAAAGTTAACCAAAAATATTTTTTTAAACTTGAATATTGCCATGAATGTGTGGATCGCATATTTGACTTGATTTGTGGAGGTTTGTGAGCGCTTGTAGCTCAGCTTTTGGGATTTTGGAAACAGTATTTTTTGAGATAGGTACATCATATCTGAATCATAAGTAAATAAAGATCTAAGTAATTAAAAATATACTTTCTTCTTGAACTTATGGATAGCGTCTACGAATTAAAAAACACAGACAATACTAATAGAAACTGCGTTGAAGAATTTATTTTTTATTGAATTAGATAAATTAGTTTAGCCCTTTTCATTCAAATCAGGTGCTCAAAATGAGATTGAACGATCATCACGAAAGAATTCGCTTGAATTACGATTAGATGAATACTGCACGAGGCTTTACTCCGTCCTCAGGTAGCAAAGCATTTGAGGCCGATCTCAGGTAGGGCTCTAATCTTATCTGGGGTTGATTACAGATGTCCATGTGGAGCAATGGTCATTTATTTGAAGGTAGTAGAACCCCTTGTGATTCACTCCAAGGTAAGCTTCACATCTAATAACTTGCCTAATACGGCTATTAGTATTCAATGCTGATGTATTCTGGTTTTAAAAGTGTCATCATTCTTTCTTACATACTCGAGGCGTTCTAACTTAGTCCTCAGGAGTAGTAACATATTTATGGCCGTCCTCAGGTAGTATTCTTGTCTTTTCTTTCATACCATAAAAATCTCAGGAGATACTGCTTTTGTTACTTTTGTGCTTGCTACCTAACATAAATTGATTTCATAATGTTTGTGTTTGCTAGTGTGTTTGTTTGATTCAAATTTGCACGAGTTTAGAGTTTATCGCTATCTATGTCTGTAAGGACAACTGTCAAAAGTATTTAAACTAATAATTAGTCTTCGAACTACTCGTATTACCACTTGGCCTTTACCTGTTGTTAGATCACAGATAGATGTGGTAGAACTGGTTTGACTGCGGTGGTACCACCATCACACCTTTTGTAGCCTTGTAAGCAGTTTGCGCTGTATTGTTGTTTGTGTGGAGAGGAGGCTTAAATTAGGCGCTAGGCGTTCCAACTTAGTCTTGAAGGATAGGAAGTCTAAATTCTGCTTGACTGGTAATAGCCACTTAAATAGGGATAGCATTAGACGAGCATATTTGTAATAGGTAATATTGTTGCGTATTTTTTATATTTACCACTTTTATTATTATTTTTTTTTAATTGCCTACGTAGTTATTTACCGTAGCGCGTTACAATTAGTTGTTTCGTTAGGGTGATATACCTATTCACTCACTGAAAATGATTTCTCAGCCGAAACCTTAACCATAAAAGCACCTTCGGTTTTCGTATAACTTGCGGCCAAAACTGAAACCAAAACGTTTTTAGAATTATACAAAAATTTCACAATTTATAGATTTACATACACTTAAACAACTTACCTCTATTAATTTATATACTGATTAGTTGACCCGGCAAACGTTGTGTTGCCGTATAAATTAAAAAAAATGTTAAGGGTGAACAACCCTTATCACTTACGGGTTTGAAAAATAGATAGAATATTTGAAACTGCGATGGTAGCGAAGTCTGTCGAATCCATTGTGAAACATTCCAAAATCAACTACTTACGAATTAAAAATTAATTAAAAAAACTTTTCCCACGGACTAAATTGTGAATCTAAACCATTCTCAAGTCACTTTGAACACAACAAATTTCATCAAAACCAGTCCAGTCGTTTAGGAGGAGTTCAGTGACATACACACGCACATAAGAAATATATATATAAAGAATAAGGCCGATTTTTGGCCGAAACGGAGGCCGACCAAAACTTTGACCGAAACTTGGCCGACACCGAAATTATACCTACAAACTTATTGGTTACTTCAATAAAAAATCTCAACTCTTAAAACAACTCTAAAATAAAAAGATCGATTCCTTAGTCAAATGAATAATAGTGAATGTCTTAATCTAAGGTTTTAGTCAGTGTTTTTGTCACTTTTCTCAGTAAATCAAATGCCAGTAAAAAATCCGTGACCTGTTTTTGTACGGTGCCCCTATTCTTGTTCGGTTTCTCTTGTAGAATATTTTTATAAAATAACCGACCTGTTGAAAGGAAGTCCAATAACTTAAATGTAACTAGAATGAGGTAAATAGAAATAGAATTGAGTTAAGATGATTGGGTAACTTCTTATATACAAACTATTTGTATAGTAGCATAAAAAGCAGTGATAGTTGAAATGCCGCTTTATCGTGGGGTCTGAGGTTTAAATCTTATACACGCACCACTGGTTTTTCTAAACTATGTAAAATGTGTTCATAATTCTAATCTTTGCTAAATAAGGTACAATAGGTGTTTAGACAAAGAATATAATCCTCTTATTGTGCCTTTAAGGCGTGCAAATAGGTATATAGTCAGGTGTGACAAAATTATTTTATAGTATTAAGTAACAAATTAGTATACACAGAATTAACTACTACCTATCTATTCACACATAAATGTCAAACATAATTTTTTGACAATATATATACCAAATTACATTTACAAGATTCTCTAAGTCAGGTCAATTACATAATTTATACATCTCATTTAATAGATATTTTAATAAATTCATATTAAAAAACAAATTCAGTTATTACAATGTGTTATGTATGTTAACGGCAAGGAAAACTGCATACTGGAGATATCTGGCGAGAAAAAAAAAAACAAGTGCAAGTATGTGAAGTGTACCAACCCGATTTTTGTACGCTCATGAAAAAAATTTGTAATTTTTAAATTAACTACGAGTAGAAGCTCTCCTTGCGTTTCGGTGGAAATATGTGGATGCCAGCTGACTTATATATGAGTCTTAAGCGATCGTCTTAAGACCGTTATTAATTAATAATCAATCTATACATCTACGCCCGTTATAAATCAATAATCAAAAAGCAGTGATAGCCTAGTAGTTAAGAAACTCGGCCTCTTGATCGATAGGTCCGAGGTTCAAATCCCAGACACCTCTGACTGACAATAATGGGTTGATGATGATGAATCAATCTATCCACTATATGCCTACCAAATATTGACAAATTTTAGTTGGCAGAAATATAAATCATATCATCATCGTTATCTTATATATAAAATTCTTGTGTCACAATGTTAGTTACCGTACTCCTCCAAAACGGCTTCACCGATTTTCACCAAATTTTATATGCATATTCTGTAGGTCTGAGAATCGGCTACTATCTATTTTTCATACCCCTAATTGTTAAGGGTTGTTCACCCTTAACATTCTATTATTTATATGGCAACACAACGTTTGCCGAATCAGCTAGTAATTTATATGAAATGTGATTTTTTCTAAAATATGTCTACCTTATTTTCAAGATACAAAATATAAGGTACGTAAATACATAAACTAAAAACACATTGTATGTAACAACTAAGATAATAGTTAATGTTCTGACAATCAAAAATAATATTTTCAACAAAAGAAAATAGACACGCAAAATTTTGCTACGATAAAACTAAACCAATTTATTTTTAAAAAGTACAATACGTAACAATGAAACTAGGATTCTAGATTAGTAGGTAGGTACAATATAGATAATAAGTTTATAACAAAAGGTTTTCTTAGACCCTTCTATTTGGTACCCATATTATGGGGTGCATAAAAAAATACCTGTTCCGCCATCTTAGAGCGTCCGCCATATTGGATCTAGAATGACGTCACTAAGCAAATCATGCATTGTCATTCAAACCTAATCATCATCATCATCATCATCAACCCATTACTGTCCCACTTCTGGGCACGGGTCTCTTCTCAGAATGAGAAGGATTAGGCCATAGTCCACCGCACTGGCCAAGTGCGTATTGGTAGACTTCACATATATTTGAGATGTTTTTTATAAATCTCATGTATGCAGGTTTCCTCACGATGTTTTCCTTCACCGTTTGGCAAGTGATAATTAATTTCAAATACGCACAAAACTTTGAAAAATCAGATGTGCGTGCCTGGGATTTGAACCTCGGACCTTTCGATCGAGAGGCCGAGTTTCTTAACCACTAGGCTATCAAACCTAATATGTATGCAAAATTCCAGCAAAGTCGATTGGGGATAATTGATTTAAAATTGAGTTGCAAGATCCTCATATACAAACTTTAATACAAGTATATAGTAGTAAACATTACTTGTAAAAAATAAATACAAATACATTTATTAAAGAAAATTTCATCCGCATTGGTACACGGCAATTCCAACGCCATCTATGAAATTCACGATGCACACTCGTAAACTGAATTTTTCATCTCCACATACCCATACTCACATGTCATTGTCATGTAATGTTAGAAAATTTACTTATTACTTTAAATTGTAATAACTTTTGATATAATATGTCAATTTTAATGAAATAAAGATCAATGTTTAATTAGGATACGGACTATGAATTTGTAATTTTGTTTCGATGCTTAACACAGCCAAACAGACTGACAAAAGTTCGAAAAATTATTGAAATTGCAATTACTTTTTCTTATATCACTAAACTTCTTTTTGAGCGTAGTTTCCTTTAGTAGTTACATTATTTTTATTCATTATATTGTTAGCAATATATTCAAATTATTTAATTATAGTATTATTTTAATTAATTATTTTGTGTTATATTCATGATGTGTTATTTTTAAAATAATAAGTGTCAATTTATATAGTCATTGGCTGTATGGGTTATATGATTGTGTGCATAAGCATAAAACGAGAAAAAGAACGCGCTTGGCGCGAGACTTGTATTTTACGCGGGAATAATAAAAGTTGTAAATTGGATCCAGAAAATAGTTTGTGTTATTAATATGTATAACATATATATATATGAATAGAAGATCAGTAGTGTACCCGATGCGCTCCACCACGGTACATCAATACTGCGTCCCTATACCCTTGGTGTCGCCCTCAGTCGACCCCACGCCCTTCGCCCTCGTCCTAACACCCTCTAAACGTTCACCTTGTTGCTGCAACTTTAGCTTGTCTGATCAGCCTCTGTTTTGAAATGGAAATAATTTTTTTATTCGCTACGTGATACTATTTAGGTAGTACTGACTTCTAATTTGCGTTATATATTCCAAAATGATTCAATATTAGTATAGATTACGTGAATTACGTACAAAGTAAAGGTTTAGTGTTTTAGAATTATACGAGTAGGGTAACAATTTTGGAAGTTTCAGAAATGCATGGAGCTTTAGCCGCTTACATGTATATCATAACTTTTTTGACTCAAAAACTTTCCATATATGTGTTTATTATCGTCCTTTATTGTGTAGTAGAGTTACATAAAGGTAATTAATAATCAGTCTATTCATTTCCTTCTAAAGAACGAAATGTCTAGTATGAAGAAATAGTCTAATGTTTATCTTTGAAAGGCATATTTTTGAATATAGGTATTTATCATTATTTATAGTTAATAACTGGTGAAAAGTAACTTCATTTTTAACTACCTTAGCTCGGCAATACTATACATTTTGGTGAACTTAAGTACAGATATCAAAATTGAGTTTACTTTACATACTTGAAAAAAACCGTTTAATATGCAATACAATTTAAAATATTTATTACAAGTTTAATAAGTAATGCAACATTTTTTTTGATTTGTCAGAGTAAAAAAATCCTTACTAATACTATAAATCTGAAAGTAACTCTGTCTGTCTGTCTGTCTGGTTGCCTCTTCTTCACGCCCAAAGCACTGAACCGATTTTAATGAAATTTTGTACAAACATAGTCTGAGACCCGAGAAAGGACATAAGATAGTTTTTATCCCGGAAATCCTACGGGAACTAGGGATGGCGATCTAAGATCGATTAATCGGAGAATCGATCTTTTGGACCCAAAACATCGATTATTTTAATCGATATTAGTAAGGATTGAATCGTAAACTATGCATTTGATCAAGTGATGATCTTTAGCAAAGTTGAAGGTACGAATTTTCAGTTTTATGTATGTTATATTATTTTCTTTTAAACGCGGGCGAAGCTGCGGGCAAAAACTAGTGTTTAAATATGTTTTTAAACACATTCACCTTTGTTTCACTCTTGCGGTTTGGGAAAACGGGTCATTATTGCGTCTCGAAGTTTTTCTTGGGGACAAGGGGACGAACAATCAAAAAAGAGACGGTATCAGTCAAAACAGATGGAAAATCAGGGGTTTGCATTAACCCTTAACTTGGCAAAATGCATAGCACATGTTGGTACAGTATTCTGGCAAAGTATAAAACTGAAAATTAACAAGTTATTTATTTTTAAATAGCTTTAGGGGGGGCTTAAATACATGTCATTAATATTTTTTATAACATTAGTTTGTTACTATATACAATATTAACAGTGCCCCAAAGGGTACATCACCAATTTCGCATAAATTAGTAATCACTGTTATTTGTGCCCTGCAAGACACAATGCCGCTTTTGCCTACAATAATGTTGACGTGGTTTTATTATACAAAATAGCAATAAAACAATATTTTGTATTCACAAAATAAGTAATTTATAAAAGGAAATTAATATCAACAAAACTTATCAATTTAAACAAAAAATAACACTTCAAAAGTAAAATTTTGTCTAGAATTAACTTTACCTAAACATATAAAAGTAATTTTAGTATTTTTTTAAGTTTATCTATCTGAAACAGCCTCATTTATGAGATCAAAAATATTAAACGTAAAATACAACGCAATTATAAATTATCTATGAAAAAGATAAATATATATATAAACTTCTCACAATAAAATTAATCAAATAAATCAAAATAAAAGTTATGTTAAGTTATGTTTCTAGATGATGGGCCTGGAACATTATGCAAATCCATTCCTAGTGGAGGTTCTTTTTGGGCTTGTAAGCCTTGAGCGATTTATAATCTAAAATCTTTTAATCGAAGGTATTTGTAATTAGTTAACCCATATTCTCATCTATACAATAGCCACGCATTATTTACAGATATATTAAGAAGCTGTGAAAAAATTGCATTGATATTTAATATTTTTTTATTGTATTATCTATAAACTGATCCGTGCTCTATAGGGCACATGCCGGAACTCATATCATAATTTCATGTGCCCTCTAGTACACTTGCCAAGTTAAGGGTAATAATAATAAAATGATAAGTCCTGTTGTATTTACAAGGATATCGCGCGACAGTCGATGCGAATATAGGACGCAAATTAATTGGGTTCAAATTACCCTCATTCGTAGAAATCGTCGCTTAGTTATCCCAAGAAATCTCTTGTTGTAACTGTTACACTTTATAAGTAAGCTAGATGTACCTAACTAGACTATCTTTATATATATTTCTTATGTGCGTGTGTATGTCACTAAACTCCTCCTAAACGACTGGACCGATTTTGATGAAATTTGTTGTGTGTTCAATGGGACTTGAGAATGGTTTAGATTCACAATTTAGTCCGTGGGAAAAGGTTTTTTTAATTCATTCGTAAGTAGTTATAGAATCGGAAACTATGCATTTGATCTTTGGCAAAGTCGTTGTCCAAGAGCCCACGAGGGTTTGGGAGTAGGTAAGACCAATTTTCGACAGATGGCATCACTGTCATTCCAATGCAGGTACAAATTTTCCGTTTTATGTATGTCATATTATTTCTTTAAAATGAGGGCGAAGCCGCAGGCACTACTAGTATTTTATATATTTTAATTTAAGATATTTTAATTATATATTGTAATTACTAATTAGAATTACAAACGGATATCAAATAATGTACTTTCTGTAAGTTTTTTAACTATTGCAGTCTACCTCAACTACGAGATACAGAACTAGGATTCTAGCTTCGGGTAACCCTGTATGGATTACTTTCAGCTGCGGGGTAGCAGATAGGATATGCCGGTCTCCTACCGCCTAACCCTAGGGTGTTCCTCTGGAAGCCCTTTGTCGGGACCACAGGTACGCTAGTAGCACTCGTCCGCGGTCCCGACGTCGTCACGGGAATTCTACCTGAAGTCGGTTACTGTTGCCTTGGGGAGGTTGCTTCTTCTCCATAACGAAAAATCTTGTGAAGTGCTGGTAGTTGTATTCACATTCAAAAAGTACTCTGTAATGAACTTATTTTGAATAAAAAAAAAAAATTAATTTGATAGGAGAGGTATATCACCCCCACACCTATCTCTATCGTGACACGGTTTTTGCGCTTTGGTGGAAGTTTACCCCTTAGGAGTGGCAACCCAACTGTAATCGGCTTCAGATAAGATAGGTAAGTCGACACTGACCACTTACTATCAGGTAGAGTCCATGCTTCTTGGGTATTTTCATCTTAGAAGAAATAAGTGTTGATTAAAGAATATACTTAAATCTTAGAGTATAGTAACATTATAGTTATAACTATAAGGAAGTGGGGTCTAATAAAAAATAGAAATTAAAGTTTCACATAATATTTTTTTGTTTAAATTTTTAATATAATAAGTTTGGATTAAACCCGTATGACAATTATCAACTGTGGTCCGTTTTCAGTCAGAGCTTACAAAAACATTTCTGGTCGGAAAACCTCCATGATAAGCAAATAAAACATGGGAAGAAAAAAAACATACAGCATTAAGTCCGTAAAAATAACATGTGTAAGAGATATGTAAAATAATAATAGGCCGAGTACGATTCGTAGTCGCGTATGGTGGGTTCACCAGTGGGGTAACACCTTTTTTATTTTTAGCTTTGATAACTAAAATAGAAAGATACTTCACCACCTTCAAATTGAATGAAGCCACAAAAGGATGCTTTTCTCACTTATTGTTTGAATTCTTGACAAATAAAGAACATTTTTAGAGGAAATTTACGTATAAATAACTAATACTACGTAATTTACGTAATAATTAATGGAGACCGGAGACGTGGCAACATTATTTACGCACACAATTTCAATTCTTAAAATTGCCTACAGTTTCTTGTTAGGAGTGATCAATCTATGTATTTTACACATCTAAGATTTTTAATTAGTTAAAATTATTTAACTCTAGTATATACTTAAATTTAAGTGAATCAGACTATTTTGTATATGAATAAAAATAGTCTGTTTGTGCATCCGTGAATCACAGTCCGATTGACCCTATATTCGGACAATAGGGGTATAATTTTGTTGGATTCGCGGAAAAGTGCTGTGTTATACAAAAATATACATACACTGAATGAAATTGCTGATTTTTGATTGTAATAAATATAAACAGTCACTTACCTATTATTAAAATAAATAAAATGTTTATACAAGTAGCAACTGTCACTTCAGTTTGGGGATATCTGTAATTTAGCCCAGGTAGGATTGAAGTCCTACCTGAGGTCGAACATAATTCGAACCAACTATTTTTCAAGATAAAATAATATTTCAAGATAAGAAATGTATGTATTTTAGGTTGTCAAACATATAGGCTTATGTTCTTAAGTGTTATAAAGTGGATCGAGAAGGAATATCAGAATTTTGCTAAACTCTTTGAAATGCAAGATCAGAAGCGAAATTACATACATTTATCGAGAAAATATTTAGTGACCATACCAGTTACCATATCTTTTATACGGTTCTATGATGCACTAAATCACTTAATTAAAAAAAAACTATGTCTTTAGGTGAAGCAACAAATCTGGAGTAAGATAAGAATCAAATCCTTCTGGGAGTTCAATCCGTAGGAGTAAATTTACTCTTTAAAAATCTTTGTCGACTTGTTTACATAAAGAATTAGACATATCTATCTATGCCTTCAGATATTATTTACGAGAATAAAGCGAAAAAGAAAATAGCAGTAAACCGTTATTTAATAACCGTGTTTATTTCGCAGATAATAGCTTCAGAGGATAATTAACGCTAAACTCATTATTGCCAAAATATTAAAATTAAATATTTTAGTACCGTTATCAACGTTGTTTATTTTATTGAGTTATTATTTTTCACTATGTTCGAATGGAAATATGTAACAGGAGTTTTATGAGATTGTAGTTGCAAATGAGCATGCTCTAGCCGATGTTAAAGGGTCAATGCCACCCATGGACATCTGTAACCAACTCCCTATAGAAAAGGGGTTCCATTTTTTTATGTAATATAGGAGTAGCAGACGAGCATGCAGTCCACCTGATGGTAAGTGGCTACTGCCGCCCATGGGCATCTGTAATCAACCTCAGATAGGATTAGATATTCCTACCTGAGGTCGGGCACAGATGCGCCGCTACCCCTGAGGACTAAGCTGGAACGCCTCAGAAAAGTGTGTCTCCCTTACCACACCCTTCAAACCGGAACACAGCAGCACCTAACACTGCTGTTATTAGGTAGAAATAGGTGTGGCGGTGGTGCCGCCGGAGTCGAACCACAAAGGGTTCTACCACCTTCATAACGCTCCTCGCCGGTTAAACTATACTGATTCTACCATCAATGAAACTCATCTAAATGAGGAGTTCTGACTTGGTTCTCAAAGGTAGAAACACTACTTAACGAAGTTTTTCTACGCTAGTTCTCAAATATTTTGGCGATGTCCACTAAGATCCATTGCAAAAATCCATTGATGGATCTTTTTGCACTTTTTTGTCCACTTTAATCCATGATACAGGATTTTATTCAAAGTGGATCTTTTAGGACTAACGGGTGTCGGAAGATCCATTATGAATAAAAACATACGAAAAAACATAACTTTTTTGTGGCTCAATAACACACAAAATAAACTTAAATAGGGATCTTTTCATGTATTTTAATTAATTTTTTCTTTTGTGTGTTTTTGAGCCATAAAAAAGTTATGTTTCTTCGTATGTTTTTATTCATAATGGATCTTCCGACACCCGTTAGTCCTAAAAGATCTACTTTGAATAAAATCCTGTATCATGGATTAAAGTGGACAAAAAAGTGCAAAAAGATCCATCAATGGATCTTAGTGGACATCGCCAATATTTTAAAGTTCATATTACGTGTTCTACATTTGCATTTTATTTACATTATGCGTTGTTTGTCTAAGTCTCATCAAAATCTGCTTAGACATGTATGAGGTATCATTTAATTCAGTCAATATCTACCAAACAAAATGAAAAAATGGTTAAGAAACGTAATAGAAAAATATTCGTATGCATCTTGTCTTATCCTATTTATTAGGTAGGTACATAATGATGCAGGTGGTATATACTCACAAAGTTTATAACAGTACTGTATTGTAAACACTTATGTTAATAATATCCTACGCTTACGTTTAGTTAATTTGTTTTAAGAGCCCATTTATTAAAATATGAACTATAATAATAAAATGAATTTTCAGTACGGCCGGCGGTCGGCCACCTTTCTCTAATTCGTAAAGCAACGGGTTCCGCGTATTCCCACCGCTTTCTAACTTTTTGTCTCTTAACCTTATTATGTGCGTTTCGGTATCTCTAAAAATACGTAACTTCCTTATAAGTCTAAATAAATAATGATTAATTTAGAATAATAAATAATATGAATCTAAATAAATCTTATTTAATAGTCGAATATTAGTCTAAATAAATATGATTGTGATATATCATAATTATAATTTATTTTTAATAATTTATTGAAAAGTAATGATATTTATTTTTTGCATTTATCTGTAACGCTTTTTTGCCAACAAATTTAAATGCCGAATGTTTTTAATTTAGAGCGTATTAGGATTGAAGAGTTTACGCACACCTTTCTATAATAATTTAGATTTTAAAATTTAATTATTTATTTATTTAAAATTATTTTCCTTTATTATCTAAAAAGGCGCGTTAATGATGAGACGTATTTTTTTGTATGAAAAAAAAACTCTTTTCTTCGTCAATTTTGGGAAAAGATAGAACGTATTGGTTGTTTCGGAATTGGATTAAAATCGGAAATTATTCATTGAAATAATAAGTTTCTAATTATAGAATTGGTGGAACTTCCTAAGTCTTATTTATTTATTTCCAAATTTATTTGTGTATTATTATTACCTACTACCTTTTCCATTACTAGTTATACATAGATACATATAAGCTAAATATCTCCAATTGGAAAAAAATGGCATATGTGTATATAAAAAAGTAATATTGTATATACAATATATACTGAATTTTAATATATAATTTAATTCGTTATAATAAAGTGGAACAACAATTAGAAGTCCACGCCATCTTTCTTGGCGGTCCAACATTAAAAACCTCCACAGCCGCGTCTCGAGGCAAATTGGTACGCTTGATAAAATTCGCAGCGTTATATAAATTTTTGACACCGAATTGTGGCTCTCTGATCACGCTCCGTCGCCTCCGCTACGAAACAGTGTTCTTGAGCGTTTCTCTTTTCTTAGTGCACTAAAATATACGTAAAACGGTCTTGTGTCTCTCTCTGTAGCTGTTTTTCTGATGCGATCAGAAACCGGTTGACCATCGGCGTAATGACGAGTGCCGTAGCCGAGCAAGTCACAGAATCGGTATAGGTGAATGTCGAATTACTACCTACTTTGCATTAGTAGGAATAGCGTTACTTCGTTTTTTATATCGCTGGTTTCTGCTGGTAATGCGGTGCTTATGGGCTCCTAGTGATAAAAGAACTTGAAAGGTTTAAAAAATGTGCCGATAATTCATATAGGTATACCTACATAAGTATCTAGATTCTATTTTATCATTACTCCTTTTTATTCGGATATTAATATTTCGGAAATTGTAGATTACCACATTCCTAGTTTACGAAAATCTAAGAGAAATCTGCCCTCACTAAAATAAATTTTCAATCTTCTTGTTCACAAGCGATTTCATAAAATGAATTACTTAACGAGTAAATTTCTATTGCCGTGTCATCTAATAACGATGATTTAAAACAAGGTAACAATTGATAGCTTAGTTTAGAAACGTTGCAGTTCTCTTTACCTGTGGTAGCCTTCTTATGTTTAACTAGTGGTGCCCGCGGCTTCGCCCGCATTTTAAAGATAATATGACATACATAAAACAGAAAATTCGTACCTTCATTGGAATGACAGTGGTGCCATGTGTCGAAAATTGGTCTTACCAACTCCCAAACCCTCGTGGGCTCTTGGACAACAACTTTGCAAAAGATCATCACTTGATCAAATGCATAGTTTCCGATTCTATAAAATGTATGTAGACAAATATTCATTTTTATATAAATATATAGATAATCAACTAATGGATAAGTAAAGTAACTGTAGGTAAATTATGAAAAAATCGTATTTTGATCTTCTGGGTTGAAAGATCGATTCACTGAATCGATCCATTACTGGAGATCGATTGCAATAATCGATTTTTTGGTTCAAAAGATCGATTCTCCGATTAATTGATCTTAGATCGCCATCCGTAATTCCCGTGGGATTTCCGGGATAAAAACTATCCTATGTCCATTCTAGGGTCTCAGACTATCTTTATACAGAATTTCATGAAAATCGGTTCAGTGGCTTAGGCGTGAAGAAGAGACATACAGACAGACAGAGTTACTTTCGCATTTATATATTAGTAAGGATTAGTAGGGATATCGATGAAAATAATCGACTTTTTGGTCCAAAAGATCGATTCTCCGATTAATCGATCTTAGATCGCCATCCCTAGTTCCCGTGGGATTTCCGGGATAAAAACTATCCTATGTCCGTTCTCGGGTCTCAGACTATCTTTGTACAAAATTTCATTAAAATCGGTTCAGTGGTTTAGGCGTGAAGAAAAGACAACCAGACAGACAGACAGACAGACAGAGTTACTTTCGGATTTATAATATTAGTAAGGATTAAGTTTATTTCTACCTAATAACAGCAGTGTTAGGCGCTGCTGTGTTCCGGTTTGAAGGGTGTGGTAAGGGAGACAGACTTTTCCGAGGCGTTCCAGCTTAGTCCTCAGGGGTAGCGGCGCATCTGTTGCCGACCTCAGGTAGGAATATCTAATCCTATCTGGGGTTGATTACAGATGTCCATGGGCGGCAGTAGCCACTTACCATCAGGTGGACTGCATGCTCGTCTGCTACTCTTATATTATAAAAAAAATACTTAGCGGACGGGAACTTCTGTGGTCGGACTTAGGTGATGTCAATTGTCAATCTATGTCCTGAAAACTATCACTTAGAACAATTACAATGGATTGTGTAAGGGAGGTACATCAGACATTACAGGATCGTCCTCAGAAATAGCAACGCATCATTAGGCGAGCTCAGGTAGAGCTTCAATATTAGCTGGGGTTGATTACAAATATCCAGGGGTAGCAGTGGCCACTGACTGTTTGCTACTTCTAGGTGTAATATTGAAAATAGCATCTATTATTTTCCTATCTAAATGCATCTCTTACAACAAAAATAATGGAATACAAATGATATATTAACGCATAATACTGCCACTAATGTGAGCATCAAATAATCATAATATTACGCATTTAGATTGACAAAGATAAGAAAAAATGATAAATGGTTATAGTTTAACAAATTGATAATAGCGCGGTGTTCGATAAATAATTGTAGGGCGCAGAATAATACGTAATTAAACGTTATTTGACTTTTACACGCCTGTCAATTATGATATACTTTTACAGTGAAGAATATGTGAAACAATGTCATATTTTGTTACAAATAATAACGTACTATGTAAGTACGAACGCTATAAATATATCTATATATTATATAGTCGTATATAATCGTCATGAAATAAAATTACAAATCCTATTTTTTTGGTATAAATAATGAGGTTACATAACGATACCTTAATTCGCAAATCAGCCAACTCCACTTTTTGTCAAAAAGGTTTTTTTATTTATTTTGATAATAAATGGCGTTGAACGAAATTAAAATAAATAAAAAAAAGATTTTGAGAAAAAGTGGAGTTGGCTGATTTGCGAATAAAGGTATCAATAAGTAATAAAATGGCGTAAATCTGGAAATCGATTCCAGATTATAAATGTTCACAACATTAACAATAAGCTACCCAGTAACAGTATTTTGCGTCATTCAGGCACGGTCTCAGTAGTTCTGTAGTGAAGTCTGAAAACAGAGTTGTTTTATCGATCAAAAAATTCTTAAAAAAATCTTAAACAGATTAAAATCTAAGCTTTCCACTGCCCTTATTACATTTTCTAAGATTTCATATCGATAATAATGAATATTGATCATTAGATACTAGCAATAGAACGAAATAGAGCAAAATAAACATAATCAAAATAAAAATGACGTCTAAATAAATAAATACTGGCAATAAAAATGATCAACACAAAGGGCGGCAAAAAAGAGCGGGAAAGTTCCCTCCTCGGCGCCATCTTTATTGGGATTGCGTTCCATTGTGCGCAGCGCTCGCCGCCACGTGCAGCGCACATCTGTCGAACGGGTGACACTGGCACCCTACGTTCACACACGCTCGTTCAGCCAAATGAAATAAAACTTTAATATTTCGTTATTTATTTTGTAATACTTACATTTTTTAAAGAAAAAAATCGATTTAATTTAGAATATAATGAATTTTAAATATTGTATTTTTTATGCATATGTAATATGCAAATATAAGATGATCAATAATTATCCGTTATATTTTTGTACCATTAGCACAATATTTAGATTGCACAATATTTAGACACAAGTTTCAAATTCAGTATATTTCACAAAAAATTAAATATTGAATGAATTGAAATGTTTTGTTTTGTATTTGTAAGTATTATATTTTAAATCGCAAACACCAAGCTTAATAAATAAAACTACTTTGCTTTTAATGGCTAACTTTTTTTCTCTAAGTGCATAAAAGTGTGATTTGCGATTAAGTATTATTCAATTATATTTGACATCCATATCGTACCAATAAATTTTATAATATTGTATCTTTCCCATTTGCCTTAAATCCAATGTTCACACTTAATATAAACGTAAAAACTCATAGTCTGTGGCTTAGGAAATTTAGGACCGAGTTAAGTAAAATTGAAATGAGAGCAAAAATAATAGTAATGCGAAAAGCAACAAAAGCGCTCTAATAAAACCAATATTCAGTGAGCAGAGGTGCGCATGCGCGGGACGAGGGTTGCCCTCCGTCCTCCCCTTCCTATTACGCACTCTATTTAGGGGCTGCTACAAAGAACTCCGGCCTATCTATTTTGGTCTCACTCCGGAGCTGGAATATTGTCATAGACAAAGTCATTGGATTCCGAGCGATTCAGCCAGGCTCGTGATGAAATATTATCGAGAAAATAGATTCCGAACCTCACTGGCGCGTGGAAATTTATTATCTATGCGCTGTGGTTTGGGAAAAGCTGAGATTAAGCTGTGAAATTTTGATAAACTTTAAAATCCATCTTTTACTTACTGTTTGATTGCTAGCGGAGAAAGGCTGAGCGAAATTTTCTTCAAAGTGATGTTCTGTAAGTCAGAAATCTATTTGTGCCTTGCATAGATTAGCAAAGATTACTCACTCCTAACAAGAAAATGTACCCAGTTTTGAGAATTGAAATAGTTGCGTAAAAAAGTTTTGCCACGTCTCCGTGCTAAAATGTCCCTAAAATATTTGAAATAATTATTTATGTATTATGTAAATTACTCAGTATTACTTATTTAGTCGGAAATTTTCTCTAAAAATGTTTTATTTGTCAAGAATTCAAAAAAAGAACTTACTAATAAGCCGTTTGTGGCTTCGCTCAATTTCAAGGCGGCGAAGTATCTTTACTAATCTATGGTGCCTTGTCATAACGGTTTAAAAAACTAAGTCGGAAAACTTCAGGTTTAATATATCTGAAATCTACTAGGATTCCTTGTGTCGTAGATCCTATGGACTGCTATATACACTACTACTATATATTTGGCCTTTGTTTAACACTATGCATTCAAACTAACAGAATAAGAACTGAACAGAAATTTAAATTAATTTGAGTAAGCCTGGCCGGTTCAAACCCGGATCTCATATCAAATATGCGAGATGATGAATCTACCAGGTTCAAAAACTTCAACCAAAATGTGTGTAAATGAATACCTATATTTAACGTTCACAAACTTTGAACTACATAAAATGAAACAAAGAAACAAACAGTAAATAAATTTAATAAACAAAATTATCAAGTAGTTGTAGTAGTAGTAGTAGTTGCGAGCGGGTGTAGTCACACTATTTGCTATGGCGACGCGATTCATTTCTATATTCAGAGCGGACTAGTAGTTTTACGCGGACTAAGTAGGTATAACTATTTTATACGAGATACAAAGATTCGCGTCTTTACTATAAACAAAAATGTTAATGTTGCGACATTGTTGATTTGTAGACACCATTTTGAAGATTTATTTAAAGTTACGTCTTACATTTATGGGAAAATCATACGTAGGATGGAGTTGTCTTCAGACTTAATTAAACTTTAATTTATTATTGCTTAAATGTACTTACTTATTTATGAACACGATATCATCTGTAGTCTTATTCTTAGTTATGTTAAAGCAAGTTGTATTTTTTTTATAATATAGGAGTAGCAGACGAACGTGCAGTCCACCTGATGGTAAGTGGCTACTGCCGCCCATGGACATTTGTAATCAACCCCAGATAGGATTAGATATTCCTACCTGAGGTTGGCCGCAGATGCGCCGCTACCCCTGAGGACTAAGCTGGAACGCCTCCGAAAAGTCTGTTTCCCTTGCCACACCCTTCAAACCGGAACACAGCAGCGCCTAACACTGCTGTTATTAGGTAGAAATAGGTGTGGCGGTGGTGCCGGCGGAGCCGAACCGCAAAGGGGTTCTACCACCTTCTAAAATTACGTCAAGAAAGATGTTTCTTTACTTCTACATCTAATTTAGGCATATTGTAGCGTACTTCTATTATAGTGGCTAATTTTGAAAACCATTAAAAATAAATAAATATCGACTTGTTATAGACAGGACGAAGCCAGACCCCCTAATACTAGCAAAGTTAATTTTACATGATGCAGACCGTACATAAATAATAGCGACCAGCAATTTTAAACGACCTGTTTAAAATAATGCAAACGAAACAAGGGATTTGCTTACATTAGGTAATGATGATATCGATTGGTGCAGATTAAAACAGTGTACTGCAGTCATTGTTAAAAGCAAAACTACACGTACATACTATTAGGATTTTGGTCGCCGTCGACCCGTTACTGGTTTACTACTGGGCACAAGCCTCTTTAAACGACTTCTTTCAGAGTAAGATGGTTTTTAGCTATAGTCACCAGACTTCACACGCCCTTAAGAAGTTTTGATGTGAAACATCTATAGCCGCACGTAAAACCGATTTCTGGCGTGGCGACGCATCGCCACGCTATACGATGGTATATATATACAGTCTATATGCAGTAGTGTGTACGGTGTGGCGACGCGTCGCCATGCGCAATCGAATTCAATAAATAGTCATCGTTATCTGGAAAAAAATCGTAATATTTTATTTTATCATTATGACATATTTAGTTCCTATCACAATATGTTCTTTTCTGCATATTACTTTTACAAAATAATGTCAATGTTTCACATCTGCCAGGCGTCCCGTGACGGCTCACATTTTTTTTTACAGAACTTTCAGGCGTATATCTATCCTTACTATTCACAGGATACCTACGCTTACTATTCACGGGATACCTATCCTTACTATGATTTCCTTCATCGTTATGTATGTGATAATTGATTTCTTATACACAATGTATTTATTTAAAAAAATGTACCTTAACATGGGATTTGAAGCTCGGATTTCTCGAACTTACAACTTAGATAGCATTTTACTTATAAGAAATCATTATATAAACATGAAATCCACCTGATTGTAAGTAGTCACTGCAACCTCGACATCTGTAATCAATTCCAGGAGTTCTACCTGTAGCCTATTACAGCTGCAATGCCACTTCTGAGAATTATAATGGTCACCTTTTGTTTTGCCAGCATTTAGACCATTCCACCGAAATGAACGTACTTCTTCAAGCCAGAAATAGGTGTGCATTTTAGAATCTAGACAACTTTACTTGGTGTGCAAATAATGATAAATATAAGTGTATTGTAACGATTTTTTCTAATTATTGGTATGTTTGTTTAGGCTTATCTCAGAAAACTGATAGATATTATATTAGATCTTTGTAACTCTACCAAATAAGTAACGTGTCATTTCGAAAATGTTAAAAGTTTCTTACTTATATGAAAGTCAAATATTTTTTTTATATAATATCGGAGTAACAGACGAGCATGCAGTCCACCTGATGGGAAGTGGCTACTGCCGCCCATGGACATCTGTGATCAACCCCAGATAGGGTTAGATATTCCTACCTGAGGTCGGCCACAGATGCGCCGCTACCCCAAAGGACTAAGCTGGAACGCCTCGGAAAAGTATGTCTCGCTTATCACACCCTTCAAAACAGAACACAGCAGCGCCTAACACTGCTGTTATTAGGCAGAAATAGGTGTGGCGGTGGTGCCGCCGGAGTCGAACCACAAAGGGTTCTACCACCTTCTAAATAATATATTGAACACGCGTAGCAGACTAAATTCGAAGAGCTCCATCTGCATTTGTTTTTATAATCCGTGGTAAATATTACCAAATTATCCTTGTTGTAACGTAAAATCCTTAGAGCGATAACACTGGACTTACTTCCTGGTAGGAATGAATATAGATCTACCGTTTTACCTCATTTTGCGGGATTTCAGGGAAAATTTAATGAGTAATTCTGAGTTTAATGCTATTTATACTAAGTACTATGTAAATTCTTGGTTATAAATAAGCCAATGATTATTGTAATAGTACGATTATTAAAGAAGGGATATAGTGTAAAAAATGTAGAGGTTAAGTTAAACTTATATACCTAAGTATTGTATAAAAATAATGATGAAGGGGGTACCAATACAAATAACCGATATGTTTCGGTATATTTTTGTTTACCTATTGAACAGTAATAGGTAGACATTTTAATTATCATAATGGATATACTTCTCTATAATTGCTATAATGAAAAATACTCAAAATATTATTTAAAATTGTATAGTATCAAATGTTTCATAGTGATACGGAATCCGTGTCGCACTTAGTCGAATATCATGCTTTAACAATAAAAATAACATTCGGACAATAAACAAATGAAATTCATTGAAAATTTTAACGTTAATTCAATAATGAATTTATATACCGTGAGCAATTATCGGGCGGGCGAAGTTTCCCGGAAGTGGGTAGCTGCCGCCCCCGGATACACCCGGTTTCCTGCAGACCGGCGAACCCGTTGCTTGGCAGACAGAACAGGATAAGGAAGGAATGTTTGATCTAAAGGTTGAACTACTATGGTGTGATTGAGGAGGTATTACCAAATTGGGTGAAGTAGTTTTTGCGTACCGGAGAAAGTGTGCTACTGTTGCCGATGTGGTGACCATGTGTGGACGGTGTTAAAACCATCTGTAGTTCAACTCCGGTAGCAGCATCACCATACTTATTTGTGCCTAAGAACAGCGGTTTTAAGTACCGCTGTGTTCTGCTTTAAGGGTGAGGTAAGGGAGATATACTTTTTAGAGATATTCCAGCTTAGTTCTCAGGGGTAGCGGCGCATCTGTGGCCGACATCGGGTAGGCATCTAATCTGGGGTTGATTACGGATGTCCATGGACGGCAGTAGCTACATACCATCAGGTTGACTGCATGCTCGTCTGTTACTCCTCTATTATGAAAAAAATGACGACCATGTTGAAACGTATCTATGAATGGTAGAACTCTTGGTTTACATAGAGTTGGTCAAAGTTGTCCATAGTCGTCACAGGCAGCAGTGACCACTAACCATCAGATGAACTGCAAGCTCGTTGCCACTCGTTGGCTACTGTAATCCTTACTATCCTTACTAATATTATAGATCCGAAAGTAACTCTGTCTGTCTGGTTGTCTCTTCTTCACGCCCAAACCACTGAACCGATTTTAATGAATTTTTGTACAAAGATAGCCTGAGACCCGAGAAAGGACATAGGATAGTTTTTATCCCGGAAATCCCACGGGAGCTAGGAATGGCGATCTAAGATCGATTAATCGGTACGAATTTTCAGTTTTATGTATGTTAGTATGTCATATTATTTTCTTTTAAACGCGGGCGAAGCCGCGGGCAGAAACTAGTCTTATAAAATATTATTTGGCAGTGCCTAGAACCTAGAACCTTAATTATGACAAGAATTTAATAAGCTTCTGTGAGAAGACAATTACATGATACTAGGATTTTTCTAGGAAGGAAGCAGTTCAGACGGCTACGAAATCGTCAGGCATCCGGTCTGAAATACTAAGACTTATTCGTGAAGTAATGTATTAAAACTAGTAGACTGTAAATAATGTCTGATGATAGTATTAAACAATAATATTTTATGAAAAAAAGGTTGAAAGGATTAAAAATGTTCCAGTTTTAATATAACTTATTTGAAGGTTAATATAATTTTAAGTTTTAATATAATTTATATTTTGAAGGTGGTAGAACCCTTTGTGGTTCGACTCCGGCCGCACCACCGCTACACCTGTTTCTACCTAATACCAGCAGTGTTAGGCGCTGCCGTGTTCCGGTTTGAAGGGTGTGGTAAGGGAGACAGACTTTTCCCAGGCGTTCCAGCTTAGTCCTCTGGGGTAGCGGCGCATCTGTGGCCGACCTTAGGTAGGGATATCCAATCCTATCTGGGGTTGATTACAGATGTCCATGGGCGGCAGTAGCCACTTACCATCAGGTGGACTGCATGCTCGTCTGCTACTCCTATTTTATATTAAAAAAAAAACTTTAATATTAGGTATGTTTGCAATAAAATAATTCACTTAACCATGTTAACTGAAATAATTTGTGTGAAGGACGTCATGCCTCACAAGCATCATCGTATTTTCTATGAAATGTCGAGGCGTGACGTCACTAGCGGACGCCATGACGCCTGTAAGCGTTTTCATGCTCAAAATAGGTAGAAAATATGATATTATTTATGGTATGGTATTGTATTGAGGCGGACCGTATTATTTCTGTAGATAACAACGCATCTGTGGTCGATCCCAGGTAGGACTGTAATCTTATCTGAGATTGATTGCAGGTGTCCATGGGCGGTAGGAGCCACTATCATCAGGTAGAGTTTATGCTAGCTTGTTTTTTTCTTAAAAAATAATAATACTGATTAACTATTAATAGTATTCACTTTTCTGTTAGGTAGTGCTAGGCTTTCTATCAGGTAGTGTTGAAGCCTTTAGTGTAGCACCAGGCCTTTACCACTTTTGGGGACAAAGCCTTTCCCAGTAGTGGAACATACATTTTACGACTTTTTTTTATAATATAGGAGTAGCAGACGAGCATGCAGTCCACCTGATGGTAAGTGGCTACTGCCGCCCATGGACATCTGTAATCAACCCCAGATAGGATTAGATATTCCTATCTGAGGTCGGCTACAGATGCGTCGCTACCCTTGAGGACTAAGCTGGAACGCCTCGAAAAAGTATGGCTCCCTTACCACACCCTTCAAAACGGAAGACAGCAGCGCCTAACACTACTGTTATTAGGCATAAATAGGTGTGGCGGTGGTGCCGCCGGAGACGAACCACAAAGGCTTCTACCACCTTCAGACGACAATAAAAAACATAACATAGGTAATGTTATGCTACAAAATACGCAATTTTTTGCTAAAAATACGCAATTTATGTAGTTTCTGTAGGGTTATAGAAAAAACGGAGTGATATTTCACAAAGCCTGATAGCGCTCAGTGGCGTGGGTTCGTGACCCGTCTGATGTCAAAGGTCACTGAAAAACAGGTTTCGTTTTAGGCCTTTCGGTGTAAAACCATAAATACGTATATAAAATGAGTAAAGTAGGTGTATTCTTGTACCAACACAATGTGTGTTATGACTTATGATATTAATAATTTAAATGATTACGGTTCTAAAAATCTTTTCATACTCAAGTCTATATTTACATTAAAATTATTTTAATTTCATAGAAAATATAAATACCTGAGAACTTTTGTTACAAGATTTTGCGCGTGCAGGCCATAGATAAGTATAGATATCTCACCGCCTTGTAATTGAAGGAAGCCGTTAGATGGTTTAAACGGCTGACAATTCTCTCAGCCATTTAATTGCTGTCATGGTGCAATTTACGCGGAAAACAATTTGCGCAGTTAAGTGGTGCAAAAAAACCAAATCGAAGAAAAATTACGGAGAAATATTGTTTGATTCGTAAATGATCTAAAAACTACATTTTTTAAATATTTTTCAAACACGAAAATAGATGACAGTGACAATTTCAATTGTCAAAACTGGTTACATTTTCTTGTTAGGAGTGAGTAATCTTTACTAATCTATGGTGTAGGCCTTCACTATGTTTTCCTTCAACTTTAGAGAAAATAATATTTGTTCTAATGCTTATATAAAATTGAAAAGTCAGTAAAATCGAACTTAAGACCCCGCGATTATGAGGCCCTGTTTCAACCACTGCGCTATCATAGCATTAATTAGCAAAGCATAATAACAAAATAAATTATAAATGAGAAATAAAAATTCCCAAACCTAAAATTTTATATATACATTACATATTTTTTTCAGCCTTGTAATTATTTCCAAAAGAGATTACATCTGCTTTATCAAACTCAATAAGTAAATAACCTTAGACCTTATTCCGAAAATAGTAAATTGCCTTGCAGCAAGAAGGAAAACTGTAGCGAGCTCTACACCCACGGATGATATCAAATTTGTTCAATCAAGCTTCTAAAATTAGCTGCAAACACAAGACCTACTTAATTCTGTTTATTTAGTTTGTATTGTGCAGTGGTGTGCGGTTTGGCGTCATTTTTACTGTCAGTCACAGTTTGAATTTAGAATAAATAATAAATATACCTACATATTACTAGCTGACCCGACAAACGTTGTGTTGCCTTATAAATAAAAAAATGTTAAGGGTGAACAACCCTAATCACTTAGGGGTATGAAAAATAGATAGTAGCCGATTCTTAGACCTACTAAATACCTATGCATATAAAATTTGGTGAAAATCGGTAAAGCCGTTTCGGAGGAGTACGGTAATTAACATTGTGACACGAGAATCTTATATATAAGATTTCATACCTACTACAAATGATTGTTAAATTGGCCAAGTACGTGTGTCACCATTTTTTTAATATTTATTATTATATCAGATATAGAAGTAATTGCATTTTGAATATTTCAACTATCTACCGATTACAAAATATAATCTATCTAACTATTTACAAACTATAAATCTATATACAATATATACAAAAAATATAATTTAAACAAAAAAAGAAATATTAAAACTTAAGGAAATATAAAAAATTAAATATAAAACAATGAGTCCAAATCACTGCTTCCCGGTAGAGTCCCAAGAATGCTGGCCGCGTTGCCACGTTGTATGGCCAAACTTATTCTTTGGCCAAAGTACGCACCAGCTCTTGGGTCTCCAAAAACGTCTACCTATTACATAATCTGTAAAAAATTCAAGTGTCTATCTATTAAAGTTCACGAGATGTGTGCGAGAGTCCTGTGACAGACGGACAGACAGCGGAGGCTTAGTAATAGGGTTCCGTTTTTACCCTTAAAATGTCCCAAGAAAACATTTTACATCAAAATATAAGGTTGCTTAGCCACACAATATTGTTATACTGGCTTCCCACGGTTTCTGATATTACGAACGGACGCGTATCATACATACATGGTAGCGTGGATGAGTTCATAGCGGTGGTAGCGGTGCGTCAGATCTGCCACGAGTCAGTAGCGTCAAGATCGGTAGCTTTAGTCTCTCACTTTTCATTCTGAAAAAAATTGCCTTCGATTCTTCGGATCAACAGAATACGCACCTTTGAAAGATCCTTGATGTGGTCATAACTATTCGTTGTCGTCCCCAGGAAGGACCGTAGGAAGCCGCTATTAGGTTTCGAGATTAGATATGTAGGTAACTATTATAAGTAATAAATAATAATTGATCATTATTAAAATTGTAGTAGTTTTCTAGGGCAATATCATAGAAAGGTTCTTATATCAATGTATAATGTAAAGTCGTTATAACTTGTCTAATTGACGTCTTTCGTGGCCCAGTGGTCACCTTACCATGTACTGCATGCAGTAATATTTTAGAATAACCTTTCCAATAAAAAAAACACAAATTAAAAGAAATAGTATGATAAAAATTGTATCATAGGATTAAATTTAAAAGGCTTCTCTTGTGTTATTTTCGGAATCGCGTCAGGAAGTTTTAGAGGCGAAACCTGAGAGTTCTATCTTTGAACCATAGATTAGTAAAGATTACTCTCTCCTAACAAGAAAATGTACCCAGTTTTGAGAATTGAAATAGTTCCGTAAAAAAGTTTTGCCACGTCTCCGTGCCACATGTCCCTAAAATATTTGAAATAATTATGCCACATGTCCCTAAAATATTTGAAATAATTATGCCACATGGCCCTAAAATATTTGAAATAATTATTTATTTATTATGTAAATTACGCATTATTAGTTATTTATTCGTAAATTTTCCCTAAAAATGTTTTTATTTGTCGAGAATTCAAAAAAAGAACTTACTAATAAACCGTTTCTGGCTTCATTCAATTTCAAGGCGGCGAAGTATCTTTACTAATTTATGCTTTGAACTTATACGACAGACAGAAATTTGTATTTAACGTTTCATATACAACCTTGCCGTAAATAATATTAGTAGTACTAACTACACAGTGTACGCACACTGGTGCGTAAGTGTAACCAGCTCAATAGAAAACCGGGGTTCCTAAAGTCGCCTCATATCTTATATTTATTATTTATTATTTATTATCTTATATTTTAAAGGTGGTAGAACCCTTTGTGGTTCGACTCCGGCGGCACCACCGCCACACCTATTTCTACCTAATAACAGCAGTGTCAGGCGCTGCTGTGTTCCGGTTGAAGGGTGTGGTAAGGGAGACAGACTTTTCCGAGGAGTTCCAGCTTAGTCCTCAGGGGTAGCAGCGCATCTGTGACTGACCTCAGGTAGGAATATCTAATCCTATCTGAGGTTCATTACAGATGTCCATGGGCGGCAGTAACCACTTACCATCAGGTGGACTGCATGCTCGTCTGCTACTACTATAATATAAAAAAATATATATATATCTGAGCCAAAGTAAGAAATACCCTCTAATTCCCACGTTGAAGGTTGGGTTTGAAGCCAATTAGAATTTGAAGCAAATGGATTAATTATAAGTCATGTGGGATTAAAAACAAGAACAAGTAAGTTTTAACCCAATTGCCAAGCGTTTAGTATAGTTACGAATTTAATTTAATAGAAAAATACATTTAGAATAAGTAAAGGGGCCATAATGCTTTTTTCTTACATGTCAAGTTGTACGTTTTTGAAGGTGGTAGAACCCTTTGTGGTTCCGGCGGCACCTCCGCCACACCTATTTCTGCCTTATAACAGCAGTGGTAAGCGCTGCTGTGATCTGGTTTGAAGGGTGTGCTAAGGAAGACATACTTTTTCGAGGCTTTCCAGTTATATGGGGTAGCGGCGTATCTGTGGCCGACCTCAGATAGGAATATCTAATCCTATCTGGGGTTGATTACAGATGTCCATGGGCGGCAGTAGTTACTTACCATTAGGTGGACTGCATATACGTCTGCTAACCCTATATTATAAAAAAATAACTCTACCGCAAGCCGCGTTAAAGAAATTTATTATTTACGTTTGCATACGAACGGAAACTTGTTGCAATTATTTGATAAACATTCCATTCAAACACTCGTTTGAATGAGGGTTGGTACGCAAGTCGCAAATATAAACGTTTTTCTTAGATTCCTTTTAAAAATAAAAGTAGGTATTTTGGTGTAAGAAAGGGGTTAATGAGCGGCACGAGTTGAGCTCAGAAGTCACAGAAAGGCGCTTGCCTAATCAAGTTTAATGAAATACGTCTTGAACTAAGGCTGTATCAAAATATTTTGGTTGTTTTGATAAAAAGTGTTCAGAGTTTTTCAATTAAAAAATGTATATTTTAACGACAAAAACATGCATTAATTTATAAAATCTGGACATGGGCTCTATAATTCTATATGCTTATAGATTTCACTGAACCTTTTTTAATACTTTTCCGGAATAGACTTTTTTATTTCAAAACTCAGAAAGCTGTTTTTTTGTGCGGTTACGTACTCGCCGCGGTTATGAAGACGAAATCACCTGTAAACTTGGTGGAACACAATTGCAAAGCGGATGGAAAGAGAGTGTCGTAATAAGTTTACCACCTCACCGCGGAAAAAACCGTAGCAGACAAGCATGCAGGCCACCTGAAGCAGCTACTGCCGCCTATGGACATCTGCAATCAACCCGAGATAGGAATAGATATTCCTAACTGAGGTGGTCCACAGATGCTTCTACCCTGAGGACTAACCTGGAACTCTTCGGAAAAGTAGTCTCTCTTACCACACCCTTCAAACCAGAACGCAGCAGCGCTTAACACTGTTATTAGGCAGAAGTAAGAGGCGACTAAAAGGGGCTTCCGGGGTTGCGGGCGGCAAGAGTGGGAGCTCGAACCGAACCGCCCGGCTAGTGACCCCGGGAAGGACGGCGGTATGTGTGGTACCACCGTCTGGTGTGC
Source organism: Epargyreus clarus clarus (assembly GCA_014595695.2). NCBI lineage: Eukaryota > Metazoa > Arthropoda > Insecta > Lepidoptera > Hesperiidae > Epargyreus > Epargyreus clarus. Next base: position 1,135,087 of record JACTTY020000048.1, on the reverse strand, counting down.
ACGACGATATGCGACCTGGGCGGAGCCCGATGGGGCAATGCGCTAAGAGGACTCCGGTTGCGTTCCTTTGGAGATCCCGGAGTCCTCTACGCAGCGCCGAGGACGGCCACCGGGGGGTTTTAGTGCGGTAAGAATCCCACATAACCTCGTGCCGCTCCCAAGGCATAGGGTACCTTTTGAAGGTTTCCCCCTCGTAAAAAAGAAAATAAAAAATACTACATTAAAAAAAAAGTAAGAGTGGTGGCGGTGCCGTAGGAGTCGAACCACTGAAGGTTCTACCACCTTCAAAATAAACCACCTAATAAATAAATCGCTTCGTGGACATGGCATTTTACCTACACGTTCGCGTCCGTTACGTGATTTTTAAGCCTGAAGCCAGATTCGTTGCTACTCATTGCTATATTGTCTATACTGACCAATAGATAAGTATTATTGAACATGTTACTGGTACATCATTTAGTATTATAGTGTATTAGATCGATAACACTAATGAGTTTTGGTAAATAAATGAAAATGGAATGAGGAAAATAGGAAAGCTGGTGTTTTATCTGTAGCGGCGGCTTCGATCTCCACTGTTCTTGTGTTTTTATAAGCTTTTCCGCACGGCTCTACTTCCTTTATGTATATGTTTTTTATTTGTAGTTTGATGAAGAATCTTTAATATTTTCATAAAAGACATTTGTGATTACAGTAAGCTTTCATTGAAATTAATTTAAAATGATTCAGAGCATAGTCCAAAGTGGTATTCAATTTTGAAAAGCAACCCTATATATTTCTTATCGAGTAGCATAATTATGTTTGTAAGATTTATTTATTTATTTATTTACTCTTTATTGACCATGTTAAAAAACAGTGTGGTGCAAAAAGCGGAGTTAATGCTAAATAGCATTATCTCCTAGTCAACTTTAGGAATGTGCAGAAAAATTGAATTGAGAAGATTCATCTATGATTCCGTAAAATTTCCGTCATAAAGCAGTTTCCCAGTATAATCCGAACAAAGTACAAAAAAGTTACATTTGGGACTTTTGATCTTTTTTTTTAATTTCTTAACACTTGATATGAAGTTCTGTTGCAAATAGTGTTTATATAAAATAGAGTTTTCATTGTTAAAAATATAATGTATCTAGCTAGCTACACTGCCATAGATAAAGTAAGAGATGCCTTAATTCATTAAAAATGTATACATTTTCCACATAACTCTTGAACTGTCCTTTGAGAATAAAAATCCCTTTGTCGTAGCCATTGTGGTGTTGCTACAATTGCTACGCCACAGTCCTAGCTTTTCTATTATGTACGCACGTAATACGTATTTTCGTCCGAAGGTTCGGGCATTTACTCCGTAAAAGGTAAGGTTTTGAAGGTGGTAGAACCCTTTGTGGTTCGACTCTGGCGGCACCACCGCCACACCTATTTCTACTTAATAACAGCAGTGTTAGGCGCTGCTGTGTTCCGGTTTGAAGGGTGTGGTATGGGAGACAGACTTTTCCGAGGCGTTCCAGCTTAGTCCTCAGGGGTAGCGGCGCATCTGTGACCAACCTCAGTTAGGTATATCTAATCCTATCTGGGGTTGATAACAGATGTCCATGGGCGGCAGTAGCCACTTACCATCATGCGGACTGCATGCCCGTCTGCTACTCTTATATTATAAGAAAAAAAAAACTTACCGGCTGTTTAGAACGGGCTTCACAAAACAATAAGAACAAAATATATTATTTGCCACCTATAGAACATATAATGTTGTTCTGTCTGAAACGTTAATAACAGTTCTTTGGATTTAAATAAAAATATTACATATTTAAATAAAAATATTATTTCTGAAAAGCGGCAGAACTAGCATTGCTTGCTTGATGTAGTCGCAATCTGTAATTATTAGGTGAATTAAAGCAAGGCATAAAGCACAACAAAGATTTAATAGTTATATGCATACATAGATTAGTAAAGATTACTCACTCCTAACAAAAAAATGTACCCAGTTTTGAGAATTGAAATAGTTGCGAAACAAGTTTTACCACGTCTCCGTACTAAAATTTCCCAAAAATATTTGAAATAATTATTTATTTATTACGTAAATTACGCAGTATTAGTTATTTATTCATAAATTTTCTCTAAAAATGTTTTTATTTGTCAAGAATTAAAAAAAAGAACTTACTAAAATAAGCCGTTTGTGGCTTCATTCAATTTCAAGGCGGCGATGTATCTTTAGTAATCTATGTATGCATAGGGGATAATTATGGGAAATAGATAAAGAGTTTAAAAGAGAGTAAAATATATACCAATAAAAGCAATACGACATATGTATCTAATTCTCAAAGTACCAAACAGAAATGAGTTGATAAAGATTTTTGGAAAATCTAACTCAAAATACGGGTAGGCAAAGAGTTCTCGATTAAAGTGCTTTATAAGCCCAAGTTTGCCAAACAAACGTTTCCTGCTTTGATACCAAGTGGGTAGTTGACCGGCATATAGCAAATATTACCTCGAAATGCCTTCAAAAGGAAACTTTGATAAACATTCGCAATATAAGTTTTAGTGCGGCGTGCGACAGTGAGCATAAGTAATTAAAAATGGATATTGGATATATATGCAATGAAAATATTTGCAGAATTATAATAAGTAAATAATGATCGTCTCTGTTTAGTATTTCTCTCATAGTCACTGCCGCCCAAGAACTTGTAAAGCCAATAAGGGTTCAGTACAGAACAGGGGTTTCCTTTGTAGCCAATCACAGATATATTGCCACTCCTGGCAAGTATTAAGTAGTACCTACTAGTGCTCCTGGTAAGTAGAAGGCATCTACACGTCGTCAACCTCTTACTGTCCCACTGCTGGTCACGGTTCTCCTCTCAGAATGGGAAGAAGTAAGAAGAAGAAGGGCATAATCTACCGCGCCGGCCAAGTGCGTATTGGTAGACTTCACATGCCTTTTTAAGGACATTTTTGGCATCTAAACCCTTTCTTCGTTATTCTTCCGAAACATAAGAACTGCCTGTTATCTGCCCTGTCAAACCGTACTGGTTCTACCACCTTTATGTTGGAATTCAACCAAGTTGGATAATTCTGTACGACCTTCAGACCATACCACTATCATATTATTATTGAAAATAAAAATAAGCACGACTGTAGCGAACTACAGAGGGCTCTACTATCTTTTAGAAAAACTCCAACGTTATGCTATATATAATATGTTACAGGTTTTTTGCTGTCTGATAATAATATATATTTAAATATTTTTATTCTTTATTATATAAAAAAGATTCTACTGTGAAAGGGCGAACTTAATGCTTAATGACATTTTCTACCAATTAAGCGTGGGTGAGGTCAAAGTTCTGCTAATATTTTTATTAAAATGTGAAACGAGATAATTGTTAACTGTGTTAAACGCTAAAGGAAATGTTTTATATGTATTGATGTCATCATCATCATCAACCCATTATTGTGCCACTGCTGGGCACGGGTCTTCTCTCAGAATGAGAAGGATTAGGCCATAGTCCACCGCGCTGCCCAAGTGCGTATTGGTAGACTTCACATATCTTTGAGATTTTTTTAAACCAATCTCTCAGGTGTACTCGTTTCCACACGATGTTTCGTTCACCGTTTAAGCAAGTGACAATTAATTTTTTAAACTTTGAAAATACAGAGGTGCGTGTGCCTGGGACTTGAACCTTAGACCCCTCGATCGAGAGGCCGAGTTTATTAACCACTAGGCTATCATTGCTGGTATTGATGTACTTTGAAGTATATATTATTTATTTATATGTATAGGTTCCTAGACTTCATACATTTTTATGAACTTTTTTACAGAACTCTCCAGAAGTTTCCTTAACATGTTTTCTGTTACTGTTAATTAATTTTTAAGATTCATATAACATAGATAATACATACATAGATGCGTATCTAAGATTTGAAAAGTAGCACTACAATTTTACTTATTTTGTAAATAATATTTATAGTATTTGTATCTTTAACGATAAAGTTACAATTTTTCGATTTAAAATAGACATTCCCTTTTTTATTTTGGAGGAATTACATTTTTTCTAACTTATAAATATTGTATATATTTATATATAGATATAGTATGAACTTTTAATATAATAATTGAAGAAGTCATTATATACCGATATAATTCACATACCGTTTAAACTAAGAATTCTAACAATTAATTAGATTTACCTATATTCAATATTAAGTTATTTCAGGTATATTGCAAGAGGTATATCGATATAATTAGGTAATGTGCATAGCTTTGACGATGTCTGTGTACTTACCGTATATACTGGATAATATGACTTCAAAGGAAACTCCGATTTAGTTTGGTAAATACGGCCAAAATGTTTGCTTTTTATTTCACAATAAGTAATTGCAGTGATAGCCCAGTGGTTAAACTCGGCCTCTCGATCGAGGGGTCTGATTTTCAACTGATTTTTCGAAGTTACGTGCGTATTAGATTTTTTTTTTTTATAATATAAGAGTGGCAGACGAGCATGCAGTCCACCTGATGGTAAGTGGCTACTGCCGCCCATGGACATCTGTAATCAACCCCAGATAGGATTAAATATTCCTACCTGAGGTCGGCCACAGATGCGCTGCAACCCCTGAGGACTAAGCTGGAACGCCTCGGAAAAGTCTGTCTCCCTGACCACACCCTTCAAACCGGAACACAGCAGCGCCTAACACTGCTGTTATTAGGTAGAAATAGGTGAGGCGGTGGTGCCGCCGGAGTCGAACCACAAAGGGTTCTACCACCTTCAGATTAATTATCACTTGCTTAAACGGTGAAGGAAAACATCGTGAGGAGGTCTACCGACACGTACTTGGCCAGCGCGGTGGATTATGGCCCGTGCCCAGCAGTGGGACAATAATGGGTTGATGATGATGAATAAGTGATTAAGTTATGTATAAAATTTGGATTTCAGAACTGAGAATATTTCTATAGTATTTAAATTCAGGGCATCACACGTTCTGAATCCAATGTGATCAATAAGTGCTAAGCCTCTCCGGTTGACGAAAATTGGTTTTAAAACAATGCATTTTACTTTAACTAAAAAATAAACAAAATACAAGGTACGAGTACAAACCTTCTTCTTCCACTATTATATAGTGTACTCAATTGTACTACTTAATAAATGTAAAGTAAGTGAACTTAATAAATAACGTAATTAAATGAAATTGAACTTGATAAAATTCTGTATGTTTCACTTAATTAAACTAATTACGTTTTTTTACTTCCTGTCTTTCAGTTCAAAATTATCCGATCATTTAAAAAAATGAGAAACCTTTTTCATGTCAATTCTTGCTAAAATCTGATGTATAAAATTCTCGTGTCACAATGTTAGTTACCGTACTTCTCCGAAACGGCTTTACCGATTTTCACCAAATTTTATTCAGTAGGTCTGAGAATCAGCTATTATCTATTTTTCATACCCCTAAGTGATAAGGGTTGTTCACCCTAAGCATTTAAAAACGGGTCAGCTAGTAATATATAAAACAACGTAGCATTATCTAATCGTGTTTTTTTTTTATTTTCTATTGTACAAAGATTTTTTAAATACCTATAAAATCTGAGTGCATGGCATTATGAGGAAAAACAAAACGATTAGTTGACGCGCGTGTATCTTAGTTTTACGTAATATCTCAGAAAATACTTTTAAACTTATAGTTTTAGCTAGTATGTTAAATAAATTTTAATATCCGTCCCTGTAGTTCCGGGAATAGAATAGGACTACGGTATCTCCTGCCTGTCGTAAGAGGCGACTAAAAGGGGGCTTCCGGGGTTGCGGGTGGCAAGAGTGGGAGCTCGAACCGCCCGTCGGCGACCCTGGGAAGGTCGGTTGTATGTGTGGTCGCGTTCCGTCGTATACACCAGACGGTGTAAGGAGTGCCAAGCTCATCTGGGCGGAGCCCGACGGGGCAATGCCAAGAGGACTCCGGTTGCGTTCCTTTGGAGATCCCGGAGTCCTGTACCCAGCGCCGAGGACAGCGACCAGGGGGGTTTTAGTGCAGTAAAATTCCCACATAACCAGGCGTCACTCCCATGGCGTCGGGTACCTTTTGAAGGTTTCCCCCTCGTAAAAAAAACGTATGTTAAATAAATTTTAATATTAAAAATATACGTAATATGTATTTTTTTTTAAAGAAGCGATAATTTAAGCGAATAAATTGTTTTTTTTTTTTTCATTAAATCGCAGTACTAGAAAAGAAGAAGTGTTACTGCCGCTTATGTCTATAGTCAATTAAGAAACTAAGGTCAATCTCATATGGCTACATTTATGAAATAAGTTGGATTGGTGTGTAAGTCGCTCCCTTATCACATCCTTCAAAACAGTCCAGTAGCAGACAAGCTTGCAGTCCACCTGATGGTAAGTGGCTACTACCGCCAATGGACATCTGTAATCAACCACAGATAAGATTAGATATTCCTACCTGAGGTCGGCCACAGATGCGCCGCTACCCCTGAGGACTAAGCTGGAACGCCTCGGAAAAGTCTGTCTCCCTTACCACACCCTTAAAAACGGAACACAGCAGCGCCTAACACTGCTGTTATTAGGTAGAAATAGGTGTGGCGATGGTGCCGCCGGAGTCGAACCACAAAGGGTTCTACCACCTTCAAAGTGTTTAACACTGGTCTTATTTGGCAGAATTAGGTTTGGGGGTGGCGCCTCCGATTTGCGGGGGCAGAAGGATTGTGTCGTGAATTTAAGACCTTAGTGATGGATTTAATACAATAAATTAAAAAAAACAAAAAATATTTTTAAAACTATGATATTACTTTAATAAACCTCTTAATTAATTATTGTAGGAAAATATCGCGAAGAAACCCATTAGAAGGTAGATGGGTCAAAGAGTTAATAAATATAATATGTTATAGAATACCTACAGTTTGAAGTCCATTTAGAAGATGACTTACATTAGTGTTGTTTTAATTCTTTTTTATAATACAATAGTAGCGGACGAGCATGCAGTCCAACTGATGGTGGCTACTGCCGCCCATGGACATCTGTAATCAACCCCAGATAAGATTAGGTTTCTACCTGAGGTCGCTCACAAATGCGCCACTACTTCTGAGGACTAATCTGAAACGTCTTGTATAAATATGTCTCCCTTACAAACCTCCCCTTCCTCCCTCCCCTTCAAACCAGACCACAGCAGCGCTTAACATTGTCGTTATTGGACAGAAACACGTGTGGCGGTGGTGCCGCCAGAGTCGAAACACATTCTACCATTTTCAAATCACCTTTAGCTAATTAGAAGAAATAATCACTTAATTCTATTGTAGAGGTAGTTGGTCGGTTGGCGAAATGAACGGTCAAATCGTCTTGACATCACTGTAGGAATCCAGAGAAAATTTCACCATAAACATATTTATTTTACATCTAACCTAATATATCTATTTGTCTAAATTATAACCTAACGAGTAATCGCCATCAACTCGATACGAATATCAAGTTTACAATTTATCACGCTAGATGGAGCTACGTGTATGCATATTCTATGATCGATACATTACTAATATTTCCTTTAGAGCATTAAATCTAACTTTGTATTATATCTTCTGGCACTGGTTGGTGGTTCCCTTTACGTCATATACCCTGAAGCTACGCTTAGACATTAGCACATTGCGTGAAACATGATGTTCCGTAAAATTATGAAAGTGTTAGCTACTAATAAGCCACGATTTTGCACTTACAGTAAGTTTGGTACAGACACTTATACTGAGAAATGAGTATTGTGTAATAGTCACGGGTTACATTGTAACGTACTAGTAAATAGCGCTGATAGCTCATTAGTTAGAAACCTAGCCTCTCATTCGGAAGGTCTGAGGTTCAAATCTAAGACGCATCTCTGACTTTACAAAGTTACTTTCGAATCAAAAATTTAGTATTATTTGCCTAGTGATAAAGGAAAAAGTCATGAAAAATCTGCACGCCTGAGATTTTTGCCCTATCGTCGTCGACCCATTATTGTCCCACTGCTGGGCACGGGTCTCCCCTCAGAGAGAGAAGGGCCATAGTCCACTGCGCTGGCCAAGTGCGGATTATTAAACTTCACACGCCGTTGTAAACGTATATTTAAAGAACTACCACTGCCGCCCATGGACATCGGTAATCAACCCCAGATACTTATGTAAGCCACGGATACGCCACAACCCGTGAGGACTAAGCTGGACGCCTCGGAAAAGCGTCTCTCTTATCACAAGTGGTAACCCTGGTACTCTCATAATGATTTCCTTCGCCATTTAAGCAAGTGATCATTATTATTATTTTTTACTTTTAATATTCCCATAAGTTTTGAAAAGATGCCTGCCTTGGATTTGAACTGCTTACCCCTGAAATGAGAGCAAAGCTTGTCAATACTAAATACCGATTAGACTTAGAAGTATTATTACAAGTCCACCTGTGACCGCGTCTTGGCTGCCTGTCACACCAACTAATTAGTAGATACCAACGTGTGCTCATTGTGCGGTTCCTTTGACGTTCTGGCTAATAGATGATGGGCTAAACATCGCATAAAGCGGTCATATCACTGAGACATCGGAGTCGAAATTGTTTTATAAAGCTCATGAGCTAGTTTAGTTAATAAGTGATTTTTAATGAGTTGTGTCTTGCAAAGAAATACTGTGTAAAATTGACAGAACACGGCTGATAGAGATTTGATGTGAAAGACAAATACAGCAAATCTATGTAAAACTTACAGAACAATGCTGTGAAAGACAAATACAGCAATTCAATATAAAACGGATTCAGTAATACTGCGTAGTCTGTTAGAGTAATACCTTGTAAGGCTGATTAAAAAAACGTATAAAGCTGAGGAGCTATAAAATGCTGCTATGAAACACAGCAATTCTGTGTAAAACTGACAGGTTGCCCTGCTGTGAAAGACAAAGGAAGGTGGTAGAACCCTTTGTGGTTCGACTCCGGCGGCAACACCGCCACACCTATTTCTACCTAATAACAGCAGTGTTAGGCGCTGCTGTGTTCCGGTTTGAAGGGTGTGGTAAGGGAGACAGACTTTTCCGAGGCGTTCCAGCTTAGTCCTCAGGGGTAGTGGCGCATCTATGGCCGACCTCAGGCGGGAATATCTAATCCTATCTGGGGTTGATTACAGATGTCCATGGGCGGCAGTAGCCACTTACCACCAGGTGGATTGTATGCTCGTCTGCTACTCCTATATTATAAAAAAAAACAAATACAGCAATTGTATGTAAGACTGGCAGAGCAACGCTTTTAAAAACTGATACAAAAACACTGTGTAAGACTGATAGAGTAATGCTGCGACAGATTGATAGAGTAATGCTTTGTAAGACTGATAACATAATGCAATGTAAGACAGGTAGGGCAATCCTGTGAAAGGCTTATTAGCAATACTATTTTAAAGAGTGAGGGAAATGCTATGAAAGACAGATGCAGCAATAATATGTTGGATTGACAGAGTAATGCTTTTTAAGACTGACAACATACGAGTAATCCTATGTAAGACCGGTAGAGCAATCCTGTGAAAGGCTTATTAGCAATACTATTTTAAAGAGTGAGAGAAATGCTATGAAAGACAGATGCAGCAATAATATGTTGGATTGACAGAGTAATGCTTTGTAAGACTGACAACATAATCCTATGTAAGACCGGTAGAGCAATCCTGTGAAAGGCTTATTAGCAATACTATTTTGAAGTGTGAGAGAAATGCTATGAAAGACAAATGCAGCAATAGTTTGTTGGATTGACAGAGTAATGCTTTGTAAGACTGACAACATATTACTATGTAAGACCGGTAGAGCAATCCTGTGAAAGGCTTATTAGTAATACTATGTTAAAGAGTGAGAGAAATGCTATGAAAGACAAATGCAGCAATAATATGTTGGATTGACTGAGTAATGCTTTGTAAGACTGACAACATATTACTATGTAAGACCGGTAGAGCAATCCTGTGAAAGGCTTATTGGCAATACTATGTTAAAGAGTGAGAGAAATGCTATGAAAGACAGATGCAGCAATAGTATGTTGGATTGATAGAGTAATGCTCTGTAAAACTGATACAGCAATGCTGTGTAAGATATAAACTTATAATAAATGTATCAACATTATTATAAGACTAAGATAGTAATTTTATGTAAAATGCTTTGTTAAAATAATATAGTAATGATGTATGATGCTGATAAAGTTTTAATGTGGCAGATTATATTCATGGATTTTATAAATGTGCTTGCGTGCTTAGGAGTTGTCCATGCAGTCCATCTGATGTTAAGTCACCGCCGCCCATGGATCTGTAATCAACTCCAGATAAGATGAGTCTCTTACCTGTGGTCGGTCACAGATGGGATACTACCCGTCAGAACTAAGTTACAACGCCTCGGATAAGTATCAATCCCGTACTACACTAGAGGCGGTCCGTACACAACAATGGGGTAATAATAGTTTGATGATCAAGCAATGGTATGGTATACTTGTAGGTATCTGGTAATCAGATATCCATGGATATCGTTGGATGATGATGGATGATAATGATTGTATCCTATCCATTTAACAGTAATTCCTTCAGCTACCGGACTCGTTGACTCATATGCTTACTCATTTTACCACGAGACGCCTTCTAATAGCCTGTTTACTGGTCGGTGTTCAGGTCAAACAAAATGTACAGAACAATGAGAATCTATATATTTTATAATCCATTGCTCGTTTGCTAAGAAGTTCTTTTGATACTTCTCATTTTAAATTTGTAATGGAAAGCGTATAAAATGTGAGTCGATTATTATGTTCTGTGTTATCAGCCACTAGCGTTCTATGGAGGACATTTCTGCGAGTACGAGAATAAGGAAAATGGACCAGAGAATTAGTTTCCATCTTGTGATAAAATATTAATATCTTTGCTATATGCACAAGCATACAAAATTAGTTTATAAATAGCGGGTTTTGGGATGATTTGGAGTGGATTTTACACATTTTAATAAAATATTAATGTCTTTCGAGTGATGTGTTTATTTATTTGTTTGTTTATTTATTGACAAATAGAACGGTTTCGCAGAACCAATTATACTAATTGACACACACAAATTAAACGATATTATTAAATAATTTGATGTCGACATAAATAATAAATACAAGTAAAATAACAATAATAACACCTCCTCAAATTAAAATAATAATAATAAATTAATAATTCATCTTTGGAAATAAATAATAATTGTAACAATAATGATAGAATTAATAACAGTATTAGATTATTTAGTTGCCCTCACTGGAACTCACTGAAACTTAGGCACACATTCAAAACTTTATGTGATGTATGTATTTCTCATTCTTTGACACCCCCTATAGCACAAACAGCTTGACTAATTTTAACATGGAAGGTGTCGTTGGATTCATCTTAATTGTGGGAATAACATAAGCTATATTTTTAAGTAGTTGGGTTTTTGTTTTTATAATAATTAGGCTTTTGTGTATTTTTATTTTTATTACTTTAAATGTAAGGTAGGTTTACCTAATGCCTGACATAACATAGCTAATATTTTTGTTTGAAGAGTATGTATAAGATGGCAAACAAGTAAATAGGGATATATCATAGATTAGTAAAGATACTTTGCCGCCTTGAAATTGAATGAAGCCACAAACGGCTTATTAGTAAGTTCTTTTTTTGAATTCTTGACAAATAAAAACATTTTTAGAGAAAATTTACGGAATAAATAACTAATACTGCGTAATTTACATAATAAATAAATAAGAATTTCAAATATTTCAATTCTCAAAACTGGGTACATTTTCTTGTTAGTAGTGAGCAATCTTTACTAATCTATGGGATATATGAGTAAAATAAATAACAATTAATCATTAAAATAATTAAAAACTATCGTAAATTGCATTGTAAAGTTGACTTTGGTTCAGCAAATACAGTCCGCGTTCCGAAACGGGAACTGTAATGAGTTCTGAATAAACTGTCCCACTTCTGGAAGGCTATTTTCAAAAATACTCTGTCATCTGTAGTCTGTACCCTTACCAGGAGTTTTACGTTTCGACAAATGTGACTGTTTTGGTATTTGTTTACGTATTTGCCCATAAAAATTCCAATCAGCGCCCCTAGCGGATTGTGTCAGAACTAGGAAATCGTATGGGCTACGTAAACAAATACCAAAACAGTCATATTTGTCGAAACGTAAAAACTCATGGTAAGGGTACTATTCTCAGAAAAAAACCTCAAACCAGCTGGTCAACGTGTGAGGTATTCTTAGTCCTCAAGAGTGGAAATGCATGTATGATTGATTTCAGGTGGAACTCATGTTCTTGGTAGGTATATGGAGTTGTCCCTGTAGTACCGGGACCAGAATAAGGCTACCGTATCCCCTGCCTGTCGTAAGAGGCGACTAAAAGGGACTTCCGGGGTTGCAGGCGGCAAGAGTGGGCGCTCAAACCGTCCAGCAAGCGACTCGGGGAAGGACATCGGTTTGTGTGGTCGCATATCGCTGTAATCACCAGGGAATGTGAGAGGAGCGATAGAAGCGAGCGATAGAAGGGCATCGCTAGGAAGACTCCGATTGTTCCGTTGGAGATCCCGGAGTTCTCCACCAAACGCCGAGGACGGCCACCGGGGGGGTTTTAGTGCGGTAAGAATCCCACATAACCCGGAGTCACTCCCATGACATCGGGTACCTTTTGAAGGTTTCCCCTGGTCAAAAAAAAGGTATATGGAGTTTGGCTACATACTTCCATGGGCGGCATTGTCCATTTATCATTCATGAGTGGAAACGCAACTATGAACAGCTAGACTTCTGTTCTCTATGGAGTTGGTATACATTTTTTTATAACATAGGAGTAGCAGACGAGCATGCAGTCCACCTGATGTCAAAGGGCACTCACCTCATCAAGTGGCAGCATGCTCATTTTGCTCATTTAATTTTTGAAAAATGTAGTCTAATATGAAGTCAGCTACGGAATCACTGCTACCGCTGAGGACTAAGCTGAAACGCCTCCTGTCAGTGTATCCCTTTTGCTTTATTTTTCAAACTAGCACACAGTGATGTACACATGTTCTTTCGTACATAAGTCAGTTTATTGATTTTTTTTACATACATTTATATATAAACGATGTGATATGTAGGCTAATAAAATTACATCCTAGGATTTGAACCCTGGACCATTAGCGTAGCGTGCATTCAGTTAACGCACGTAACGTTAGCAAGCCACACAAAAACAATGCGCTTCATCACGCAATGAGACGCGAGAACGCTAGTGACTCTACATACTGTGATGCATTATGATTTATTAAAAAACAGGTTTTTATATGTAATAATATAATATAGAAGTATCTTTAAAGGTGGTAGAACCCTTTGTGGTTCGACTCCAGCGGCACCACCGCCACACCTATTTCTGTTCATAACAGCAATGTTAAGCGCTGCTGTGTTCTGGTTTGAAGGGTGTCGTAAGGGAGGCATACTTTTCCGAGGCGTTCCAACTTAGTTCTCAGGGGTAGTGGCGCATCTGTAGCCGACTTCGGGTAGGAATATCTAATCCTACCTCGGGTTGATTACAGATGTCCATTGGCGGCAGTAACCACTTACAATCAGGTGGACTGCATTCTCTTCTGCTACTCCTATACCTATTATAAAAAAATTGCAGACGATTTTTCACCGCATGACGAGCATTTCACCTGATATCAAGTAGCTACTTCCACCCATTAACAGCTGTAATCAACTCCAGACAAGACCAGATTCCCACCTAAGGTCGGCACAAATGCGCTGCTACCTAAGGACTAAGCTGGTATCCCTCGCAAAAGTATGTCTCTCTTACCACATAAATCACGCAGGTATTAACAATCTGTATTAATTGTCATTAATCCATTGCAGTCCCAGTCCCAGTCCTGCTGGGCAAAGCCAAAGGACCGCATCAACCAATCCATTCTTTTGAATAAGAGTAATTTATTAAACGGATACTGTTTGCTGGGTATTCATCATTGCAAAACGCCAGTGGAGTACATTTTAATGTCCTAAGAAGTTAAGCTGTAGGCCGGAGTTCCGCACTCGGAGGAGTGCCTTGGTAGAACAGTTTTTTAAGGTCATGTCTTCATTATCGACCTATTCTAGTACTACGCTGTTGAGCACTGGTCTTCTCTCAGAGAGAAAGGTTTAAGCTATAGGATCTATCAAAGTGCGCATAAGGAATTTAATTATTTCAATCACTTGTTATTTACTTCTATTCCTATATTCCAATTCTAAACGCATACAGAGACAAATTGTAACAGATTTCCAAATATATGTCATATTAATTAACGTTCAATACCATTAATACATTATACAGCTTCAGTGTAAAAGCGATTTGTGTTACATGAAACTGTGACAGTGGAGCTGTATTGTCACAGTGAATGCGTCCGCGGTTCCCGAAGGACCGCACTGACCAATACACTCTTTTGAATGAGCGTCATTTATTAATCGCATGGAACACATGTTTGGTGGTTATTGGTCACTGTACAACACCATCTGGTCAATAATGTAGTCACTATTTTACCCAATGCCATTTGCCCAGCAGATTAAATGTCCTAAGTTATCCTAAGCAATGGTCCGAGTTCAATAACTAGGCAGGACACTCTTCTTTTCAAAGTTATGTCTTTATCACCATCAAAGCATTTTTGTCTCTGCTGGGCACTGGTCTTCTCTCAAATTACCTATGAGGTTTAGGTTGTAGGACTCTAACGTTTAGGTTTAATGATTATAGAATTCCAATCTAGTCTGCTCAGGAACGTATACGGAGTCAAATCGTAACAGGCTTTAAAAACATATAATGAATATTATATTTTAATGATATTAAATGGTCATATCATTAATACATTTTAATACTTCAGTGTAAAAGTGATTGGTGTTACATGGAACTGTGACAGTGGAGCTGCATTGTCGCAGTGAATGCGTCCGCGGTTCCCGAAGGACCGCAGCAACCAATACACTCTTTTGAATGAGAGTAATTTATTAAACGCATAGAGTTTTTGTTTGGTGGTCGATGATCACTGTAAAACATCTGCATAGTAGTGTAGTCACTATTTTATTCAATGCCATTTGCCCAGGAGATAAAATTTATATATCCTAATCTGTAGATCTGAGTTCGATACTTTGTCAGGACACTCTACTTTTCGAATTTGTCTTCATTATCATCCATCAAACCAATTCTGTCGCTGCTGGGCACTGGTCTTCTCTCAGAGTACCTACGAGGTTTATGACTCTACCTTTTAGGTTTATAGGTTATATAATTCCAATCTGGTGTGGTAATTTAAACGTATATAGAGTCAATTCGTAACAGGCTTTAAAAATATATTATTCCTATTATTACGTTTTAATCTATTAATGTTATTAAAGGGTCATACCATTAAAACATTTAATACTACGATGTAAGAGTGATTGGTGTTACATGGAACTGTGACAGTGGAGCTGCATGGTCGCAGTGAATGCGTCCGCGGTTCCCGAAGGACCGCACCGACCAATACACTCTTTTGAATGAGAGTAATTTATTAAACGCATGGAGTTTGTGTTTGGTGGTCGATGATCACTGTAAAACATCTGCACAGTAGTGTAGTCACTATTTTATTCAATGCCATTTGCCCAGGAGATTTAATTTATACTTATATATTAATCTGTAGATTTGAGTTCGATACTTTGTCAGGACACTTTACTTTTCGAATTTGTCTTCATTATCATCCATCAAACCAATTCTGTCGCTGCTGGGCACTGGTCTTCTCTCAGAGTACCTATGAGGTTTATGACTCTATCTTTTAGGTTTATAGGTTATATAATTCCAATCTGTAACAATTCGTAACAGGCTTTAAAAATATATTATTCCTATTATTACGTTTATCTATTAATGTTATTAAAGGGTCATACCATTAAAACATTTAATACTACGATGTAAGAGTGATTTGTGTTACATGGAACTGTGACAGTGGAGCTGCATTGTCGCAGTGAATGCGTCCGCGGTTCCCGAAGGACCGCACCGACCAATACACTCTTTTGAATGAGAGTAATTTATTAAACGCATGTGTTTGGTAGTTGTTGATTACAGTAAAACGTCAGCGGCGTACACTATATCCGATGTTGTATAGACGCTAAGGTTTAGTGGGTTCAAATTCAGTTCGTCTATCCGAGGGGCGGGGTTCGAATCCAGAGCCTAGGATCTCTGATTTTATGGAAGTTATGTATGCATTATAAATTCTTTAACGTTGAGGGAAAACATAGTGTTATAACTACATACTTAGCAGTTATTTAAAAAAATGATTCCATTATGATGCGTTGGAATACGTTCGGCATTCGCTGCATTCAACCTCAAAATTTCAATTTTAATAGTGCACGAATTTGAACCCAGTGCCTGTTACGCGATAAACAACATAGTTACCACTGTGCCATGCGGGTTACACAATTGTATTAACATTATCAAACATTTTGACACATAGTATAAACAATTAGTCTTCATAACATTAAAAGAGTAAACAATCAATATATAAGTAATTGTTTATAAATAAATGGTTTCTATCAACATAGTAATAATTAGATTATATGAGTCATGGGTGAAATGAACACACATAACAAACAAAATAAGACCCAAAAAGCAATCCAAATTCATCATAACGACGTTACGCTAATATTATCAATATAAGAATAAGACGTATTATTAGTGGTACGTTTAGTCCTAAAGGTGTCGCTCGCATGATGCAACGCGGACGTGGCGCCACCTAGCGGGTCTTGGCGCCAAACACTAAAACTATTCTTTGTGGAAAACACTTCCGCGAAATTCAACGCTCGCTGCCCGCCAAACTTTGTTGTTAGTCTTGACTTTCTGACTGTACTAGTCGAATGATAATACTTATAGAATAGAAAAACTTTTCCTTTCATCCTTGAAACTATTGAAGCTACAGATATCCCAAAAATCCACTTATATACAAAATTAAATTTACGCGTTGAATCTCGTCCCACAGTATTGATTTAACTACTGGCAACGGTATAATACCTATTTACTCGTACACATCGACCCGATGGTTCGCGAGTTCACGAATTTTTAATCCAAGTGAAATAAAATAAATGCCGAATTTTAACATCAGTTACATGGACGTAACTAACTTGCTTTGTTTCCATTAGGGCTTCGGAAACATAAACGTATGTTGAAAAAATGAAGCTAATACTGGCGAGGAAAACGTCAATTCCATAACGCAAATCGAAAAGCGAAAGGAAACGCGACATCTATGAGCCACGGCGCAAACTTCAGCGAGCAGAATGCGTTTACGATTTTTATTATCGGCAGCGGTAATGGTACTACAAATTTAGTTCTTGTCCTACAAAAACCGTTTCTCCTTTCATAATAATAAGAATACCTCGAGCGAGTCGGTCGGTTGGCTCGCTCTTTCGACGAGTACGTACGCGGCGCGCGACGGGTGTGTGCGTGGGTGCCGGCGTGTGCGTGGGCCGCCGCCCCCGCGCCGCAGCCCGCCGCAGCCGTCGACCGAACGTAGCTTTCTGTTCACTTATATAACGACATACCTACATATATACGTGCGGTAAATAATATACACTGTGAATAGCAGCTATGTGCTGCCACCTAGCGGCCTGTTCGGAGCGCCACAGACTATGCGAGCCGTGTTTTTGGATTTCATACCGTGTAACCCTCAAGGATGTTTCGTTAGTATCATGTTATTGACATTTCAGTACATAACGAGGAAACGCTTGGGTTATCTAAAGGAGTAGAAAAAATAAATATTTAAGGATTAGATTTAACAATATCACGGTTTATTTATATTTAACTCGTTATAAATTCTGAATATTTTTAAAATTTAAATTGTAATTGCATTAAAATATGCCAAGAAGTCGTTTTCATGGCGTACTCATTTCTTTGTTCTTAAAAATAATAATTTAAAAAGCAAATAAGAAACTGTATAATAAGTAATGCCCGGCATTCATGTGAATAATATCATAAAATTATAAGTGTTAAACACAATAAGAAGCCGAAAAGAAATTACCTAAAAATGTAGAGTCTGTCGATTAAAAATAAATCATTACATTTTAGCGCGAGGCTTTAATTGAGGTCACATTAATTCTTTCTATTTCTAAAACCAGAAGGTACAACGGGTACAGTCTACAGAGATAAACCCGGATAAGAGTCTTTATAAACTAAAACGAAAACTATAAAAAGTTAAAAAGCGTTTTTAACTTTTAAAAGTATATAAAACACATTTATGTTGATGTTCAGAGGATACCCGTATTAAAGTAGTTTAAAAATTATGAAGTCAAAAGGAACACGAAACACATACATATATACATATAAACAATGAAACATACATACATACACACAAACATACCAGTCAAAATTCATAACAATTATACTTGTCATTATCGAGTAAAAATACATATATATATTACTGACTTATCTACTCTGTGGCAGCGAGAGGCGAACCGTCGAAGCAGCGGGTATTCTTTGCGATTACGACCCGAGTTGGCTCGCCTGACTCGAGCTTTCGACTCCGACTCTACCGGAGTTTCACAACCGACCAACCGTGACGACCTACCCGCGACGCATCGTGCCTTTCGTTTCATGCGTACGACCATTTTTGAATTTCGCACTGTATGACTGTTTTTTTGGGATTAGAAATGAGTTTTGTAGTACAATTGAAATTGGGTTTTCTTGTAGAGTTTGGCGGGAGGCGCTACCAATTTCTAGTCTAAAGCAGTCGTTCGGTGGAAGGGTGTGGATGCCAGCTGACTTATATGAGGCGGCCATCTTGTTCCTTTGTGATCGGATTGAGGTAGAACCCGTTTTCTATATGGAGTTGGTTACAAACCATGGGCGGCAGTGACCATTTACCACTAGATGGTCTGCATGCTCATATGCTACTTCAATCTTAAAAAAAAAACTTATCTATAAAATTCTCGTGTCACAATGTTAGTTACCGTACTCCTCGGAAACGGCTTTACCGATTTTCACCAAATTTTATATGCATATTCAATAGGTCTGAGAATCGGCTACTGTCTATTTTTCATACCCCTTAGTGATAAGGGTTGTTCACCCTTAACATTTTTTATTTATATGGCAACAACGTTTGCCGGGTCAGCTAGTATTACAATAAAGTTGTTATAAATACAATAGAATATGGTAGGTACTACGGGAAATATATTTATTTAATATTTATCGTATATGTGACAAGTTTAAAATAGGCATTCTTACTAATGAAATAGACACAATTAGAAAGAGTTAAAATGCCCTATCCTGTCACGGAAAAGTGGCGGCTATTTTGAAATGCTCGCTAAAGGCTATTCATGGCTTTAATAAAATATGCCCGAGTCTGCCCGAGTTAGACAGGCGATTGTCGCGACCCGAGCATCGCCAAACTTGATTGCCTTTAAGCCACAAAATTATTATAATATAATTGTATGTATGCCTCAAAAACTAGAAAAAAACATTATATCATTGCTTATAACATGTGTTGACAATTTACCTCTCATTTTGTTATCATTGTTTTAAATACGATTCGCATAAACATGTTTTTTAATTTTATCTATATTTAAGTACTTTTGTTATTGTATTTCTGCTCGTATAAGAACGAGTTTAAATAACCCTTCTATAAATAGTTTTGAAAACGGAGGGTGGAT
This sequence comes from Epargyreus clarus clarus, assembly GCA_014595695.2. Classification (NCBI taxonomy): domain Eukaryota; kingdom Metazoa; phylum Arthropoda; class Insecta; order Lepidoptera; family Hesperiidae; genus Epargyreus; species Epargyreus clarus. The sequence continues at coordinate 1,115,493 of JACTTY020000048.1, read as the reverse complement.
TTACAATGTATGAGCGTCCCTCTCGCACTATAAATGGCTGCCATATAACTGGCAACACTATTAGGTTACCTCTAAAACTATGTTTTATCGCATTCTCTAAGAATACAGTTACATCGTAAGATTGTGTACTAAATAAAGATGATTACAATATGACTCTATAAAAATATATTTGCCTGTAATATAACTATAGTCAAATGTTAGACAGTCCTGTTTGTTACGCGTCTCACATTCGTAGCTGTAGTCTCTATTAACATTGTGTAAGGTTGAAAATACCACTAAGAACATTGCTAGTTCGCAGCTGGCAAGAAAGCTGTCATGTGTTCTGGCAACCCCGCGTCTGCTCACATGTTACAACATACAACTCCTGCATTCCATTTAAGCCCCTAAACTATGAACATAAAGCTGAAATTTCTTCAACTGTAGCTGGATTAACCGCGCATGCGATTATAGTCAGTCGGGTAAAGGAATAAAGAGGATTATCCTTTGAGTATATAGACTTGTTTTTAGTCCCAGAATGGAGCTACGCGTCGCATGTCAATGACTCAACGTTGGCGAACGGTGTATGGAAAAACTCCGATTGTTGGCTGTGCTGGCAATACAACCGGTGAAACGCGATGATGACTCCGCGATCATTCTGCGATCCTGGTACCTGGGCCCGACTGGGTAATGGGTGGTTCTTGGGTTATGTATGTTTGTTTGTATGTCTGATTTTTTTAAAACGGATTGCTGTGGATAATGTTCTTGAATGTATGTATGTTTTTATGTACGTCTCATTCTTTGGCACTTACAGCACAAACAGCTTGATGCATTTTAACATATGAGGTGCCGTTGGATTCGTCTAAATTGTGGGAGTGACATAGGCGGTTTAAGCAGTCAGATTTTTGTTTTTGGTGTAATTCTGTAGTTAAAGTTTTACTTATTTTGGTGTGTATGGGACAAATGATAAGAGATGATCACAATAAAATAAAATTGACACCATAAACTAGCTAGCAAATGGGAAGATTTTTGTTTTTGCACACTAATTTTGCCTTTCGTATGCACATTCCTGTCCCAGGGTTGTTGGGAAAAATTCCATTTTGGAATAAGCAATCCTTTGTACTTCATTTCTGTCTCTTCCGTATTGTTATCTTTTTTGTGTACAAAAACTTATTAAATAAAAAAAAATACGATTTGCCGACAAGTTACCAACAAAGTAATCATAAATATTTTAATTTTTAAGTATTATAATCATTATATTGTATGACACACATCTTCTCAACCTTTTGCATGTAACCATGGTTACACGCGAATCTTCTTTTAATACCCTAAAGAAGTATCACTTCTTAAATGCGTACATACACACATACATACATACATACACATTTTTTGTTATAGTAATATTAAACATGTTTCCATTCTGCCTAAATAGGTAGTCATGGACATCGATTATACCCGGAATAGAGGAATGAGGTCGCATATGCGTTGCTACCGATGAGATTTAATTTAGTCGTGTTGTAGTTTGACTGAAATAGTAGAAATAGATGTGGATTTTTGAAAAGTAGTATAGGTATAAATGCGTATTTGCTACCTATCGGTATAGTTTGTAAGCTTTGTGTATCATCGTCGTCGTGCTACTGTCCCACTGCTGGGCAAAACTCGTTTCAGACTAGGAAGGGATCAGTTATAGTCCACTAGGTTACAACCTATATAACTATATACGTTTCAAAGGTAGGTAATTTGTAAATTACCTATATAGATATTGAAACGTATATAGTACTTTTGAAATATATTGGTGACTATTTTTATGCGATTAATAAATTAATGTAAGCGTACAGTCCACCAGATAAAAAGTATTCTCTACCACTCCGAGGCACTACAAAGAATTCCATCCCTGAGGTCTGGGTTGGGTTGGTCTGGTGGCTCCACTTCTTTAACTCGCTGATTCTTCCAATATTTAACATTATAACAAATAACAGATGATGCCTGATACCAATTTTGAAAAATCAAATAGTCTTAGATTCGAACCCGAGTCTCCAACAAGCTTCTTTTTGTTACTTCTTACACTTTACCATAATTATACTTTACCAAGGAAACTACACCATCGAGAAGGTGCATAAAAATAATAGTTACATTATCCATTAAAAATCTTTAGTAAAATTATGTTCAAAATATTGCGTTAAGATAATATGTTATTATTCTTACTGACTAAGCATTTTGAACATAATTTTAATTTGAGATAATTTCAAAAACAATCATAGCGAGACGGTAGGTATACCCTTCCAGCCCACGCGACACCCACGGAGGGGGTGGCCCTATTTCAGTACCCTCTGGGTTTCCCCTAGCTCGACCCACGCTGGGCTGTGGGACTTGTATGCTATAAATATGAGATTTAAGATGAAGGTTCTACTCTTGAAGGCTTCAAAGGCTCTCTTAGACACACAAGTACTAAAACACCCAAAATACTAAATATGTATATATTTGATTATATTAGTAATTTAAATGGGGTTTGAACTTAGAACTGCCTAGCTGATTGATATGATAACCACTGTACCAAGGGGGTCTTTAAATAATTACGCTTAGTATTTGTTTTGTAACATTGTTTTTTGTTTTTTGGAATTCATTTTATATACTGCTAACTCTTCGAAGTTCTGATGACGTCACCCAATAACTATTTTTCACTTATAACAGCAGTGTCAACAGCTGTTCTGGTTTGAAGGGTGGTAAGGGAGAGACGCTTATACAAGACATTCCAACTTAGTTCAGATACCTCAGGTCTGTAACTCCATTTGGTGACCATAGCAGCAGAAGACCATGGGCGGCAATGCCCACTGACAATCAGATGGACTGCATGTTCGTTTGCCACTTACATTTCAAATATTCACTTAAAACAATCAATACTGGTTTATTAATAAATTTATTTTATTAATGTTTACGACTTAAAATATATAAACAATGCATTCCTGGTATCTTATAAATTGATGATAAAATTTTCCTGCTCATGTTTCCTCTGAGTTTTGGTTGTTATACGAGACGTCTTGTAGGGCGTTGTGATCTTCCTCGTATTGTCAAAGTTAGTGTTCGATCCCGGTCAGGCATATGCCAAAAATTTAAATGATCGGTATTTGAATGTTTTGAGAGTATAACACTCTATATGTACTATATATAGTATGCTAGAAATTATCAAAGACTAGCTGATCCGGCAAACGTTGTGTTGCCATATAAATAAAAAAAATGTTAAGGGTGAACAACCCTTATCACTTACTTTGAAAAATAGATAGAACATTTGAAACTGCGATGGTAGCGAAGTCCGTCGAATCCAATGTGAAACATTCCAAAATCAACAACTACTAACGAATTAAAAATTAATTAAAAAATCCTTTTCCCACGGACTAAATTGTGAATCTAAACCATTCTCAAGTCCCCTTGAATACACAACAAATTTCATCAAAATCAGTCCAGTCGTTTAGGAGGAGTTCAGTGACATACACCTGCACATAAGAAATATATAAATATATATAAAAGATATATAAAACTTTCTTCAACCTATTATAATCCCACTGCTGGGCATAGGTGAATAGGTTGATAGGATTCAAAGTGAGAGTTGTTAAGGCCATAGTCCACCACGTTGGCCAAGTGTGGATTGGTAAACGCACTTTTGAGAACTATTATTATCGCGTAGTCACTATTATTGTGTCTTATGTGTCTGTTATTAGATTTTTTACTAAAATATACTATAATATTGTAAATGTATAATAAATACAAACGTGCATTTAATTAATGTATCTTTGCAATTTGCGTAAAGTGGTTAAGTTGCGTCATGCGTAAGTAGGTTCGATTCTGCTCAATCCCATGAAATTGACTCTCCTTTTTTTTAAGATTTAAATAACGAACAAGGTTGTAGTCCATTTGATGGTAAGTGGTCACTGCAGCCCATGGACATCTGTAACCGACTCTACAAACAATATACTACCTGCCTGAGAATCTGATGACAGATGAGTTGAGGACTAAGGATTCCTGAGAATACTAAGATGATCGCTTCATATGTAAGTCAGCCAGCAACCACACCTTTTTTCAAAACACAAAACTGTTAGAAAAAGGTAAATTAAATAATAAGTTACTGATTCAAGTTTTGAAAATTATACAGAATCCTCAAATACCGTAGATAAACCGTAAGATATAAGTAGCGGTGTCGAATACTCTGTCCCTTTCTGGCGTATGTTGGTTGACAAGAGGGAAAGAGATAGCGCATCGTTATCGTCAACTTACTGTCCCACTGCTGGGCATAGATATACTGAGGAATTAAAAGGAATTAAGAGAGGATTAAATTATTTATCCTTTTCTCTTATTAAGAGTAGGTAATGGAGAATTGTAGAGTTCACAATATCTTTCTTCATCGTTAAAGCAAGTGATACTTCATATTTCATGATTCTAATACGTTTTTCGTAAGTAATTCAAAATACTCGAACCTCAAAACAGAGCAAACTCTACCTAAAATTGCTAGCGGTTTAGGTAGAGTTAATAAGGAATGTATTGTATAAGCAAAGATTTGTCAAATCTATTTGTCACTAAATTTTCTTCTATTTTGTTAGGTTTGGTTTTTGATTTTTTTTTGTAAAATTATTAATTAATTATTCATATTTGTGAATTTGACCGAACGAGCTCTAGTACAAATAAAAGTAAGTGGCTGATTTCAAAATACTGTTTTTTAAGTTCGTACATTAACTGAATAACAAAACAAAACGTGTTTTTATAATATTTCCCTATCAGTACGTACCAGCGTACATACGAGCGGCTGAACCGATTTTGACGTGACTTTACACGAAGTAGAGTTCATTAGGGCGATAAAAAACATGAGTTTTCTCTATGGCCTCTATGCCATAGACAGATTTTTTTTTTTTAATTCTTGTGCCAAATAAGAATCAATTTAAATTGATATAAATTATTTATGAGCAGAAAAGAGGTAGAGTTTTTATACTGGGCATAATGTGTTGACGTTATTAGAAAATAAAAACACGTCACAAAGGCATCGCCCACTGGTGGGATTCGAATTGTTTGGGCTTAGCGCATCAACAAATGATTAACATGAAAACTCGATTCAAACTCGCCTCGACTCGAAATCAGAAATGAGCTCTTTCAGCTAAATAGCACAGCGGCTACGTCATGGCTCACTAAGCGAGCTAAATCACAAGTGGGCATTCATTGCGGAGTCAGTTCTTCCATCCTCAACTCCCGTCCTTGTTACCCCGCAATGTACTTCAAACGTTTCGTATAAATCTCCCGCTCGACATTTCACAATTTTAATTACGTTGATTAAAAATACCATGGATATACCTACGAATATTATAGTTTCAGTTTCAGTACAACCCTTTGTATTCGTATTTCGATGGTTTACGTTTCGAATTGCTGAAAACCGGTATTGAACTAATTTGACCACGTTTTAACGATTTATTAACATTTATTAATATTGAAATGTAGCTATATAGAACATGTTTTTCAGAATCCTTTGTGTTGGTATAAAATAACGAATGATTTTATCCTCTTTGTATACTACCTACGAAGTGAACATGACTGTACATTTTGCGTTATTTCCACGAAGCTGATGGGCTGTATTTAAGTGTGGTACCTATTATTTTTCTAAACAAATCAATGTAGAAACCGTCATCTCTCTACCACCATGAGTGTGAGACTGATGCGAAACTACACTTGTTTGCCGACACGAGGAATGCTCGTATCTTCGAACGTAAGCAATTCTAAGCCCTAAACAAGGGACTGACGGCGTCATTCACGTCGTTATCACTCAGTGATAACGTTTGGAACGAACGCTGCAATAGTGCCATCTAGCCGCGCCATCATGAAAACGTCTCGAACCATCCGCCTAGCTCATCCGCAGAAATAGATTAATAAATTAACGAATTGGCTCGCTCGGGCCAGTCTCGGCGAAAAAGAGGCGTTATTTCAAAATACCTATTTCGGAATTTCAGGAGCGAAATCAACTTCATAACAATTAACGATACGACCCCCGCCTCTAAATTCCTCGCCCCGAGCGTGCCCGCTATACGTGGCGATACGACGCCTTCGCATAGATAGAATAGAGAGCGGTTTCGGAACGCACCGTACACGAAGCACACAGTCGAGCGCGGCGTGGCTGTGTGCGCCGTGCACGTGAACACTCACACAGCGCAGACGCCGGTGAGCGCTGTTCACCGCACTCTGTGAGCGCAAACAACCATCTATAAGGCCACGCTATAGCTGACAGAGGGACGCACCGCGCCTCAAGCCGATTGCTATTTAATATTTTTCTGCGCATAAATACTTGGCAATGCCTACGACGGGTAACCATGCTGTTTTAATGTGTTGATGTTGGTTTTTAAATTCCGCAATAGTGCGGCTAGAAACAGATGTATTTTAATTATTAGTAAAAATATACTTTCCATTGCATTTTTAACTTAATTTTGGTTTTATGATTAACTAAGTACACTACATTGTACTTACACTTTCCATATATTTCTCTCTGAGTACTCAAGTAAAATTATTTTTAGATGTTTTATGTAGGCCAAAGTTCGGTTTAAACTTTCATATATCCTTAAACATTAGTATAGTAAAGACAGAATATGGCGATGATACTACTGGCGTATTGTTTAGTAAAGTAATGAAAAAATATAAAGAATAAATTAATATATAACGTAATACACGATATCAAAACGTTTAACTTAGGTTACTAATTATATTATTACAAATTAAATTATATCATTACATATTGTTACTGTAATAAGACTCCACTCTACTCCTACTTCAAAGCCGTACTTCAATATTCATCAATCAGTAACCTTTCTTACTTACTATCTTTTCTTCTTATTCAACCATTATTCAGCCATTGCTGAGTATATGGGTTTCCTCGTCCAAAAACTATACAACCCTACAATAATATGATATTACATATTTTTAAGAATTTTTAATATCTTACATAGTAGTGAATAATATAATATGCTGAATAATATAATATCACCACTTTGATAAAATGTAATGAATGAATCTATATTTTAGCCATTAGGACAACATTATTTTTTTTTCTTTTTTCTTAAAATTATTAGTGGTGGAATATATGTTTATAGATCTTGTCTTTATTAATGCAAATATGGCGATCTTTTTGTGGTGTCAAAATAATTTTGAATATCATGTTTTCATTGTTGTATTTCCCAAATAATTTAATAATGGACACTTGTTTGACAATTTGCACATTAAATAGAACATTAATGTTACAATCAATTTAATATCAATTACGAAAAGGCTAATTTAAATTGTATATTTTTTGAAAATTATTTCAAAGTAACAATTTATTAAAGAAAACCATGTGTACAGGCCTATAAATACGTGTTTTATATATAATGACTAATGTTTTCTATTGGATAGTATATTGTTTTAAGTGTCTTAAAATTAGACTCGTTTTTTAATTAAAATGTATTTTAGTTGAGAAATAAACCACCTATTAATGTTCTATGTATATTAATTTGAGAATAAAATTATCTTTAAGCGACGTTATTTTAAACTTATGTTAAAGAATTATATTGAAGTATTTATTATTTTAAAAGTAGATAAATGAAAGTGTATTTTAGACCTCATTTTAAGAGCATTACGTTACTTATTTTTTATACACTCGATACATGTGTGAAATGAATATTGATGTCGGTAAGATATTTTTTTCTAAGAAAAGTTTTCTAATTTTATATGCGTAATAAAACTTGGAATTTATTGAAGTTTGATATGGAGAATGTATTGGTATTTAATATAGTTTAATTATAAAAGTATTACTATTTGTACCAAGTTTTTTGGTATATGAGTTGCAATATAAATATAAATGAATATAGTTATAAATGGTTTTATTAATGACAATATAACGAGACTCTACGCTTCGAATAAAAAAATCGACATCATAAGTTTATTTCAAAACATGCCGCCCCAGACAAACCCCATATAACTTCAAAGAAAGCTTACCTTCCACTTTATATTTTACCAGTGGAACCGATTCCATAACGTCATCTATTACCCTAAAAAATCTAAAATAAACTTCCCATACAAACTAAATAGCGAAACGGTGAATCGGCTTGAGGCGCGGTGCGGCCCGTATATTTCCGACATAATACCGCTGCGTCGAGCGATTACTACTATATATTCTATATACATTTAATAGCTATACAGGCGCGCATAGAACTGGCCGTACTTATGTGAGCGCTGGAAACTGAACCTTATAGCGAGCGGAGCGCTACAAAGGAGAGCTCCGTCTAACCGTACACCGGTTCTCAGCGCTTTAGCGCGGTGCTATCTCGAAGCCCGGCTTATTATTATCGTAGATTGGCGTCGGCGCAACTACACGGCGTTAGAAGGACGTTCCGTTTTAAATATCAGGTTTTATTATTATGAAGAGCGGCGCAGCGGAGTGCGGACGACGGCGGACGGTTGCGTGCGATAACATTTGACATTCGTAATTAGTCGAGCGCGGACGGTGTCGCAGGCGAGGCCTCGCGGACATTCCGCCGGAGTCCGTGGGGCCGGCAAAGAGGTCGCGTTGCGTCAGCGGCCGCGCGCCGCCAGCGCCGCCTGCCGCCGCACCGCCGCAACTCGCAACTCGCCCGCATCTCGCACTATACCTACTACGTTAGCCTTGAACAGCCTTTTCGCCTATTTCCAGGCTCCACACTATTCCTCATTACCGTCGTTACTCCCGCACTCGTTCCACGCAACTTTTGTATGTTGACAGTAACAATAAACGTTACGTTTTATAACCGTATATGATTTTGAATCATACGCATTTTTTCTTAACGTAATCTGCTACGAAACTCTACTTTTGCTTTTTGGTAAAAGTACCTCCATAACGTGTTATGATATTAGATTTAGGTATAGTAGAGTTCTTGTTTTATTATTTTAATTTAATTCTGAGCTTTCATTAAATTTTAATTATTGAGAACATTTCAAAAATAGAGCTAAGCAATAAACGACAAAAACAAGTCGGGAAAAGCACGAACTACCACCCACTCTACCTACGCTACTCTACCTAGCTAAGTAATTAGAGAAAACTAAAAATAATAAACACTATGAATGAAATTTCAATTATTTTCCAAACGTTATCATATCTGTACTGTTTACTAATCCGAATGCTTGGATGCCAACCTAATGAGTCCAAAATTCGGGTAAGCGTGAACCGGGCGAGGCATTACCGTCCGTATTACTGGTTGATAAGGTTGCGCATTGAGCACGAGGTCGCCAGTCAGCCGGAGTCAGAGAGCAGAGATAAAAATGCTAGAGGAAAACAGCGCTCCGTTCGTACCAACGGATAGGGTTGTCGGTTACGGTTTTGTATAGATACTTAGGGTTGGCACTAACTTTTTAGAAACCGCGGAGGGTAATGTTTTCCGAGTTTTGGCCTTATGAAGGTGAACCTCTGTGGTTTGATTCGGGAGGCACCACCGTCACACCTATTTCTACTTATAACAGCGGGGTTAAGCGCTGCGGTGTTCTGGTTTGAAGGGTGTGGTAAGGGAGACATACTTTTCCGAGGCATTCCAGCTTAGTCATTAAGATCTGGGATTGATTACAAACGTCTATGAGCGGCAGTAGCCACTTACCATCAGATGACCTGCATACTCATCTGCTACTCTATTGTTATAAAAAAGTAAACGCACAAAATATTACAAGTATTCGATCAACTGTTGTCTTCCACTTAACGACTACAACGACTGTAGTCATAATATTAAGAAAAAGTTAAAGGACGATTTTGTCGTTAAGTGGAACGCGAAGTGCATTCAACGGTCGTTGGTATCCTTTAGTGGAATAAAAATCTATTCTGTCACATATTTCTAAGCAAACAATTTGTTTGAATTGAAGAAATAAGAAGTGTGTAATTTTTAATTCTTCTGTATTATTATATGTAAAAAAATGTTTTTGGAATAAACAAAATCGTTAATTAACACTAACATCCTTTTTGATAATTTAATATTGTAATATTAAAATTTGTAATAAAAATAGTGTCGTACAATTATGACTCTATGTAGAGTTGTGTCTAGTAATTTTATAAATGGTACAAAAGCAAACTTATTTTTATTTTATTTAGTGTTTTGATACTTAATTGGCTACTTTTTTACAATACGCAATGACAATCAATAAACAATGTAGCCCAGCCTCTACACTATGCAGTCGGCCTGCAGTATGCTCGTATTTATACTGCAGCGTATTAATCAATCTCGAACACATCAACCACCTGAAAATTTTAAGAATAAATTTAAAGTTTTGTATGTAATAAATTCGGTCTTCTAAACTGGGAGTCCAGGATTCAAATCCGGGGCATGCATGAAATTGCGTGTTAGAGACATTATTAATAACTTTAATTGAGAGTTTAACTTTAGTAGAAAAAGGAAAAAAGATTCTTAAATGTAGAAGCAATATGGTTAGTCCGTGGAGGTACAACCATAACATCTATTACTGCCAAGAAGCAATTCTAGGATTTGGTAGGATGGTGTAGAAGCCGGCTGCCTTACATATAGATATAGGGACTATCTATATCCTCAGGAGTAGGAACGCACTCTGGCGAACTAGGAGGGGGCGAAAAGATCCTGGGGCCCCCAAAATAGTTGCTATTAGCAAAAAAAGGTCACTGGACTTATCATCACTGAAATACGTATTTTCGACGAAAAAGTCTAAGTACACTTATATTTTTTTAATCAAATCAATTTTTTAGACTAGCGGCCTACATTCAAGTTCCCGCCCGGACCCGACGACCTTAGTCCACTCCTCCACGCATCTGTGATCGGCTTCTTAATCCCTAATCAAGATATCATTTACATATATCGATGGGTAGCAGTGACCACTTACCATCAAACTTTGCTACTTCTAAATCGTAAAAAATGGTGCAATTTTATATATCTATTTTATTACAAATATAACCATTACAGGTTTTAATAAATCGGGCGAATCATTAAATTATTTACTGAAATTTTAACAAATGATTGAAGTCCCAACTGACCTGTAATTGAGATACATATGATTATGTACAAATAGGTATATAACATGTTATGTGCATCGTCTAACGTGGATTACTGTCATATCATCTGTACTTATATTATAAAGCGTAAGGTAATGTTTGTCTTATTTTTGTTTCTATGTTTGTTTTTTTTTTTTTTTATATAATATAAGAGTAGCAGACGAGCATGCAGTCCACCTGATGGTAAGTGGCTACTGCCGCCCATGGACATCTGTAATCAACCCCAGATAGGATTAGATATTCCTACCTGAGGTCGGTCACAGATGCGCCGCTACTCCTGAGGACTAAGCTGGAACGCCTCGGAAAAGTCTGTCTCCCTTACCACACCCTTCAAACCGGAACACAGCAGCGCTTAACACTGCTGTTATTAGGTTGAAATAGGTGTGGCGGTGGTGCCGCCGGAGTCGAACCACAAAGGGTTCTACCACCTTCAAAACTAAAAATTGTTTACGCTAAACTCTGGAAGAACTCATTCGTACTATACGATACGTATATTCAATAAAAAAAATTCAATATGTTACGTAATTTTCTCCGAAAGTCTTTATGTAGGCTATATATTTTTATAATATGATTTTCGAAACGAGACATATAAAAGACCAATTTAATTCCGCGATTGACCTCTCTAAACCACCGAGTCTTATACGTAAAAGAGGTCTATTAAAACTGGTTAATGTGTTAGTTTTAATGTGGCCTGGAGTTACCATTGACCTGAGTGTTTCAGATTTTTTTAATATATGAGTAGCAGACGAGCATGCAGTCCACCTGATGGTAAGTGGCTACTGCCGCCCATGGACATCTGTAATCAACGCCTCGGAAAAGTATGTATCCCTTACCACACCCTTCAAACCAGAACACAGCAGCGCCTAACACTGCTGTTATGAGGCAGAAACGGGTGTGGCCGTGGTGCCGCCGGAGTCGAACCACTTATACATATTATTATGTATAAGTAGATATATTATGTGCATCGTCTAACGTGGATGACTAATGTATCATCAGCAAATATCACAGTGATCAGTAGACTGCGTTATTTGTTCTGGGTAAAGTAAATATATGGTCACACTAACTAGTATTGTTATATATTCAAGTATTAGGTACTAAGTTTATTTCATTACGTATGGCATTCCATCGTAGCCTTCAGAGTTAGGTCGCGTCTGTCATCCTCTACAGGTAGAACTAGAATTTCGGAATATTTTAGAAAAGTTTCGTTTTTAAAATCATTAGGTAATAATTATGGGCGTCATATATTTCATTTATTATTATCTTTTCATATACTGGCACAGTGTAATTGCGGCAGATTATAAAAATTGCGACTGTTGTACGGAGTTAAGCAACGTCAAGCGCGTTGGGCGTTGGATGGGTGGCCGCTAGTCGCTCATTTTCAGTTCCGGTTGCTTTTATTGGATAGTAGTCAATAAACCTTCTTGAAGGTCTTATAAGGGGTATGAAAACATCCGCATTGGAGCAACGTGGTGGAATATGCATTCACAGTCATGAGAAGATCCGTGCCCAGCAGTGGAATACAAAATGGGAGTAATTTAAAAACTAATTCAGGGTACCATTTCGATTTCACTTACGACCGTTTTAATCAACAATAATAAAAATAGAAAAGAAAAATGACGCGGATATAAAAATAAGGAAAAATTATAAATTCATGATTGCTTCGCGAGGTTTCTTCAGACATAGACTATTGCCTAAGCTTTAGTCATTTTAAAACTCTACCAACTAATTGTTTGTCTTATTTCACATCGTCTTTGCGGATATAATATCGAGATAAAAAGAATCATTCTTGATTGATTCAAGAATGATTATTGATTATTACTCTTCGATCACTAATAAGAACACTGTATAAAATATATTTATTATATTAAATATAGGTAATTGTTTTTATACTTCTAAATTTGTTACTGTAGGTACATACTGTTTCTGTATTTCGTAAGTAAAGAAATAAATTTCGTTTATATATAAATAAATTTAAAAAGTATAATACTCGTATAAAGTATAAGAAAAATAAAGAAGAAGAAGAGTGTATATTTAATTCTAAAAAATATTTCAGAATAGGAATCTATATTTTTTCTGCTTACGAAAAGTTTGGATAGACGCCTTTCGTCTACGTGATGTGTAGATTTCTTAAATGATGATCAGAAAACCTTTATTCATAATAACTGTATAAGCGACATTATCAGAGTGAGAGGCATTTAGGACATAAACCTGCACTGGCCAAGTTCCATGCCTGCTTTTCTTGCATATACTTATTTGTAATTATTATTAATTTGTAATTTGTAAATATATTTTTTCAAAATTTATTATTTTATTACAATGTTATAATAACTTAAACTAAATTTTAAACAAATAAAAATAAAATATTTACAGTAATAAAAAAATAACTAAAATTATAATAAATAAAATAAATGAGCCAGATCGCTGCCCCGCGGTAGTGTACCCAAGACACTAGCAGCATTACCTCTTTGTATTGCCAAACATATTTGTTGACCGAGGTAAGCTCCTCTTGGGTCACCAGGGGTCTCAATCAAGCGCGAAGACAATTCTTTAAAAAATTGCTTCGCTTCTGGTCCCCACGGTCCCATCGTCTCAACTGCGAAGGGCAGAAATATATAATTCTGTGAAATAGCAGCATTATTATTTTGAACTTTTATTTAAATTTATAGCAGATATGAGATTTTGCAAGAACTGTTTACACGACGATAACTCATTACGTCATCGCGATGCACTGAATTCTGAGCGCAGGCATTTATACACTTGCTGAGAATGCTGAGCTCACACGTCACGACTCATGCAATCACAAATGAATTTTGCAACAGGATGAACGACATTTTAACCTATTTATGAATTTTAATTGAAATATCTATTTACTCAAAAATATATCCAAAAATATACGTATATTTTTCTTTACGATTATTACGATATTATATAATAATGATTAGTAGTATAGAAAAAAAATAAAAATAATCAAAATCCCAGGATGAACGACATTTTTAAACATTTATAAATTTCAATTTTCGTAAATATCAAAAATTGTGTTTTTTATTTTTATTTTCTTTACGTTAATTAATATATCTACGAAAATTAAAATCAAAAAAATAACGAATGAAACCCATTACGTCGGAAGGGAATTTAGCCAAATAATTGACGTATAAGTACACCTTTTCAAAGGTTTAGTAATTAAGAATCTATGATAAACTATACCTTAAGCTACTCTGAAAATAATGAAAAATCTAACGACACCTCGTATTTGAAAAAGCGTCAAGCCAACTATACTTTTAGTTTGAAATCATTACCTGAATTAGTTTTTTTTTATAATATAGGAGTAGCAGACCAGCATACAGTCCACCTGATGGTAAGTGGCCACTGCCGCCCATGGACATCTGTAATCAACCCCAGATAGGATTAGATATTTCTACCTGCGGTCGGCCACAGATGCGCCGCTACCCCTGAAGACTAAGCTGGAACGCCTCGGAAAAGTCTGTCTCCCTTAGCACACCCTTCAAACAGGAACACAGCAGCGTCTAACACTGCTGTTATTAGGTAGAAATAGGTGTGGCGGTGGTGCTGCCGGAGTCGAACCACAAAAGGTTCTACCACCTTCGTTCACAATCATAGTTAGTTCTAGTCATTTTTACAATTCACTGCTTATGATGGTGTCTTTCTATAACAACAGGAATCTTGGAGGATGCTACGTATGTCCTCCAACAATGTGTAATTATTGCTACATAGCGTGTGCTCCGAAGCACATGGTGCGCAAGAAAGGCGGTTACCCATCTAACACCCGACCACAATCCAAATACTTTGTATATCAGGATTGATATAAACTGTGTTTGTGAATCTTAAGGCTCCTATGCTCCTAGCTTGTTTCCATTTGCATAGACATTTTAAGGTGGTAGAACCGTTCGTGGTTCGACTCCGGTGGCACCATCGACACACCTATTTCTGCCTTAAAACAGCAGTGTTAAGCGTTGCTGTGTTCTGTTTTGAAGGGTGTGGTAAGGGAGACATACTTTTCTGAGGCGTTCCAGCTTAGCCCTCAGGGGTAGCGGCGCATCTGTGGCCGACCTCAGGTAGGAATATCTAATCCTATCTGGGGTTGAATATCGATGTCCATGGGCGGCAGTAGCCACTTACCATCACGTGGACTACATGCTCGTCTGCTACTCCTATATTATAAAAAAAAAAAAACTTACTGCATAGAGAAATCATCTGATTCCAAAACTCATGTAGAGTTCCATGCTCCCTTATTTTATTGTTTTCTTTTCTATTTTTAATTATTTTAGTATTAACCATTTAATATTTAACCGATGATTGCAGACGCCGCGACAACGCTACACACGCGCCTACGTCCGTCGTACGCCTAAGCTGAAGAAACGCTAGCGCGTAAGAGCCCTTAAATTAAGCGTTATAGGTAAACCACAATAATAATTGCTCAGTATATAATTAATCTGAATTAAACTAACTCTTTATTTATAATTAATGATCGAATTTAATGAATGAACTACTTGACCGCCGTCATAGCATATTGGTGTCATTCGTTTTTTGTTTTTGTGAATTACTCGTAACTAAGTATTAATCCGCTTTTAAAATGAGTATTGATACAATTTACAATATTTAAAGGTTTTTCTTAGTCGATTCTTGACCTAGTCCTCGGTAAAGATTATGCCACAGATTTAATAGCATACAGAATTATATACGATGGTGACTGATAGACTTATCACGCCTAGGCTGGCTTGGTAGCTACAATCGCTCAAGCAACTAGTAGCTTTAGCGACTAGTAGTGCCCAGTAGCGACTGTCGAAAGTTGTTCGGCGACATATAGACAATAGATTTTTCATAGACATTTGGATAGAATGTTTGACATGGTTTGTGTATATTTGCAAACCCATGCAAAGACAAGCCAAGCCGATCCAATGGAGTATCAGTTTTTGTTTTTTGGCACAAATAAATAAAATGCCGCATGGGGTGTGACGCGTTCACATATTTGTGCGAGGTGAGACGATGTTGTAGAGGTTCGAGTTTGCTGAATAAGCAAAGCGTGTGGATATGCTGCTCGTTGGTCACTCTAATCATCAGTCACGACATCCACGACAAGAGAAAAAGGATAAATAATATTAGGTGCTATCGCACCTAAAATTATTTAGGCCCCTTACAAACACATAATAAATATAAATGAGATGATATACTGTTTTTATGGATACTGATCATATATATAGATACTGATTGAAAATATTGTGAGGAAACGCGCATACCTGAGAGATTTATAAAAAAAATCTCAAAGGTGTGTGAAGTCTACCAATACGCACTTGGCCAGCGCGGTGGACTATGGCCTAATCCTTCTCATTCTGAGAGGAGACCCGTGCCCAGCAGTGGGACAGTAATGGGTTGATGATGATGATGATGAAGATATTGATCTTTTCTTAGTATTGTCATCTTTAATTCAACAATCTCAACAGTAAAATATAATTTAATTGCGCTACTATTTTCTTCACTTTTGTACAATGAAGTCATGGAATATGGGCAGAGGCTAATCAAGAGCAATGAACACTGATGGTGAAATAAAACTGACATGTCACACCATCAAATTGTTCTGGCGTCTGAGTCATCGCCACAAACAGCTCAATTTAATAATTAATTCACTAAGAAACTCACCCGGTGTTGCTTCTGCTGTAGAAGCTGAAATAACTTAATGTATGGTTATACATGGTGATGTTGTATGGTGATTGGAATCCGTAGGTAATTAGTCTGAAATAGGCCAGAAATTATTTAAAAGTGCATTATTATCCCTTATAACTAAATTATTACTGGATTCCGTGCCATCATGCAAACCAAAGTTGTTTCTTGTTGAAGGTGGTAATCCTCTGGTTTGACTCCGGCGGCACCAGCGCCATATCCATTTTTGCCAGATAACAGCAGTTCTGTGTTCTGGTTTGAAGGATGGGGTAAGGGAGATATACTTTTCCGAGGCATTTTTTTCTCATAGTTGTATTTCTTGTTATTTTATTGTTACTGTTTATGTTTACGCCTATCACATGCTATCGCCATCACCCAAAGTCGACTGGCAGAGAATGCCATTAGGCATTAAGTTTACCCGTTGTACCCCTTAGTTTAAAGTGTACAAAAAAATAAATAAAATAAATAGATGTAACGGTAAATGTTAAAGGGAACGCCAGAATTCTACCATCTTCAAATACTTCTAGATACTGCAATCACCCCATTTCTGCTAGCTCTTAATGAGGCTTTACGGTCATATGCCACCATGTTAGCTAAGTCCAAGTTGGTAGATTTTACACTTCTAAAAAACATTATGAAAATTTCAAAATTTATGCTCTATATCTGAATTTGAATTGTGGTAGAATCAGTATGGGTCGACCACGGAGGTACCACCACCACACCTATTTTTTGCGTTAAGCAGTTCTGAGTTTCTGTGGTGGTTGAAGGTTTGCTGACTTAAATTGGGGGCGACCATCTTAGTCCTCATGAGAACACATTTTTTTTATCTTACTAAATATAGGCTTGCATTGACGTCAGGTCTACATGTACCTAATTGGTTACAGATGTCCATGGCCGGTAGTGACCACTTACCATCAGATGGACTGCATGCTCGTTTGCTACTTCAGTCTTCAAAAAAATCTTTTACTTAACTGTGATAAAATAAACTATAGTTGACTTAAAAAATCTCTGTTCTTCCGAACGTCTCTATATCGGCTTCCTAAAGCCTGTATGTATATGGATACTGGTTATAAAAAATATTTTGATCTTATTCATTGCTATTGCAAATCTATCTGGATAATTACAATCCAGAGTCATTGAAAGACACGAGTAAGAAAAATAAACGCAAGACTTGTTACGTACCCAACGATTCTACACGCGACTCTACCCCTTATTCCCTTGCTCTATGACTCAAAACTCTATATAACCGCTACAATACGTCGCAATGCTGTTGCAACCTACGTGGAGGCTTCGGAAATTTGAATCGTAGGTACAGAGCTTAAGGGTCATTGTTGTTTGCACTTGGACCCTTTCACACCGGTCTGTAAGAGACCTTACTTGTGGCAACGTGTTTTGTTGGTTGTGGAATTTTTAGTGTATCTTACGGTGTGATATGTACCTATATGTACTCTACTATGCTCTATTCATTAAAAATCATAAGTATTGAGACTAACAAGAAGTATTAAAACAAAGATGTTTCTATACTTATAGCACCACACTAGGATCCCTTGTATGTGCCATGACTTATGACACAAGGGACTTATGACTTAAGACGTGTTGTCTGTTGACAACTACACAAATACTCAAACCAAGAACAGAAATCAGAATGCATCATTTAGACAGATTTAGGCTAGCCGGGAATCGAACCCGGAGTCGTCTTGCCAAACCCGTATACCCGTACCCACTCCGCCACGCAGGTAAACACGTCGCCAAGCAGTTTTCGGTTTACGACAATCAGCCTAGTGGCTGCTACAATGTCACTCCATCAGAGTTCAGCTCCCTCTCCTTCTGTGACCAATGTAAGAAAGTCTATATACCAATCCGAGAGATGGGTAGTAGTCATGGATGTACCTTTGTAATTCGTTTGGCAAAAAAAGGTCTTTCTGTTTTGTTTTTTTTTGGCCAAAGCAATAAGGGACTAAGGAAACTAAGGAGTCCAGATCATTCCCTTAATTATACCCATTTTCGAAGCTACTTTTTATAAAGTTGGTATATTTATATAGAATCAGCAGGAACTCTACAAACAAATAGAGTAAGGGATTTCATTCATATTACTATTACTATTTCATATTACTATTTAAAACATATTATTGTTAAAATCGTTGCCACTTAAAACAAAAATTCTGGAACTGATTATTATTAATTAAATTGACATTATTACGAAACAGCTTAATAAAGCCAGAAACAAAAACGAAAATAGGACGAAACACATATAATATAAAAATATTATTTGATTTTAGTATGTTTACAGACGAGCCTAACACTATATCTATAAAAATATATGCTTTTACATCCATTACAATATAATATTATTGCACTTTGCAATTATGGTGACATCTACTTCTGCAATTTCAATAACAATATTAGTTAAGCAATACGCAATAAATTATTATGCATAAAGCCAATTATAAAATATTACAAAATATATTTGCCCGCCGATCCATGAAAAGTTACAATTATTTACATAAGAATAAGATAAATAAACTTGTATTGAAGTAAAACCAAGTAACTTAAGAAAATTGCTCTTTAGTTTCTTACTATATTTTTTACTTCCGACTTGTTGAAGTTATTGACATCGGAATAGTTGGGGAGCCCAAGAGGGGATTTCGGAAGTGTCTCGAGCGCGTCAGACTAAGATATGGGAGATACCTTACACCCTGTAGAGTATCGTAAACCATAAATGAGCTTTCTATGTCGGGGGGTTTGCAGAATAAAAAAAATCTATCACTGGACATGCTGACATGAAACAATGCTAGAAAACAAGAAACATCATAATCTGACAATTACCACACGTCGAAGTAGTGAAAAAGTCATTTTGAAAAAAAAAACATTCTGTATTATTATGCTATCTGATAGTGTCACTTATTAGCATGAACCCCTGGGATTTAATGATGCATCACAACCTAAAGGAATAGGCAAATTTTTAGGAAAATACATTATTCTTCATACATTATCATACATTTTTTTTTCAAATCGTGAGAATAAGAAAATCCCCCGCTGAATCGAAAAATGTCATATAACCTTTTCTTCATTCTAATGTCTAATCTACACAATCGTATAGGTCCCAATGACGCTCGAGTTTCTACACATTTGTCATCCTGGGCTCCCCTACTAGAAGGTAGAACTCTTAGTTGGTTTGGTAGTGGCGACAACACCGCTACCCTTATTTCTGGTATAACCTTTGCAGTACCTGTATTTACTTAACTGTGTACTTTTGTCTGTGTCTGAAGAGTGAGACAAAATACTAACGTGAGGTGTACTAACACGACTACCTCAGGTAGTAGATTAAGGTACTAACTGACTACTAGGTACCTAATATTGATGTTATCAATATCGACAGGTAGCAGTGACCACCTAAAATCAGGTCGATCAGGTAAATCGGGTCTGCTTTCCCGTTTGATGCCTTCATTACAAATAGAGAGTATGTAGAATTTTCAACAAATACAAAAAGAAAATCTTTGCTGACTTAACGGCTCCATAGTAATTAATAACCACACAGACAGCCTCCTAGAAATTGTCAAATTGCGATCTTTGGTAGGCAAGTATTGGATAGATTGATTATTAAAAACTAAAAAGTTACCTTCTTAAAATTGCCAAATATATTTTATACTAAAAGGCTTTATAATCAAATTAATACAACTGATATAGAACGAAATACGAAATGATAATTATCTACACTTACATTGTTTTTTAATATACATATCTCTACATATCCAGAGATATCCTAAAATGATTCATGCATATACGATATCTTTATCGCGTAGTCATCGACCTACGGCCTGTTATATAATGTCTAAAACAACAGTGTGAGGCTCTACTGTGTTCTGGTTTCAAGCGTGTGGTAAGGAGAGATACTTATATGACTTAGGCCTCAGAGGTATAACCCGCGCCAAACTGCTAGTCCGCTCTGAAGTTGTTACGAACAGTTGTAGTCATACAATTTGCTATGGCGATGCAATTCATTTCTATATTCAGAGTGGACTCGCAGTTTTGCGCGGACTATAGTAATGCACTTGAATCTTCGGGTATGATTCCAATCTTATCTTGGGTGGATTATAGGTATTTTTTTTATAATACAGAGGTATCAAACGAGTTTGCTGACCAACTGGTGGTAAGTGGCTCCTGTCGCACATGGACGTCTATAATCAAACCCAGATAAGATAAGATTCCTACCTGTGATCGAACACAGATGCGGTACCCCTGAAGATAAGTTGGAATGTCTCGGATAAGTATGTCTCCCTGTATGTTCTAAATACATAACTATCTACTAAGAATCAAAAAGGGAAAGGCCATAATCCACATAATCCATAGTCGTTTTTGTAGACTTCACATATGTTAAAACATGAATTATGAGGAATCTTGGTAGACTTCATAGGTATATTTTAAAACATGAGGAATTATCAGGCGTGTGGGTTTTTTACATTTTTATCATCACTGGATAATACGCATGTGACTTCAAACAAAAAGTCAAGTGCGTCCATTTCGGTAGAGAACTCTAAAAATGAAAGTTGCTTTGGATTAGAACCCAAACGCTTAGATTGATTGGCCGAGATTCTTACCACTGGTGCATACAAGATTAGGAAACATTTTCGTTTGTTAACTAAAATAATATATTTACATTTACATTCAGAAAATTTGAATCGATGTAGCTTGCTCATGAAAATTTAGTATTCGAAAATTAATGTTACTAATGTAAACCTATAATACTTTTACAATGCCATAATCTATTTTACCTGAGTATATAAAAATAGTAAATTTTAAACACTACATTTAAAACTCATTATAATAATTTATTGTAAAATTTAAGTAATTAGGCACATAATTTTGGCCTAATACGTTCCGACCTTACCGTATTTCCATATTAAAAACAGCTTCATCATTCAAAACGCTTATTACAATAACAAATTGTTTATTGTCAAATAATTTTAATATCAAAACATTTAGAAGAAATTTAATTAAAAACAAGTATTTTATAGAGGTGAAAGGTAAGCTATGAAACCATCTTGGACATCATCTCACCTATTTACCGCTAGGCGGCGCACGCAACGCTGTTCCGTTTTGAAGGACTCGAGAACTCAAAAACAAACTTTGAAAGTAGATGAAAATAGACATTATATGTTCATAAAATTAACTAAAAGTTTTGTTTTTTATTAACTTTGCACCAGTTATTATATAATTTCTCTCGAGCATAGACGTAGTAAATAAATAGACCTCTAAATGATATAAAAGGTAATATTTATCCATTATTATATATTATCTGTTCATTGATGTCCCATGACTGGATTTGGGTCTCGAATGAGAAGAACTTAAACCCGGCCATGGTCATTATGGAAGCCAATTGTGGATTGACAAACTTCACAAATATTTAATAGTATAAGACCTATAGAGAAAGCCGTTAAAGTAAGTGGTTGTATTTGTATTAAGTACCCAACTTTAAAAAATCAGAAGTGGCTGTTCGGAATTTGAACTTTGGACCTGAAGACTGGAATGCCGTCTGTCTCAATATGCTTATGAAAATATAAATACTTTAAAAACTGCTTTTATTTAAGTACAGAAATGAACAAAGTTGTTTTAAATATCAGTGAATTAAATTTGTGTATTTCAGAATAAATAGTTATTTAGATATATAGAAATCTTCGAAAATCTAAATATTAAGGGAAATGTATACAGGGTGTCAAAATATTGTATATGTATATTTAACGGTGAACCGAATTATTCCCATGTCATAGTTACGTATAAGACCAGAACTATGAATCTTGTAGGCATGGTATTATGTAAGATACTTTATGACGTGTTACTCGAAGTTGTGTATATCTACATCTTAGTGATCTAATTGGTAATTTCATCTGTGTTTAGAAAATTTTCAGTCTGTTATTTTGATTACGTTAACATACAATATAATCAAATTATTTATTTACATATTTTGCGTATTTTGGCTAAAGCATAAATCAAACATTTTAATAATGGATAACATTAGACAATTATCGTCTTCGTCAATTTGATTGCACAGGTCTGAAAACTATGATATGGCAATACTAAATATCTACATACTTTCATATGTACAGTCTTATGTATAACTAATACCATTACATTTCATTACAATAATTTTGAACTATCTTGAAAAAAATATTTGTCCGTAGCCTATATTCTTTTACAAAGCTATTAACTATTAACTTTTACCTATTTTATGTCTTAATCAGATATAGAAATTTTTCAAAAAGTAAATACATCATTTCAGTCTCATTTTGATATTCTGTCCACTCAAAGCCTCTTCTACCGCTAACAAGCTTGACCATGCCCCAAAAATAATATACGATACAATATTAAGTACGAAAAGAGAAGTAGGTACCTTTAATATTATTGTTACAATACTTATGATATATTTAGAAGATATATATATTTAGAAATTAATTATCACTTGCTAAACGGTGAAGGAAAACATCGTGAAGAAACCTACATACCTGAGAGATTTATAAAAAAAATCTCAAAGGTATGTGAAGTCTACCAATACGCACTTGGCCAGCGCGGTGGACTATGGCCTAATCGTTCTCATTATGAGAGGGAACCCGTGCCCAGCAGTGGGACAGTAATGGGTTGTTGATGATGATGATGAATACTTATGACGCTATAAGAAGGGACCCAAACTGAGTCCTGCGAATTTCCGTAATCGATGCTATAGGTCCTGTCTTGATTCCTAGGCTAGGATCAGGCCTCGTAGATGCTGGCTGAGTTCATAGCACACGAGCATGGAGTTTGAGTTGATATCGAAAAAAATACACCCTGTATTATGGTGACATGAAATGGTGTCGCTTATAAAAGTCAAATTCTAAGAAAAAATCACAAATGACAAACTAAATTCGATTCTTGGCTGATTCGATCTGTTGAAATAGATTTAAAAAAGCTAATGATGTAAGTAGTTTAAGTTATTTTCAAAGTGGGCCTCTTAACTTTCAGCAATTACATCTGTAGTTACTATGTATATATCTCTTGAAAGGGTGGCCTTTCAAACCAGAATGCGACAGCGGTTCAAACTGCACAAATTTCAAACTGCAGCAGTTTCTTAGGCAGAAATAGGTGTGGCAGTGGTGCCTCCAGAGCGAAACCACAATTTTACAATCATTAAAATTATCTGCCTTAAAATAGATTGGTTTAGACTTACAATTTACTTATTTATTACTTTGAATCTATAACGAATACTTTTTTGTTTATATACTTGATATTATAATGGTAAGCTATCATCTATAAATAATATTCTTACTGCAAAACACTCATACGCTTGGAAATCTAAGAAATAATGATTGCGATGCGTATGTATCTCGTATGTGGTGTGAGGCAGTGAACTGTTTATATATAAGTTTCTCTTATCATCGCTTGAGTTTTTATTGTATAAAGTGGTAAAAAATTGTACATTTAATATATGCGATATTTGTAATAAATGCTATGTTTTTGTTCTGAGCATATTTATAATACTTGATTGTTTAAGCTTTTCTGAGCTAAGGCTTTTATTTTATAAATCTCTTGAAGTCTTGGTTAAAAGAGGCTTATATTATAGCCCGTTAAGTAAGTGTCGTAAGCGACAACAAATATAAATAAGTGATATTCATAGAATATCCCTCCAATTTAATTTTTTGCGAATCATTTGGCAATACTTTAGCATTTGCACAAATGGTCATCATGTATGATCTTAAGCATGGTCCTGCTTTACGATAATGAGCAATGCATCGATTGTAGTGTAAAACCCTCTTTCGTATTCATGGCAAAGTTCCAATAAAAATAGGGACACCATTTATTGTTTTTTACGCAAACTTTTTTAAATTAATAAATTAAAGTCCATAAGTTCTGGCATATGGAAACTGCTACTGGTACTGCTACTTGGCATCCACAGGACATCCTTAACCAAATCCCAGATAGGATTGATTCAATGGATTGATTTAAAGGGAATGTTATGTTGATTGTTATATTATGTGGTAAAGGAGAGATCATAAAGAGAGTTCCAACTTAGTTCTCACGTAGCAACGCATCTGTGGCCAATAACAGGTAGGATTACAATCTTATCTGAGGTTGATTACCACGCACATGATGGCAGCGGCCACATACCATCAGGTTGACTTCAAACTCGTATTTTATATTTTATAAATACTTCAATAAAACACAATTATATTATATACATTATACACAGGTATGCACGGAAAGGTAGACGCCATTATGCCATCCTGCTCTCTCATAGTAAAATGACACCAAGTGTAGAGTCAGCACGTTTAGCGGTAAAATGGCGCGTAGCAAATAATTGATTCTTTTGTCTATTGTATTTATATAAAGCATTGTTATTATTTATTAATAAATCATTAATGGTGTGGCATTTTTAATCCCACAATCAATGGCTTGTTTTTTAATCTATTAATTTCTCGGTGAGCTTATTAGAGCTATTGATTTTTTTCAAATCAAAATAATTCAGACATCTTTTTTACAATATAGAAGTAGCATACAAGCATGCAATCCACCTGATGGTATGTGGAAAGTACCTACCATGGATATTTGTAATTAACCCAGATAAGATAAGGGTTCTACCTAAAGTCGGACACAGATATGTTACCCCTGAGGACTAAGAACTCTTATAAGGCAGAAATAGGTGTGACAGTGGTGCCTTTGGAGTTGCACCACAAAGGGTTCTATCACCTTCAGCACATTATAATAATCTATCGTATAAAGATGTAGATATACATAAATAATAAACACTTTCTCATAAGGCAACGTAATGTGAGACTACTGCAAAGTAAGCTTTTGTGCATACGAGTAGATACAATAATATGTTACGTAGACATTCATGACATATTTAAGTGCATTTAACACATAAGAAAATATATGGTTACTTATATTTGTAAGTCTTTACGAGAGGGCAATCTTCAGAAGGTACCCGACGACGTGCGAGCGACGCGGGGTTATGCGGGACTTTTACCGCACTAAAACCCCCCCGGTGGCCGTCCTCAACGCTTGTTGGAGAACTCCGGGATCTCCGACGGAACACAACCGGAGTCCTTCAAGCGCGACGCTACGATCGGGCTCCGTACTGGGGGAGCAAGCCACGCTACCTTCGATAACATGATCGTTATGTATTTGTAAACTATTTATATTTTACATGTTATCAAGCCATTACTGTACCATTGCTGAGCACGGGTTCAGGAATAAGAAATTTTAACCATAGTCCACCACACTGGCCAAGTACGGTTTTGCATATTTCACGTACATATGAGATTTTTTTTAAAACATAACGTATATGGGCAAAATGTAAAAGCAGGTTATATATATTTCTTATTTTTAAACATAACTTTAACCTCCATAGGGAATCGAACCTGAAACTCTCTCCATCGCAGATCGACATATGACCATTAAACTCTATTTTTGATTTTGTGTTCAATCAAATAGCTCAAATTAATAGTAACTCTAAATTACAATCATACAAATCATAATAAAATGTAGAGATTGGCATTATGTTGTTTTGATTCCTTAAACGGCGTTGCAACCTGACTCCGAGTGTAGAGTCAGCGCTACTTCACGCGCAATGGGAACATTACAAAACATTACAAATATATTGCGTAACACATACAATTTAATATTAGTTGTAAATAAATAGGTAAATAGACTTTTATTTCATGGTTTTCAAGATTTTAGAAATAAATTAAACTATACGTATAAAATAACTTATTTACAAAATTTACATATGTACGAGTATATACAAAAATGAAAAACAAAAATATAAGAACAAAAACACTACCATAAAAAGTTGTCACCATCACTTTTCTTTAAATTTTCTGTAAGTTTAATTATAATTGTAAATATTTTTCAGTTAATAAAGAATAACAATGCTAAAAAAAAATGATTTTAGTGTCTAGTACCAGCGCATCTATATGCTTAAGGGCTTAGCAAATATGTTAACTTTAGCATCGACGATCGGCGAAAAAGTTGTTAATAATCAATCTGTCTAGTGCTTTGCTGATCAATGACATATGACTTTTTTTCAATTTAGAGGTTAGCAAATTTCGATCTTTGGTAGAAACATTGGATTGGACCAGATGCTACCGGGCACACGTTTGAAATGCAGTCATAGCTATTTTAGATCCTTGATGCAGTTACTGAACGCAAAAACGCGAGAGATTTCGAATCCGCGACCGAACGCAAGTAGCGAAAATGTGATGGAGTATCGACGCAATCGGCAAAATGCAAATCGCCTATGAAATACCATGACTGCTAGATCCTAAATTTTATTGGCAGATTTGTATTACTATATCTTAATATAACATGTTGATATGAAATGGGTGTTGCATTACACATTATCATAGTTCCCTGGGTTCCTAAGTAGCAACTACGCTAGATAGCTAGATTTTGTGTAGCATAGCAATTTCAGCATCTAAATATAGCTTCAAAATTATTATAAAGTTTTTATTTGCCCAAATAAATAAACTGCAATTTCGAATTCAATGTCTCAGTAGAGCGTTATTATTAGGTATGTACCTATTTCTACCATATCAAAATATAATTAAATCCGTTTTTGATACTATCAGTATACTATATGTCTACTTATATACAGTATTAAGTATTGAAATGATTTTAGAAGAACTTTGAAAGTTAGGATCATAGAGTGTCTTAAACAAAAATATGTTCTTAAACAAAGGTTTTGCCTTTAAAATAAAAATAAATTGGCTTAATTGAAACTTGTACAATAATATTAATATTTTAAATATATGTTACATATTGATACCTTTTCGCAAATCAGCCAACTCCACTTTTTATCAAAATGTTTTTTTTATTTATTTTGATAGTAACTGGCGTTGAACGAAATCAAAATAAATAAAAAAACACTGACGAAAAGTGGAGTTGACTGATTTGCGAATTAAGGTATCAATATGTAATGTAATAAAGGTATTATGTATGTATAAGATCAGCTTCTTATGCGCGTTGTTAGTTCGTAAGTGCAGAGCGCGCAAAATGTGTCGTCGCGAGACACCGGGCGATCCGCACATGTCGGTGCATATGCGCACGCGCACCTTGCGCGTAAAAATATTTACGACTATGACCCCACGAGGCCGGTTAAGGCTTTCTAGTAAAATTGACCTATTGAAGTAGAGTTAATAGGTTGCACTGTCACAGTGATGGATGAGTGCATTTTATTTGTATTGCTATTTGAATAGTAGTCGAAATTCGATCGTAAGGAAATGTATGAATTTGTTAATTGTCTTTTTTTATTGGTAACACTAAAGTTCGATTAAGGAACGCTAGAGACAATATACTGAAATATTGTCTTTATTTATATACTAAACTTTAACTTTAACTTTATACTGCATGTATAAAGTAAACTGCAATACTAGTTAAGAAACGAGTTAAGATCTATGTGAATCCTCGACCTCTGAGCATGGTTAAAAAATATACAAAAATGAACATGTATTAATTATGTTTCTACGATTAATTCGACATGCACAAAAATGGCCAAAATAGTAAATATTAAAAAAGTGATTATTAATTAAAGTTTAGTTATAATTTTATTACATTAAAAATGCTTTATAAAAATGAATATTATGAAAATCAGAAGAAAAACAGACACTTCAATTTATGAATTTGTGTACATAATTATGCTTTTGAGTGGCATAGTATACCTAGCCTATTTTTAGTTCATTTGCTTCACTAGTAGGTACTGCAAAATTACGTACTGTTGAAAAATATTTAGTTTACTAATGAAATTTGGGATAATGCAAGGATCGCATGTCAAGTACTCTCTCTGTTAAATTCGTATATTTATAATACGTTTATTTACTTAGCTCGAAGTCGCCCACTCGCAATCGACTTGCTTGGTCATGGCGATAAGCACAATGAGTATTTATAATCGCCGACCGAATAGCTTCATGGTTTACTCTAACTTATTCGATTTCAGTATAATACTTCGAAACATTTCCATTGTGAAGTTGTGACACTGGAAAACGGAGTTTAAATTTGCCGCCAAATGAGTTTTCCCGGCTTTTGTCGTGTTGTTAAGTGGGTAGTGTTATCGATCGGCGCCAGGCATGTTGCTGCAAACCCCACTGCTGCGATGTGAACTGTTAAACGCGATGGAACTAGCTGCAGCCTTCGTCGTGAACTGATTTGCAAAACGTACTCATAGGGCAAGGGCGTAGTCGCCCGGCACCCAAGTGGCGCACTCTCGTGAGAGATGAGGGAACAGATAAATCTAAGGACCATGTCATAAAACGATTCTATCGTCTACGTGCTGTACAGTGACAGTCACGTTTCGTCCTAGAAGCTCGAACTTGAGCGAAAGCAGCAATGTATATCGAATTTACTGTTTTCGTGTAGGACGACGACGTCACTTGGTGTGGGGGCGCAGGGCAGAGCTAGTGCGGCCTCGCGGCCCTCTCTGCGCCGAAACGCAAATCGTTGAAATCAAAACTTTCACGCTACGGAGCGCTACGAAGTTTTACTGCTACGAACTTCCTGCTACGTAGCGGCCGTTGCGCCCCGCACTCAAAACTTTGTTTAGAAAGCTTTTTTATTTGTCACATTCTCTTATCAGGCGGGCGAAATGTAGAACTCTTTAAGCCGTCGCAGTCAATTGTTTACGATTCAAACTGATTAAAGAGTGATAATCGATTCAAACTCGTTTTCTTCGATTGTCGTGCTGAATTTCGCGCGCTAATACATTATTGAATTCGATATAGTATTATGAACACGTGGAAGTGCATGTACCAAATTTGGATATATATTTCTCGTTACTCCATAAGTGGATTGGTTGTGTACCCGACGTAAGTACAATTATTTTTGGGTAGTGAGTTCATAATGTACTTATTAGTAATTTACGAAATGAAAATTCCATCTCATTTTGAAGCGGCAAGCAGAATGGAGTTTTGGGTTGTTTTGTGGCGCTCAAAGCTCCGTGTGCTTCAGCTCGTGTAGCTGAAACACGTCGGGTATTTCCAGGAGGCAGCGGGTAGATGGGGCGGGTGTTCGGTGCGGCATTGTGCTGGGCAGGCAGTGTAGTCGGTTCGTTTTGTTGTTCGTAGAAGTGAGTCGCAGGTGGGCGCTGCGCCGGCCCGAATAGAGCCGAGTGGGCCCGAATGTGTGCGAGCGGGCTTTAAGCGCCGGAGCTAGAACGTCGTAAGTGCCGCCGCCGTGCCACCGCCGGCCGCCACTCGCCTCAGTCTGCGCTCGGCCTCCGCACTGTACGCTTGTGATAGTGACGCCGTGCTGTGACACTTTTGACAGTTGTTATCGTGATCGTGTGATGTTTTCGTATCGGAACTATGGTGTATTCCCATGAAAATGTGGAGTGATTTCCAGGTGAGTGCCTAGTTTTAAGCTGTTGTATACGCTGTGTGGATTACACTTGTTTTTTTGGTAAAACTAATTGGGCCCAAAAAGATATTCTTTTGTTGGTAAATTGACATTTTTGTGTTTTTGACATAAGTTGGGTAGAAGTTAATTTATTTTTTCGAAACTGTGTACAATTTGTTTATTATTTTATTCAGTTTATTTGTATTTTTGGAAAGTTCTGTTTACTTGATGTTACTTTTAAGAATTCAATATATTTAAATAATACTCTTTGGGGTTCTTTTGGTTATTCCTCTTTCATGTTCAGTTCGTCTCGATTTAAGGATAATTGTAGCACATCAATATTTTTCAAAATTATAAGTTTTTAGTAAAAAGTCAGTTTGTTAATAATTATGTACATGTAGTCACACAAGGAAAGCGTATGAACCTCTTTAACAAGTTATCATCTAAATATTTTTTTTATAAGATTAATTGAATATTGCTAACTTAGTTTCCTGGGTTTACTTCTTTATTTGTGACTTGTAAAATATTGGTGGTACTTTTTGTTAGACTCATGTCTTAAAATCTCCATTGCAACATTGGTCGCATAACTGTAAATTTCGTTACTTCAAGTAAATATTCGCCAACTAAGTTCATCAATTTCATTAGTATCATTTGTTCGAGCGTTTCCAAGTTGTTTTAGGTCAGATCCATCAAATTTCCATTACGGCTCGATTAGTTGATCATTGTTTTGGTGGCGATGCGCGCCTTTTTTCAAATCTGACATCTCAGCGTTTCCGGCGGTCTGTCACCCGTCATGTGATATATAGAAGGGCGCATTCGGTGGAGTTTTAAATCAAAGCGCTACTTCGTCTCGATAACTCCACGACGCTCGAGGCGAGCGAGAACTCGTCACAGAAATACGTAGGTGTTGCCGTCTCCCTCTAGCGCGTAGGTCGGTCTCGCTCGG
Source organism: Epargyreus clarus clarus (assembly GCA_014595695.2). Lineage (NCBI taxonomy): Eukaryota > Metazoa > Arthropoda > Insecta > Lepidoptera > Hesperiidae > Epargyreus > Epargyreus clarus. Next base: position 1,084,504 of record JACTTY020000048.1, on the reverse strand, counting down.
GCGACGGGTGTTTTTGTGTCGGAGCGGGTTTTTTGTCGGCGCGCCGAGGCTGCCGGCGCCGCTCGCTCGAGTCGACTCCACATTAATTATCGCCGAGTTGGCTCGCCAGCGCGAACGCACTTTACTTTCTATGTTCCAACGTTATTACGGATTATTTATACAATTTTCGGCGCTACGTTTCTTCGCGGATTAAACTTTGGCGATTCGACTATGATAAAAGTTCTTTGACACTTTTCCATGTTAAATGAGGATAGGTTGGTGACTTAACGTTGCAATCGTTTTATGTAACGAAACTGGCTAGCCTACAAAAACGTAGGCAATAATTTCTAATGCTTCGTAGCTACAATAGGTATAAATAATTGGGCTGTATCGAGTGGCGATACCTAAAGTAACTGATAAGGTTTTTGTCTAGAAAAGCTTGCTCTAATTAGCGTTCCGATCATAAAGAAATGCTGTAGGTTTTTTAGGTCTTAATAGCGCGCGATCATGTGAGGTCGTTGGATTTCCCGAGCGAGGGGCGCGTTGCCATGGCAACCGCTGGGGCGCCCCGCCCAGCCAGTACTGATCTTGCAGGCGCCACTAAGTGAAGATTTACTTCTCCCAACCCAGTAGCGACCATTTTAGTTTTTTTATACCACATGGGTATATAGAAAAGTATAGGAGCGGTACTGCCGTCGGATACCCAAAATTATTTCACAGATTTCTACCTTTCACATTAATATCGAAATAACTACCCAAATGGTAACTTTTGGAGTCCAAATTCATAGTTGTTATAATATACGGAATCTATATTTTTATCATTTTTGGTAAAGTACCAATTCTTAGTACGTATGACCCCTTATCAATACATTCGGTATTTTTGATATCGATAATGTCCTATCAAGGCGATACGGTGATAAACACACAATTCTGTGCGAAATCTGTAAAAATTACTGAATTATTACAAATATTCGGATTCACACAAGATAACTTGGTATGAGGGATTATACAATTCTTTTGTTTTGACATTTGATAAACAAAAATGCATCATATTATAATATGCGTTATCTTAAAAGTACATATTTTAGTTTACTACTTAGTTCATGCTTGCGAGATTGTCCGCATTTATTTAGTTTTAGATTTTAACTTGTAGGTCCTTGGAATAGTATGTCCAAGCTTGATTTTTGATAAAAAGTAGCCTATGTTCTTCCTCAAGGTTTAAAATATATCGGTATAAAATTTCATCATAATAGTGACGTCATAAGCCACCTTTATTGCGTACATAAAGACACCATTATTTTCATGAATAATAATATCGTAATAAAGTATGGATACATTTTTACTTTTTATTTAAACTTGATATATCGACTTCTAATTAATTTTTTTTTCATATCATGTTTGTGGTACAGTTGTGACTTAGTATTTACCTATACGCTCCATCGCATCGGTACTTTTGTTATAAGGAGTCTTACTACAATAAAACTTCACTATACCATGTCTCTTCAAAGAACAACATAATATCTATATATAATTTAAAAACTGGCATAGATAAAAAAACGCATAATTCATATTTTATTATAAAAATATTGACTATTTAAACGTGGTGTATGTAGGGTTCCGTACCTATTCAAAAACAAAAATAGGGTAATAGGGTCCCGTATTACTAAGCCTTTGCTGTCAGTCTGCCGTAAGCCGTCGGCTCCATCACTTAACCAGTACCTACTCCTATGACTATTATGATAACCAAAAATACAAATGTATACTGTTAAATACTTCACGGTGGTACATAACTCTCCGTGTGAAAGTATAACTTGAATTTGACTTATATTAGATTGAAACTAAGATTCGTTTCAATAAATTACAATCATATACAATATTTAAACACAAAAAGCCGCTTCAAACACACATATAATTTACTTACCACTTAACACATATCTCATCTTATGACTGTACACCAAAGCTTACGGAAAGTTCACAAAGTTGTAAAAGCACGTCCTTGCAATATAGGCCTAGACGCCGCGAAGGGCGAATGCGACTTGTTGCAGACATGTGCATCCGCCCGCACATTTACTAGTATAGCCCTGTGGTTTCACACGTCGAAAGCCCTTAGCAATGACGCCTTTGTTCATAAAAAAAGCGTATACTTAATTAAATATGGTTGATGTCTTTAATTGTTGCAATAATTGTGTTTTCTACAAGGGAATGGGTTTCCCTGTTCTGTTTTGATAAGTGAAGTAGACTTATGAGTTTTAAGATGTAACGTAAAAAATGTGTAACCTCTTTATAATAATAAATATATCTAATATATAAAGTCTATATATAAAAGTCCGTTATCAATAATCATCCTATCCAATGCTTTGCCTACTAAAGATCGAAATTTGACAGTTTCTGTCAACTAGAATTGTCAGATTTCGATCCTTGGTAGGCAAAATATTGGATAGATCGATTATCAATAACGCGCGATAATGTATTAGTGGTAGAATGATCACAAGGCCCACTAGTTTAAAATCTTTGACCTAAACAATTTGTATCTATCAGTGATATTTTTTTCTTACTAAAATATTTCTGGCTAAAATGATTTAGGATATTTTGAGGTCTGCGGTAGAAAGGTATTGTAACTATTACTATTTTTTTTTACAATTGTCAAGTAGGTAGATTGTTTGCCTTATAATCATCATTGAGAGGAAATGAAAAGAAATAAGCCTTGTTTTCCTAACCTAAAATATACTAAAAAATCTAATCCGTTGCCAATAATAAGAATAAACTCAAGATTATGGTATTCCCGATAATAAACATAAATACGTAGGAACACGATGAATGTTTGCTAATTAATACAAAATAACTAATTTTTGGTGCTCATCAAACAAATTTAATGTGAAAGATAATCCAATTACTCGTTTGTTAATTTTTGCAAATACATGTCATTTTGTAAACAACTACCGCAATTAACAAAGTCAATTGCTACAATAAATACGTTTAGTTCATAATGACTTGTTCCGATGGGATTTGTACATTTCAAAGGGTTTTCCGATTAAGGTTTTTCGATTTTGCAGCGGGAACCCTCAAAATATCTGGGGTAGGAATATGACTGTTTGCTTTGTGTAAAATCCTCTGTTTTTAGATCTTAGTTTAGTTAAAAACAATTCAGTGGTTACTAAGATTAACCCCAATAAGTGTGTTTGAAAATTATAGATCAAATTATGTTTATAATAGAGGTTAGATAAACAAGTGACGTCTAGAGTCTAGACGCAAGATTTACTTTCAATGAAGATACAAATTGATAAGTCAGATATAAATAAACAACATCACTGGCCGGTTGTAAAAATTGTATAACGTGACGTAGTCAGATAACAATACGATATGCGACAAAAAAAGAAAAACAAACAGCTGGTAACCCGATGCCAACGGTAATAAAAATATAATCGTTATTGAATTCGGTACACCTGACATCGACTAAGTTATTTTTTCTGAAGGTGTTGAAGGCGCGTCCATTCATTCTAGTGTCGATGCCCTATATTGAATCTCAAGTTCATTGAGTCACACAATAGACATAATTGGTCGTAAACGTTTATGTCAAAACATGTCGGCACGATTCATAATGCTTTACATAATTAGGCTCGTTTGCATAAGTGATTATTATGCGTGTCTTCCACAATGACGTCCGTTACGGCAAATTCATTCATTTGTTTATGTTTACTTTTACCACGTGCTCGATTGTAAAGTTGTGAGGTAATGGGTAATAAAAGAGATGTGAGAGTACTGTCATGTTGACCGGTAGTAAACTAAATAAAATTGATGAGTATGCTCGTTTCAGAATTTATAATTTTATACTGTAACAAACGTATGAATTGTCTGTTTGATTGTACGGCGTCAATCTTTGAAATAATTAAAACAATTATATAATTAACAGAGGTGACAGGCTTTATCTCCTGAAGTATTTAGGGATGTCGCAAAAAAATTGCACGTGTGTCAAAACCGAGCGTGGAGGCATGAACTAAAAATGCAAGCGTGAACCTAAAACCGCATTAAACCGAATCCTTGACATTCGCGAACCGCCCGCTCTAAATAAATCCCCATGGCCTGAATGGCGCACCGCGACCCAATTACGTTTGGCTATAAAACAATATATGAGTCGTTGAACTCTACTTTCGTGTGCCGAAACCTATGTAAACACACTGCATCTGGGTAAACACGGCCCGAGACGAGCCGCCGCCAATAATAATTTATGTAAATTCACGTCATTGTATAAGAGTGATGTTTTTTATTGGCCTTTTCTTATTTTGACGGTCAAGTTCGGGGCGGGGTGAAAGTTTAACAACTATAATAAATTCCGAGCTTCTCGCCTTTGTTGAGTTATTGCTGTCATCGCGGCCCGATGTTGTTTGCAATTCTTATTTTACACTGCCCAGCTCTAGGGCTATTTCGCTTGGGTACACTGAAAAAGTATTGTAAATATATGCGGAGTATAGACTACGTAATGCACTTTATGAGTAGTCTCAAGTTTTATAGTAAAAATAGTTATTTAGGTATGTAAACGAAAAACAGTTTAATAATATCCAAAAAACGACTAGATGTAAATAAATTTCAATGTTGTAAATAATGTTTTACTACAGACGGCAAAGTAGCGTAAAATCTTGTTTAGGTATAATTATGACGATAATGGCTTTATTAATACTACTACAAATCTATTTCGTAGGTAGTAACTATTAATCACTTATGAATGAATGTTATTATTATACGGCAACCGGTCAACGATATCAGAATGGAGTAAACGTCATTTTATAATCATAAGCTCATAAATAAACAGCGTGACGTATCGTGATCAGTGATCAGTCGGAAATGGAGAGCACGTGCGCGGATGGCATGTAAACGTACATAATTATGTAACAATGTTTTGACATTCCATTACAACGACACATTTAGCGCGGACATTAAGTGGATCAATGAACTTGAGCCGTTTGCTGTTGAATTACGCAACGATCGGCGTTTGAGTGAGATTAATGCACGCGGATTATGGCACGCGATACATTTCAATTTACGTTCCGTTTCATTCATGAGTCGAGATAATGACGACGTACTCGTTCCGCGCGTTTGTTTGCTTGTCGCCGTCACTGTCGGCTGTCGCTCACGTACTTTACATACTCGATTTGCCGTGGTTATCGAGGGCTGCATGTGTTTGTACGTCACACCCAAACGCACAACTGATCTACGGCACACGATTGCGTGTTTACGTTTATAGCATTCCTCGTACGACATTGTAAACGCTTATTTATTACGATCTAATTTTATCTTACATCTGTTACTATCTACATAAAAACTATAAGAAGAGTTACGTTTCATTCGAATTGTAGTTGCAGCGCGATGTATTTCGCGGAGCGGTTTAAGGAGGCGAGCATACGTGTTGCTTATCCGAATATCTTACTATTAACTACAAGTTTGAGCTGAAGACGGAGGGGTGCGGGAGTACGTCTTCACCCATTGACGGTTGAAGCGTCCCGCGACACTTTCACTGCTCCGTTATTGCAGTTACTACGCGCCTACTGCACCGCAGGGGTAGGGGGCCACCCTATGCACTCACCCCTCGCCACCCCTCGCAGGGCACACCAAACACAAGGGTTGCTTTGAAATTTAAGAATAGAATCATCTAACGTGAATCTTCCCTGAATGCCATTATCTTCTATGAATACCATTTTAAATCCTTTAACGTCTAATGCTAAAGAGAAACCGGTAACTTTTCGTGTTTCTAAAAATATTTTTTGCGAGTACCGCGACACGTGATAAATGTAATTTCGAAATATTTTATACAGTCAGAATATTAACATATGAAAATTGTCCGATTCGGAAATGTTTAGCGTGGGTCACACGAAGACTACATGTGAGCGTAACATTCCAGAGAATAACGACCTCGTCTCGAAGGATCGGTGCAAGTTCGCATTGTTCTCGCGATAACATGTCAGCAATCAGTCTATCGGCGATCGTATCGAGTCTAGACGGGCGGGCAGTGTAACTGGGACAATGTCAGCGGAGGGCTCGCCATTATTTGCGTAGAGGTGTGCGAGGAACGCGGCCGGTGACAAGCGTCCGCGGTTCGTGACGGAAGTTTGTAAACACCGCCGGCCTTGCTCCCGGACGCCAACCCGCACCACCGACACCGTTAGTCACGCACAAGATATCGATACCTCAACTTTCCCAATACTAACGCGAAACGATCGCTTAATCTTCTACGCCTACACGGACCCGTTTTTGTACTTGTTGAGTGTTTGATCTGTTTGTTGTTCGTTTTGAAACTTATTCAAGTTTAAGTTTAAATATGTTTAAGGGGTGATATGAACTGAGTTAGGTCTGTAAAGTATGCTATAAGTCGTATATAGTGTAGAGTAGAGTAGTTTACTAGTGTTCGGTAGTATTCGACCATAATTATAATCTTTTCATTTTTTCTTGATATCACTAAAACTCTTCAACCAAAAATAATATTACAAATAAAAGAAAAACGGTACTGCTTTATCTCTGCCTTTTTTATAAAGATTCATATACATAGATGCATATCTTTTGCAATTTTACTATTTACTTCATTTTAATATTACTTTATACTTCTATCACTAAAATGTCGCAATTATATGACGTGTTAAGAAAAACAAAACCAATTAAAACGTCGAACGAGCATAAATATTTACCATATAGTATTATCCGGTAAATCGATTAGATTCACACAGCGAATCAATAGAGATCGATTTGAGCGTACATAATGAGTGGATTACGTAAAGATGTGACGTTTGCTAACCTAACGGTAATTAGTTCGTAGTAACGTTAAGCGTGGTATGTTTGGCCGCAATAGGGTTGCCAACTTTTATTGAAAATAGTATTTATTACAAAAATATTGCAAAAAATAGTACATACATCGCTTCGAATAACTTGTTTTCTTTACGCTAACATAACTCTACTATATTAGGTTTTATTTTGTTTATTTTTCGGCGATCCATTTCTTAATATTAGAAGCTACGGATGATGCAATTTAGATCTCACGATATCTGAATTACCGATAAAATACATTTTGTACATTTTTTTTTATAATATAAGGTACAATTGAATAAAATATCGTTTAAGGGAGAGCCTCACGACATTTGAATTGCCGAAGATAACATAGTACTTCTTACTCAACTATTTATTGTATAAAATACAAACATATTCAATTGACTAAAAACCATAAGCAAGGGTCCCGGGACATGAACCAATGCAACTAGTACTGTATTGTAGCACACAGTACTCTAAAATAGTACAATACGAGTACCGTTTGGCATCCCTAACAACGTGGGTAGCGGGCGAGTTCCGTCCCGCGACTATCGCTGATTGATGGGCGATAGATAGCTCGACATTGAACTCGGTGCGAGGCTACAGTAAATATATCCGGACTTCCGCCCGTGACGTCGTCGGTGACGTGCACGGTGCCTCTGACGTAGCGTAACACATTCTTTTTGTTTACACTATAAAACTCTTTACATTGTAACACGAGGTCGTCGCCTTATCTTTTATTGCTCTACCTGAGCTTTGCGTTATCAATAAAAGTTGATGTTTTGATAAAAGTTTACTTTAAGTATTCATACATACATTTTACATATTAAAGGTGTATGTATGTTACTATTGTATGATTAGATTTCCCTTTTAAAAACAATTTATAAACACTTGTATCTGCTCGTATTTTTTATTTAAGTAATAAACAATGCAGTTCGTCTGATGGTAAGTGGTCACTGCCGTCCATAGGGCTCCTACTTGAAGTCAGTCACAGATGTGTTGAACGTCCTGAGGACTAAGGTCGCATTAGTCAGCCGGCATCCAGATCCCTTTTAAAAAACACAAGAACTGTTTCAAACTAGAAATAGGTATGGTTGTAGTACCCCGGTATAACTATACTTCTACTATGTTAAGAACTACACTACTTAAACCTATAAAAAACCAATACAACTTAGGGGTTATTCACACGGATTATTTATGGATTGGTTTAGTTAATATCATAAAAGAATTTCGCTTTTGACCTGTTATAGGTTAGTCATTTAGGTAGAGAGCTCCTGGGACTAATCTTCTAAGTGCGTAGCAAGGGGGATGTGGCTCGGCGGGTGGGGTTCATTAAAAATTCATTCTTATTTCGAAGTCCCGTAATCAGCCGTAGGGGGCGCTGCACGTTTTACTGATCATTATTTAGTATTGCTGTTTACTTAGAAATAATAGCACCTTTTCAGTTTTTATCTTGTTGTTATGCGTGAGAATAAATGTGAGTTTGAGACTTAAGTTTAGTCTTTTTGGATTCCGCGTTATATGGATTTTAATTTGTACTTCAGTTTTAAATCTACCATGATAGGATTGAAATATTATATTTTCCAGTTACATACATGTATGGGAATATATATAGGATATGTATAGGAATATAGATAAAATAGTAAAAGTATCTTCAGGTATTTTTTGTGATTTACAAGAAATGTATTTCTGATTCGACTGCGATACATATATTGTCGAAATACACATTTAAAGTTCAATTATGTTATTATACAAAAAATAATATTCATACAACTTCATATCCTTTAATGTATTCTCCCTCGAAACAGTATATTTTCAACAAACTATTTTAGTTACCTAACTCCTACCTTAATTTTAGTTTATTAAATTTTTGCTAAAAGACCTATCTATTTAAAACCTATTACCGCTCTTCCTGTTCAAGTTAAGGAGCGTCTATAAATAAGAGTTTTTCATAATTGGATAATTACCGTAATGTAGTTCGAGTGTGTGGGTCTCAACACGTTCTGGGGGGAACGGGAGACTCCCTCAAACCGAGTTGTCTCTACGAATCCCCTACCGTTTGCTACTTTCACTCGACTCGAAGTCATCTCGAAGCGAAAAGATCTCACTCAGAATAATTATTAAAGTATATGAAAATAATAAATGTCCTAAAATATAATAAGTAGTCTACCGGCAATCAAAATGAGCCAATTTACATCCTGTTATAGGAAATCTCAACTTCATAGCCTTTAAATATGTAGATACAATTGTGCTTCTTAGTTATACTAGTTATCTATTTTGTAATACTTTTAACATTAGAAATAGTTACAAATATATGCTTATCATTTAATTATAGAAAAGTAATAACAAGGGGTTGTAATATACATATTTTACCTAAGAGTTAAGATGTATGAAAAATTAGGAGATAAATTATTAAAATAAACTTTCCTGTTATTTTGTACTTTATAATCTGTAAACATAATTACAAATACCAAATTCGTTTTTACAAGTTTAAAGAATAACAGACGCGTATTCGTTGTGTTTTAAATTATGCAGCACACTTGAAATATAAGTTTTATGAGTACTCATATTACACATTGAAGTGAAAATTACGATCGAGTTTCTTTCGAGTGAAAGGCGAGTTTTTCATAATTTTCAGTGGGTACCGCGGTAGGGGTCTGAAGGCGTCAGACGGCCCGCCCCCGCACAAGCTGCCTCCCCCGCAGTTCTAATCTCTTTTAGTCCGCCCGCCGACCTCGTGACGTCACCATTTACGTTTTTTCTCTACTCTGCTGAAGTAAAGATAACTTTGCTTAGTAATAATTTTATGATAATTTTATTTACTATTATTTTGGAGTAAAACGCATCAAATTACGTAATAACGTAGTATGGAACTTTTTGTATCAAAGTGATACAGGTTTTCTGATAGAATTTTGGTCTTTGTGATTATGATTACTTTTCAAAATATATATGTACTAACTAGCTTTGTAGTAGTTTTATGATACTCAAAGTAAGTTGTTCTCATAAGTTTAGAACTAAACGATTCTATTGCAAGCCTTGGAGTCTTAAGAGGTTTATTACTTAATGATTGACGGGTTTAGTTCGAATGTTCGATTATTTGATCAGAAATCAGCTGTTCGAACGGCTTTTCCTTTTCATCTCGCACTTTATATAATTAATTGGCCTCCGCGGGCGCCGGCTCACCACTAGCCCTACAACTTTGTTGCTTCGGCCCTTCGTCCTACGATACCGTGATTACATTATGAATGAACGTTTGATCTTAGTCTAATCTAATCCCGAGCTACGGACAGACGTCGCTCTTGTCTTTAACTTTTCTCTTTTACTTTGCAATTTATTCCTCTTCGTTATTTTTCACGCTATCAATTTATTGCCTCGTTATGTCATGCACTAACAATGGCGTTTCTTCACCGTTCGTGACAATTGCGATGGACCGCAATAAAGTATTGTGACGTTTCACGCTCATTGTTCTTCAGGTCGCCTAGGTCCTAGCAGGTGCTCCACTTTGCAACAGTATCAACGTTACAATGAAAAAACAAATCATAAGCAACGACCGCCCGCATTCAGTAACGACGCCCGTATAAGAATCAATTATTAGAAATGGGGAACGCCCCTAATCCTTGGTCTCCACTGGCCACTTATCGAGCGTTTCTGATCTTGCTGCGGTCGGCGTTGAGTCAAGCTTGCATGAAGTATTCGTATTGGGTAAGCGAACGTGTCGAGAGAGGCCACAGCGTATCGGGTCGGCCGAGCGGCGTATTTCTCATGCGGAGCGGGTGTTGCAACCGGCGTGTAGTAAGACGGGTATCGGGTACGGAGAGCGGCGCGGCTGTCACGTCGTTTCCACCAGAACGTATGGCACGCGTGTGTTGCGCGTGTGTGGGTGACGTCAACGAGCCACTTTCACCATACTTTCGTCGCTGCTGGTGCGCTAAAAAACGGAGCGCGATTAGACGACTACTATTAATACATACTGCGACGTCGCACGCTCCGTCGCGCGAAACGATACGGAATTATTGTTTTCTAAGTTTAAGCTTGCATTGCTGTTCGATACGTGCATGGCAGCGTAAGATCAGATACGATCTGGCTACTGACGTGACCGTTGCTTGCATGCTCGTATCGGCACGAACCTCCTAATGTCATTGTTAATCGCATAGGTTTAATCCCATAATACTGTTAAATATTTCATTCTACCCTTATGAGAAACTAAACATAGAAGGTATCTACATACTATGTTGAACATCTCAATGTCAATATACCGTCTGCACAAGACACGTGAATGTCAGAGTCAGTGTGTACAGAGGCTGGCTGTCAAACAAATTATCACGCAGCAGAGCTGCCTGCTAATTCGGTCCGCAAACAGCTCGCGACCATTGCAGCGAACTGGCTCACCGAAGCCTAATTTTAAATAGTTCATTAATTCGCGAAACAATGAACAAGTAAAATCCATTTGTTGATATCGCGCCTGTCTAATTAAGCTCTGTCATAGACTCTTCGAAGGCTCTATTACGGGCTGCCTCCAAACTTAGAGCGGACGGCATTTGGTATTCAATCGCACGATTTTACTGGGGAAAGTGGATTTTATGCGGGGGTAGCAAAGTCGATATTGCGCGGGTGGTTTCAGCTCGCTCGGTGTGACAATTACGACGATGCGGCCCGCCCTCGCGCCGTCGCAATCGATAGGCCTAGCGGGGGCGGGCGGGCGCGGGGCGGTGGTCATTACTTATGCAAAGCAGCAGAGGCTCGCTACCACGCACCACCGTGGCTCGATACCGCTGCCGTCGTCCCAAACCCACCGTCACCGACCTCACTATCGATTCGATCGTATTCCACTAAGTCCAAATGAGTTCTCTAATCCTTTTCGAATTCTAAAACAAAATCGTAACGAAACTCAAATGAAAGTTAAAAAGGGCCCTAATCTGCTAGTTGGCTGGGTTAAGGGAGCCCATTACCAAATTCGAGGGTCGATCTTTGTGCGTTCCCCCGGGCGAGAGCCCTTTTGTAGGGCTGCAGAGGGTCGCCTCGAAACTTTGTCTCATTGGGATCTTCTGCGGCACTGCTAAAACTGAATTTAATGCTGAAAACATTATGAAAAATAGCTCTAACATCACTATTTATAAGTCGATATCAAAGCGTACACCAACTAACGCCATCTACATCACATCGTGTGCACTATGTAACGAATTAGAGCTCGCAGGGTTGCAAAGGCTTCTTAACACAAGAAGAAAAGTGTCGCGTCAGGCGAGTTCTGATAAGTTTACGCGCGAAAACGTTCCCGCGCTTTGAACCCGCGAGTTTCGTGGAGGGGATGGGGAGGTATATAAGGTCCCTCGTCGTATATAATGTAATGGGAGCTCATGAGAGCTCAGTGTTGTGGGCGCCCGTTGCCCGACGGACGCCTCAGACTCCTACATTACGATTCTCATTACGCTCGCTTTGTCCCGTAATAACGAAACGTCTATTTACTTCTAATTGTACTAGAAATGTATAAGCAAACATTGTATATATCTTGTATATAAGAAACGACTTATACAACGAATTAAAGCATGTATGACTTTGTATGAAACTTTGTATGACTTGACATACACTCACAATATACAGTATAGCTTTAATAATGAAGGATGATAATTATTAAGATAAGAAATTATAAAATTTTCCATATACGAAAATAGCCCAAAATAATTTCTTGACTAGACAAAGCAACTTGATAATTAAAAATCCTTTGTACATTTGAACGCTTGTCTACCGTTGCCGAAGGTATTCTTCTAAGTCTGGACACAAACGTCTAGTTTTTAATAATTCGAGTTCTCACGCTGGCGGTCCGGGGTTCGATTCCCCGGCACGCACTTTTAATTTTCGAAGCGTACAAAATTATCACTTTCTTTAAGGGCGACGCACATACACCCTTAAAAGTTCTGTTATCTATCTTATATATAAAATTCTTGTGTCACAATCTTAGTTACCGTACTTCTCCGAAACGGCTTTACCGATTTTCGCCAAATTTTATATGCATGTACAGTCTGAGAATCGGCTACTATCTATTTTTCATACCCCTAAGTGATAAGGGTTTGCCGTGTCAGCTAGTTATAATATAAAAAGTGTTCAAAGCAACCTATCAATGTGCTTGGTCAGAATCATAATCAAACCATTATTGACTCCAGTGGGACAATAATGGTTTAATGATAAGGTCCGCAATCCTAAATTAAATCATTACGAGCCATTAAAAGCGTACGACCATGTTGCAAGTGGTATCGTTATCACCACCCGTTATCACTCTTCAAGGTGACGGCTTGAACGCTAGATATGGCGGCGATTTACGACTGAAAATATTACACAATTTAACATTTCAGACGTAGATCGACATGTTATTGAACTTATTAACCTATTACGTATTGTGACGTTATAGAGTCATAGCTTATGTAGAGTCATACCTTTCTTCAAGGATTCTCTTTTTGTAGATAGCATATCGGCTTTAAATTGTGAGTGATAGGCTAGAGCTAAGGTAGAGTTTAAGATCTCTGACTCTGCTTTAAATATAGTTTTAAGAAATAATATTCCTACACTTATTCCTTATACTAGGGATAAAAGAAAGACAACTTAAATTTAGCTAGTAGAGTTAGACCGCGGAATGCCTACCGTCCTGCCTATCTCTTACATATCTTAATGTTCTTAAATAAGTTAAACTCTTCCATATGATAGCGAAAACATATTAAATAGAATTTTAGTTACATACATACAATTACAATACGCATAGTATTGTATGCAATTAATTTTTACAATAAATATCATTATTTGTTGATCTTCTGTATCCAATGTTTTGGTGCGCGGGAAACGTAACAATTATATATAATATCGGCGAAGGCCACGTGCTCGGTTGACGTTAACAAAGTTTCCCGATGCGGAGAAAACTTTGTGACATGTGAGCGGTAGATACTTACAATATGTGCCCCTCCGACGCCGTGACTCAGCGGCGCCCTCGCGACGTCGCCCCGTCTGCCCCCATGGAAAATTTATACCCACCCTTAGCCAAGAATATTATAAAACTCCAACCAAACTAAAGCTAGCGCTCCAGCAATAAGGAGCACTTTCCTCTGCACCGCCGCAAGACAAAGGAGCACCAGCAATTTTGCCGAAAACAAACCCTAACTCCAGAGGGATATAGTTTGTAATTTATGGGCCGATGTGACTCACGTGCTACGAAACGCAGCGTGACGTCACGGAGTTCGTAGCCCGATGTGCTATAGTGTCAAAGTATAATTATATTTCGTTTTGTTCGTTTTACTTCAATTATTTTGTTCTATATAAAATATCAACGATTTTAATTTTTCATGAAAATCAACACCGTTTATATACTTGTAGGTATATGTGTAGCATGCTTGTTACTAAAGTCTGTTTGTTATTTTTAAAAAAATATGTCTATGCTTTGATATAATGAAGTAAAGGAAATATAAGACAACTTTCCCTAGACAAAGAAATGATACAAAAATGACGCTCAACTGTGAGCTCTCAACCTTAATTCTCGGAGCGGCACGATGTTTCGCGTCTCGAGAGCGTGTGCTCTCTCATCTCCTTAATTCGTCCTTCGCCGCAGCCCCCTTAATTCTCCCTCCAGCGGTGCCGCGGGGGAGGGTGCTCACTCTCTTGTTAAGCGGAGTTGGCCCCCCTTATTTATGCCCGGCGTGTGGGGGCGGGCGGCGGGCGGCTGGGGGCGCTATCGACGTTCGTGTACCTACGCTGTCTATGTGCGGGTGAATTAAGAGCGAGTCGGCTTTCATTTTACTTTAAAGCTTCCACGCTCGTGTGCTCGCCTTTCAGCCGAGACTTTCGTGTGCGCGCTACGACGACGACCAACTCTCGACTCTAAAGACGCCGAGTAGGGACCAAAATCCGACCCTAAACCTCCAAGTTATAGAGGCCACAAGCCCCGCTCGGTTCGCCCGCCTTCAGTGTTTTATAACTTCAGAGGACGAGGAGGTAGGGTTTTGTGAGTGGAAGGACTTTTTTGACGTACATTTTTTTATGCTTTATTCGGTTAGGGTTCGCTAAGATAACGACGTCAGAGAAAAAAATTCTCATCCAACTAGTTCGTCTATAAAAAGAAGAAACTTTTCGTACAAAGTTAGATTCTTATCAAATCTGTTCATAAATAATATAAATCCAGTACCAAACTTTAACAAGTTAGTTTCGAGTGAACAGATAGTACTTGCGAAACTATTTTCTAAAGTTTGTTGGTAAGGGCGGGGGCGTAGTGGGTGGCTAAGTCTACGCACATCGTCTTCAGAGAAAGTGAAATTTAGCACAAGTTCGGAGAAATACAACTTTGTTCTGTCCCCCTCCACCCTCCGAGGGCGTCTTCGAGGGGTGGCAGTCGCAAACCCGGCTTATAACAATTAAGTTTATTCGCTCTTAGGTTTTCTATTTCGCTTTATAAAAGAGCATCGGCATTTCTTTGCATTTTTGATCTTCGTAGCGCTAACATGTTCGGATTAAAAGCGTTGGTTACACGTAGAATGTAGGTGTCGTTTCGAGGGGACAGGTTTCGCATCAAAGCTGCAGGAAAACTCGATGAGACTTTTGAGACTTTTTGGGTTGCAATTGCAAGTCTGGTGCCGTAGGTGAAAAATCCTCGGAGCGAGTGCCCCGTGACGGTTGAACGACCTTTGTTAAGGTGTCGCTTTCGGGCAGGTTATTTAGTGCGGGGGAGCAGGGGGCGGCGAGCCCGGCGGGCGCGAGCCCCGGGTCGCCGGGCAACACAACTGGGTCACTCCGGGCCTTCCACCGCCCACCAATTATGTACACGCTCGTTACCGGACACGCGTTTTTCAATCACATCCATATTTAATTGGGCATCACGAAGCTGAAAATATGTTTGAACCGCCATGTTTTACGAGAACTTTATTTGAATAACACGAGCCGTGTCAGCGTTTGGTTGGGATCGTTGTACACGCTAATTACAAATTTCACTTTAAACACAAATAATGTTGGTTATTATTAGCCTATTAGTTAATGAGCTACCTGTATGCTGAACTGTTTTGTTTCGAGCTTAAATAGACTCATATCAAAATATACTTAGTATCTTCTAAGTAAATCCTTACCAATAAGAACATTATGATGCGCTAGCCAAAACAATATATCACCTAGCGTTCGGTCGTAGTTCATTGAGTAAAGTTGTAGCGGGTAGGATGCAGCCGTCTTCCGGAACTCCTTATAAGATTGAAACTGTGCCCTAACTTGTTGCATGGATGCACCGCGGAGGGTGCGGGGTGGGAGGGCGCGGGGGGCCGGGGGGCGTCTTCATAGTGAATGGGCGCGAGATGTCGTGGCCGGCCGCGATGCGCGTATGGAGATCCCTCCATTGATAACCGTGACCTCGCCCTTATCGTCTGTCGATGTCGCTCGCATTTCATACCGAACACCTACATATCGCTATGCAAATCGATCAACGAAAGTCAATCATCTAGTTTAATTTAATGGGCTGTTGTAGTTCTGTCACGACTGACTGGCTGCGTATGATTTCGATTTCGATATCGTATTCCGTACGAAATGTTATGTACTGACGATGCGCATGCAATTTGGTGTGAGCTTCTTATCGCAGAACAATTTGAATGCTTCCTCAGTGATACAGAGTTCCTCATAAATCTTCTAAAGTCTGGTCATTTATAGGAAGGTCGTTTGTCTGAAAATGATCTTAGGAGACGGCGACAATCATGTCTTACGAAAATCTCTTTGGTTGCATCAGTCAAATGACAAATCTTCCTTCCACGAGAACCGCACTGACTAAGAAGTTGATATAATTTTGATGTCCAAGTAAACACGTAACAACGTACAGGGTTTACGTCAAAAATAATTGCGCGAAGGTGCGCTCGCCCATATTCGGAAAGTAGAGACATTAAGCGTATGCGGGGCGCATAACAAGTGCAACCTTGACATTGCCCGCCCTAATGTCGCATCGATTGCCGGAATGCGAACTGAACCATCTCAAATAATAATAGTGTTGGAGCGATGAATGAACACATTAGCGAGCGGCCCGGCAGCGGCCGGCGCCGAGTCATTACGCTCCCCCATTAATCACTGCAACAATCGGCCGATATCTCGCTATTTACAAACGCGGGAGCACGTGTTCGACGCTCGTACTACGCAGAGTGTATTGACCCATTTAGATAGCTCGACCTTCGCGCGGCCATTGTGAGCGAAAAACATAAAAATAAGTTTTATTGCGGCGTCGTTATGCGTATCGCTGCGGTGCGCCGCGCCCGTCACGCCGCCGCGCTCCCCGACAGCTGATCGCTACGTGACATTTTTATTTTATTCACTCTCTTCCGGGGATTCTCCGAGATACGTGCCAGTGACGTCATTATCTGCCCGCCAGCGACTCCGGCCCCCTGATTTATTATCTCAAAACCGCCCGACACCGACTCCATTCCGCGGACTCAAGTGATTTATGCACTGAGTGTGCATGCTCAACAATGTCACTGTTAAAAAACGTCTTGAACCGGTTCCTTGCCGCACTAATATAGGTAACACTTGCCTAAGTATGTAGTTTACTTAATTGTCTGTCTTAGAAGACAGATGACATCAAATCATTCCACATAAAGACAACCACACAATGTCCTTAAGTAAGACTCTTTATAACTGCAAAGATTTCATTATACTCTTTCCTCAGCAATTGTCGAATTTACAAAGTGCCCATGTAATACATATTCACTTTATTCTTAGTTGAAAAATCATTCTAGGTTGTTGGTCACAGGCAGACCTACTTAAAATCTTTCGCACCAATAACTTCCCAAGCACTTCTCACCTCTAAACGAGACCACAGAAGTCGTGGTTTCGGTGGCGCTTTGCGGTAAAACTTTGTAGACATTCCAATGAACCATAATATGCTATTTGTGGTAACTAAAAGTTATCTAGAGATTTATACAATAGAGATTCGTATCAAATACTTATATTACAGATACAATCTATAACTATAGTATTAATTGTTTCCATAATTTCCAAAAAAGTGATATTTAAATTACTATTTCGATTTAAATACTGTTATATGTCTTGTTCATGTAGCGATAGGAGTGGTCGCAACTTAGTCTCATAATCGGAAAGTCCTAGGTTCGATTCCCAGGCACTTATTTTTCAAAGGTATGTCTGTTACACATTAGTTATCATTTGCTTTAACGGCAAAGGAAAACGTCTTAAAAAAACCTTCGCGCTTGAGAGTCCTAGGAAAACGTGATCTCAAAGATGTGTGAGATCTGCTAATTAGCATTTGGTCAGCTCGATGGGCTATGTCTTAGAGAAAGGTAGCTACCTCTAGGTAGGTAGAAGGTAGAGGAGTCTTAGAGCCCTCTGAGAGGAAACCTAAGTCCAGTTGTGGGACTGTAATGTCGTGATGACAATGACGACAAAAGATCGAAAAAAAAAAATTCTACCAACTCAAAAAGTAGGTTGGACTTATCAAGTAAACCCGTTGATAGACGCTACATATCCTTTTCTATTAATAAATTAAGTTAACATTGCCTTCCAATGCATATAACACAATATATAAGTTGAAAAAAGATCAATTATAAATATGGACATCGTATCTTAGGAATGTGTAAGCCACATAAAGCGTATGGTCTAATTTAGAAAATTGGATCGCAATCTTTTCACTCATCGGCGTTCGCGATTTTAATTGTGATATGTTAGGAGGAAATATTCGAGGCGCCAGGCGCGAGCGGGCATTCTTTTCTTGCCATTCAGGCTTCTGGGAAGTGTAGTCTGTACGTCATCTCGCCGCGGACAAAAACTACAATTTTCCCTTTCATTGCATCGCAAGACGCTCATCATAATAAACGCATAACGCCACGTCTCGCACGCGTCCGTACAGTAAACAATGCGTTTCGGGAATTCCCTCTCTTTTTATGCGGGAACACATTCCTGAGGGATTCCTTTTGTTTGCTTTGTACACCACTTGTACATTTTTTCTTTGTTCGTCACCTCACCGCGTTGCGTAACGGTACACATGCATAGTAAACACAAAATCTCAAGTGTTACCGTGATCTTTGAAATGCGCCTAATAAAGCGAAGTCTAATAATGTCGGATAAATATAATTCCTACCTAAAAACGTCTGCGGTTAGCTCGACTTAGTAATTTCGAACCGCAAGTCTATAACATCATTTACTCATAAATAGGCGTCATTCGCAGAGCTTCGATCCAAATTCGAACGCATTCCAAATTCAAACAATATGATATTTTTCGAACGCATAGCAGTGGCGTCGAATAAAAAGCTCGACAGAAGCTGCGAGCGACGGGCCACCAAACAGGATGTAGGACTGGTTGTGCGCACACAGGCGTACCACGTACGGCGTACGCGTGCGACGCACACAGGCGCGCGCGGCCTCGCCGCTCGCCGCTCACGGAAATGTGCGTGCCAGCGGCGACCGGCTGCCTTGGCTAGCGAATAACCAGCGCCCGAATTTGCTCACCTTATTACTGCTGTGGGTTATACAGCGCTGCTGTTTGAATTAAGAACGCAGAATACAAGCCAAATCTAACGCTTGTTATAAAATTTTTGACATCAATATATTGAGTAAATATGTATTGTAATAATACAAGCCAAATCTAATGCTTGTTATAAAATGTTTTTGGCTGCAATATATAGAGTCAATATATATTGTATGTATCGAATTGTTAATAATACCTTTTACAACCCAACAACAATTAGATAACTTTATAATGAATGTCATTTTAAACCTAAGAATTGTACCCTACATTTCATATTTATATCTTAGCACACCTATGGCTTAATGGGCTGGATGCCAGCTTGATCTCTAATCTGTAATCCACAACCCGTAAACAAGCCAGTAAACAGGTTAGGACCCTTTGAATGAATGAAATTACCGCCGATCACGTGCCCTATTGTGCTGAAGGAACGTTATTGGTTAATCGGTCATTTGATCGCTCTCCAATTCGATATTGTAGATTAAACACCTTCACGCCGCCACGGAATTATGAATGAACTGCAAAAAATACTATGTGGATCACTTGTAGTAAATTATGACATCGCTCACGTCTCTATTATCTTCGACGCGATTGTGTTACAACAATGTAGAGTTCGCCAAAAAGTTACGTTCTTTTTATTCGCTTTTATGCTCAAGTTGCGACGAGTTTGACTTATTGTTTCTATTTATGATTTCCGTTTATAAAAATGAGAGTTGAACTCTATTAATAGCTCTTTGTACATTTTCAGGAATGTTGAAGGATTCTTTATTCATGTCGAAAATAGAGTCCTATTTATGAACAATCTAGTTAAGTATTCGTAATTTTGAAACACATAAATTTGCAATGTCATTTTCCTCCAAAACTCCTTTGAAGCTTCGAACACTAAGGGCAGCATGTTCTCTTATAGTCTAGCTTTATAATGCAGAGTACACCCCACGCTATCTACCCCGTTTTATAGTTGGCTATAATACAACGGAGCGTAGGTAGCTAGAGCTAGATAGAAGCGGACGGTACGCGATGTTATTACGTTGGCGGTGGTGTGCGCGCGTACCGAGTGTAGCGACGCTCGCTCGCACACAGCCGCACCCCCCCCCCCGCCCCGCGCGCCGCACCCCTCGCCGCCGACCCTCGCTCCACGACGACATGGCTTAGCGCGCTCTGAGGCAATGCCGTGCCGCCATCTATTCGTTCTTCACAATGCCATAGAAAGTCTCCGTTCGACTCGCCTCGCCGATCGAACTTTTCCTACCTTCTCGACTCGACTCGACACGAAATAGGTACGGCGATTATTGCAGCGCCGTCATTACGACTTCGCTCGGAGACTCTTTATAGTTGTAATTTTAAATAAGCAATAACTTGTCGACAAACCGAGCGGCGGCACGGTTATAAAACGCCGCATAGCTATCCGGCTCCAGCGATAAAATAAACGTCAGACGTTTCCAAGTTTCGAGCGGACAGAACGAGCGACGCGCTGCGCATCAGAAAAAGAACTTTACGACAAGATTAGAAAGAGCGGACGGAGCGGCAACGCCGCGCGGCCACGTTCCAGGGCACGGAGCGGCAACGCGATACGCCAACGTCATATACTAAATTTATTTTCATGAGCGCTAGCGCTGGCGACGACACCGCTACATACAATACATATAGCTCGCTCGCCGCGTGATACCAATGAAACCTCGTGGATTTGTCTATTTCTGCATATTAGAACTCGCCGCGCGCGGTTATAATTTTCGCTATAAACTCCAATAGGGTCGGCGAGTAGCGTCCGCGAGCACACAATGGAACGGCACGTTTTCCGCAGAGCGATAAAAGGGTGACGCAAAATGATATTTGCAGCGTGGCGATGAGTAGCCGCTGAGTCAACGGAATAAATGCTCCGTCCCAAACGACTTCGCAACTACACAATACACTTGCGTTATGTTATTCGTTTCGTTCACTTGCATTTTAGGAATTGAATATGTTATAAATTTTGGAATGTGTTATAATTTTAACGCCTTTAAAAATACATCGTCTTACGTCGTACGGTATTTTATAAAAACAAGCACTAAGTCCTGGGTGGACGTGTGCCACCTAATTGTGTGGCAGGTGCGGAGGCATCTGCCGTCCGCTGGACTTTGCCTTATGCCATTTTATTTTTTCAAGCTACACGCATGTTATCCACTGACGAACAACACCGCGTATTTTCTATGTACTTGCTGTCTGAACTAGCGATGTATAATACAAGTTTTGAGGCCTTGGTAAAAGTCAACGGACCTTGTAACCTGCGCGTCCGTCATTTCATTTTTAGTATGTAGAGTCGCTCGCCGCAGCTGCAAGCGGGTTGAGCGGGCTTGTTCGCGTTCAAAAGAATTAAATTAATAGACCTAAGTCTATTCTGGTATACTTTTTAATAAATATTCCTAAACTCTAATTAATATATTCATAAGTATGGGACCTATCGCCCATCGCGTTTATTTAATTCAATTGTTTTATAAATACTTCCCACTAAAAAGTAATTTTTTCAAGTGCCCACAAATTAGTATTCAAATGATTAGGATCTCAAGCAATGAGTAATTGTCGACACACTTTGTGGTAAAGAAATAGTAATAATTTTCTGAACGCGTAAAATTCGGTAGAGTCTTTGTACACGTTCAAGTCTTTTGTATCGAAAATATTTTCGGGTAAGAATACAAGGTACAGCAGTTGGTAGGGTCGGTAAATCCCACAGTTGTATTTCGGAGCACGGAGCCGTCTACCTGGTCGGACCCCTATGGGGGTTGCTTCCCGGGAGCGCATTATGCCCCAAAAAAACCAACGAGGGTCGGCGCACAAAGGCGCGGAGTTGGGTTCAGGTATCAGCGCGGGACAGCCCAGGGTTTTGAACATTTTTATTGTTCTTCTTCTGTTGGTATTTATTCGTTGGATTTTTTGTTTCTTTTCCTCGCTTAATTTTAGGTGTTACTAGGTATTTGATACACTCTTTCATTCTATCTTCTTTACATTTATTCGGTCAGTAGTAATGTCGATTTAATAACTTAATCCATCCTATTAGGTCATCAATTGATAATAAATTATGTAATGTAAATAGCTTGCGCCTATAACATTATACCACCTCTACATGTAAGTTTTAACAGTAGTGACATTTGAGGTTTATGCGGCGCTCGGCACGTGTAACTTACGGTACTTTCATACTGCATCGGTCGACGTAGTGATAGCTCGGAGCCAGTGATGTACCTATGTATGGGCGTATAAGATTCGTCATAATAGGTGTTCGTATATCGATTTGAACGGAACAATACGCAGTTTTAATACGGTTAAATAATGTTCTGATTTTGTTTGTATTTAGTTCATGGGTACTTAGTTAGTTAAGATTTGAAGTCGAATTAAAAATATTAACGGACAATGTTTGCGTTATTCCAGAGCTCGGGCGGCGGGTGCGGCGCCAAGCGGCGCGCCGGCTCCCCGTGCGAGGGCGGCGGCAAGGTCGCGCGCTGGGAGGACTCGATAGCTCGGCTGGAGGCGGTGGCCGCGGGCGCGGGCGGCCCCGACTGCTGGCGCGCCGAGGAGGACGAGCGGCGCGCGTGCCGCCGGCGCTGGTGCGGCGGCTGGTGCGGCGCGCACGACACCATCCGCGCCGAGAACGGCAAGTCCTACCTCGAGCTGGGCGGCGCCGCGGCGCGCGCCTGCTGCGACGGCCGCGCCGCCGGCCGCTGCGCCTCGCGACGCTGCTACCGCGAGAGGCGGCTCAAGATGATGAACCTGTGCGCGCTGAAGCTGGCGCGCTTCCGCCAGACGGCGGACCCTTCGCTGCGCCGCTCCGTGCTCGTGTGCAACACGCTGCGGGGCATCGAGCGGGAGATGGAGCGCGAGAGCGCCGAGGAGGCGCCCTTCGAGCCCGCGTGCGTGACCAACGGCGTGGCGCGCTGCGAGCTGCTCGGCGCGCGCGACCCGGCCGCCGGGCGCGCCACCCCCTTCCCCGCCCCGCCGCAGCCCGACCGCGACTCGGGCTACGGCGACGAGGAGCAGCGCACCATCGACTGGGGCTCGGTGCTGAGCCTGTCGTCCCGGTCGGCGCTGGACCCGCCCGAGGACGCGTGGCCCGACGACTGGGGCTGGAGCGAGGACAGCTTCGTGCGGCTGCTGGTGCCGACGAGTTAGTGCACGGCGCGCGGGCCGGAGTCGCCCGCGCCCCTGTGAGCGCCTGTGATACGCCGGCGGTGCGCGGCGCGAGCTGAGGCGGGCCGCGCGGCGCCGGTACCGCGCCGGTGCCGCGCCGGTACCGAACCGGTACCGCGTCGATGCCGCGTCGAGCCGAGCGACGCGAACGAGCAGTCAGTAGTTAGTATTATGTAATTACTAATGGGAAGGTGCTAGCTTCGGACGTGACGCAGGACTTAAATGCGAGCCGAGTTATTTTTGATAGTTTTATTTGTTTAAGTGAATTCCAAGCTGAAACTGAAGTGACTTAGCCGATGACGTTATTATGGTTTAGATCGATACTCGGGTGTTTGAAATTTTTGTTGAAATTATTTTGTAATTAATTAGGTAAATGCTATATTTATTACGTTAAAGGGTAAAGATGACGATTTAAAATTATTTCTGTCTTGATATTTTCAATCGAATGGATTTCAACGAGCGTGAGTTTGGGTGGGTTATGTGTGTTGAGGGTACTCCGATCCGTGGACGTGTGGTCTTTATTTACTCACTGGACTCCATCATCGATAAGCATTACCTTCGTTCGTCATTACGTTACCCTTGTTGCGATCTCAAAGACCGCGCTTGCACCGATCGGATCTTGCAATCTATGTCAGATGTGTGGACGTGTGCCGATCAATTAAACGTGAAAACGTTAATTTTAAGAAACAGATGATTTTCTTGACTATTGAATAGTGAACTTCAATTAGTTCATGTGAACATTGTCGAACAAATTGTAATTAAAATGTAAGTACTTAAGTCCCGATGAACTTTCATTCCGCACTGATGTTTTGCACTAAACTAAGTGTCAATTAAACGGCCTTACCAACAAACAATGAAAGTTTTTCGATTGTAAAAAGAACAACTCATTGACTTAGCAACTGATTGATTTCGGGTCTGGAAAAAAAACATCTTTAGTTTAAAATAAAACATACTTTTTTATCATCATACTGTTGTCACCAAGCTTATTGTATTAGACTCTTCAAAACGAATCATATGAGCCCAAACTTGAGGGGTTTACCAGTTTATAATGAGGAGTTCTATTCCACCTCTTGACTCCATCAGATCAGCACCAAGATTCATATTTTAGTATTATCATCAAGCATAAACACGTAAAGTTTTGTTTGACAAATCTTAGTAATTAAAATTGGCTTCCATGATTTGATTATATTGTTTGTTACGTAGAAGTGAATATAAAGCGTTTTGTAAAAAATAAGCAAAACATATATCTAAACATGACTGTATTCAAAATCAATAAACATTTATTTAATATAAATTCAATTTGGATCAAAATATGTTCAAATTGTACACCACACATTTTTCACTCTTCCAGTGAAATTTCACATAATTTTATTTCACGAAATGCGATATTTATGATACGATTCCCATCATTGTAGAACATTCTGTGTTGTATTACTTTTAACTGACACTTTAACACCCGAATCCCGAGTTGGTATGTCAATGAGAACTGTGTAATTGGAATGTAACTTATAATTGTACTTAAATCATCCCATTACTGAAATTGCACATAAACAGCTGGTCGGCGATCTTCTAATGATCTTTTACTAGAAAACATTAACGTTTTAGTTTTAAATAGTTTATTTTCATTCGATTTCATTTACTATTAACTACTTTAAAAGCAGTTCCTAATAAACAATAATACTACTAGCAAAAGTTATTTGCGATTTAGTTACTTATTAGAAGATCACCGATATCTGGATTCCCTACTTGCGTGATCCATTATGTCAAATTAGCCTAAAATTGTAAATGCAATGAGATTTGAGACATCGAATGAATTTATTGAAATATTGTAACAATAGTGCGATAACCCGTGGTTTCTAAAGGGAGATGTCTAGTCAATAAGGGCGTTTCATGGATTAAGTTCATGACGTTGTAATGATATGTTCTCTCATTAGTAACATCGGGTTGTGAGCAGCTCGCGTGAGATGAATCTGTGTGTCATCAGGATTTTTGGGTCGACGGGACCAGAGAAAACCTGGTTAATACGGCCCGTAACGATTTTTACTTGAAGGCAGAGTTTTGTGGTTTAACCAAGCCATGATTTTTTTCTATAGCAGCTGTGCAAAAGAAAATAGCAGTGATTGTTGCATCTGACGTTCCAACTTAGTCTTAACTTAGACATCTGCAACTGGATTTAATTAGACCTTCTGTTCTAAGGCATTTGGTTACAGATGTCTATAAATTAGAATGATCACTTAACATCTAGTATACTGCAACAATGCATAGCAGCTATAGCAAAAAGCTTATAAATACCAGTGATTAGTGTAACCGCTTCTGCAAAATGACTTCTGATGGCACATACGGTTCCCGCGGCCAAGGAATTGCGACTTCATGGACCAAACATACCACTTAGCACGACTGTTAGAGCAAAGTACAAACTGTAACATAAGACGCATTTGTGCTCCGGCGCATGTTTGTCCACCGTTGTCAATTACTCAAATATTTGAATTGTGATTCGGTAGCTAATGAGAGAAATTCTTAAATTTAGTGTACATATATACGGAGCTGGGCATTATGGCGCGGTAACGCGACCGTTGTAAATACATTATGTAAAGTAATAATTTTATTAATATTGATGTCGATTCTGAACAGACTTCACTGTGCGGCGGCCGCACTAGCGGCTGGCTGATGTATAATACAACTATTCTGTCCAATCACTCAAGTACAGATTTACAAGTTACATAATATAATGCATTAATGTTAAGGTGTCACAAATTATTGCCAGTACGAAGGATTCTAGTTAGTATTATGGGTTTTAAACTCTGAAGCGATGCACTCGAGGTTTTGAATGATTTCCCCTTTTTATTTGCTTTGCTTTGTTGTACCTTCCTATGTTTCGTTAAACAAGTCCGTATGGTTGGTTGTGATGGTTTACTTAAGTAAGTTAGAGAAATATGGGTAAAACTGCTCTATTTGACGTACATAATACTTATGATAATTACATTTGTACTAACAAATTTTGGGTATAGTTTCGTGTTCTTGTCGCGCGTGTACCGTGTGACTCCATTCAATTTAATCGAATGTACTTAAACGTGTTAGCTGAGACTGAATGTATTTTTTTGCATCAACTTATTTTTATGGCTGGCGTATAAACCAGGATTTGAAATGATTGCTCGCGCGACAAAAATATGAAACACCGCGGATGCTTGCAATGATGTACAAATTACGATTTCAAAAAGCAACACGGTCAACTTGTGTGCTCCTTTATCCTGTCATTTTCTCACAATAGCTTATTATACATTGTCTAAATTGTATTTGACTCGTAGTTAAACGAGAGAATTTTGTTTTAATAATGTAAATTTTGTATAGATGTTTGTGGTGAGCATTTTTAACTATAGCTCTTACGCGACCTCAGTGTTGCCAATTCCATGAACTGCGTCCTCTAAATCTAATCCAAAATAGACAGATTCACAAACAAACCGCTAAAAGTAAAACTGATACCGCTGCTTTCATTATTAATGATCAAAAACTGAAAACTTAATAAATAATTTAATGAGCAAACGTTTGCTCACTGACAACCTCCAAACCTTATTTTACTTAATTTCGGGGGCAGACCCCAAGTTGGCTACACTGCCGATCTGGCCCCACGGGTCTACCGCATCGTGTTGTGACCGTCAGCAATAAGCATTGGACATCCGTCTTTCCGTCGTGGGTTCTCAAAGAGACCCGCGACTTCGACATACGTAACTTTATAACTACATTTAAGTGTAAATTCTTAGCGTTTTCATTGCCATTGGTTACCAAAAAATGACAGGATTTTTTTATTGAGACATTGTGTATTATATTCTAGACAAAATACTCATTAGAAAATTGTATAAGCAATTTTGAATAAGCTGATGTACATCGAATTGTTAGGTTCCTCTGTTATAAGTTATTCAAAATTGTTTCTCTAATTGTCTAATGTAAGAAATATTGTAATATAATTATTGTTTAAGCTGTTGTGTCGAAAATAACAAGAACAGGAATAATTTTGTGAAACAATGGCACAAAGATGAACATAAATATTATATATATTATAGATACAGAAATGTGGCTATAAGAGCAATTTTTATAATAAATATTTACTGTTGAAGAAACATGACTTTTATTTTGGTTTTTATGCACTTTTGCAATACCTACCCTACCCAATAAAAACAGCAAAAACACACATTAATTACCTAATTGTTAATAAACATTGTTGGTCAAACTTATTGATATTAATAAGTCAAACATACAAATTTACTTAATTCCTAATCTCCAAAGATCACACAATAAATACACACAGTCACATCTTAATTCTTTAATAATAAAAACGTATAAGAAATTCAATTAATTTAATATAGTACAACAAGAATACTAGAAGAAGATGAATCTCAAATACAGATAATCATTGCTGATGAACACCTGTACACCATATATCTTTTGAAATAGTTCAGTAACTTAGTGCTTATTGCCAGATTGAGTTTTCTATACATTTACTAGCTGACCCGGCAAACGTTGTGATGCGATATAAATAAAAAAATATTAAGGGTGAACAACCCTCATCACTTAGGGGTATGAAAATAGATAGTAGCCGATTCTCAGACCTACTGAATATGCATATAAAAATTGGTGAAAATCGGTAAAGCCGTTTCGGACGAGTATGGTAAATAACATTGTGATACTAGAATCTTATATACATAAAAGATATAAAATCCGAACTTGCGTCTAAATGCTTCAATTCAATACTACTAACGCCATCTGTTATCGTGCGGCGTAAACACACACCTTTCACTATTCGGTCAGGTAATACCAAGTTTACCCGGTTAACACGTATGTGTTTTACAGAGGCACTTATTTTATGAAATTGAAGTTGTAAACTAACGTACAGTCCGTAGGTACTGCAGTGGATATCTGTAATTAACCCCATTAAGTTTCTTCTGAGGTCAACTACAAAACTGCAAGTGAATTGTTACTATGAGATCTTTGTTTGTTGTAACTGCTTCTGACATAACACATGCAAACTAGAACACAGCAGTTATGCTGCTGGCAAAGGCAGAAATAGGTGTGGTTATGGTATCATCATAGTCAAACAACGAAGACAGTTCTATCATCTTTATATAGTTAATGTTATCTAAGCTTCTAGGGTTGTAGCTTGAATTCCGTGCAACGTTCTTTTATGTTTCCACATGTCACCAGATCTCCTACGAACAGAATAATAAGCTACTTTCAAAATTCATAAAATAATATCAATGTTAGTACCATCTAATTCTGATCATAGTCTTCAAAAACATATGAAGGATACACTTTATATTTCTACTATATTATTCGGTGTAAGTTACCTTAGTATACAAGGTATCAATGATTTAGGCTAAGTGGCAAGCGAACATGTCACGCAACTGCCGCCCATGGACATTTGCAACACCACAAAACAAGGGTTCTACCTAAAGTCGATCACAGATGCGTTGTCACTCTTGAGCACTGAGATGACATCTGTAGGTCAGTCGACATCCACACCCTTTTACCAAAACGCAAGAACTTCACGCTAAAAAAATGTGACAGTAGTGCCTCCCTGGTCGAAACATGCTCGTTCTATATTGCTATGAATATAGACACTATAATATAGTATCTACGAAAGAATCCGATGTTTATGGAGTAATCTACATCTACAATAACTTAATAGCATTTATTCAAATATCAGGAAGGTTTGCATGCGTGTGCATGCGGTCACTGATAAACCTACACAATACTTGCCTAAAAGCAGTTCCACACACGTCGCACTCATGAGGTTTTTCCCCGGTGTGGATGAGCATATGCACTGTCCGTGCGTACGGCCGGCGGAACGCAGCGCCGCATATATCACACCGATATGGCCTGGGGAATGCACACGATTTGAGTATAGGGAAAATGTGAGTAACGTGGCTTGCTTCAACTTTTTTGGGTTCTACTCAGAAACCGAAAAAAAGAATATAAGTTGCTAGCTTTTACCAGCGGCTTCGCTAGCCGTCTGAGGATTTTTTATCTATCGCTTGGGATCGGTACTGTTTTTTGGGGGCAAAAGGTATCTTAGGTCATTTTCTAAACCCCTGATTACGTGTGTGCAAAATTTCCTGACAAACGATTGTATAGTAAAGTCATGAAAATGTAGCAAAGAAACAAATAAAGAAACAAATTCACATTCGCATTTATAATATTACTTAGGAAAATATATATACACAAAATCTTTACAAGAAGCTTTTAGTACAGGTATTTTATTTTCCGTATTCTTTTCAGAAAACGCTATTAACTGTATATCTACTTATAACAGCGATGAGCATTGATGTTAAAAGCGTTAGTGGCTGCAACGGTGGTCGAACCCTTCTAGTTCTACTGCAAAATCCCCGTGCCAAATCGACATTTGCCTATTAACAGCAGTGTTAAGCGCTACTGTGTTCCGCTTTGAAAGGTGTGGTAAAGGACATATTCCTATCCGAGGTATTTTTTTTCACATAGTCCTCAGGGGTAAGAAAGAAAGAAAGAAATAAAAACATTTATTCGGATATTTGCAACACAAATGAAATATTAGCATGGGTAGCAACATATCTCAGATAGAAAATCTTATTTGGGTTTGATTAGAGACGTTCATGGGCGGCGGCCACTTACCATCAGCCCATCTACCATGGCCTGCATGTTCCTTTGCTTCTTTCTATAAAAAAATGTATTTAGTCCCACTGCCGTCAACCAAGCCGTAACATTCAATGAAAATACCCACAAAAACAAACCCAGTACCAAACAGATAAACCGGTCATCGTAAGAACCAGAGATAATACCGCCTGATCAGGTTCCTAGCAATACTCAATATTTGCCGTGGGTGCTCTCGCATACAGATTACAGAATTAAGTGGGAACAAACTCTGTTAAATGTTACTACTTACGCCAGTTTATTTGATGACGCAAATGTAGGAAAACCGACTCTGTAGTGGGTGCTATAATTACAAGGATAAATATATTTAGGTATGTATGTATGCCGTTTACTATATATGAAGCGAGTAAATCGTATTGTTTTTTTTATATAATATAGGAATAGCAGACGAGCATGCAGTCCACCTGATGGTAAGTGGATACTGCCGCCCATGGACATCTGTAATCAACCCCAGATAGGATTAGATATTCCTACCTCAGATCGGCCACAGATGCGCCGCTACCCCTGAGGACTGAGCTGGAACGCCTCGGAAAAGTCTGTCTCCCTTACCACACCCTTCAAAACGGAACACAGCAGCGACTAACACTGCTGTTATTAGGCAGAAATAGGTGTGGCGGTGGTGCCGCCGGAGTCGAACCACAAAGGGTTCTACCACCTTCAACTACATATAAAGCTATCGTCATGTGTTAGGGAGGTGGATGGGTGACGCGAGGGACTAAAAACTCCCTTTACCAATCCGCATTGGAGCAGTTGAGTATGCTCCACACGGCCTCCTCCTATAAGGGTTCCGTGCACAGCGATGGGACTACACCCAAAGTCGCTAATTTCGGGGAATTATTCATATGGCCGATGTCACACAGATTAAGCATAAAAGCTTGTTATTTTATTATTACTGTTTATGTTTATGCCTATCACATGCTATCGCCATCACCCAGGGTCGACTGGCAGAGAATGCCATTAGGCATTAAGTTTACCCGTTGTACCCTTTAGTTTAAAGTGTTCAAAAATAAATTAAATAAAAAAGGAAAAAAAATGATTCGTAAGCTTTTATTTAACTTTCCTTCTTAATATGTGAGGGTAATCTTACAACTGAATTTTAAACCTGATCACTAACTGACTGAAATGGAATTTTGCATACACGCTTGCTTGCATGAAATGTCATACAAGACATTTCATGTGACGTCATACTTAATCCAATATGGCGGACGCCTAAAATTAGCAGATCAATTATTATTTACGCAACCCCATGATATGGGTATTTTCTGAGAAGAATACGAAAAGAAAATGACCGTACTAAAAAGTTTTTTTTAAGAATCATCTTTTTATAAAGGTATATTTCTTTTTTATATATTTTTGCCACTTACTTTGAGTGTAAGTATAGTATGGGGTCGTAAGTATACTATTTTCCCACACAGATGCTAGACTTATTAATTACATGCTAACAATAAATACAGAAGCAAAACATTTTTTCAATATCCTATTATCATTTACTATTTTGCAAGTGTGTAAAGCTGGTTAATATATTAGTTCTATAACCTCTGACGATGGTATGTGCTCAGCGAGCCGTGGTGATGTTTGAGCCTAATCACTTTATTGTTTACAATCTTCCTGGCGCTTCTTCAATGCTAAGTTTTTTTTATTATATAGGAGTAGCAGACGAGCATGCAGTCCACCTGATGTTAAGTGGCTACTGCCGCCAATGGACATCTGTAATCAACCCCAGATAAGATTAGATTCCTAACTAAGGTCAGCCGTAGATGCGTCGCTACGTCCGAGGACTAAGCTGGAACTCGGAAAAGTATGTCTCCCTTACCACGCCTTTCAAACCAGAACACAGCAGCGCTTAACACTGCTGTTTTGAGGCAGAATTAGGTGTGGCGATAGTACCGCCGAAGTCGAACCACAGACCGTTCTACCTCCTCAAAAAGATATTACCCCCTTCAAACCGGAACACACTGCTGCGCTGTACACTGTTGCCTGTTGCCACAAACAGGCAGAATCAGGTGCGCCGGTGGTGCCCATGCAGTTGGGCCACAGGGAGTTCATATGTTGTTCAGCATTAGTTTAGTAAGAACCATACGTAGATAAGGTCCTACGCTGCTCTAGAGTAACCTAACAGAGGTCGTTAACACATTACTTCAGCATTTTTGTAGTAAGGACAAAAAGTACTTCTTCTTATTCTAGAATTTTGTGCTCGAAATCTGATGGTAACTGGCCACTGCTGCATGAGCATTTGTAATCGACCCCATATAAAAGAGCGGTAACTCATTACTCAGAAAAAAATTATAGCTATGTGAAGTCTGTCAATTATCTTTACCAGCAAGGTGGACTATGGCCTAATCCTTCTCATTTTGAGAGGAGACCCTTGCCCAGTGGCAAAGTAATGTGTTGATGATGAATACAAGATTAGAGTCTTATTATTGCCAACTTGCAACAACGAGCATGCAGTCCACCTGATGGTAAGTGGTTACTGCCGCCCATGGACATCTGTGATCAACCCCAGATAGGATTAGTTACCTTCTTGAGGTCGGTCACTAATACGCCTCTATCCCTGAGGACTAAACTCGAACGTCTCGGAAAAGTATGTCTTAGACAGTGTTAGGCGCTGCTGTGTTCCGGTTTATAGGGTGTGGTAATGGAGACAGACTTTTCCGAGGCGTTCCAGCTTAGTCCTCAGGGGTAGCGGCGCATCTGTGGCCGACCTCAGGTAGGAATATCTAATCCTATCTGGAGTTGATTACAGATGTCCATGGGCGGCAGTAGCCACTTACCATCAGGTGGACTGCATGCTCGTCTGCTACTCTTATATTATAAAAAAAAAAAATAATAACTCAGTTCATTAGTTCAAAGTAGTGCAGGTATGCGGTGTAGTAACCTCTGGTCGGTGTGTATGCGCGCGTGTTCACGCAAGCGTGCCGCCGCGGTGAATGTCTTCGGGCAGGCGGCGCACGCGAACGGGCGCTCCCCCGTGTGCGTCCGCCGATGGTCGTCGCGCTCCACCTGACGCGCGATACACACACAGCGGGATTAGGAAAATAATAGTCTTTTTGTGGGGTAGAAGACGCAGTTCATCTGATGGCAAGTGGCTACTGCTGCCCGTGGACTTCTGTAATCAATCTCCAATACGATTAGAGTTCTATTACTTTTTTATAACAATAGACAAGGTAACAACTGATGGTAAGTGGGTACGGTGGTAATGAACCTCAGATAAAAGTCCTACTTTAAATCGGTTACAGATCCGTCGCCACCCTTGGGAACTAAGTCGGAATTCGTCAGGAAGGACTTTTTAAGAAGTAAATAAGCTTCGTAAAAGCCTCATTAGCAAAAAACAGCATCGCTTAACACTCCAGTTACAAGAAAAAATAGGTATGACGGCGGTGCCATATCGAACAACGAACGACATTAAGTTATCAATGAAGGTATCTTTTCAAGTTTCGCTGTTCTTTAACGTATAAATATATATATAGTGTGTATGTTCTTTAACTTGTATAAAGTGATGAACAACCTCCAACAATATGATTTACTTACGGTTACATTTTTAAACAAAAGAATCAAAAGTTTTTGCAACCTTAAAAATATATATTTTTGATTAATCAACGCCCAGCACATTGAAGAAATAAAAATTGGACCCAATCATTAAGCATTTCATAACTAAACAGACTATGTAATACACAAATATTTGATCAAATACTTAACACCAATGTGTGAGACCGGCGTTACGGGCCGTAAACTAAAAAACTATGGGAACTCACCTCTACGGTGGATGGGTTGCGGAGGAGCTTTTTATGATAAAAGCTCGCTACGTATAATGTGAAGCTTCGCACGGTAGAGTTGGGTTATTGATTGTTTTTTTGTGAGTGTTAATAAAATATATAATGCAAGGTAAATAGTATAATTTTAATATATTAAATATCTATATACTATTTTGTAGCTCCATACATTTACAATTTAATACATATGTATATGTAAAGCGTTTATTTTAAGAACCATTTTTTATAATGCCCCTGTAGCTAGCTAGTAGCTACCTGATGGTCAGTGGCCGTGGCCGCCCATGGACACAAACGAGAATAAAGTCATACCTGAAGTGATAAGGGACAGATTAATCAATCTTAATAAATTTTTGCTTACCATTTACAATTGATTTGACAATATATTTAGGCAAAAAGACATTTTTTACTGTAAATTAGTAAACATTGATTCTTAACAACGAGCTTTATACGAAATTTTGCAACTTAGTTCTCAATAGGGGAATGCGGAATAATGTCTGTGGCGGATCTTTAGTAATACTCTGATTCCATCTGGGGTAGATTATATATATCCATGGTCGGTACTTCTCACTTAGGTACTTTTTGTTAAAGACGGGGAAACCTTCAAAAGGTACCCGGTGCCATGGGCGCAACACATGGTCATGGCACTCTTACCGCACTAAAACCCACTGATGGCCATCCTCGGCGCTGCGTAAAGGACTCCGGGATCTCCAAAGGAACTCTCACTTGGGTACCTACTAAGTCCGATCGACTGTATGTAACATTACTACATCTATAATATACAAAACAATAATAACATACGGTATACAACAATAACAAGGACCCGTACACTCACATGACCTTACCCTTGCAATCTCGTTCTTTAAAGTCAAGGTGCTACTCATTTAAAGCTAAATTCAGCTCCTAACCTAAGTACGTGAAGGTCATTGGACGGTCAGATACATAATTATACAAATACTTACGTAAAATTGAAGTTTCGGCCTGTGATTTCAAAATAAGTAGTTTTTGAGCTCTTTTTAATTAAGGAGGGTTTAATAGATACTACGATTAATTCTTATCATAAAAATATATTTATAACACATATATTATAACTATAATTATGTACATATATACAACAAAAACTTTATTTATGTTCATTTGCACAATACTAATAATATAAATAAGTTTTTTTAAAAGCTTAGGTATATGTTTGTATAGGTATAATACTCGTAAGTACCTATAAGAGTAACTGATTTAAGATTTTTGCTTTCGACTGGGTTTTAGTAAAAAATGTACCTATCTATATTGTTTAAATATTAGGTACGTATATAGCCTCTGTCTTTCCCATAATTTAGAAGAATCCAACGACACCCTATGTTAAATCCGTCACACCATTTGCGCTGTAGAGCGTGCTAAATAATAAAACACATGTATGCCTTATTCTGGGTAATGTTTTACGAGCGTATATATGTACATACACTCGAAAAACATTACCCTCCGCTGTTGGGTTAGGAAGAGATAAATATAGGTTATAGATAGGTCAGATAAGGAAGCTTACCTTCACTTTAAACGCCTTTGGGCAGAGGTCACAGGGATAGGGCCGTTCCCCCGTGTGCATGCGCATATGGATCGCTAGATGTCCTGACTGGTTGAAGCGGCGGCCGCAAACCCGACATGGGTAACCCTGGATCAGTAAAGAAAAAAATAAAATGATGCTAGAGTCATTTGTGGTATGACTCCGACGGTACCACCGCCACACCTATTTCAACATAATAACAGCAGTGTTAAGCGCTGCTGTGTTATGGTTTGGTAAAGCAGACATACTTTTCCGAAGCGTTCTATTTTATAAAAAATGGTCAACGAATGACTTACAAAGGCGACTTTCTCCGTTTTCAGGAGGACGTCGATATAATCCCTATTCTTTAAGAATTGCTTACAGATATCTATAGGCAGTAGTGATTACTTGCCATCCGGTGAACTGTTTGCTCATTTACCTGTTGTCGGCCACAGGCCCAAATGCATTGCTACCCCTAACATTGCTCGTATTAGGCAGGAAATAACAGCAATATTCCGCGCCGCTGTGTCGATGTAATGCAAATGATTGGAAGACAATATCTCAAAAATAGGTATGAACTCCATTTAATTACTCGTAGCTTTTTCCTTAAACTTGACCAGCTTAATCGTAACGTTCCCAAACTAATAATATTGATAAACAATACCTCAAGTCAACAGGCCACAAAAACAAATGGCACACAATGTTTTCCATATGAACTGAACTGAATACTTATTTTATAATATCTAGGAGTCGCAGACGAGCTTACAGTCCACCTGATGGTAAGTTTTCCCCTTCAAGCTAACACAGTACAAAGACAGTTTAAGCCAAAAAAGGAATGACAAAAAAATGCTTTCTACACTCATTGGCCCACACTAGGTTTCCTGACGTGGGAGCCATGGATACAATATATATAGACGATAACACAAAAACAGACAGACTGGCCATTTACCATCAGGTAGCCTTTTTTTTGTTCACGAGGGGGAAACCTTCAAAAGGTACCCGGCGCCGTGGGAGCGACGCAGGGTTATGTGGAATTTTTACCGCACTAAAACCCCACCGGTGGCCGTCCTCGGCGCTGCGTAGAGGGCTCCGGGATCTCCAAAGGAACGCAACCGGGGTCCTCTTAGCGCGTTGCCCCGTCGGGCTCTGCACAGGTGAGCTTGACGCTCGCCACACCATCTGGTGCGTACGTCGGTATGCGACCACACATACCGCCGCCCTTCCCGGGGTCGCTTACCGGGCGGTTCGAGCTCCCACTCTTACCGCCCGCAACCCCGGAAGCCCCCTTTTAGTCGCCTCTTACGACAGGCAGCGGATACCGTAGCCCTATTCTGGTCCTGAAACTACAGGGACACCATCAGGTAGCCTGCATGCTCGTCTGCTACTCCTATATTATAAAAAAATCATAACATAAATCTGTCTGGATCTGGGTGTTAGTATAATAAATTCATCATTCAGATATCAGTCTGTCCAGGGATCGAACCCGGAACCCTCTACACGTACACCGGTACGGTGGTCGCTCCGCCATGGTAGCATCGTGTGTACCGTAACTTAAAGGTTTTTGTGTCAACCAC
Source organism: Epargyreus clarus clarus (assembly GCA_014595695.2). Classification (NCBI taxonomy): domain Eukaryota; kingdom Metazoa; phylum Arthropoda; class Insecta; order Lepidoptera; family Hesperiidae; genus Epargyreus; species Epargyreus clarus. Next base: position 1,047,559 of record JACTTY020000048.1, on the reverse strand, counting down.
GAGGGTACCGCTAAGTGGGTCAAGGCGCTTCCGTACTCCTGACAGCTTTGACACAGTTTGGATTTGAGATTATAGGTACCTATATGTTATAAGTATAATCTAATACCTATTTCTATCTAGTAACAGAAGTGTTAAGTGTTACAGTGTTCCAATTTGAGGGGTGAGGTAATGGAGATATACTTTTCAGAGGCGTTCCAGCTTAGTCCTCAGGGGTAGCGGCGCATATGTAGCCCATCTCAGGTAGGAAAAGAATGTTATCTGGGGTTGATTACAGTTGTCCATGGGCGGCAGAAGCCACTTACCATCAGGTGGACTGCATGCTCGTCTGCTACTTCTATATTAAATATATATAAAATAAATGGCATGCCTGTGTGTCTGTCATGTACCACGTCTGTAAATATAAATGGGGCCTCTAAGTTGAATATAAGAGACAGCTTCATTTTCGTAATATCTTCCGAACCACAGGACAGGCCTCCATATACATGGTGCCTACTCACCGGCTTGGTAATCTTGTGCATTTTCTTGTGTGTGTGCAGTGCACAGACGCTACCCAGTACCTTGTCACACTCTTCACACACATACGCCAAGACAGGAGCGCCCTCTGGTCGGTCCTCGCCGCGTTTGTGGCGGTAGAGCTCCCTACGAGAGACGATACTATGTACAAATCTAAACATGTATAAATCGTTTTCCTGTACATAATTTTATGAGTGTATTGAATTAGTTTTAGCTTGAAAGTGATTTGAAATAAGAAAGAAACATTTTTATGGGTAGAGCTACGACTATCTGGGCCTTAAAATTTTGAATTATATATGAATGGCCGAGGACCGAACCCAAAACCCTCTGCGTGGACGCTCCGGCAATATTTCTTATTAGTAATATTTTATATTATATATTATAATTGAAATGTAAGTATTATTTAATTAATAATTTTTTATGCCTTTAGATAAATACATTATGTACTTAAAGTAATTTTATAACATAAAGATATAAGCTCAAAAATTGTAAACAAAATTACAACATACATACCTATATGGTACAGAATTATAAAAATAGAAATATCGCACTGAGATACAAAAATAGAATATGTAGACTACCTCAATAGCACAACGTAGCTGATTGTAAAGGTGGGTATTGACTAGGACTTTAATAATAATTAATTATAGAGTGTCATTATTATTATAATTATAGAGATTGTTTGGTTCTGAGGACCTTTAGCAACTGTGTTTAGGGGCCCCTCAAAATCGGAGGCCCGGGGAGGACCGGCCCTTCCAACCCCCCACCCCTTAAGCCACTAGAGGGGTGTCCTTTCTATTATTGAAAAGAGTAACACGTTTGTAACTTTTAAAACTTGGATCAACATAATGCACAAACTACGCACTGTAAGTAACTTAAAAATTGAATTATAATTACCAAAAATGTAGCAAACTAATAAGAAATCCGCTTGATGATAAGTCAGATAAAATTGGAGTCCTAGTACGGCCACGCCGATTATCAGATAAGTATTTGAACAGTTACATTACACGTCAAGTCAGTATCCACCTTAAGAACCGCAATTCCACATAGTCGCTATATATAGGTACTACTACTATATGTATAGGCGCCGCGTCGTTCTTGCCGCGTAATTAACGGTATGTGCCATTAGTTCTTACTGATTCAAATTACATGTTACAAGTATTGTAAGTTTTGCGATGTGTAAAATATTGAGAATAAAACACACTATATAATTGCGAATATGTGGCGATGTTACCTCCAAACTTTAAACACAAAGGCCTGAGTTTTTATCGGTTATTATCGAAATTTAAGCAACATATTGTAACAGATACAAGAAAAAAATAAATTAACAATTAAATTATATAAAGATTTATTTGTAAAATTCATTCGTTTACTATTACTACTTAACTACAGAATTTTACCAACTTAAATACATTTTACTACAATTAGAAATAACTTAAATGACACAAATATACGATTAGCAAATATTTTTTTGAAAATAACTGGATTATCAACATTAATAATAAATCAGTTTTTACCTCCTGAAAATATTCATTCAAAAGTATTTACGCCATATTTTGCTATCTCTAGCATTGTATCATTATTATTTTGTTTAAATATGGAACATAGAACATATCAATGAATTATAGAAACTTTACACGTCTTCATTGTAACATAATATTAATATTAATGATGAAGTAGTACCTGGCCGTTGCAAATAGTTGGTTACAAGAACCACAGTTCCACATTTTGTTGCTATTACTATTTGTGTAGGCGCGGCGTCGCACCGGCCTTGCGCAGTCACTCGTATGTGCTCTGAGCTCCTCCAAAGACACAAATTGTAAATTGCATCTGTTACATGGATATGTTTTGTACGCTTGTTGTGGTTCCTCTGGTTCTATGTTAAGGTCCGCCTGAAAACAATATAATCCTTACTAATATTATAAATCCGAAAGTAACTCTGTCTGTCTGTCTGTCTGGTTGTCTCTTCTTCACGCCTAAACCACTGAACCGATTTTAATGCAATTTTGCACAAAGATAGTCTGAGACCCGAGAAAGGACATAGGATAGTTTTTATCCCGGAAATCCCACGGGAACTAGGGATGGCGATCTAAGATCGATTAATCGGAGAATCGATATTTTGGACCCAAAACATTGATTATTTTAATCGATATTAGTGAGGATTGAATCGTAAACTATGCATTTGATTAAGTGATGATCTTTAGCAAAGTTGAGGGTACGAATTTACAGTTTTATGTAGGTTAGTATGTTATATTATTTTCTTTTAAACGCGGGCGAAGCCGCGGGCAAAAACTAGTTCAAAATAATACACAAACACCTTCGAAATGTATCATACTTAAGTACATAAGTACCTACCTAGTAGGTACTACACTTATAGTAGGTACTTACTTATTTTGCAAGATTATTTACAGATTAGCTACAGTATTAATGTACCCGCACTTATGGGGCCCTATAGCGCACCCCTTTAATATCTCCGCCTCTGGCAGCCACCCCTGCGATCATCCCCTAGCTACGACACAGAGCATTGGGCCAATTCGAAATTTAAACTTTTAATTTTTATTACGTTTGCTCTACAAACACCATTAGATATATGAAAACATAGCTTATAATTTATATAGATAGCAATCTCATATGTATATTTGTAAGTAGGCATAAAATGATGATGTAGGTATGAGTAATGCAAAAAACCGGAAAAAAATACAAAAGTTGGAGGGAACTATTCAAGGGAAATACTCCAATTATACCCAATCCCTTTCAAATAAAATATATATTCATTTATGTACACACTATCGCTTCACCAATGGGTACATTTTTCCATCGCACGTCTAAAAAGTATAACTTCAGTAAATATTTGATCCTTACCAATTGTTCAGTATAGTTTTGTTCTTGTCCGAAGCACGTCAGCTTATGTCTGTCCAGGGCCTCACCGTCCGCGAACAAATAGTTGCAGGAGTCACAGACAAACATACTGTGGAGCTTGCGGGAAGCGACGCTGCCTTTGCCATTGCCGTCGGTACAACATAACTGTTCTGCAATATTTATTGTAATAAAATAAAATAAAAAAATGTTCAGCTGCGTAATGCTTGTCAAACCAAGTATGTATCAAATTTAACGGTGTGGATAGAACACTTGGCTTGATTTGTATATGCTTGCAAGCACTCGTAGCATAGCTTGATCAAACCAAACGTTTATAGAAATTTAGAGTTTGCGCAAAGCTACATTTTTGCTACATTATATTTTAGCAGATTTACTATTCAGCAATCATCTTTTATTATTATTTATTCGGGCTCCGCCCAGGTGAGCTTGACGCTCGGCACACCATACCGTCGTCCTCCTCGGGGTCGCTGGCCGGACGGTTTGAGCTCCCATTCTGGCCGCCCACAACTCCGGAAGCCCACTTTCAGCCGCCTCTTACGACAAGTAGAAGTTACCTTAGCCCTATTCTGGTCTGAGAAATACAGGGATGTTTGTGTACTTACCAGTTGGTTCCGTTTCTAAGGCAGTTGATAAAACTCGCTCACACAGGCAGCATACGAGCCACTCGCATTCGAAACTCTCGCCGCCATTATTGGGATCTAAAACAACATGACGACTTAATTGCAAAAAAATATAAGTCTGAGTAATAGCAACAGGTAGGTATATAATCATGCTTTCAAAATAATTATTTGTAAGTATTTTCATAGCAGAGTACCATGCAGTCGATCTGATGATAAGTGGTCATTGCCACAGATGTCTGTAACCAATCCAGGGATATAATACCTACAGGGATACTGAAGACGACCACAGAAGTATTGTCACTACTATGAACTAAGATTATAGCTTAATATGTAAGTGTATCATATTATAGCAAGCACCTATTATTACGAGTTATTAAAAAGTTAAACAAAGGACAATCACAAACCTTCAGCCACTTGCGTCTCATCAATATTACCAACGAGGAGGCTTTGATTTTGTCCCGTCACACTATCAGAGGCGTGTACGGAGATTGTATGATCGAGTAGGTCGACGTCGGTGGTAAATATTTCATGACAAACGACGCACGAGTGTAAAGCTAATAAGTCAGGCCCATTGTTTTCTGTGTCCTGGAATTCGAGGATTTGCTATTTAAAAGTTCATCATCATAAGTCTTTAAATAATTTATATTGGGATTTCCCACGCGGTTCTGTTTACGTAAAGGTAAACCACTCCTCGCGGCTAGCCATGGTAGGTACCTATTCTCTCAAAATAAGGTTCTATTATATAATCTACCCAGTAGTGGACTAAGGTCGTCGGGGGCCCGCGGCGGAAAGTTGAATGGAGGCCCCCGTCTAAAAAGTTGATTTGATTTTGCAGAATTACAGATTAATATCTCATAGACTTATACTTCGCCGGCAAATACGTATTTTGACGATGGTGATTAGTCCGTCGACCTTTTAAGCAACTGCAACTGTGTTTAGGGCCCCTAGCCCCCTGCCCGCGGCGGACTGCCCCTTCTGCCCCCCTTAGCCCGCCAGAGAATCTACCACATAGAAAATACTCTGATAAAGCACTCGCATACTTTCAGGTATTTAGTCTTATCATTATGTTTTCCTTGGTTGATTACAGTTGTCACAAATAATTGCAAAATAGGTACAGTTTGGTAACGGCAAAATCTTGGATTTGAATCGGGAACTTTAACTTACTAAACTGTCAATCTGCTACTAATTATGATACAATGGCAATACTTAAAAATATCATATGTAAAACATGTGTATTGAGAATAATAATAGATATGAAAGTCTGCTTAGACCAGAACGAGAGTTTCAGAAAATAAAATAACCTTATCATTTTCAGGCGAAACTTGCAACGGGAGTAAGAATTGGTTCACTGTATTCTCGTCTAACAAAGTCGACTCGTAATTAAACAAGTTATCGGACTGCACTACAGACAGTTCAGTTATTTGGTCAGTTGAACCGATATCTAGAAGTGAAGTGTTTTCAACACTAAAATATCTGCCCATTAGATTGGAACTGAAGGAAAGTTCGCTCTCTACGGATGATATTATTTGCTCTGTTACTTCTACGAGATCTCTGTCCATAGAAACTGAATTGCTTGCTGGTTCGAAAAGTAAATCGTCGGGGCCATAGTGCTCTCGTAGTGTGTCGGTTAATTCTTTGTATGGATAATCTGGAGGATCGAACATCATTTTTGTAAATATCTGAAACAAGAAATATTTACGTGGTACATTTGTACACAGTATCTACTGTATTGATAATTTAGTGATATATTGCTATTTTCATAAGAGATGAAGGGTGTCAGTAGCCACTTATTATTAGGTGGACGAGGTGGTCCTATACGTCTTTGCTATTACTGCATAAAAAATGTATCATGTCCAAGACACCTTGCTAGCTTATGGAAAAAAAAAATCATAAATAAGACAAGAAAAGCGGACATTTCGTTCATCAGTACAGAAGAGCTAGTACTCATAACGTCTGCACTATACTTATTTTGTCCGAAACTGTCGGTAGTGCCGGGTCTATTATTTGACGAATGATAAAACCGTCTTGCCGACCTAATGTGAACTAGCACTAACAGTTAAAACACATAGTAATAAAATAATTATTTTTATAAAATACACTTTTCTGTTTTTAAGTAAACTACACTATTAATAGACATTTTTATACCGTTTACGAGTTATAAAAATGTTTAAAAGTGCAATTTCAGATGGCAAGTGGCAATTTCAGAACGTTAAAAAGTTTACAGATAATGTCACTGTCAAACTGTCAATTGTCAAATTGCTTGACACCTGTTGTCCGAGTATTGTTGATATTGATGTCGGCTTACTTGTTTTTAAATACAATATATATTTAGTTCATTAACATGAAGACTGAAACAGCACCGCCTGCAGATAAACCCAAAATACCATTACCTACCGTTGCTCAGATCAACGCAGATAGGATAACACAGGTACGTTTCAAAAGTGAGGTTAAAAATAGTATTGCTCAATAATTTAGGAAGTATTTCTTCTTTTAGGCAAGTTAGTACATAACTATTGTGTATTTATCTCTATAAGCTACTGAAGAAACTATGTATGTAGCCAATAACACCTTCGGGGCATATTTTATTTGTTATTATCAAAACTACTCTATTACTATTTTTGTTTCGGAGTTAGCGTGGTCTTTCTCTCTTTTTAAGGCTCATTTGTTGCAACATGATAATTTTGTTATATTTTCTATACTTTTTTGTGTAATACATTACGGTTAAATCATATTTTCGTATATATTATTAGCAAATTAATAATATTATTATGAATTTGAACAGCTGCTCCTAATGATAGTATACCCTAACCTAACTTGATGTCATAGTCAAAACATATTGTACATAAAGGATTTTTAGAAGTTCAAAATCAAAATGATCTTCTAATTATCAATAATATAAACTAAACACATACAACATTAAAAGTAGAACTATGCTCATTTTTTTTGTCTTATAATGCCTTCTATATATAAACAAAATATACTATCAATCTCACATTATCTACAGATGGCCCTAGACTGCTGTAATACTATACAGTGTACTGTACTGCAAAGTCATGTACACATACATACATTTATAATAAGACCAATATTTCTAATCATTACAATATTCTTATTAAAAAATTCAGTCTACAATTCTGGTAAAAAGACCCCAATTAAAATAGATATAATTGAAATACAAGTTACAGTAAGGTGTCATAATATTGGCCTCATAGATCTAGAGAATCAATCAAATCAAATATAAAATACATTTCAATAAAAAAGGTTAGCTACAATATTATTGACCTTCATATAGAAAGTACTGTTTGTTATAAAACACAAGAATAATGTGTCTACTCCTTCGTATGTTACAACAAATAAGAGTGTCAGAGGATGCCTCCTTCAATATATACTTATTTAGCAGTTTAAGTTAAGTAAAGTAAGCATAGAATCCCTCATCAGTCTTATAATAGGCTAGGTTGTAATTAATATAAAGTACCTTATAACCCTTTTGATACTTTATACAAACAAAAAAATGTAGAAGGCATTCTATAAAAATTGAAACTATATTCTTTTACATACTCTACTACCTATGTGTAATAATATCATGTTGGTTGCAAGAAAACCTACACAATATATATTTGTAGTAGCCAACTGGTATTTATATAATAGTAACAGTAACAAAATCTAGATAACTTGTCTCATTGATTTGTAAATCCACATGGTTGCCTTCACAGCTCGCCAGCCAATACTGGTCACCGCAATCCAAGAACCACTTACCTTATGATGCCTCGATTGTGGAATCTATATATCTTGCAGAGATTATTGGGTCCGGGTATGTATATTTTAGTATTTTTTCAAAATTTCACTCCTAACTCTAAGCCACACTGAATTGAACAATTGAAGAATTCAGGGTCAACGGCCTAATGGATTGAGGGCAGTGACCTATTTTTGTTTTAAAATAAAACAGTTTTGATGCATTCCAGTCAATTCTGTTATGATTTTTTTTTAATATTTACGGTGGTAATAAATTTAAAAAAATACTAAAATTCATTTTAAATAAACTGGTTTTTATAATTCTAATAAATGATAAAAAATACCCAGTTGAATATATCAGAATTACAATTGTATATTTACTTTTGAATTTATGTTGCAAGGACGAAATTTATATGCATATTTTACTTCCCACCTGGTTATTTTGAATAAATTTCACTATTAATTTCTATTGTCATTTTTAGAATCCTTTGAATGTTTCATTGTTGTTGTTCAGTATTATGGCTTTTATAGTTCAATATTTAAAATATATTTGATGGAAATAAAATATGCTATTATATTGTTTAATATCATGTTTTATATGTAACAGGTGTCATTTAATTTCTCAAGTGAGGTAAATTCCCTAATTAAGTAAAGCTAGTAATTATCAGAATAAAATGTTCGTATACTATCTTAGTATACTAAGTATCTTTGTATTACTAAGTTATCTTGGTAATGTCCAATATCTTCTTCTTTTACCTTATTGTTGGAGTTTACTCCTTAAGAAACGATTTGAGTTATAAGGCCCGGTACGGAAATTTTATGAGGAGTAAAATCAAGTGTAACACGAAAAGTTGAGGCGTTACGTAGAAAGAGTCAAACATATATATCCACACTTTACGCGCAACACCAGTGAAGTCACTGAATAGAAATGTCATAATTTTATTTGTTTATTTATTAGAGGTCTACAAAACTGGAACCACAATGACATAACAGTACTCATAGTAAATGAAATTGTTTTCAGTTTTGCAGTACGCAGGATCATGATGCTGGAGTTCTCTCAGTACCTGGAGAACTACTTATGGCCGCACTATGAGTCTGACAGAGCTACACATGCACATATGATGTCTATCATTGTAATGATCAATGAAAAGTTCAGGGAGAGGGTGCCAGCTTGGCAGGTATGGTATCTTCATTATTTTTTAGATGTTTTAAAAATTGCTTCTTTGCAACATAGTAATTTAAATAGTACAAGCAAGATTACATTTAAAGCTGGTAATACAGTGGTCACTATTCTATGTTCTAATTACAAAAATGAACCCCTAATCTTGGTGTAAAATGAAAACTAGTGGCCCAAATAGATATATCATAGGATTTTGTAACTAAAGTTGATTAAGTCAATGTAGCTTGCTTGCATGCATTGTGCAGAATAATGTTTTTTTAATGTATGTATGTATATTTCATTCTTTGGCATATCCGTCCACCCAAATGGCTATACAGATTTTATCATATTATTATGAGATGTTGTTGTAAATAAATTTTATTCTAAATTGTGGGAGTGACATAAGCTATATTTTTGAGAAATCTATTGTTTTTATAATAATTCTCCAGTTTTATCTAGTTAAATATCCAGTGAAATATTAATAAAAAGTATTGATTATTTTCGTTGCAGGCATTCCTGAAGCAACCTGCGCACTTCCCGGCGTTCTTCGAACAAGTGTTGCGCGCGAGTGTATCAGAGGAACATACGTTCACTGGCCTCAAGATGCGAGAGCAGACCGCCTTGCTGGTGTTCCTCAACCACTGCTTCGGCAGCATGGAGGTGCAGCTGTGCAGGGACCAGGTCAAGCGGCTGGTGTCGCTCAGTATGTGGGTCAGCTTGCAGGAAGGTTTGTTTATATGGTTAATACTACTTTACTAATACTTCGTAGTTTGTTGCTCGAGACTTTGTAATTATAATGATTACCGATAAAAGATAACCTGCTGAGTTTATTACCGATTCTTCTTAGTTGAGGTCGCGTTCCGATCCGGTAGTAGCATTAGAAAAAATATTGTAACTCATAATTTATCAGTGACTCAGCAGGCCTATACAAAAAATATATTTCATTTCCTTTCGCCTTTCATATTGGCGTCGATGTATTTTAGGTTGATGATCCAACTTGACGCTTTAGAGCTAGACTATAAAAGATATCTGTGGCCTACCTTTCTATAATATATTATATATTAAGTATTAAATTCTTTTTTTTTTCAATACTTTTTACAGTTATTCACATAAGTTGTATTTCTTTATTTTCTATTAAATAATACCGTTGTATCAATTGGGGGATAATAATAGTCTAAAATCATATTTTATAGCCCAAACTTTAAAGGCTCTTTGGTAAATGAATTTTAGAAAAATAAATAATTGTATTTTGTTTCTCCAGGAAGAAGAAATCAGGAATTCAAAAATGTGCCAAGATGGCGCAAGTATTGGCGTGCGATTCAGAAGAAGGATAAACCTGACACAATACACAAGCTGAACTGGGAGCGGCGGTACTTACAGAAGCTGATGATCAAGTTCATGCGCATCTTGGAGAGTATCCCGGAAATCGGGGATGTGGAACCTAATGCGATTAGGTAATGGTAATTCCTATACATATACATACTCGTAGTAGAACCATGGTAAACCGGCAAGTTTTGCAATGCGATGTCGGATTTACAATTTGACTACAATTTTACTATAGTCTTCGACCCCTTAGGGCTTCAACACTCCCATAATAAGCGTAGGTTGTTATTGGATAAATTACATAAAACTGGTGAGATACAATCAATTCATCATAAATCTATGTACGGATGTGATGATCAATAGATGATTAAGGCTGATTGGTGGATGGATATGCGGTATGAGAGTTTTTGAATTAAATAAGGAGTAGCAATGCATGTGGTCATTTCACATAGGAATTGATCAGAAATGACTGCGCATTGATCGCTTACCATCAGGCGAATACTACCTGCAATTTATTTTTTGCGGATCTAAAAATGTTCAATGGCAAAAGTTGCAAAAAAGAATTTTAAATTAAAATGAATGTGATTGTGTGATATTATCTAATTTTCTATCTTTTCAGGTACTGCGAAAGATTCCTAGAGTTGATGATCGATTTGGAAGCGCTGCTGCCGACGAGGCGGTTCTTCAACACTGTGATGGACGACTGCCACCTTGTGGTGCGGTGTCAGCTAGCACCACTCATACGGAGGGAGGAAGGCCAGCTGTTCGCGCAGGTAAGTCATATTGATTGTTTGAAGTTATACTTCTTTTGGGGCATATGGGATAAATTATGAGTGTACTTTGTTTGGAAACGCGACAGATAATGGTCGATACGGTGAAATTGGGCAGTAAATATTGCAAGTATTGTAGAAGAAAATATTTTTACGATACCATGTGTAGTGTCGTGTCATTTTGTACCATATTTTTGTTTTGAAATAGTTTCACTTCTTGGGAATGTTCACTTTTTGCACGCTTCTTATTAATTACGCCAAAGAAGTATAATTTCTTATGTATACATAATTACTAATTTTTAAATTTAAAATTAGCTCTATGTCAAGAAGTATTAACAGATAAAATAATTCAGTTATGTACGTTTGCGATGCGTATAAATGTCAAAACATATTTGTAGGTTGTAAACTTTTTAAATAGATCATATATACAATCACATTTTTAAAAAAATGGTTAAGTAAAATTTGACCAAGGGAAAAGTTTGAAAATAAACTATATAAAGAAAACATATTTATTCCTTGTAGTAATGAACTTATTCGGCTGTAGAAAACCCAATTATTCCCTACTAAGAGAAAATAAATAAGGTTTTGAGGGTATACGGTAAAAAACAAGAATATTGCATTCAATAAAGTATTTTATTGAAATAAATGTTTACAAAATGTAGACGTAAATGCGCAAATTATGTTACAATTGCTATTTTTACCCAATTGTATAAATGTCACTGTAAATTCATTGTATATAATTATAAAGTGGGTGAGAAAGCTCATACATATTTAGTGCCAGAAAGAGACAGCAATACTATTATAAATAAGGTACGGTAATCGGAACTGGGTTAAAACTGTTCGATTGATTTTTTTTTAGTACACTTTATTGACCAATGAAAACAAGTGGTACAATAGGCAGACTTAATGTTAAGTAGTAATTTCTACCAGTCAACCTTAAGGATGTGCAGAAAATATAAAGAAATTGTATACTAAATTCACCAATTTTAACCATTTTATTTTGAAATTTAAACCAGATTGAGATATTTTCTTATTCTTGTTAAAATTAAAATTTTGTATTCATGTTTATGTCATGACGTTATGTATTAAATATGGCGGACTAGATAAAAACGAATAAATTTATTTATCTTTAATGTCAAGATAATCACCACGCCTAAGAAAATATTGTATATAATATATGATATTGCCATTTAAAAGCCATATTAACCACAAATTTAAATTGTACAGTTTTAACTCAGCTCTCAATTTACCCCAAATAATCTTATTTACTTCTACCATTTTTTCTACTACTAACCTAATATTATTTCATTGACTTATTATAAAAGTGGGACGGACAGCGCCTGGCTCAAATATTTGTGTTTTAATTTAAAAACTGCAGTCTTTTTGCTCATATTTTTAGCGAAAGTTAATAGTGCGTTTGGAATGCAAAAATGACAAAAAACTGTATTTAAACCTAACCTAAATCTGCTTGAAATTCGATAATACTTATCATTGAAAATATGAGGACTTTGTTATTACTAGAACAACCAAACAAAGAAACGTAAAACAAAAACAGTTGAAAAAGAAAAAGGCAACTGTTTGTCTTTGCTTAGATACCTTTTAAACATGCTTTTTATAAATATTCATTAAAGATAATGTGCAAATCTTATAAACTATAGATACCATATGAAGTTAGTAGAGTTAGATCATTAATTTATAATACTTTTGGTCCAAATTCGTTCGTAATTCGTAATAAAAATTAAGTAACATTTATGAGCACGCGTTCTTCAATCACAGTGATACGTGATATGTATCAATTTGTCATGTTTTTTTTTTCAAAACTATTTCATAATTAACAATTTTGATCTATAATTTAAGGCACACAATTTCTAACACTTATCCATCGTAAAATCACAGGTATTAAATTTTTCTACAACAACCAATCAATGGTGATAGAACTACCTACTGTGTGTAACTAACATTTTATTTGCTATCAGATAGTGCTTGAGACTCTAAACTGTTGAGATTGTTGTTTAAGTTCATTAGACGAATGTTATTAATTTTGGAATAAGATGAACCAGTAAGTTCACTATGTACATACATTCCACTTTACAACATCTGTTTTCAATTACTCTTTAAGCTTCATTTACATCTATATACATTGAATGTATCAGAAAAGGGCGATTGCACACAAAATATTGTTCCATACGATATAATTGACAGGCACGGCCCGTGTAGCCGTGTTACGATAAATATAAATACCTTACGTACGAAAACATTATTTTGCCTGTCACGGCCCGTGTCTGACACGTTCATTGTCTATAGATAACAGGACCTGTGTATAGAACACTCACATAACAACTTTTTCGGTGGAACTCGCAAGGCAGTACTGAAGTACTAAGAATAGTAATTACCACCGTTCATATGTGTCATCTCGTCTCCCCATTCCCCAGTGGGTACAGGCTCAGCATAACAACAGCTCTTTCTTAATAAAAACGTCACATGAGACTGCCGTGTCACACACACGTAGAATATGAGGATAGCTTGCAATAAGTTAACGATTATATGTGCGTATATCAGTCCATCGAAGTTTAGCCAAGAGAGCAGTAGAAATAGCCATGATATTGTCATTATGAGAAACATCTGAAGGAACAAGTCGAAACTGAAATAAAGAATAAATGTAAAATTAATTAAAAGGACATTACCAAACGATGGTAACTTACAAATAATAAAAGTAAGTAATTTTAAAAAATATGTAGACTAGACTTTTCGATGCTAAATTGAAAATTGAATTTTAATTGTAGTTCTAATTAAAATCTTATAAAACAAAGTATGAATTTATTAAGTCATTTCAATTGCTAACTTAGGTAAAGCTATTTGTCAAAACATCAGTATTTTCATATATTGAGGTTGAGATACTATTTTTTATTAACTGATTAGTTCTTTTAGACAGTTACTATCTTTTTAACTCTGTAATTGTAGCATTGCATTATTCAAGATTTAATTTCATATATTTTATTACTCATACTTACCACCCTTTCAACTTGTAGTGAATTCTTCCATATATATTTATTCTTTTTATAACATTTAATGTTGTGATATAGAAGAATAGATTAAAGATGATAGTAAATGCAACTGGTGTGAAAAATATAGCTATTCCAAGCCATCCTGAAAAACAATAATGACAAATAAAGTTTCTTTCATTGACGTAATGGGAATAGTGCAAATTTAATGTTTTTGTTATTATTAATCTTATAACTTGTAAAATGCGAGTAGCGACGAGCATACAGTCCACCTGTAAGATAAGTGGCTCATCAATCCTAGATCAGACACTTCGTTACCCATGAGGTCTAAGTTGGAACCTTTGAACCACAGCCTTATACAGATACCCTCATACAGATAAAATAAAATTTGTAAACAATATGTAAATATGTATGGTGGGGCTGCCTTCGGTGACAAACCAGTAATGATTCTATCACCTTCATTATATAAATAGTGATTTCTTACCAATAGTTTCTTGTTCGGCATCATCAAGAAGTATTGATGAGGAAAACTGTGTCCTTGTCTTTCTGTAAGGATTAGTTCCAGCATCCAATAGAAAATGTGCGCATATTGCCATCGCTGCCATTATTATCACGCTAGACCACACCACACTAGAGTAATAGCAGTATTTCCGTACGTCCGTCACCCTCAGAAAAACATTTCTCGACCTGCATAAATTAATATCATTATTATTCCTAAGAATATTTGTTACTTGATCAAAATCTATCCATCTGAAGCTTACTTAAATGTCTTCCAGATGTAGAATCCGAAGCTGTTCAACCAGAAGAAAGCACCCAATAAGCTTATATATAAAATGATATCTGAAAGGAAAAATAATTTTGTACAAATTAATGGTTGAATCACATAAATATATTTTGTTACTTGTATATCATAAAAATTGAAAAAGCATAGAGCCCACATAATATATTTTTATGTACAATTAGAAAATGGGCATGCAGTTAGTAATATTTATTATATTTATAATATGCATGGATATTTATAATCAACTGCAAAGATTCTTAAATACCTAAAATTGGCCACAGATGTATTGCCACCTATGATATTTAAGTTTTAACATCATATATAAGTGTCTTTCTTTCTGGGTATTTAGCATATTCTACTTTATTTACCACATTGTGGACATTACAACTATTTATTAATTTAACAAAGTTTACAAAAAATACATACCCGTAATCATAAAACTGATATGATTACTCAGCTCCGTAAATATTCTGACCAAATCCGCCGCTTGGCTAATAATTAAACAAACATTTATTGTCGTTATAATATTACCAGCTAGATCACGTAAAGTGGGCAACACAAAGTAAATTATAGCCACAATCAAGAACAATATCATTGCAATCGCATGGAATATAGGGTTGAGTATCTTTTTCATCAGGAAGCTGGCGTCTCTCCAATTAATTTTCACTTCAGGTATGCACACCAATGCATATTGTCCTGTTGCATTTGTGCTTGATATGAGAATCTGAAAATGTATACAGGTGCAACATTATTAAGAGACAGAAAGATATATTCAATATATATATTCAAGGTGCAACCTACCAATATAAAATATTAAAAAAAATCCTTACATAACTAAAACTAACCACAGACCTTAGGTCGGACTTCAATTGTATCTGGAGTTGATTACAAGTCTCGATAAGCGGCAATTGCTATTTACCATTTGAATCACTAACGGTTATTTATTATGTCTACCGACGTTCAAAGGTGGTAGAACCCTCTGTGGTTCGACTCCGGCGGCACTACCGCCACACCTATTTCTACCTAATAACAGCAGTGTTAGGCGCTGCTGTGTTCCGGTTTGAAGGGTGTGGTAAGGGAGACAGACTTTTCCGAGGCGTTTAGGCTTAGTCCTCAGGGGTAGCGGCGCATCTGTGGCCGACCTCAGGTAGGAATATCTAATCCTATCTGGAGTTGATTACAGATGTCCATGGGCGGCAGTAGCCGCTTACCATCAGGTGAACTGCATGCTCGTCTGCTACTTCTATATTATTAAAAAAAAACGTAGTTTATGTATTTCAAGAAGAGTGCTAAAAATGGTATATTAATAACAACTTTATTTAATATTAATAACTTACCTTGTCCATGCAATACTTGTCTTGTTTATGAATATATGACGATGGCTCTTTTACATCAGGAATAGTGATAGGTTCATGAATACTGAATGTGTTTGTTAATAATGGATCATCCTTTATATTGGTGGTACTATGTTCGTGGTGTATCAAATGCATCAGACGTCCGTCTATTAATAAGTTTAACCTAAAAATATATGATAATTTGTAAAAGATTTCAAATTAAATTATATTTACATATACAGGGTGTTACATGAATAATCACTTGAGTATTAGGAATAAGAAAGTTAGGCTTTTGAAATAGTAAAAAACATTGCTTATTAATAATTGCGGTTCAAGTATTGAAATAAAGTGAGTATACAGAAGAATATGATAGGTATTTTAACAAATATTGATTGGTAATGATCTTTATAATAAAGTCGATAGTAGGTTTAGAGAGTGTCTCTAACCTCCATTCACAATGCTACATGCAAATCAGTTAACAGTAATCATAATGACTCATCAATTGATGACATAGGTAACTTACTCATCCTCTGACTTCCCCAAGTCAAATATAGGCCTCTGTTGTGTTGTCTCGCAGTCAGGTACACCATGCACATATCTGAAGTATTTGACCTGGACATCCTTGCCATCCTCAAGTTTGAACTGAGGTGCCCATATACCTGGAATTGTTATGTTATTTATTATTTCTGCCCTATAATAATAAACTTAAACACTACTGAATTTAGGTTTGAAAGGCAATTAACTGTCGTGAGGGAGATATTTATATGTGTTGCAATTTAGTCTTCAGGGCTACAAATGCATTTGTTGCCGATCCCGAGTAGGACACTTATTTTAATAATTCGGTGTTTGATTATAGATGTCCACAGGCACCAATAGCCACTTATAGCCATCAGGTGTTGCATGCTTGTTTGCTAAGTCTATAAAATTATTTAAATACATGTGTGATGTAAATATTCTAAAGTTAACATGTGCTATATAGAATATAATAGAATTGCCTTAACAATACATTTAATTAACAATAGACATGTGGGATTTCCGTTATATTGTAAACCAATACGGCAGCAGTATTGATCGTTGGTAACAATTTTAAAAGGTGATGATAGCGCCTTTAATAATATATAGAACATAATTTATTAATTCATTATAGCATAGTACAAAATATGAATAGATTTGTAAGAGAAATTTTATTGCCAATTCAATATTGATACTTCTTTGATTTAAGACTCAATACATGGTGTATTGAGTCTTAGACCGTTTTAAGTATTATCCACCTCATAATAAGTTAAATATGTGAGTAATGGTTTCATATTGTGCCGATAATATGATGCATGTTTCTTAAAACTCAGTTTATTTGCATCGATTTTATCAAATACAAAAATGCATCTAATTAACTACGAATAGATGTTACGCCACATTGATTCAGCAAACAATTGTAATTTGATACAGACGCAATAGTTATTAATAGCCACAAAGTACTTTATAACACTAACTTTGATTATATTGATCCGCCAATCTGCATACAGAGTCGACCATGATTTCATTATCTTCGCAACATTTGTTTATTTTCACCGAATACTGCTTCTCTGATACTTCGTCGAGATTTACTTCGCCGACTTCACCAAACGTCTTATCCACTTGAAGAACAATTATTAATATCGATACAATGGCCGGGAAGTACATTGTTATCCTTTAAATCCACTTTCCATTCATCACACTACGCGACAGTAGAAACTTCTACATAAACTTTTTTAAATATGGAATTTCGTGTAAACATGTGGACACAAACTTTGTTTTAAATTTATTTTTGTTTAACGCAAAGTAATCAATTATATTTGGTCATGTTATAAATATTCTTTGGAATCACTTTGTTTTTAATGTTTCCCGTAAACAAACTCGTCTTTTCGTTCGATAGCGCTAGAATTCCAGCGTTTGACAGTTCGCGAAAGTGTTTTAAATATTTTGTTGTCTGTGTCTTGTAAGCGACGTTGGCAAAGGCGATATCATTCATACAGCCATGTAAAATGACTGTCACAAAATTATATATTCAGAGTTTAGTCAGTATAAATGTAACTATGTAAATAATAAATAATTACTGCAATAGACAACAATCTTATTTAAGAGGTAAACAGTAATATCATATATACCTATTGTCACCCGACTATTATTTAAAGAGGACTCTCCCTGTTAAACTTAAATATGAACTTGAATTTTATGAACAAAGAATTACATCAATATGATTAAAATAAATATTATAATAGGAAACGAAATTAAAACAAAGTATTTTACGGAATATTTATTACACAACTTGCATGCATTCTCTATTGAAACCTAAAAGTATTCGTTTGATCGAAATTCTAGTATTTACATTAAGTAAATGCTAGTGACTTTTAGTAACAATACGATTGTATTAGTAACATATATAATTAAAACAGGTAACAATTTTCCAGGCGTAAATATATATTCTTTAACAATATTATGGCACATTTTACAGACATTCATATTTTTTATAAATATACAGTAAATCTATAATCTAATTACTAAAATATATTTTTGAATATTATTTTAGTCAATAATAAAATACGTAAGTATCGGTTTAAGTTCGGAAAATTTTGTAGTGATTTTAGTTATAAAATTAAATTATATAAATAGATTCTCATTCCTATACATTAGCGAAGTGTAGAAGTTAAGTATAGAAATATTAAATTAATTAGGAAGTTTCTACTTATTATAATATAAGCACAATGAATATTGTAGGATGTTTAAGTATAGACGAATGAAATGAGTATAGAAATTTACATAACTTTGAACGAAATATTGCACTACATATCTACGTCCCAAATAATAAAATCTTAAAAATCATAGAACTTAAAACTAAATTATTTACTGGAAGTGATCGTAGATCTAAAATATTTAAATAATATAATTTCTTCCTACTCCTTCTGTTTGGCATTCTTTACAAATACATATGAGAAGCGATGTTTTCTTAACATCACATAGACTGCCTCTTATCTACTTCTACTTCATAAAATGCATTAAATGATAAAAATAAAATGGCAGGCACAGCCTCTTATGAAATAAATTCTTTGTTCTTTAGAGCGTATTAATTTAACCTGACTTCCATAGTTTCATCTGCTAGTATCTGTTCATCGTCTTCATCATCATGCGGACTTAGCTTTTCGGCCAATGGTCGTGTGAAGATTAAGCAGCAGTTCTCATCGGCTAAGCCTTTCATTGCACGTTTCCTTAACAGCACCAGAATTAAAAATATCACGATCCCTTGAAGGCAGTTGAAGGTGTCCATTATTTTCCTGTGGAGGAACATTAAAATTACTTGTATTTTTTTTATATTCCAGTAGCTTTCATTTAAATGATTAATCTTCTTTTAATGAGACTTGTTGGTATGAGTTTTGTTGTTGAAGAATATTCGGCAAATCAAATGAAATAAACCATAGATATTGTAAATGCAATCCAAATTGGGAATATTTTTATACGAATAAGTTTATGCTTTCCAGTTAAGGCTCTTAAAAATCGCAGCAGATATCAGGAGATACAATTCTTTCGGTTTTAAATACTTACCAGATAATGTGACGTTCTCCGTGTGCGAAGCTTGCAATCTCGAATATCCATGAGATACCCATGACCAGGAACAATTTTAAAGACTCGAGGAATCTGAAAATAGTTTCATGATTTAATAAATTACGAGACCTAATTAATTAAGAAAAACCTAATTCTAATAGAAACAATTGAATCTGAAACGCAATTAACTGTCATTATACTGAAGGGTAATGGAGAATATAATCATTAGCGAAAACAAACGAGACACATAGCAGATATTATTACATGATTGTGTTTGTTTATGTGTTTATGAGACTAGCAACTATCATCGCACCCTGATTATAGGATTCACTTTTCTGTTTGTTAATCCACCTAACAATATCATTTCGAAAAAAATAATACCTGTGTTTAAGATTATTTAGCTTGTTCACTTCGTATTTCCTGGTGTGCCGCCATAGTTTTAAGGACGAAATTATAAATAATAGCACGTTGACTGTGATCAGCACCGCGATGGGTCCGTAGAAGAATATCCACGTCTCCGTGCGTCCTGAAAGCAAATGGGGAAGTATCCTCAAAATTTGCTACTAAAATTCTGCCTAATATGAGATGACTTTTTTTGTGGAACTAAATCGTAACCCCATTGCAAATAAATGTTTTTATTAGAAATAAATGTGAGTGCTTATTATATCCAAAATGTTGCAATATTTTTTCTAAATCTTGATTTTACCACGACCTATATACATAATATCGTTGTTGATTAATTCCTGCTCTTTTACTGAGTATTGGTTTCTATCTTAGCGAGATGACAAAAAGGATAAGGGTCATCCTCACCACATAGATCAAGTTTTTTTTTTAATTTTCTTCGCCATTGAGCAAAGTAGGTTCTAATAACAACATTGTTTTGTCGCTATTTAATAAATTATTAAAAAAAAAATCACTAAAATTATTACCGTTGAACCAACAAGACTGCGCGCCGATGCCAGGTTTCCAATGGCTGCCTTCAATGAAGTTGGTACTGAGCGAGACGATCAGGAAGAAAAATGTAAATCCCCAAGCATAACAGTTGTAGTATACATACTGCTTCTTTTGAGTCTTCTTTAAGTAGCTCGGATCTCTGCAAAATTAAATATTATCATGGTCACGATATGGAAAATGTTTAATCTTATACTACATAGCTAGTAAGGGGTTGGTATATACTAGATGGGTAGGGAAAAAATTCTAAGTCTCATATTTAGAGAAACGCTTAGGGGAAGGGGGAACATTATAAGTTGTGTCAGGGGAGATAAGCGTCATATTCATGATGACGGTGATGGCACATCTAGATGATGATTGCTCTAGAGGAAAATATATTGAATTAATTAAAAAAATATGGATTAGAATAATATTAAAACGATAAAAAAGAATTAGTCTTTATTTGAAAAGGCGGCTTAAAAGGAAAATAGATAAAATAAAATATAAAAAAACATGTTGAATTTTAAGTGTTACTTTTGAAGAAAAGATGATTCAGACAATAGTCAAACAGATATAAATAAGAAGTTTCAAATTTAATTAACTTAACAATTAATGTACAAATTAAAATATTATTTTAATACTCACTCAATTGTTCGATATACGTTTATGCTTATCACGTTCATCCAGAAAAATGTTGCCATCATCCAAAAGTACACTAAGAATCCTAGAACAAAAAAACACAATATAAAATAACAATATATATTGGTTTTGAAAAAAAAAACAAATAATTTGAATCCGACAAATGAAGCTGTGGTCGAATATCGAATTAATGAAAAAAAGTTATAGATAAAGTTTAAAAAATACAGTTACTTTTAAATTATGTCTACAAAATTATATATCAGAAAAAATATTAAATCAATTATATTTACCTACGACCGTACAAATTTCTCGTGAGAAACCGGGGCTTAGCTGCAGCAGACCAAGAGATAGGAATCCGAGAGCCATACTTAAGCACATACACATGTAGCATAGGCCTTGTAGATCTCTGAAAAAATATACAAGTATTAATTGTTACTGTATGAGATTATTTTTACAAGATACAATGAATCATTCAGTCCATATGATGGTAAATGACTGAATGATTCATTCTATCTATCTCACTGTTGCTCATGCACATATGTAACCACAGATGCGTTGACACTCTAAGAGGGTCGTTTAAGAGGACTAAGATGGTAGCTTATTCACATATAAGTCGACCGGAATCCACACAATTCTCAAGAAATGAACAAAATTCTTCAAGCTACTTAAACCGATATGTTTAGTAAAGTTATCCCGTACCCACTATACAGGTTTTGCCATCGTTAAAAGTGTAAAATACGTGCTACACATTTGATTAGAGCGTGCGTTTATGTTGAGCTACCGATTCCTGTGCGTCCACTTTGTCCACGTTTTCGTCTGACCGTGCAAGTTCAAATCTTTTACACCTCTTCTAATGGATCTAAAGTAAAGTAGCTAAATACAAAAGTAAAAAAAAACTATAAAAAATCTCTCCAACGCGTTTGCAGTTACTACTCTGCTCTTCGCCAGCGAGGACTCTTACGACATAAGCGGGTTATTAATGGCGTAATTCTCACCTCATTTGTGGAAGATACAGGTAAATAGCGAATGTGGCGACAAGAAACACCACAGAAACGAGGGTGAGCACACCGCTCGTCTCCACATCGTTGGTTCCACTGAAACACACCAACGCCACGTCTATCAAGGTCATATCCTGCGTGGACAGGTTCCGGTACATTCTTCCAAGGCAGTATCTGAAAAAGAAGTTCCTCTTGTTATAAACTCAGTTTCGGCAAATATAATAAAAAAAATAGGTTTTTTTACTTTTTCAATGTATTTTTTGTGTTAAACACGCGTTTAACACATAATTTGTGCTAAGTTATGTTACGCCAAATTGCAATTAGTGACCAATCCACTTTTAGTCCGCTCTTCTTTGAGGTAGGCCTTAAGTCTATATATTAGTCGGTAGGTCTTGCAAAGGCAGATTTTTGGCCACGCGATCACGCCTAGACAGTGTTTGTGCTGTCATAGGTGAAGTTCTGAGCATGATGTATAAAAAACTATAGTACATAGTGTGATTTAGAACAACAGTGGAGCCATTTCTTAAGAAGTTACAGGAAATCGCTATAACTTACTGGCTAGGATCATCAGCGAAGACGAACAACGGAGAATCGACGGTAGAAAGCTTGTAACCATCGAGTATCACGTCTCTGAGCAGCATCTTGCCGTACGGGCAGCTCATGTTGACCTTCTTGTCGCCGCAGATGCCTCTCGGCCTCAACACCTCGTTGTTTGGACAGCATGGCGCCGGCGCCGTAGACAGCGTTAGCCCGCAACTGATCAGCAGCAGGAAGATTGTTCCCTGTAATAAATAAGAAGACAGTTTGCATACAACGTAAATACGGAAAATATTTGAAATTAATAGTTTTCATTCGGTATAGACGGAAAAATGTTTCCAAATGGAAACGTAACACATCTCAGGTTGTTTTTCTTGATTGAATAGCTGCTTTCAACGCTCTACTTTTACATGTTAATAATTGAATTGTTCTGAATACTAAGTTGGAAATAATCGTGTCTAGTGTTTCCTTGAAATGCAGACGTTAGGGTAGTGTCCTCGGAGACGAAATTCTATTATCATTTTTAAGTAACTAGGTCGCAGTAGCTCAGTGTAAGTCAAGTGTCAATTAATATTCTGTGGACTGTACTGCGTACTTTCATACAAAACTTTTGGCTAAATTGCGAACCTCCTTTTGTAGAAGATTGTAAAATATATGTTATTGCCGATGTTATCTCACCGACAGAGCGACTATATATTGATAATGTAAGTAGTATAAAAGTTATTTTTTATTTTAAGTCATGAATGAATTGACCGCTGTTATCATAATGAACTTCACACGTTCATGAATGAAGTTCACACGTGATTTGCATGTTAATAATAATTACAAAATCATCATTTAACCTATCATTATGATTTTCAAAAAGTTTTTAATAAAAATAATAAAGATGTCAAAAAATATTTGAAATTAAATACGTATCAGGCTTTATGCATATTTATGTGAATATCTTAGACTACCGTAATATGCAGAATTCACATCTAAATTCGTCAGAATAATCCAATGTTTCGGATTCCGTACTTTTGGACACCATGTCGGCACTCTTTAATTCAATAGATTTAAAAATTAGAAATAAAAGTTCATAAGCTGTATAATGCAATATAACATAAAGCCCACTTGCAATATTTTATTATAAATAATATATTTCACATTACGTCTGCTTTGATTTCAATATTTTCAAATAATTTAAGTTGCGACAACAGAAGTTCCTGTTGAATTTAATCATAAAAATGTTGTACTAAGAAAAAAAAAATTGTTAGATGCCTTATAAATATGTTATCAATTTTTAAGTGTTGTTCGTTCACAGCTCTAGTGGCCATCATGGTACTTTCATGTAAACATTCTCTTATCGGTCGGTAGCAGGGGTCAATGAGATGTCTACTAAATTTAGTTTCGATGCATTTATTATGCATGTGTTACTGGGCATGCTGCTTATGAACTTTATTTTACATGTCGTGTCTTACAAGCACTGAAACTTAATTATCTAATGACTATTAGCAATTTAAAACCATATCTCTTAAAATGTATTAAAATTAGTTGTAATTGGGACTTACGTAATTTTATAGGTACAAAGTAACAATTAAGTTTATTAAGTTTAAAAATAAAGTGTCTGGTGATAGGCAATGTAAATACCGTGATTTAAAACCAAAAACACACACATGCGCTACACACACACACACACACACACACATGCAACACACACACGAACATACGCACCGATTACCATACGCTATTATTGATCTATTGTAAATTTCTCATTTTAAGTGACAAATGTAATATGTCTTATGAGAAATAAAGATTCTTTAAACCTAAAAATCTAAAACAAATAAGTTTTAAAACAATATTTCACGCTTTCCGTATTGGGGTTAAACAACCGGCCGCGCACGTTGCTTGTTTTCTCGTATCTCGATATATGCACGCAGTGGCAGTATAAGCAAAGAATAGTAAGGTTTTATTCTGTGGTATAAGTTTATAACGCTTTTTCCTTACGTGGCTATTTCTACCATCCAACTCCTACCGCATGCCGCGGTAAGACTTCGATCTAATAGTTTAATCTTTAGAATTAGATAGTAGTTACTAAATGTTTATTATATTAATGTTGCATGCGTCATTAAAATGATAACTTTATTATGACATATCGCTAATTAGTTTAACAACATATGCATCCATAACATTTGCCCAGTGCGAAAGTTTATCAGAAATAATCAAATCGTTACTCTTGTTTTACATAGTACCTAACTACCTACCCACAATCAAAATAGTTATTTATCATGAAAATGTTTACTTTTTTATAAAAATGTGCAAGTCGTGTATAAATAAAACTAATTAATTTACATTCTAAGGAATCGGAGGTTGTGGCTGCAATACAAAAGTAGGTATCACGTCGTCATCAAACCACTACTGTCCTCCTGAAGGGCAACGGATTTCCTCTCGTAGTGAGAGGGATTTAGGCGCTGGCCTAGTGCGTTTTGAGAGACTTCACACACCTGTGAGAACATTTTAAGAAATCTCAGTCGTGTATGGTCCCTCGCATTTTTTTGCGGTACAGCAAATCATAATTGCTGTAAGCTGATATTTCGAAGTGCCACCACTTCGAAACATCAGTGCCAAGTGCGTGCACTTTTGATTTTCAAAGTAATGTGCGTTGCGGTTTCCGGTTCACAAATCTTTAAATTTTCCGCCAATCTTTAAAATAGAATAGAATATTTAATACTAATTACAAATAAAACGGATTTTAAATATCGATAACTTAACGATGAATCAATAATATAATCGATTCAGGTTTGTAGCTGAAATGTATTATTGGTTACGATTAGGTTACTTGACCCACGGGAGAGGTGTCATCTGTCCAATTGATTATACACTTCGATTCGCCAATTAGGTTATCGTTTAGTTCGCGCATCGTATATCACGGAATTAGGTCAGCGCAATAAGCAAATAATGATATGTAAGAAGGGTAATTTGCTTTGTCTCTAAGGTCAGGCGTTAGGATCGAATCTCGCGGTCACCGCTTAATGGATTTTAAATGCGTATGGACGAATGGTGCTACGTAATCAATGCGTACGGGTAGTTTACCTTTATCGAGTAGGAGTAGCAGACGAGCATGCAATCCACCTGATGGTAAGTGGCTACTGCCGCCCATGGACATCTGTAATCAACCCCCGATAGGATTAAATATTCCTACCTGAGGTCGGCCACAGATGCGCCGCTACCCCTGAGGACTAAGCTGGAACGCCTCGGAAAAGTCTGTCTCCCTTACCACACCCTTCAAAACGGAACACAGCAGCGCCTTAGACTGCCTAATAACAGGCAGAAATAGGAAAATTGGATCGAAAAAAGGATCGTTGCACTCTTGGCAGAGCGGTCGTGGTTATCTTGAGTTCAAGTCTTTTTAGGTTCCACTTCAGGGTAAGAGCCGCTTCTTTACTACAGCATAACGAGTATACGGGGATCGAGTGGTTCCGAACACCTTACCATGGGCGATAAAAATAGTTTGAAACTAAAAAAAACACGGTCTTATTGCTAATCGAACTAAAAACTAGAAAATAATTTTTAATTCAATTCAGAGTAAAAAGTTTGGGGTGCTTGGTATTTTAAATGTTAAAATAATTATTATATTGGCAATTATCTATGAGAGACTAGTTATGAACCGCAGTTAAATGCACATGTAGTTATTAGTTCGATTAGCAATAAAATCGTGTATTTTTAGTATTTTAAACTATTATTTTTCATTTTTTCGTCTGTGACAAATTAATAAATTGGGTAATTAATTAATCTAATGTGGATAATAGGAATCTGTTATGAAATTATGGCATTGTCATCGGTCCTTGATACGTGTGCAAAGTTTCAAATTAAGCAGAAATGTAGAAATTGGTGAAAATTGAGCCTAAAGATTCCGTTACATAGATACATACAACCCAAGTTAATAAAAGCGTGTTAAAAACTACTTTTACAATAACTTTTGCCAATTCGGATTGGTATAGGAAGGTAGAGAGTTGTATATTTTCTAACCGGCCAAATGAACTCCGCAAGGTTTAACAAAGGTTATTCATAACAACTGAACCAAGGGTTTAACTGTCCAAGGTCCCATGGTAAAAAAATCTATATTCTAGCGTGAAATAGTAGAAAAATAGTAAATACGTTTTCAAGCTTACCATGTTTATATGTATAGAGTAGACACTACAGAATGATATTTGTAAATAAATTACTATAGTCACTATTTCACAGGTTTCTAGTTACTTCAGCGTTAGTTAAGGACAAATCTAAACCTTGTGTTGGCAAATAAAATATAAAGTATGGTTATATAGCAAAAACGGCTACTGTATTTATATAATGAAGATTTACCCCACCATTGCCATCCCACCGAATGTTGTCTACCTAAATTCCTATGAAATTTCAAGGAAGTCCAAACCATAATTATGTTTTCCCAATATGATGGGAATTCCGCGATGATTAATTATTTTATTATATGTTTGTTGTTGTTAATGTATGATAATTAGCGATTGCTTATTTTTGGAATCTAATTAGTAGTTGGTTTTTGAAGACGTCATTAAATGAGATTGTATTTTCCTGCTTTTCTTTCCTAAATTTTCATAGAAATTTTCTTTGTTTGTTATGATATCAATTATCATTAATTTAAAGTATTGTATTTGGAATACTGTACAGATATCGGAATATTATGAAAAATGTACTAAATTAGCCTGTTGGGGCCTTTTCCTGTCACGCGGGCTTACGTTCGCACGCGTGAATTAACTGCAGTCTAGCCGCGACTCGTGCGTTTTGCGTGCCCGTATCTATGAAAGGGGAGGCTGAAAGTGCGTGCGTGCGGGACATGCTTGTTTGCGTAAACACGCATGACATGAAAACATACCTTATTTTCTTCAGTTAAGTTTCGAAATTATAAGATCGTTACGTAGGTACAAAGCGTCAGATGAATAGTTATATACAATTGTACTATTGTACCTACCTTAGAAAAAGAATTAAATTAGTAAAAAATATTTCAAAAATCACATAATAATCAGATCCGTAACATTCACGGAGTTTATTGTATCGCTTAATCATAGCTTGCCCTACAATGCCATGTTTTCTTAGGTGTTGTCTTCCTTTTTTGGTCCATATTACGTACATAAACATTTTCAACCTTTGCACTTTGTTGTGTATGTCACACGCTCACTTATTGTATTTGTATAAATGTATGAAAGACGCTGATAATGTTGATATTTGCGTATGAGTTAACACATGGTTTTACATTGTTAGAGGTGTTAAGATCGTTTTAATTTTCATTCAAAGTAAATAAGTACTATATCTAACGCTAATCAAAGATGATACTGATATACTCGTATAGCAATATAACTTATTCGACATAGATTCTCTTAAGTTGGATTTTGAAAATATCTACAATCCTTCAAAAGGTCGAAGCTTTTATGTGTACTAAAATGAAAATAATATTTTTATTCAATGACTAAAAAAACTGTTCCATTTGCGCTATAAGCTATTAAAATCGTTTAATCATCATCATCATGCCAGTTCGATATGATAATTATATTGATTTGTCATCCGATGTAACTATGCAAAATTTCAGCTCAATCGGATGCCGGGAAGTGGTTCAAACATAACTTGCAAGATTTGATCCGAACTAACAAACATACATACATACAAGTTAAATAAAAGCTTTTAAAAATAAAGGCAAAGGCCAAGTCGTATCACTTTGATTTCCCCGCAAGCTTGTAACAGATAAGAAAACACAGACGTACAAATTGTTGTTTTACATTTCCTATAAATGATTAGTAAAGAGATCAGAGGTCGCAGTCGTTGCTCTGCTGTGATTTCCTCAGAATAATAGGAAATTTTCTTATTTTATTAATTACTTTATCTTTTAAACTTTTTCGAATAATTACGTAGTTTTTAATTCAAACAATTATTATCGGAGTCGCTTTATCGATCCGTCACCGCCCCTTTGACGTAGCCATGTATTGTTTTATAAATATTATGTATCAGGTTTCGAAATATATATCGCCTGTAAATGTTTATATAATTAGACACTACAGGTATTTATATTAGTTCAGTGTCTATGATCTAGATTATCGTGCTTATAAAAGTAAATATATTATAGATTGGTAAAAAAAGTTGAATCATTTACTTGGGAGGTTAAAAATCGTATTCCTGAGCCAGTGCTGTCTGTCTGTCTGTCTGTCTGTCATAGGAACCGTAGCAAATAGGCACTTGAAATTTTATGGTCTGTATATGTGTACAGGCGCTTAAAGTACGCTAAAAATAAAAAAAATAATTAAAGAGGGTGTAAAAAACTATTTTTAAAATATATAACTATAGTTATGTATTCCATGTAGTACTTTCTATGGACAAATTGACAAATTTTATAACCAAAATATTGGATAGATCGGTTATTAATAACGTGCATTAGCCGCTATTACCGACTGACCGGTTTAAGACCGTAAAACGATATGCTTACGATACCTTACCCGTTCACTGGTTATCTTGTCAGAGAGTTAAAATAATGTATAATTTATTTAATGTTGTTCCGATGTCACAATCTTTCATATTCTTTAAATGCAGCCAGTATGATAATCGGGTTTGGGTATCAAATTTGGGGTCCCTTGGTTAAAGATGTTAACGGTAAATTCAGTTAGATTTTCAGTAAGAGATTGTAAATATAATTATTTGGTAGGTACTGCAACTATCAAATATTAATTTCAATGTAATTGTTAAGATAAATTTTAAATTTGGTCATGTACGAATCAAATCCTTATCAGCTTATAAAGCAATTATTAGGTAAACATTTCGAAAAATATGTATTTTCCATTATACACTTGGGGATTCTTACAGCAAGTTGGAATTACCCTTGGCGTATCTTTGTTATTATATTTTAAGAGCTTGCACTATGATTTTATTCAAATTGACGCTTGCATGGACCTAACCTCTTTTTATAATAGAAGCAAAAACCATTTAACACAGCGAAAAACAAAAAAATGTTTGAAAATAACATGTTTGTTGATTGTGGGTGCGCACTCATTTTTTACTTTTGTTTTTATAGTTAGGATATCCGCAACAATTCTTTGAAATGATTGATTTACCTGTTTCAATTTGCTATGTATCAATTTTTAAGATATATTTTTAAAACTTTAAACGACTATCTATTATTAGTGAAGAGATGGCGTAATTTATATTCCTAAGATTATTTAGTGTGCGAAAGTCTAAAATTGCGTGTTTTAACCTGTAGTAAGATTAAAGAAAGCCCTTATAACGTATTATTTAAATAAGAAATATTTATCCTTTTTATTAAATACTCCTTGTTTGTGTATATACACGTCGACATAAGGCATTCAGGAATTAAATCCACAGCTCCTAGCAGACCAAAAGTTCATTGAAAAGTAAAGAAGTTTGTTAACAAAAAACTATTTAATCATACTCTCAAATTAGGTTTGTTCACAAGTGCAAACACTTGTTTTGAAGTGCATCAAAGACGTCCAAATATAACCCTATAATATATTTAATCTCTTAGTGCAATTATATTTAGCTTTAGCCCTTTCGCCGGCGACATTTCTCTCGGAAACGCAAAATGAATATAAATAAACAAAGCACAGTGACGATTCGGAGAAGTAAAGCAGCAAGTACCAGTAGTCTAATATTATACAAGCGAAAGCTTTGTTTAATCTATGTTCACGGCACAACTATCATTCTTATGAATAGCTAAGAACCTAACCTATCCTATCCTATCCAATATACTTGGAGTTCTCAACATTTTACTTATAATGGACCGTTTCAAAACTTTTTTTTATTTTAGACTACCAACCCCTGAATTATTATGTTGCTGAACTAAAAAGCAAAGAAAATTGACGTATAACCACCAAAATAGAAGTCTGTGAAAGAAATCGATAGAAAAACGTGGTGCAAATATGCACGTGACCTTAGAAAATGCGTACTTCATTTTTAATTATTTACATACGTTTTATTTCACACATGGCGTAACCACAGATATCCTACACGGGATGTACCTACCATTTCCTACTTCTATAATATAGTTGTCGTAAAATTTTACACATTAAATTTTGCTATAATTTTAAGGACCTGCGATCGAAAATGCAAATTGGATTGAACTGTATGTAATGTAAGATTATTCTTTATTTTTGTAACAAAATATAATTGCTTAAACTAATTTGAATGACGTTCATCATGTAATGTTAAATAAACCTTGCATTGACCCAAAAGTAATTATCAATTGATTTAGAATAAACAAAAGGTGAGTGACCAATTTATATTGGTCAAAGTTGCTCTCTGTTATAATTTTTACAAAGTTATCAGCATCAACTATTGAACAACAATAACACATGTCAGATTGAAATAACAATTACGGTTCAATCACACTGGTTTTATCTGAAAATGATCGCGCAGTAATTGAGTTATTCGGTTACATTATTTTATGTTTAACGACCATCGCTGGTAAAGTCTTCGTTCACTTCGCGAGCGGTTTAAGGTTTTTATGGAGGATCCCGAAATGTTTATAAGTTTAAAAATATGTGTGATTATGACCCGTAGATGCCTCTACCTTTACATGTAAATCCCACCGAAATTCATTCAGTAATTATCAAGTTTAATTCATATACATAGGTTTTTTTATGTTCACATATGAAAAAAAGATTGTGATGATTAACAGCTAGTATTTGATTTGTTTTACAGCAAGTAAGTTTGTAAAATGTAAATCCGTAATTGGCTAATTAGTTTAACATAGAAAGTATTATATATATCATTTAAGTAGCTGTGGATTTTGTTGAATAAATAAATAAGTATTTCAGCTTAATACTTTATATTTCTTTCTCTAAATAAACATACTTCATTCTACAATTCTTTTGAAAGTGGTAGAATTAAAACTTAATGATTCGACAGCATAAGTAGGCACTACCATCTATTAAAAATTGTTAACCTCATATATATAGCATAACGCATTATTTAAATGTATGGAAAATTCCTAAACAGCTTCGTAGATACTAATTGCTATAATATATTTATTAGTAAGATTAAATGGAGCAGACGTATAACAGCAACAATTAAACTATGCATATGATAATTTTATTTTACGACCCCTTATACCAATTGCACTAAAATATTTTAAATTTATACAACTCATACTTCTATTCTACTTCAATGTGAAATTCGCAAAATTTAATCGTTAAAATAAGTAATTGTTGCAATTTTTATTTCGAAAAAAGAAAAAGATCTACCCTCATAACGTTCTTAAAAATCATCGTTTTTAAATTTTCGTTTTTATTTTACTAAAGGACTTTTAAACACTCTCTAATTACTTCTATGTTTGCGTATATAACTCACCTTCATATTTAGTTCTTTCAACACTACAAGTTACACTGGCCACGCGCCCCGTTGTATTGACCTACGACCGTCGCCTGTGCTGGTGGCTGACACTTCACTGACATATAATCGTAATCACGCATCGACTTTCCAAGTTTCAACTGGGAACTCCGATTGGATCGATTGGAGATGCGCGTGCGCTGCCGCTGTCACCGACGAAGTAAACACGTTTTTTATAAGCGTTCGTAGCACGGCACGGGAGCTGGTTCCCTTCGTGCACCGGTCTCACTGCAAGCTATCAACTGATTTATGGGTTATGAAGCTATAATATCGATTTGGTTTTTAAAGTTATTATTTTGAAATTGTGCTTTGAACTTCATTGCTCAAATTATATTAAAATATTAGGTATTTCTATATTATTTTTAAATTATAAATAAATGTTTCTCGTTGTGTTAACATCCTTTCAGTTATTATATTGATTGGTCCTGTGTGGTATCAATTTAATTATGTGGCAACAAATGTATGAAGTAAAAATGACAATTATAAATACCCAAATATGCTTGTTTATGTGAGTATCAGATATTAATTAAATAATGATCACTTGTTTCAACGGCGAAGGATATTATTTTGATGAAACCTAAACAGTTCAAAGTTCTTTAAGAAAGTTCTCAGTGTATGCGTGTGTCCTTTTTTTTTGTTGACGAGGGGGAAACCTTCAAAAGGTACCCGACGCCGTGGGAGCGACGACGGGTTATGTGGGAAAACCCTCTCGGTGACCGTCTTCAGCGCTGCGTAGAGGACTCCGGGATCTCCTAAGGAACGTAACCGGAGTCCTCTTGGCGCGTGGCCCCGTCTGGCTCCGCCCAGATGATTATGAAGCTCGCCACTCCGTGTGGAGCGTACGACGGTATGAGGTCACACATACCATCGTTCTTCCCGGGGTCGCTAGCCAGGCGGTTAGAGCTCCCACTCTTGCCGCCCGCAATCCCCAAAGCCCCCTTTTAGTCGCCTCTTACGACAGGCAGAGGATACCGTAGCCCTATTCTGGTCCCGGAACTACAGGGACAGTATGCGTGTGTCTACCAATTTAAGTTGAGTAGTAAGTTGAGCAGCATGGTGGACTATGGCCTTAACCCGTCTCATTCTGACAGGAAACCCGTGCCAACCGTGTGAAACAGTGAACAACGTGTGAACAAAATGATTTGGTTCTTGAATAAGTGAATTCTTCTGCTGTTTTATCATGAAGCTCAAGCATGAAGTATTTTTTATTTATCTTCTATATGTGAACTATTACTTGCTATAATCATAAATCTAAACTATATGCATAAATCATAACTTTTTCTATTCTCTTTCCATTACACACACAATAACGCAAACAGCCAGACCCAAATAGATAATGAAACATCATCATTTACATATCTGTCTGGGGGTCGAATCCGGAACCGGTATGGTGTCGCTCCGCCACGCAGGTCGTCAATAAACATGAAATGTAAGGTTCCAACCCCTTTACCCGATATATTTGGATAAGGTTATATTTAATCGCTTATTGTAGGGTATAGAGCATGTGCCTAAACGAAAGCGAAAACGCATAAGATGCAGTGCATTGTCGCCCATCTCGTTCATTTGCATGAAATTTTGTAATTGTACGACACGATAAGTTTATTTTTGCTGTACTGATATTTTAATTGTATGTATGTATGAACGTATGTACTAAATACGGCGTTCGACTTACGAGACAAGTCGTACACGACTCGATGACTTGCGTATGTTTGACTTACCCACAACCTTTGTTTTTAGGGTTATATACAGTAATCGAAGGACAGTCTACTAGATAGATATATAGTCTACTAGATACTAATCCTAAGAAATCCGTCTTTACATTTGTCTTATGGACTAAAATTGATTTGTCCTTTGCTCACACCTTTTAAGGATTACCCTTTTTTTATAATTTTCATAAAATATGTCATAATAGGGAATATCTTAGGAAGTAATTACCTATGGGAGACTATAAAGTGAAATGTATAGAGACCCCTAATTTTTAACTGTAGCAAAAAGATATACCTAACTACCGTCTTTTGCGTTATATTTTTTGCAAATTGAAGTAAGGAACAAATAATACGAACTAAGCAATTAGGAATGCAATTTTGCGATAAAAATCCTGAATTGAAAAAAAGTGGAAACACAAATCTTTTATTTATTTTTTGTGTATGATAATGTATGAATAGTATTCGTTTGTAAGATGGCATGAAACTCTAATCGCGTTTCCCGCTCACACTTACTCGATTTTTTATTTAACTGGACGGATAATTAGGAATAGCAATTATTGACCCATCGATTTTAAACTCAACAGTTTTTTGTGTGTTGTTTATAAATTCCGATAATATTTTTTACACTTGGGTTTTTATTTATCCCACCTGATTTAGATTGTAGAATTATCTTTGCGAATTCATATCTACTTATATTCTACGTTTGTTCAGACAGATAAATATATTGATGGGAAGTAGTTATGATTCTGATATGACTGATATAGTACTATGTAAGCTTGGATCACTGTGGTGTTACTGTGATACGTTATCTACTCTGTACTAATAGATCGAAGCGGAAATCCTTTGCCTATCTATTTTACTCCTGTTGCGTTTCGTCTACATAAACACGTTAACATGGCTGTGATAGCATAGTGGTTGGAACTCGCCCTCTCGCTCGAGGGGTCCGAGGTTCAAATCTCAGGTTTGAGATGCGTTCTACTTTTTTAAATTTATGTGCGTATTATAAATTGATTGTCACTTGCGCTTGTTTGATTGAGGGATCTTTAAAAAACAATATCAATGGTAGGTATGTGAGTTCTACCAAGACGCACTTGGCCAGCGCGGTGATCTATGGCCTGATCCTTCTCATTGTGAGAGGAGACCCGGTGCCCAATGCCCAGCAGTGGAACAGTAATAGGTTGACGACGACGAAGTTAACGTTTGGATGTACTTTAGGAAAAATCAGGTCCTAGGAACACATTTATTTTGTGAACTTTTGTTTTTTACTGTTGGCAATCCTGTCTTATTTAAGATCAGTCAAAGATTATGTTTCTATCCTTGGGTGCTAAGTAGGAACGTTTTGAGAAGCATTGCATGTACAGGGAATACGTACCTGCAGTTCTATTGACCTACCATTTGTATCAACTTTAATATTGAGTATACTTCTTACAATCCTCTATGAAAAATGATATACCTACTACCAAACATCTTCCTTTTTCAAAATCTGTTTCGAAATGTTGTTGAATATGAAAGTTTCTAAAAATCGCCAGAAGATGGCATTGCTTACAGTTCTTACTCATCTGAGTCGATGGACACTTTGCTCGTTATAACGTCGTTCCAGCGTTGTAATACAGATGGCGCCACATAATACATTTTACTTCGAACGTATTACTTAATAGTTTGTAAAAATGTTATACAATCCCCTCCGATGTCAAAAATGTATTTTTATTAAACAAATATGAACTCCGTACAAAATTTTCATTTATTTACAAAAATAGGTACTTATTTATTAAATTTAGGTACTTTAACTACGTAACAAACACAAACAAATTATAGGTATGTCAAACATTTAAATAAAAAAGTTAGTGCACATTATTTCATTTCATAAATTAAAAAGATTAAATAGATTCAATTTAATAGATTAAGATCTAAAATAGAGATGCTGTTTACCAGCATATAAATAAAAAAGTAAAATATAATATTTGCTAAAAACATAATTAAATGCTTACTTACAAATGTATTTTAATTAACATTATCTTATTTAAAATATTTTAACATTGTTTTTACTGACGGTGAACCTTATAAGAGGTTTTGCAATCTCCTAGGAGGCGATGCTTTAAAAACATCAAATAATCTAAGTCAGTACTTTAAAGCATCAGATTCAGTTCCTCTCGTCCATGGTGTGGTCAATGGTATTCTGGATGACTCCCTCCTCGTCATCGTCTCCAAGGGCCAGGTACCTCTCTACAGGACCGGCCATGCAGTTCAACAAGCCACGCTTCAGCAGGGCCTTAACAACGCGCTTTCTAAATACCACCAGAAGAAGGAATATTAAAAATCCTTGAAGCATATTAAAAATGTCTAATATGTACCTGAAAATAAAAGCTGGTTGTCATAGGTAATAATTGGCTTAGTGAGAGTCGAACCGCACAGGTAGGGTTCAGTACCTCCAAATTTTCATTTTTTTATTTTTAGTATTCCTTATCAAAGCAGCTATAGAAATAAATACATTGTGAAATTTTGAATTACTATTACGGTTTAATGCGTAAAAATATTATGTAGCACTTAGCGTCGCGGCATGAATTTCGGCTTATTAAGTCGCAAGTTAAAAACACAGGCACGCACCTTACATTGCTCAAAATTGTTTGCGTAATGCGCATTAGTGTTTAATTGTCACTTTTTAAACGGATTACGAGAACACCGTGAGGTGTAGGCCGCCTTATTACGTACTCTAAAAAGTTCTCAAAGGTGCTTGAGCAGAAGTGTTGACTATGGCTTAAACCTTTTTTGAAATTACAGACAGACAGTTTGATTTGTAAATAGATATAGATTACATAAATATACTCACCATATTACATGTTTTTCCATTAACGAGCTTATCATTTCGGTTACCCACGGCAAACCCATTATGATGAACATACGCAATGACATGATGAATCTGAAAGCATAATCATTATATTTTAACACATTCCGACGATTATGTCCACGTATCGTATTATCTGTTTACTAAATAAATATAGTTCAAAAAACTAAAAAACACGCTTTTATGATAAAATTAACTAAAAAGTAGAAAATCTAAATGAATCTAGGAATCAATTAAGGAACAGTAAATAGTATAATTGTGAAATAAATCTACAAAGTTTGAACGAAATCTGGCCGTTTAAAGTGGGTCAAAATCGCGCCCAAAGAAGTCGGTTACAAACATACAAACAAACATACAAACATACAGGTGAAGCTAATAAAAAGCGTGTAAAAACAAAAATCTTATGATACGATCCTACGGAGCTACTATATCCTTTGTCTGTCATATGCCGCGACCCAAATGGGGCTTCCGAGGATGCGGGCGGCAAGAGTTGGAACTCGAGCAGAAGAGGAACGTAGGAAGAACGACGGTATGTGTGACCGCATACTGTCATCAATAGTAACAGTGCGAATATAAATGTATCTAGGCTGACCTTGATAGGGGTAGCGCGCTGGGAGGCTTAAGTTTGAAATCCCTGAGTTCTCCACATAGCGCTGAGAACAGTTACCGGAGGATTTTATTAGCTAAACATCCCACATAACCCGGTGTCGTTCCCGCCGTAACAAAAACGACACATAAAAGATGTGACAGCGGTGCCTCCGAAGTTAAACATCATAGGTTCTAGACTTATAAAATTAAAAAAACATAATACGAAAAATAGAAATGATGTACTTACTTGTATCGTAAAGTTTTAACGTGACTTGACGAAAATGAACGTCGCCAAAGGTAAATAGAAGTGTAAATAAAAGTACAAGTATTCGCCACGATGAGAATCGTCATCACACTGTACAGGTAGTACCACTGCTGCTTTTTACCTGTAAATAAATTATTGAATATTATTATTTTGTAATGTAGTAAATACTATTATATCTAGCAAAAGGCATACCTTGCCGGCGACAGAGGGCCCGGTTTGGGGGCGGCAAAATCTGATATAAACAAGAAGTGCTCTGATTCATGGCAATTTGCCATTTGGAAATCATGTTAAATACAGAGGAAACATACTTAATCAATCAACCCCAGATAAGATTGTATCCTACCTGAGTTTGGCGACAGATGCGTTGTTACGAGGGTGCGTTTTTAAGTCCGCGGAATGGCAGGGTTGGAGAGGGGATAGCGGGCTCGTTAAGGGCGGTACGTGTTAAGTGACTCATAAATAGTATAAATATAAAGTTTTATCACAATTGCATCATTAGTTTTAAAACTATCGACAATTAAACAACTCAATCCGGAAGAAAATTGGAAGTATGGAGAAAATCGAGCATCGCACCGTTATAAAGTTCCTTACCAAGCAAGGAAAGTCTGTGCAAATCATAATGGAAGAGATGTAATCGGTTTACGGGGTCTCTTGCCCTGGAAAAACGATGGTTTACAAGTGGAACAACCTTTTTAAGCAAGGCAGGGATTCACTTGAAGACGACCCACGACCAGGACGGTCTGTTGAGGTGACCATTCTGGAAACGATAGCGGAAGTCGAAAAATTAGTACTGGAAGATGCTCGGCTAAAGAAGAAACATCTTGCAGAAATGGTTGGAGTATCGGATACAACCATTTTTAAAATTCTGCATGACCATCTTGGCATGACTAAGGTCAGCGCGCGGTGGGTGCCGAGAATGCTCACGCCGCCTCAGAAACAACAGCGCGTTGAATGTTCCCGTGCGTTTTTGAACCTCTGTGGAGAAGATAAGGATATTGTACTGAATCGAATTGTTACTGGAGATGAAACTTGGGTTCACCATTATGAACCTGAGTCTAAACAAGACTCCATGCAGTGGCATAAAAAGGGTACAGCACCTCCTAAAAAGTTTAAGGTGTCACAATCGGCCGGCAAACTCATGGCGACAGTCTTTTGGGATGCAGAAGGAATTTTGTTAATAGATTACAAAGATAAAGGTGTCTCTATAACCGGAGAATATTACGCAACAATCTTGGAGCGGTTAAAAGAAGCCATCAAAGAAAAAAGACGAGGAAAATTATCCAGAGGTGTCCTGCTGTTGCACGACATTGCGCCCGTACACAAGAGCCGTATTGCACTGGCTGCCCTGCATAAGGTGGGCTTTGATATTTTAAATCACCCACCCTATAGTCCAGACCTGGCTCCCAGCGATTATTATCTCTTTCCAAAAATGAAAAAAGAGCTTCGTGGAAAGAAATTTTCTACAGACGAAGAAGTAAAGGACGCAATTTCCTCGTATTTTTCCGACAAGGACAAAACATTTTTTTATGAGGGTTTAAATAAGTTAATACAAAGATCTGAAAAATGCATTCGTCTTGCAGGAGAATATGTAGAAAAAGAAAAATAATTTTGACATTTTATTTTCGCTCCTTGTCCCTCATTCCGCGAACTTAAAAACGTACCCTCGTACCTCAGAAGACTAAGTTGGAACGCCTCGAACAACGCCTCGTTTATCACAAACTTTAAAAATTAAACATTACTAAATACTTTTGATGACTTACTATAAAACCAGCAGCTGCTGAACCCTATGCCCGGTTTCGAATGGTCACCGGGGTGGTAGTTGACAATCACCATGCACAGCGTCAGAATTGCGGGGCACCCCCATGCGTACAGAGCGTACCAAGAAAACGTCTTCCAGTCATAATTATTTACCATAGGTCGCCTGAAAACGACATTTATGTATTACTAGCTGACCCGGCAAACGTTGTGTTGCTATATAAATAAAAAATGTTAAGGGTGAACAACCCTTATCACTTAGGGGTATGAAAAAAGATAGTAGCCGATTATCAGACCTACTGAATATGCATATAAAATTTGGTGTAAATCGGTAAAGCCGTTTCGGAGGAATACGGTCATTGTTACACGAGAGTTTTTATATACAAGACAAGATATATGTATATAGAAATATATGCTTGTCCTTTCTATCCGCCCTTTGTGCATACTTCATTCATTCCATTACCACTAAAATTGCAGTGCAGTATAAATCGACAAAAGTATGACTTTTGTAAAGTAAGCTTATATTCTAAATGAGATAACTAAATATAATCATTTTTTTAAATATCAACTTCCAAAAAACTTACCTCATATTTAATAAAATTTGTATTGCTATTGCATTTGTCCAAAAAAAGCTTGAAACTAAGGAATAGTACATCAAGAAGCCTGAAATAGACCAAAATAAGTGAATACAAGAAAACTTGATTCAATATAAATAAAAAAAGAAACATTTCGACTCCTACTAGAAAACAGATCGGACTACAATCACGTGTTCTTCTTGAATCATAAAAAAAATGTTGTTTCCTGTTTCTTGAATATAATATCCTACCTCGTATTGCACACCAGGTCATGTCAGAATACTCCATTATTTGACTTATACCCAGTAAACCCAATGCAATCGAAAAACTGGTGCATAAACTTGCTATACTTTTCCCCTGAAGGTCTCTGTAATAATAATTTAATTTTACTTGTGTAAAACATTAGTGCAATGGGTAAAAACAACTTTATTACCAAGCCTCCGCTGTCTGTTCGTCTGTCGACGAGGTTCTGTCTCCTGATACGACATAATTTTTTTACAGTTATGTATTTATTACATAAATACAAAGAAATAAATAATAAAGGACGTCAGGATTACAAAGTACAAAATGCATGCTACTTTCATACATACATACATGCTACTTTACATCTGCGCCTTGTGCGGCAACTTCAGTATGAACCACGGGCGGCAAACTCATCCTGCACCGATAACGGCTGTCACTTTCGCTGTACCACTATCGTGTAAAGTTATAATGCCCTTAAAACTATTTATTAATTATACCAACCTTATGTCTGGAAGGGCTGCGTACACAATTGTTGTTATAGTCAAAAAAATAATCGAGATTAACATACAGTAACCCAAAACTCTGTTATCCTCTTCTCCTTCTACACAATATGCTATCAGATAATCAGTTTCAATTGAGGTATTTACCATTTCGGTTATTAAGCAAAATCTAAAACAAGATTGAAATTTAACTTTCTTATAAAATATACACAGTAACATAAACGTAGTATAATAGCAAGGTAAAATAAAGCTAAAATGACTACAAATTTAGGCCCAACTTCCGCGATTAGCTTTTAATGTATAACAACTCGTATGTATACAGTAATGAATGAATTACAACTGTGGCATATGCTCTAAGCCACATAGTAAGACTTTAAAGGGATGGTATCTAAAAGACGAATGATCGATGGGTCGAAATGTTTCCGCCATAAGAAATGACAAATTGTTTAAAGAATTGTTTTATCGTATGTTAAAAAAAATTGAAACGGGAGGACATTTCGCTGACTCGGAGATAAATTCTTCCGTTCTACCCCTTAGAACAGTTCAGAAAAACACTTGACTTTTTTTCGCCGATCTGTTTGTATAAAAACTTAACACCATGGATATTAACCCAAATCCCCCCTTCCCACTCTTTAAAAAACTATAGCTACACCCATCCTTGTAGGCTACACTGATGAATGTGATCTAAGGGACACCATATCAAAGGTTATGCAAGTTGTAAGCATTTTTTTAAACAATATTATCAAATTTAATTAGACTAAATTATGTAGGGAGTAACATAGCATATTTTTTTATTAGATTAGTGCTAGTGGGCGGAGACGGATAAACACATAAGATATAAGTCAGATCAATACTTACACATCTCGTTGCACTTCGAATTTGCCGTCCTCCATATTAAAGAATACTTCGCCCGAGTCTGTTATAGTGGTGTTTAAGTGTTTTGGGGATATTATATTAAACCCCAATTCACAATTAAGCAACATTGGGGATGTATTGTTTGTTCTCACATCTAAACAGTGGTCTTGATGTCCGTCCATCGTTAAAGCACTAGATCTGGTACAACACAGAAGATCATCGGGAACTGCTGTCACTACCCCGAGTATAATGAGGATCAGAATAATCATTTTAAACGGCACCATTGTGTCAATTTAGTAATATAATCATACTTGCATGTCACATATAAATCGCTTTGATTGCGGTCTCTATGTTTACAATACACACGGCCAGTCGCGTTTGCTGGTCGCTTTTAAACTACTGCTAACTTTATGACATGCAGACATAAAATATGTTATCTAGCATTAATCGTTATCACCACAGTGGGTCAGTAAGTATATTGCTGACCCAGCTGTATATAGATGTTTTCTACGAATAAGATGAGTTCAGGCTAAAATCAACCACGCTGGCCAAAGATTAATATTAAGAAGTCCATCAACACTCTACCTTCTACTTTTGTTATACAAATATTATTATTAAAAGAAACTTGTAAGCAGTTTCTTTTCTGAAAAACATTCTGTAAAATTTATTTTCTTTTTAATTAAAAATCACTTCAGGACCCTGGTTAGCCACGGGTCCGACTGTCCGACTTGTAAAAATATATTCCTCCTTTAAAAACAATTGGTTTTATAGTGACATTATCAAATACGTTGTTACGTCATTTGTTCGGAACGAATTTTTAAACTCATTCTGCATTTCGAAATAAAATTAATAATATCATAACAATTGATATCAAGCGCCCCACGCTTTTCGAACATTAGCATTAACTCTCATCAATCATTTTATTCTTACATTAAGAATATTTTGATTAACAACGAAAGCGGGGGTTTTCAGTTTTTCAAACTATTATTAATTTAAATAATTCTTTTGTTTCAGCTCTTACAAATGCTGAAGTTCTACGCTCGGTTCGAGATCAGCGACGAAACGGGTGATCCGATGACTGATCGTGACATGACCCTGCAGCATTATTCCAGGATCACATCCTTACAGGTAATTCACAAGTCTTGGTGTTCACGACTACCAGACTCTTGACGTCGAAATCGCAAGTGACTAAGGAATAAATCTGGTTCGAGATGCATCAAGGATTAGAAGCAGCGTCCTATTATGAATATCACGACTAAATTCGTTAACATATTTCTCATATACAGTATGCGGTCCACCTGAAAGTAAGTGAGCACTGCTGCTCGTTGACATCTGTTAAACTGTTCATGCAGAACAGGGGTTTTATTTGAGGCCAATCACAGATGCGGTGCCACTCCTGACGATCGAGATGATTATCACTTGCATTACCAATGGTACCCAAGTATCAATGGTAATGGTAAGAAAGTACAATTGGTAATGGTATTCCACTACAAACGAATTATTCAAATTAGTTTATTTTTAACACGCTTTTTTATGTTCATACTTAATTTTCGCAATTAAGATTTGATCGACTTTGACGCACTTATATGTGGAGTTCGAACACAACTTAGTCCTAAGGGTAGCATCTGGGGACGATTTCGGTTGGGACTCTTTTCTAATTCTTTCTGGGGCTGATTACAGATGTTCATGAGCGTCTTACCATCAGATCAACTACAGTTGCCACTCATTTGCTATCTCATTATTATAATACAATAATTAGCTTTTTCAACGCATGCGGTGGAATTAGATTGCATCATAATACCACAATATATAGGAAACAAATATGCCCAAATAATAAAATACGTAATAAAAATTGTAATACAGAGAAATGAATGAATGAAAAACCCGCGTACCTATTGTTTTATCGTTTGCGTAATGAGTAACGCATTTAAATGTTATTTGTGTTCGCAAACAGCATTGACGATAATATTATCGAAATATATATTGTTATCAGAAAGCGGCGTTCTCGAAATTCCCGGACTTGCGGCTGTTTTCCCTAGCCAACGTGGCCAGTGTTGACACGAGGGAATCATTGCAGAAACACTTCGGAAATTTGAGGTGAGTAAAGCAATGAGGCAATGAGGTATGCCCCCAATTATATGTCCGGCTTGAAGAGTAAGTAACAAAATAGACTTATTGCGTCTGATACAAAAGGTACAAAAGTTTTTGATTGGCCCAAATTGCATGTATAACATACTACTGTTGATCGTAATAAATGCCATATTGGTATGATTTACCCACTGTTATTAGATCAATTTGGTATTCCTCCTAATATGGTTGCTATTTTATAATAATAATCATATATTTTCCAAAAAAAAATAAAGCTTGACAATAGTCAGCAATTCCGCGTTGGACTGTCCTTGGTTTCGTCTAAAATTAATATAATATTGTAAATGATTCAACTGAGGGCGGGAGACACGGAATGATAGTCGGTTGGTACTTGCACAAAAGCGTGTATTCATAAAGACGGCGTAAAGCGGACTGGCGCGGCGAACGGGGGAACGAGCGAACGAAACTCGCGGCGCCGGAGACGTAGGTAAAGGCGCGAGCGAACCGATGCTATATAAGGCGGCGTTACAGTCTCCCCCTTTTGACCTAGTCAGGTGACCTCACGACAGGTCAAACACCAGTAAAACTTACGCGACAGGGTTTTTACGAGGACGACCGCGCGGTCTTTTAGGACATACAGGCTCCGGCTGATCGTCCTGACGAGCGTGGTATCGACGCAGATCCCTGGTGTGGTACTTCCCCAAAATTTCGTCGGGTCTACCACAACGAGACAAGATGTATGTAGTTGGACTAATCTTCTTAGTTATAACATACGGACCATCTTGCCGTGGGGCGAGTTTTGAACTGAATCCCTTACTAGTACTACTTAATATATGACCGCGTAACAAGACTAAGTCACCTGGAACATAACCCTCGGCGTTTTGACGAGTCTTGTCC
The DNA here is from genome assembly GCA_014595695.2 of Epargyreus clarus clarus. Classification (NCBI taxonomy): domain Eukaryota; kingdom Metazoa; phylum Arthropoda; class Insecta; order Lepidoptera; family Hesperiidae; genus Epargyreus; species Epargyreus clarus. Next base: position 1,003,076 of record JACTTY020000048.1, on the reverse strand, counting down.
TTAACGCGTTTCTTCTTATCTTGCTCATTCTCGATGCTTTCCTTAGCATCTGAGAGAATACCGGCTAGCTTGAGCAAATAAGGCGTGATCTGAGGGACATAATTCTCGGTCTCAACTATCGCTCGAAGGTCACTTTGAACAGAGATGGGCGAACGCAATTCCCTGGCAAAAGTAAGAAAGGCAGGAGTCTGCTTTGTTGCTTGGGTCAACGAAGTATTCAAAGCGAACCGGATAAACGGCAAAGCTTCGGCCCACTGTCGGTGCTCCTTCTCAACTAATATGGCGAGTTGGACTTTTAAATCCCTGTTCTTCCGTTCCACGGGATTAGCTTCTGGATGGTACAGAGGTATCAGATTTTGTTTGACTCCCAGAACAAACATAGCGTGCTGCATGACATCGGCTACAAATTGCACACCGTTGTCAGAAATCATACGCCTCGGAAGTCCAAACCTCATGAAGACTTCATTGACTAATGTTTTCGCACAGATCTGGGCCGTGGCCTCGGTGAGAGCAAAGAGTTCCACCCACTTGCTTGTGGTGTCCTCGACTATCAGGATCCACCTCTCACCTAGAGGTCCTTTGGGTAAAGGCCCAAAGAGATCGACGGCGACAACTTCAAAACGCTGAGCCGGAACTGGTGTTTGGAGCAACCCAGCTGGTTTCACATTGCTCGGCTTGTAGCGTTGACATTCTACACAAGTCTTGAGATATTCTGTTACATAACGACGCATCCCGGGAAAATAAAAACGTTCGGCAATGCGGTGAAGAGTTCTCTCTATACCGCCATGACCGGAAGTTGGAGAATCATGACATTCCAACATAACCTGTTTCCTAAGGCTTTCAGGAACGACGAGCTGCGGTTCTTCGGTGTCAGCCTCGATGTACCTGTACAACACTCCTCTAACAAGGTGGTATCCTCTTTCGGTCCACGTTTTAAGAGCTACTTCATCTTTTCCTTCCAGGTCTTTAAGGATCTTCGAAACTTCGGGGTCATCGAGCTGAGATTGACGGACGTTCGTCGCATCCCATCGAGGTACCTCTACGATAACTGTACATACTCCACAGGACTCGCGAGTATCCTCTTCGCAGGGCGGTCGACTCAGCGTATCCGCGATGACGTTGGCCTTTCCCGGTGTGTAATCGACTTGAAGATCGAAAGACTGGAGCTTCATGGCCCATCGTACCAATCTACCGGTTGGTGACTTCAGGGTAAGTAACCACTTGAGCGGTTGATGGTCGCTGGCAACACGAACTGGATGTCCATCAATATATCCTCGGAACTTCTCACAAGCCCATACGACGGCAAGAGCCTCCCGCTCGGTCGTTGAATAATTACGTTCTGCTGGCGTGAGAAGTCGGCTCGCGTACTCAATGGGTTTTTCTTCACGTGATGACTCCCCCTGGAGCAAAGCGGCGCCTAAGGCGTAATTGCTGGCATCAGTGCGGATAACAAACGGCAAACTATAATCCGGTTGGGCGAGTATTGGCGTTGAGGTGAGTAACCTTTTCAGTTCTGTAAACGCATTGACTTGTGCGTCACCCCAGATCCAAGACTGAGCCTTTTTAGTGAGCATCGTAAGAGGCTGTGCGACCTTCGAAAAATCTGGCACGAATTTCCGGAACCAAGAACAGGTCTGCAAGAAGCTCTTGAGATGCTTTACGGATGTAGGTTCTTTCATATCAGCTATGGCCTTGATCTTATCAGGATCAGGTGATACTCCTTGAGGCATTATGATGTGACCAAGATATTTCACACTCTCCCGAGCAAAAACACATTTATCCCGGTTGGCTCGGAGGTTGAAGACTCTAAGACGGTCAAATACAGCACGGAGATCCTCAAGGTGTTTCACGAAGCTGTCAGAAATTATAATAAGGTCATCGATATAACCTAAGACTGTGGTGTTTTTGAGAGAAGAACCCGAACGAAATCGGTCAACGAGGCGTTGAAACGTCGCGGGCGCATTTCGTAAGCCAAAGGGCATACGTTTGAAACGGTGAACCCCAAAAGGTGTGACGAAAGCGGTTTTATCCTGGTCGGCTTCTCGAACACACACCTGCCAGTACCCGGCGCGAAGGTCTATTGTGCTCATGTAACAACTCTTACCGGTGTACTGCAGTAGGTCGTCGATGATCGGCAATGGATAGGAATCACTCTTGGTGACGGCATTAAGCTTTCGATAATCGACGCAGAAACGGTAAGTTCCGTCTTTCTTTGGAACGAGTAATGCTGGCGCAGCCCATGCAGACTCGCATTCTTCAATAATGTCTTGCTGTAACATCTTCTCGAGCTCGGCTTCCATAATAGCCCTCTTAGCTGGAGTGAGGCGATAAGGAGGAACTGCAATGGGAGGATGATCACCCGTTTCTATTCGGTGCTCAGCAAACGGTGTTGGACCTCCCCCTTCCTTAAAAACGTCTTCATACTCCTGAAGTACTTCAGCAAGTGTTGTACGCTCACCTGGTTCCAACATCGTACCCTCATCTGCCCTCAGAAAATCCGCGGAAGCACACCCCATAAGACTGCGGAAAGACTCGCAGTGCAAGCGGTGAGTAACATGAGGTCGATCAGCCGTGAACCATGTATTACGATGCATGTTAATAGTAATGCGCGCTTTGCGCAAGAAATCGACGCCTAGAAGAGTTTCGTTGTTGACGGCGTGCGGAAAAATAACGAAGGTGGTAGGTATTACTACATCAGTTCGATCGAGCCTTACCTTTACATGTACTAGTTTGACATCCAGTGTTTGAACGACTCCGTCCGCGAGCTTCACTGACATGACACTATCGCGAAAAGGTAAATTTAGCCTTTGGAATAGTGCATAAAGTGAGGCTCCAGCAATGCAACGCTTGGCAGCCGTGTCAACTAAACCCGTACCGGTATTACCACAAATCTCGATATAAAGAATGGGACGGCCCTTACTAGAATCTGAAACACGCGATTCAGTCGGTCGCCCCGTCCGCAAAACCGTTCCGCTCATAGGCAAACATGCATAAGTAGGTACAGCATCATTCTTAGATACATTATTACTATAACCGTTGAAAGGTAACTTGTCTTCCAGAGGCAAAAGTTCGCGAGTAGGTATGTTATCACAAATTGAAGACTCAAAATCATTAGCCTTGGACGCTGTCGGCATGCGTTTGAGTTTCGACTCGGGCCGTGAAGACAAGTGTCCTTGAACCTTACACTTTTTCAAATTTCTTTTACACATTTTATCTTTTGTAACATTACGAACATAAACAGAATCATGATTTAAACGATTACAAATAGAAACATCACTCGAACATTTGCAACCCGAGTTAGAGTTCTGTAAAACATTAATGGACGCGAAAGAGTTACATTTTACGCAGTTAGGACGGATAACACCTATTCGACCGCAACCGTAACACGAAATTTGAGAACCGGACACTTCACTCTTACTTTTAATTTTCGGACACAAATCGCGCGAATGTCCCGATTTACGACAATAAACACAGAAAAGTTTACCTGCACTCGACGAAAGTCTTACTACTTTAGTCGTGTCGTCACTCGTAGAAGTAGCGGTCAGCAACGGCGCGTTTGATGCGTTTCCCGCGCTTCTAACCGACGCGACGGCCGGCGGCGGCGGCACGCTCGCACAAAGGGCGGGCGACGGCGCGGCGGCGGTCAAAGTCGGCGGCGGCGCGCTACAAAGGGCTGGCGGCGGCACGCTTGTACTCAAAGCGGGCGCCGCAAAGCCGCGCGCGGCGAACGAAGGGAGCGTTTTCTTTTGATACACATGAAAACCGCGCAAAGTACCGACAGTACTTGGATACGCTGGCGCTTCATTGATGGTGTCCTCTATGTGTCTGGCTTTACTTATCAAATCTTCGATGCTGTGAACGGATTCTCTACTGACACGTTCACGAATTATGTTGTTGAGTAAACCGTAAATCATATCTAACTGTATTCTTTCTTCGATCGTATAGGGTAGTTTCGCCAACAGAGCACGGAGGCGAGTCACGAAGACCTCTGCACGTTCGGAGCGCTGGTCTGACGCGAAGATATCCCTAAAAATCTTATGCGGAGGCCTAGGAGCTCCATACATTGAACGTAGGCGCTTGAGTGCGTCGTCCCACGATGCGATCGACGATTTAACTCCCCTGAACCAAACAGCGGCCTCTCCCTCTAGGAGCATCGGAAGGCCACGTAGTGCATGGTCGTCACTGATGTTAGTGCACTCCTTGTACACACATATAGCGTCGACGAATGCTTCTACGACTTCTGAGTCCTGCTTTGATCCATTGAAACGAGCGGTACAATTCGCGAAGTTTCCAGTCTGAACCATTGATGACATGCCTGGAGACGTAGGGCTGGTAGAGCTCTGGTTGAGCGTGTGCGAGTTCAGAATAGATTCAATAAGCTCACGATTCGACTGAGCTTGAGCTCTGGCGAACGCTGACAACAACGGCTCCAGCCGATCCTCGTATGACGAGTCCAAGTTCTTGTCAGTGCCCTCTGCACTGTCCAAGGATTGTCTCTTACGACGTGGTCGAGGCATGTTTAAAACTTAACACTTAACACAAGTACACGAACACGATAAACTATAGTCACAGACGTGTCAACACAGTTGAACACGATCGTTAACACTAATTAATTTACGAATGTGCGTTCGAAAAATTAGATGCCACGAGTTGGGACGCCACTGTAAATGATTCAACTGAGGGCGGGAGACACGGAATGATAGTCGGTTGGTACTTGCACAAAAGCGTGTATTCATAAAGACGGCGTAAAGCGGACTGGCGCGGCGAACGGGGGAACGAGCGAACGAAACTCGCGGCGCCGGAGACGTAGGTAAAGGCGCGAGCGAACCGATGCTATATAAGGCGGCGTTACAATATTTATTTACCTAATGCATACCAAGAGACACAGTGTTGTCGGGGTCTATTTTGTTACTTTATCTATAGTTTCAGCCAAATAAAACTTGTATGCTATGAAGACTAATAAGTACCGAAACAATATTGTCTTTTAGCGAGAAACTCTTTGTTTTATTACACATAGATACCTATCGAGTCATATCGATATGTTTGTCGAGTACAATAGATTTTTTTCATATTTTGTTAAATAGGAAATTTTTCATGGAATTTACATTGATATTCATGAGAACTATTCTTATGTATCATAAATAGCCGGAACCTACATTTTGAAAATGGTATTGAAAAAGTGACAAATATGATAAATTACGTGTCGATCTCTTATTTCACAAAAAGTTAAAAGTAAAACCCGACTACTAAAAAAACGCTTTAAAAAGTAGGTATGTAGCATAGATTAGTAAAGATTACTCACGCCTAACAAGAAAATGTACCCAGTTTTGAGAATTGAAATAGTTGCGTAAAAAAGTTTAGCCACGTGCTAAAATGTCCCTAAAATATTTGAAATAATTATTTATTTATTACGTAAATTACGTAATTATTACGTAAATAAGTTATTTATTCGTAAATTTTCTCTAAAAATGATTTTATTTGTCAAGGATTCAAAAAAAGAACTTACTAAAAGAAGCCATTTGTGGCTTCATTCAATTTCAAGGCGGCGAAGTATCTTTACTAATCTATGGTATGTAGCAAGAAAATATATTTGTGTAATTTTAACACAATTTATTATTCAGCTTAAATATTTACACAACTGGCATATACAATTTAATTTAATAGACAAAGTTTTATTTAGAACTTTTTACTGAACCAATACCGAATTTATGTTTAGTATAATATATAAAATGGTTGTTACTATGGATATGTGGAAGAAATTTGGGGGAAAGGCTATTAAAATAAAGGTTTTAAAGGAGATATAGTCCGCGTAAAATTGCTAGTCCACTCTGAATATAGAAATGATTCGCATCGCCATTCGCATCGTCGCCAGCAAATTGTATGACTACACCTGCTCGCAACAACTTTAGAGTGGACTAGCAGTTTGGCGCGGACTATACTTCGTCCAACTCGACCCCACAAAAAAATCGAATGTTTGATTTTTTGTAAAACAAATTAAAATTATTACGACGATATTGATTTAATCAGAACACATTATTAATACATTCTACATTTTTAGTGATAAAGCCTTACGCGCCATCGCGACGTATTTGAATCTTGTACCGACCGAGGGAAAGGAAGACGAGGCGCCATGGCATCGGCTCGACAAAGATTTCCTCAAGGAACTACTGGTAAGTGACAAATTACTTTAGTAATAAGTAGGTATTTTATAAAGCAGTGATAGCCTAGTGGTTAAGAAACTCGGCCTCTCGATCGAGGAGTCCGAGGTTCAAATCCCAGGCATGCCTCTGATCATTCAAAGTAATGTGCGTATTAGAAATTAATTATCACTTGCTAAACGGTGAAGGAAAACATCGTGAGGAAACCTGCATACCTGAGAGATTTATAAAAATAAAAAAAAACAAAAAAAACTCAAAGGTATGTGGGGCAGTAATGGGTTGTTGATGAGGTATTTTATAAGAAACGGCCCGGCCTGTGAATATATCGTACCTTGGAATAACTGATTTCAATAAAAAAGTATATTTCTGGTGAGGTTGACATTGCCGCTATCTGAGAATAAGTTGTCGAATTTATGCCGCCCCCGTATAAAATTCCGTCCGGGCCGCATAATGAATTTGTCGCCTTAGAAATAATTAGGTCAACTAAGAAAAAAAGATATTTCTGTGGGAAATAAAAATTAAAAACCAATAATTTATTAATTTATTATACGAGTAATACCGCCCACAAAGGGTGTCGCTCGAACGTAGAATTACAGTTGTACAGAACATTTGTAGTAGGTACATATACTTGATCAACTTTTTTAAACCGTGTTTTGTTACGACATTCAAGTCGCTTGTATGCTTTTCTATTCATTTTTTTTGGTATGTAACGGAATCTTTGAAGTCGATTTTTACCCACTTTGAACAGAATAAATTCAAATTTTGAACAACTATGAAGAATCGATGACAATACATGATTTTAATCACTTAGTCCCATTTCTTCGTCAAGATCATCAGGATTAACATCCCTATGCGATTATAGTGTGGTTTTCAGTTTTTTTTAACTATATTTTTAATCATACAGATTTCAAGACACGAGCGTCGTATATCTCAACTAGAGGAGCTGAACACGATGCCGCTGTATCCTACCGAGGAGGTGATATGGGACGAGAACGTGGTGCCCACGGAGATCTTCAGCGGCGAGAACTGCCTCGCGCTGCCCAAACTGAACCTGCAGTTCCTGACGTTGCACGATTACCTGCTGAGGAACTTCAATTTGTTTCGATTGGAGAGCACTTGTAAGTATTTATGATCGTTAGTTAGTTTTTGTTGTTTGTGAAATAATTGTTGTGTTTCTGTCTTATAACAAGACAAAAAAACTTAGCTGTAGTTGATAAAATAAAAACGCTTTCCACACTAGGATTACTTTGTGGATGCCATGGACACACATAAGGACAAATACATAAACACCCAGACCCAGAACCGATATGTAAATCATCATTCAGATATCCGTATGATTTGTCTGAGATTTTAGGTAGATTTTGCGTTTTAACTGTTATACAATTAATTTTCTCAGATTTATAAGAAACGGCTTCGTACTTAGTAAAATCATTACTTTGGTTTTATGTATAATTGGTATAGTTAATATGAAATTTTATGAGTGTAACTTTATTGCTTAAAAGACATAAAAAAACATATTAAACAGTTACAAGTGACGTCATTGGCGCTAGATAAAGCGATCATCTACAGGTCAGCGAGATAAACCCCATCATTATGAAATGAATGAACGATTCATTTATGACTATTGAACGTAATCGTATAATCTACGAGTTAGTCACAGAGTCTTAAGACTAAATTAACTGTGATCATAGACTTAGTATAATCGTTAACGTATCAATTACCATGAGTTGGTCAATGACAGTCATGGTGACTGTACCATTTTGCATAACAAATTAATAATTACGCTTAGTTAATACTGATTCAAAGAATGGTTCAGAGTACAGTTCATTACTTCTGAGATATTGACTGAGCGTTATGAAATAGGTCTCTAAAACTCTCTAAAACTTGATAATTTTCAGAGACATTCCTCAAAAAATGTAAGAGAAACGCCCTAAGGAGGGCATACCTTATAAATATCATTAAAATCATTCAGCTATTATTTCTTACGAGCTTTTGCCCGCAACTTCGCTCGCGTTACGAAGTAATATTATTGACTAAGAAAATTTAAAGAAGATACAAACTTTCATCCCCTATTTTATCCCCTTGGGGGTAGAATTGATTAAAATCCTTTCTTAGCGGATGCCTACGTCATATCATCTACCTGCATGCCAAATTTCAGCCCGATCCGTCCAGTGGCTGTGCGTTGACAGGCACTATGTCAGTCAGTCACCTTTGAGTTGTATATATTTAGATGTGTTATCAAACATAGTCAACATACAAACATAAAGTCAGTGCAGGAGACACTGAATAGTTATTCGAAAAATTTAGATAAGAGAGAATGTCAACACATTATGCAAATATGCACAGGGTGACGATATATTAAGGATTGCATTCCTAACATACAAGTGACAGTTAGGTGATAAGTATGAAATTCCGCTTTTTAGACTAGAGTCTGGATTCAATTCCTATTCTTCCTCATAATATCAGTATTAAGCGCTGCTGTTTTGAAGGGTGTGGTAAGGAAGACTTGCTTATCTGAGGCGTTCCAGCTTAATTCTCAGGGGTAGCGGCGCATCTATGGCCGACCTCAGGTAGGAATATCTAATTCTATGAGGCTGATTACAGATGTCCTCGGGCGACAGTAGCCACTTACGATCAGGTGGACTGCATGCCCGTCTCTTACTCCTATATTAGAAAATTAAAAAAAATGAATCAGGTTATTATTTATACTCGACTTCGAAGGAGCATTTATGTATATTCTCAAACATATGTAGGTATGTTAATAAAGACGTAGCGAAATTGGTTTTTTACAATGTAGCCGTAATAAACGAGCACGCAGTCTACCTGGTGGTAAATGGTCATAGACTTTTGTAATCAACCCCAAATAAGATTAGATTCCTACCAGAGGTCGGCTACAGATGCGTTGTTACCCCTAAGGTCTAAATTGAAACACCTCGAATAAGTATGTCAAATCACACAAATGACACAAAAGACGTCACAAATATTAGTCCTCAGGAAAGGTCACGCATGTGTGATCGTCTTCAGATAAAACTCCTGTTCTATATACAGTGAAGTTGGTTACGGATGTGACAGTGATCACTTACCATCAAATGAACTACGTGGTCGTTTGCTTATAACATACTTAATTTGGAGCAGAACTTTATATTTGTATTTGACGTCGTTATTTGTACGCTAATTTTATCTCTTATCTAATTTTATTTTATTTGTTCCAGATGAAATCAGACAAGACATAGAGGATGCCGTTTATCGTCTAGCGCCGTGGTATGTGAATGAAGTTTGATTTTATCATTCGGTCAATTAGTCGTCATCAACCCATTACCGTCCCACTGCTGGGCACGGGTCTCCTCTCAGATTGTGGGAGGTTTAGACCATATCCCACCTCGCTGGTGAAGTGGAAATTGGTAGACTTCTCTTAAGAACTATTTTAAAGATCACTCAGGCATGTAAATCTTCTCAAGATCTTACTGTTATAGCCCACCGGCTTTAAAATCATTATCTCGATAAACAATTTTTATATACGCACTGATCTTTGGAAAATCAAAGATCTAAAATTTGAACCCGGGATCCCCTGATTTTGGCCCAATATATTTAGGTTGACTCCTTAGGATATTTAGTTAGTATTTAAATAATATTGACCTTAGAGTCTTCTTTGGCGTTTACGCATTTATCTTTTCTCGTATTCCTGTCATGACCATCATCGCAGACTGTGTTTAATTAAGATTCAAAGCATTTTGCTTCACATTGTATTTTAGTATGGTAATTATTTTGTGTTAAACTACAGAATGATTCTTTGTCACATTGTTCCATTGTATTTTTAGAAATAACATTCAAATGCTTAAGTTATAAATGATTCTGAGCAGCATATTTAAAACAACTGTGAAAAAATGAAAATAGGAAATAACTTATTCAAATTGGCAAAAAATAAGTTTTAAAGCACGCAAATTCTGGCATGAATGATGTTGGTTTAAATTATAATGCCATACGAAACTATGAGGAGGTTTTATACCTAGTTCTAGACTTAGGACCTATGTTAATGCCCTAATTCTTTATTTAACTTGTTCATTATCATGACTGCATGTATTTTGCACCCTTCATAAATGTTTACTCCTTTGTTATCGTTTCACTAAAAATCTGACAAATAAATGGTATTTCCTTAATTTTGACCACGAATGTAATAAATTTGAAGGTGGTAGAACCTTTTGTGGTTCGACTCCGGCAGCACCACCGCCACACCTACTTCTGCCTCATAACAGCAGCGTTAAGCGCTGCTGTGTTCTGGTCCGAAGAGTGTGGTAAGGGAGACATTTTTTTCCGAGGCGTTCCAGCTTAGTCCTCTGGGGTAGCGGTGCATCTGTGGCCGACCTCAGGTAGGAATATGTAATCCTATCTGGGGTTGATTACAGATTCATGGGCGGCAGCAGCCACTTACTATCATGTCGACTGCTTGCTCGTCTGCTACGTATATATTATAAAAAAATAATCGTTATTTAGGCGCGCAGAAGACGGCAGCGTGTACTTCGGTGGTTGGGCGCGTATGGCCCATCCCATCCAGAGCTTCGCAGTCGTGGAGGTCGCGAAGCCCAACATCGGCGAGAAGGCGCCCTCGAGGGTCCGCGCTGACGTCACCGTCACCCTCAGCGTGCGCAACGAGATCAAGCACGAGTGGGAGAGTCTCAGGAAACATGATGTATGCTTTCTTATCACCGTGCGACCTACTGAGGGCATAGGTAATATACTAGAATTTAAAAACTCTTTGTAGTACTCTTTAAAAAAAATCTGGTCCTTTGAGCCGAATTCGTCACTTTTTCGACTTGTTACTATTCAAAAATATAAAAGCACTGTTGTCTAAATATGTATAAACATTAATGGAGTGGCTTAATACGATTTTTTTCGAATGCACACAAGCTTTTTGTCAAAAGTTTTGACTACTTTCAAAAGCTTCAACAAAGTTTAAAAATATAAAATGTCTACTACGCATGGTAATCTCTAGGAAACTTTGCCACTAACCGTCGCTCAACTGCCAACTGAGTTATGTGACAGTTCACGTAAATTTGCACATTGCTTACAATTTACTATTGCCTATTGCACTATTTAGTTGTAAATTTCAATAAATCGGCCATATTGTACACTATACATTTGAAAAATCGATAAATTGACAGACTCACAGGATTAAAAAGAGAAATAAAGAACAATAATATAATGAAGAAGATTATATGTAATGATATTATTTCAGGCACAAAATACGACTACAGGAAGAGCATGGTGGACCAAGCTGGCATCGTGTTCGTCAGGGGGTGTGAGGTGGAGGGCATGCTGGACGCCTCCGGGAGGGTCATAGAGGAGGGACCGGAACCCAGGCCGGAGCTCGACGGCGACTCTAGGACCTTCAGGCTGTTGCTAGATCCGAACCAGTATAGGTTGGACCTTGATCGCGCTAGCAAAGGGAGGGAGGTTTGTATGATTTTTTTTTATTAGAAGTAGCAGATTAGCATTTTTATTAGGTGGTATTATAAGGCTGTCCTTTTAATGCTTTATTTGTTATATTGTAGGTGTAGCAAACGAGAATGCTGGTTGCTTTGTTAGTGGCTACTGCTGCCCATGGATATCTGTAATCAATCCCAGATTAGATTCCTACCCGACTTCGACCACCGATGCACTACTATCTACGGGGACTAAGCTGGAATGCCTCGGTAAAATATGTCATATAAAACTTTATCATAATCTAATTATTTTAGGTACAGTTTTAGCATTTATCGTATTTGGTCCGTGACTCCTTTAAGCATTTTGGCTTATCCTTATACTTTTGTATATGGCGATTTATGGCTAGTTGAAAAACATCACCCTGTAAATTAGTGATATCCAAAGTTTATTACGACCCCCAGGGGTTGAAACCAACTTAGAAATCAGTCAAAAACAAATTTGCAAAAGACATATTTGAGATCATGACAAAAAGTTTGAGAGCCTATTATGTATGTTTGTACTTTTAGTGTATGCGATGAGACATGTACGTATTTTTAGACCAAAATATGTGTAAATGGTCCATGACCTTCGACGTCACGGACCACCGGTTACCATCTGTTCCTCTGAACCGGTTTGCCGCAATAAAACGAAACTGTAAGCTTTTGCGAAGTTGTTTTCTTTGGTATATTAAGAAGGTCATCCTAAATTAGCTAATCTATTTCTAATTCGCGACCAATAACAAAACAGATATTTCCAGCGACAAATATTTTAAAGGAAGGAAAACATAATAAGGAAACTTGCATGGCTGCGAGTTCTTTAAATAATTGGCCAAGTGCGAGTCGAACTCGCGCACGGAGGGTTCCGTACCACCAATTATTCTTTATTTTTATTATTTATTATTATAGCAGCCTGTACTATCTACCTATTACGATTCAATAGATAAAACGAAAAACGTCGAAAATTAGCGGTTTCTTGTGTGGCACCTCGATTTATTTTCAAATTATTTTCATTTTTAGTTTTTTTTTATAATATAAGAGTAGCAGACGAGCATGCAGTCCACCTGATGGTAAGTGGCTACTGCCGCCCATGGACATCTGTAATCAACCCCAGATAGGATTAGATATACCTACCTGAGGTCGGCCACAGATGCGCCGCTACCCCTGAGGACGCCTCGGAAAAGTCTGTCTCCCTTACCACACCCTTCAAACCGGAACACAGCGGCACCTAATACTGCTGTTATTAGGTAGAAATAGGTGTGGCGGTGGTGCCGCCGAAGTCGAACCACAAATGGTTCTACCACCTTCATTTTATTGTATTTGTTGTTATAGCGGCCACCGTTACACATATTCTGTAAAAGTCTCTACCTATAACGATTTAAGAGATTGAGGCCTGTGACAGATGGAGAGATGGCCTGGACCGGACAGACAGCGGACACTTAGTAATAGTGTTTCGTTTTTACCCTTTGGTTACGGAACCCTAAAAAGGAACTTCTCAAAAAGGCAGTGGGTTTGCCTTAATAAAAAGTAAAGTAAGATTTTTGGCATTTGGACTATAGAAGGACGAAGTTTAAATTGTAAATTACTTTTCTCGTAAGACGCAGTTCCATGACAAAGAACATTGTTCGTAACATCTGCGTTCAACGCTCCTGCGACCTCGACGAAACGAGACAGTGGCCTACATTGGCCGGAATATTTACCTCCTCCAAACCTTTGTTTACAATCGTGTTCGTATTGAGTCAACATTTTCTTTTCTTTATACAGGGTGAATCTCCATAAAGTGCACATATTGAAAGAGGTAAAATTAAACCGCATTTTGTCGACAAAAAAAATAAAATAAATAATAATTATTTTTTTCATTTTTTATATATTTTTTTTGTCGACAAAATGCGGTTTAATTTTACCTGTTTCAATATGTGCACATTATGGAGATTCACCCTGTATACCTAAGCAATGAGGCAGGCCTGGTGGAAAGCAGTCACCGTCGCCTATGGATATTTGCAACACCAGAGGATTCTCCGAACAATGCAACATGTTTAATCTATGTATATATTATTTTTGATACTAGATATTTTTGAAGAATAAAATAATCATAAGGAATATTATAATCAATTTGGAATTTGGTGGTTCAACTCCGGTAGCATCAGCCACACCTATTTCTACCTAATAATAGTAGTATTAAGCGCTGCTGTATTCTGGTTGGTTCTGGTTCTATGGTTGGTTCTGGTATATTATTCTGATTTGAAAGGTGTGGTAAGGGAGACATAATTTTTCCGAGGCGTTCCAGCTTAGTCTTCAGGTGTCATCCATGGCCGACCTCAATTAGGAATTTCATCCTATCTGATCGCATGCTCGTCTGCTATTCTAATATTATAAAAAAAACGATTACAATGCATTTCAAAAGTGATCTCATCTTCGAAAATTAATACATTTTAGGGCATAGCCGATTATTGGTACACTTTATACACCTTTGATATTTTTTAATCTCTAAAAAATGTAGTTCCTTTACTATGTTTGTTCTCACCATAGATTAGTAAAGATTACTCACTCCTAACAAGAAAATGTAACCAGTTTTGACAATTGAAATAGTTGTGAAAAAAAGTTTTGCCACGTCTCCGTGCCAAAATGTCCCTAAAATATTTGAAATAATTATTAATTTATAATGTAAATTACGCAGTATTAGCTATTTATTCGTGAATTTTCTCAAAAAATGTTTTTATTTGTCAAGAATTAAAAAAAAGAACTTACAAATAAGCCGTTTGTGGCTTCATTAAATTTCACGGCGGCGAAGTACCTTTACTAATCTATGGTTCTCACCGCTAAATCAAGTGATAGTTAATTTACTGCACGTACCAAACTTCAAAATCAAAGGTGTGCGTAGGTCGCCAAATGCCAACCCAATATCAGGTTCCTGAATTGCATCGCCGTCGGGACCGCGGACGAATGCTATAGCGTACCCGCAGTCCCGGCAAAGGGCGCCCAGAGGAACACCGTGGGGTTTAAGCCGGTAAGAGTCCGGCATATCCTCTCAGCTGCCCCAGCGGCAGAGAGGAACCCATGAGGGTATCCCCACGTAAAAAAAAAACAAAAAAAAAATGGTTTCTGAATTGCATACTATTGAGCTAACACTACTATTTTAGTCTATTACCTCACTAATGACAAGCTAATCAGTAAGTTGAATTCTAGTAAATGCAATGAAATGTTTCAATGTAACTTTGTTACCGTCATGGCAAGATTAATATTACTAGAACTATTATGTAGATTATATTTTATAGATGTAATAAATATTTTGTGTTCATTATCCTATGTGATCACATCACTTTAATACACATATCATGACAATGTAGATGGTAATCGACCTATTCATGTATGATACGTAAATCGTAAACCTGTGGTAAGTGGTAAACGTGGTACAATTAATTAGCATGCACGATACGTCAATCGTAAACCTGTGCCAACGTAGTATAATTAATAAGATATAATTTTGTATCTACGTGAACACTAATCAATATTTTATTACGCTATATTTCTTGATTGTATCACAATAAAAGAAAATATTTAGAGGAAGATAATATATTTCCATAGATAAGTATATTTCATAACGCTTTAATGACAATGACAATTATGACAATTGGATTCCCGCTTCCCGCCAAAAGTCAATCTCTCTCGCCACTCCGCACCGCACCTCCACACCGCATCGCACCATACTACAGACGTATCCGTGAGAAATTTAAGAATAGTAAATTACATGTCGTCTTATGGCACTTTACAAGTTTTTATAAAAGTGAAACACGAAATGCACCCCATTAAATGTAAAAGATTAAGATATATGTAATTTACTAACTGTATTATATAGAAAGGAACGTCCGTTGTTCTCTATAACCGACGTTAATCTATCCAATTATTCCGTTAGTTAGTTATTAGGGTTCAGTACCCAAAGGGTAAAAACGGAACCCTATTACTAAGACTCCACTGTCTGTCCGCCTGTCACAGTACCCTTACCATGAGTTTTTACGTTTCGACAAATATGACTGTTTTGGTATTTGGTATTTGCCCATACTATTTCCAATCAGCGCCCCTAGCGAATTATATCAGTACTTGGAAATTGTATGGGCCAATACGTAAACAAATACCAAAACAGTCATATTTGTCGAAACGTAAAAACTCATGGTAAGGGTACAGGGCTCTATCTCCTGAACCTTAGTAGATAGATACCTGAAATTGTTGCAAAGTAGTAGTCAAGGTGGCCGCTATAATAACAAATACTAAAAATAAAAAAAGCTGAAAATAAATGGGGGTCGCCATACAAGAAACCACTATTTTTCGACGTTTTTCGCTGTATCTATTGAACCGTAATAGGTAGGCAGTTCAAATTTTCACAATGTATTTAGCTGCTATAATAACGAATTCTAAAAATAAAAAAATATATGAAAATGTTGGTGGTACGAATCCCTCCGTGTGCGAGTTCGACTTGCACTTGGTCAATTATAATTTATTACGTGTTACGTTCGGTTTTAATTAAATAGGTACTTATATGTACAATACGTAATTCGATCTTTCTGTAGCCTGGCTACTGCATCCTGACGTAATCCATAACTGGTATAGCAACAATTTATTAGGTAATATGACAATATTATAATAAGTAATGGAAATAAATAGAGTATGACTTCACGTCGCTTCAGATTTGCAAGCCATACCCACATCTGATCTCATCTGGTTGACTTTATCGAGGTCACTGTCGTAAAGTTTATAATCAGAAACATTTTATAGCGATCGTTGTGGTATAAAATATCTAAAACTGATTTAATTAGATTTTCTAGAACATATATTATGCTTAGAATTTTCAATGTAATATTGGATTTCCTCGTAACAGTACCTTTTCCCTATATCAATGCACACATGCACTCAGTTTTTTCAAATATGCTTATGGTCTAGATCGGCGGTCGGCAACGCGCGGCCCGCGGGCCGCATGCGGCCCTCGGACGTCTTATTTGCGGCCCGTGAATGTTTTGTAAATAAGTCCTAATAATATCAAAATAAATGCATGAACGAACCGCAAACAACCCTATTGTCAATAGTGTGTAACGCGCATCACTCGGCTCGCGAATGAACAATAAATGACCTAGTAGTAATAATTCTGTAATTTAATTTCCTTTTATTTTGATTTCCATTTAAATTCCATATTTTATTAGCTATAAACATAATGAATTACATTACGTGTACTAAGGTAAAGTGACCTAATGCCGAGGGGTTCTGAAATTGGCACCATATCCGTGGTATTTACAAAAACGGCTTTTATAAACTATTTACGAACTCATTTTTAATGAAAGGTATGTTATTTAATAGATATATTATCACTCTATTGTCATATGGCTATCGTAATAGTATTATGTGTATGGTTTTTTAAATAATCGCATAGTTTTGCATTAGTGCCTCCATCAAACGCATGCTTCAAACATTTTGGGCCTCATGCACGTGAATGACACGATTTCTCAAATAGTGATTTTTTCAATAAATATGCATGTGTGGGATAGTGTCTCGATGAAAACATTATATTGATTATATATGAAATCGATAACATTTAAATATTTTGCTTATTTCTTAACAGATAATAGTAAAAATAAGTTTAAAAATACAGCGGCATTAGGTGCCAAATATTTTGGGCTGTCTCTTAAACGGAGGTATGCCACGGAATAGCAATTTCAAAGACTTGTTTTAAATTTCAATTTTTGTAGTTGTTTTTATGAATAAGCATGTCTTGCTTCGAATTTGATAAATTTAATACTCAATTAATTTCGAAATCATTTACCAAGGTACTGCATTATACTGCACCTAATTATATAATATCAAAGATGACCTATTTATGTACTTTCCTAATTTCTTCTATGGGACAACTAAGGAGAGAAAATGAAGTTCATCCAGATAGCAATGGAATATTGAACAAGTATTGTATATTATTATGTACATATTTCAATAAAGCATCTTTCTGCCTCTAAATTGTGTAAAAGTATTATTTAATAATCGGAATTTGGAAACGTGATTTTTAGTTATGAAACGCTATTCCGATGTATATAAATCGGAATTAGGTTATATGGGCACATTAATCCGCGGCATAACCGCAAAATACTATACAGGGTGTTTAAAGTTTTCATCGGTTTTTAAGATCACATCTATCATTTGTATCAGTAATTTACTTAATCCTAATTAATGAAGAATTAACATTGTAATACGATTTTAATAGCTATTTAAATAAGAACTAGAACATTTTACGACGTTTTCATTTGATTATATAACTTAAAACGAAATAATTCTATAAACCTGATGACGATATTCCATATTATTATTATTTCTGGTGTACTATAATAAACCCTAGTATAAAGTACACGAAGAAGAATGTCCAAAAGTGTATTGCAGATACACGAATCTACTGCAGTTTAAAAAAAATACATGATATACATTAGTAAAATTAACCAGTCAAGAAACTATACTGTAAAAAGTTTTATTTCGGCAGCTTCCCTTTAATCATAGCTAAGAACACTTTTGATAAAGCTACTCTTTAAATATAAATAAAAAAAAAAACAAAATTGAAACTAAATTAAATAAATAACATTTATTTTTATACACCATGTAGCAGTCGTTATATCTGTTTCACTCCCTTATTTTGTGTACTCGGAATTAGGAACCAACTACATCGGAATAAGGATTTTTACATCGGACATTTAAATCAATATTTAATCGTAAAATGTCGAGTCTATTTCACGAGTACAGATAATAAAGCTTCTGATAAAATTATCTAATTCCTTATTAAGCCATAGTTAATCCTTAATATCCGACGCTCTTTCTAGTTTTGGTGAAAATACCGCGGAAATAGGTGACTTTACCTTAATTGATTTCTGTATGTTTTAACAATTTGAAGAGCATTTTCATTTTTTTCGGTACAGGTATATTCGGCTTCTTGGGTTTATATACAGTGCGGCCCGCCTTTAGTTTATTTTGCCACTGAGTGGCCCTTGCCTGCTAAAAGGTTGCCGAGCACTGGTCTAGATGCAACCACTAGGTGGGAATTGGTTTTTATTAAATTCATAATACAAAAGCTCATAATAACATTAAAGTTTTATAAACTATTTTAAAAGATTGCGTTTTCAAAGCTTAAGGAGTCATCATCTACGTACACTTCTTGTTACGACTAATCTACATAGGTACCTTTAACGTTAATTAAATTGAATTCTAGTCCATTAAAATGTGAACATCTTCTTGATGCAATTAGGACAGTGTTGGTATTTCTTGTCTGTGCGACACGCGCCGTGATAACAACCGATTAGCTATACAAACATACGCACTAGACGCGCTCAATTTCGCGAGCATTATAACACATGTTTGTTTTGAAATTGCAATTTTCGAAGACACATGTGGCTTCAATAAGGGTTTAGTAACGTCATTTTCTTTACAGAAATATCAATTTATACCTATATCATAGGGGCACATAAAAATAATTGGTCATCCTGTGGCGATATAACGTCAGTAATCATAAATTGACATCTGAATCGAGTATATTCAAAATTTCAGCTCAATTGGTTGAGATTGAATGATGTGCTGTAATAAAAACAGCTTCTAAATTTTTTGTATATAAAACATATAAACCTAATTTGGTAATATCTATCAACTATCAACATATATCATTACATGCTAAATACATATGCATGACAGAAATACTTTTAAATTTGCTCTGAAAGCATGGGTGTTATTATACTGGTTGTCATCTTTTTCCAAAATTATTGTGTTTATACCAACAGGACGTGTACGAAACGTTCAACATAGTGATGCGGCGTAAACCCAAAGAGAACAACTTCAAGGCGGTGTTGGAAACGATCAGGGAGCTGATGAACACGGAGTGCGTGGTCCCCGAGTGGCTGCACGACATCGTGCTCGGGTATGGAGACCCTGGGCAGGCGCACTACACCAGGTATTGTGATCGCTTTTATTCTTGATGTCAGGTTCTTAAACTTATTTCGTATATCGATTCTGAGGCTCAGTTAATTTCCAGCGATCCCCAAAGATCGCTAATCTTTTTTATCCTTACAATTATCTTCCTCTGAAATAAGTGTGAAAAAGAAGGTCCCCTCTGAAGGTTTGGAAGGTTTGGTTTGAAGGTCTGAAGGTGAAGGAAGAAGGTTTCGTCTGGAAGATTGGAAGCAAATCGCTGAACTTCACATTTGCTTAATTACTTAAACGCAAATCCATCATGCCTTCTAATAGTTTTAACATTGCGATCTACTTTAGACCCTTCACCGCTCCCCTGTAAGCTTCTAGCACGTACGAGGCGGCGTTATTACCCACTTTCAGAAACATGTTTGTAAGAAAAGTCAAGATTTGGCAACACTAATTCAATCTTAAACTGACTAACGGTAATAAACCGTTCAAATTTATAAGTCAATAACGTGGGTAAGTTGATAAGCTCTCTTGTAATGTGATTTGGAGTTTTGGAGCCAAATTAGATATTGATATATGCCCTAAACACGGCTTTATTTCAGTGCCGATTATAATTCTGGACACGCAGACCATTCTAATTGAATATCATTCTTGTCACACCCACAGCATTATAGGCATTTGATATATTAGCATACATCTAAATATATATAACTCAAAGGTAACTGACTGACATAGTGATCTATCAACGCACAGCCCAAACCACTGGACGGATCGGGCTGAAATTTGGCATGCAGGTAGATGTTATGATGTGGGCATCCGCTAAGAAAGGATTTTGATCAATTCTACCCCCAAGGGGATAAAATAGGGATGAAAATATTACTTCGTAACGCGAGCGAAGCCGCGGGCAAAAGCTCGTGTACAATATAATTTAAAATTCTTGATGCCTACATACCTTTTTGCCAGCTTCACTAAGATATAGGCGCGTCAAGTAATTAGCATGTATTTGTTAAAACACTCGTAACTAAGTTTATATGGTCACAGATAAGGAATACATGTCGGCATCTATCAACGTGGGTCAATCTCACACTCGCACCGCATACATTATTTATTACTCTGTTATCGTGGTTATATTTAACATTACGATGTTAACCTTTTTGAAGCGTTTTAGTCGTAAAATAAGGCTATCAAATACATTGATGTTTAACATGATTATTATAAGAAAACATGTTGCGTAAATGGTTTTTACTAACAAGTTATTTTATGTATGCATGAAGTTATAACTCACTGGGTCGTGGTAGCTTAGTGGTTAGAAACTCGACCTCTTAATCGGGAGGTCCGAAGTTCGGATTCAGGCAACTCAGAGTTATATTAATAAATAATTATTACTTGCTTCAACGGTGAAAGAAATTGTATTTTATTATTTCGTTTAGTTTAAAATATTGTAATAAAGAAGTTTTTGTGATTCATTATTCAAATTTTTGTTTGATTTATCTTATATATAAAATTCTCGTGTTACAATGTTAGTTAAGTACTCCTCCGAACGGCTTTACCGATTTTCACCAAATTTTATATGCATATTCATGCATTTATATGCATAGTAGGTCTGAGAATCAGCTACTATCTATTTTTCATATCCCTAAGTGATAAGGGTTTTTTACCCTTAACACTTTATTATTTATATGGCAACACAACGTTTGCCGGGTCTAGTATTTGTATAAATTAGTATTTGTATAAATTAGTAGTAAGATAATTTTGTCTATGGTAACCTACCTACAATGTTTGTCCAGAATGCCCAACGAGATCCCAACGCTGGACTTCAACGACACGTTCCTGGACATGGAACACTTGCGGAACAGCTTCCCAGGGTACGAGATAAAGGTGCAGACCGACGATCCTCGCAAACTGGTGCGACCTTTCAAGTACGTACATAAAATAAGTGGTAAACAATAAAAATGGACACCTTAAAGTTTTTTTAAACGGAAAATATAGGGGTAGCAGACGAACGTGCAGTCCATCTGATGGTAAGTGGCTACTGCTGCCCTTGAACATTTGTAATCGTTGATAAGAATAAATTCCTACCTTAGTTCGGCGATACGCCGCTACCCCTGAGAATTGAGCTGGAATGCCTTGGAAAAGTATATTTTCCCTACTACACTCTTCAAACCAGAACACCTGTTATAAGGTAGAAATAAGAGGGACGGCGGTGCGGCTGGAGAGGACCTGAAGGGTCGAACCATAGAGATTAAAACCTTTAAGACAGAGGTCATAATTATAAAATAATGAAAGAAATTTGGTGTTTCTGCATGAACCCTGATTATTTTCAAGGTATAAAGTTACCTATGTTACTCTATGTAAAGTCGTCTATGTATGCAATAAAGTCCCATGCAAATCGATCCACTATTTTTATCCAACATGATGATCAGCGTTGATAATATACCTTCAAAGATAAGTCCAATATAAGTTATATAAACTTACCATGTAGGTAAACAGTGAATTCTCACATATAAAATATAATTTAATCCTATGCCTATTACATATTACGCTGATACGAAGCATGATGTATTCGACACATATGCGGTACGTATCAATTTCATATGCGGAAAAACCTTAATCTAGTCGATTAGACAAGTGCATACAACCCAGATTGCCTCTATTGACTCTGCGAAATTACGTCACCCTCATCCAGACTCTACAATGATGATTTAATATTACAAAAAGCTTGTTTGTTATTACAATAAATTATACAATACAATACATATATACCTATATAATCATTGTATTTTACGTAGATAAGTATATATATCTCACCGCCTTGTAATTGAAGGAAGCCATTAAATGACTTAAATGGCTGAAACATTGTCAGCCGTAGTGTCGTGGCTGTCATGGTGTAATTTACGCGGAACAATGCCGACATGTGCAGTTAAGTGGTGCAAAAACACGAAATTGAAGAAAAAGTGCGGTGAAATATCTTTTTATTCGTAAATGCTTTAAAAACTACATTTTTTTTAATATTTTTCAAACTCGAAAATAGATGACAGTGACAATTTCAATTGTCAAAACTGGTTACATTTTCTTGTTAGGAGTGAGTAATCTTTACTAATCTATGGTATTATATTTAATATATATATATATATTCTTAGAGACCAGAAATGGGAAAAGGATAAAAACAAAAGAATCACGTTTACACAAGTAAATTACTGTTTGATTTTGTCAACAAAAATACAAAAATGAAAACAACTAACTAAGTATTAAAGGTAAAGAAATTGACAAATATGAATTTAAACACTAATTTTAAATAATTATCAGAGTTTAGGTAATTTAGCTAGTCAAACGGGCAGAACTTCCGCTCTCTGCAGGGCTTGCTGGCGAAAAGGACTCCTAAACTGCGCACTTGGTCGCTTCTTTTCTTTTTCTTCTTTTTTTTTTTTTTAGGCATCATTCTATTACCGGTCTTTATGTGTCATTCAGCCAATACGGCCTTTCCTGACTGGAGGACGTTCTCGGCCTTCCGAACTTCAGGCTGGCGGTTCTCAGTTACACTGAAAACGCTTGGCGCAGGCTCTGGTACCAAAGGCATGTTATCGCCTATAGTGGCTGGCTCTTGCATAGACTCCGCACCGTCATCATTACAGTCTGCATCTGGAAATAGGAAAACAGGACACATGTATCACAGTTACTTGCTAACTTTTCCATCTATAAAACTAATTTTTATGTCTGTAAAATAGAAAATGCAACTTTTTTTTTTCTTTATTTTTTTACGATTTTTTTTTAGCACGATTGTCTAGCACAGTTACTCCGCGCAATTAGACATGCACCATGGGCAAGACGTTAGCATAGTTTACATAGTACATGAAATAAAAAAACAAATGACCACATGACATAGGCACGTCGTTAGCTTATCATGTGTAAGCTAAATATGTATAACAGACAAAATAAAAACAAATGACCACATGACATAGGCACGTCGTTTGCATATCATGTGTAACAAATGACCACATGACATAGGCACGTCGTTTGCATATCATGTGTAACAAATGACCACATGACATAGGCACGTCGTTTGCATATCATGTGTTAGCTAAATATGTATAACATAGGCACTTCGTTAGCTTATTATACACATGTACATTATCATCCGTGTGACAGAGGCACGACGTTAGCGTGTCATAGGGATGATAGGCAGCTCACCCTCGAAAAAAGCAGAACACGTTTCCGGAGTCCATTCCCCTCGCCACGGCACCATGAATTCTGCCGCAGCTTGACTCAACTTGCCATATGAACCGGCTAACAGCTGTAGTTCATATCGACCGTGGGGGAGCGCCTTTACCACACGGTATGGCCCGCGCATACCTGCGTCGAGCTTGCCAGTTGCCTGTGCCTGTTTTATGACAAAAACAAATGAATTAATTTCGAATGTCCTAGGAGGCTTGCGGTTAACATTCACAGTCGCGTCTTGTCGACTTTGGTTGGCCCGCAGCCGTTCGGAAGCTCGCTGACGATGCATCTCCCTTAACGCCTCACGGTTTGGATGTGCATTCTCCAGGGCGATGTCTCGGACGAGATTACGTATCACGGGCGTAGCTGCTTCGATGCCGACAAGTAAATTCAAGGGTGACATGCTCGTGGTTTTTTGTTTAGTCATATTTAAAACTAGTTGTAACCGCCACATGACATTCGACCATTCATTCCGTCGATGATTACACTCGATGCGAATCATGTTTAGAAGAGTCCGACAATAACGTTCTACCTGCCCGTTTGAATGGTGCATCCCTGGTGTGATGAGGTGCATGTCAATACCTAACTCTGTTACAAGTTTAATAAATTCAGAACTTTGAAACATTCGTCCACGGTCTGCTACAATTAGCTTAGGAGTTCCAAACAAAGAGATTACATTATAAACTCGTTGTTTCAACTCGCTAGCGACTTGACTAACCATAGGGTACAATAAACAATACTTCGAGAAAGCATCTATGATTATTAGAACGTACTTATAACCATTTGATTTGGGCAATGGACCTAATCCGTCCATATGGATCACTTCAAAGGGATTACATGGTTTTTCCCAGGAATGTATCAATTGAAGAGGAGCTCTTGGAACCTTTTTGTGTGTTACACATATTAGGCAATGATCAATGTATTTTTTAACGAATGACTTGAGAGAGGGAAACCAAAAATGCTTTCTAATAAGTTCTAATGTCTTGTCAGGTCCCGGATGGTCATGTTCATCATGAAATACTCTAAGCAAACTGAGCCTATGCCCCTTAGGCACAAAACAAAGAAGTTTAGGTTCCTCTCCTACCGGACAGTACTTATAGTACAAAATATCATTTTTATGGACATAATGTTTCGAGTCTAATTGACCCTCAGACAGTTTCCCAATAAGGCACTGGGTCTCTTCGTCTGCAGCCTGCGCTATCTGAGCCCAATTCTGCTGTTTACGAACTTTACAGACGTTAACTGGGTTGCGGCTCAGATAATCAGCATGCGACATTGAGGTCCCCTTACGATACTCTAGCGTAAAATCGAAGTCCTGCAAGTACATCCACCATCTGGCTACACGTGGTATTAAGTCTTTCTTTTGTTGTGTTGATTTTAAAGCGTTACAGTCCGTTATAACTGTAAAATGAACGCCAACCAAATAGTGTCTATAGTTTTGCAGGGCTTTGACAACCGCCAGGGTTTCGAGCTCATAGGCATGATACCTTGGTTCGGCGCCCTGAGTCCGTTTGCTGAAGTATCCTATTGGTCGTTTATGTCCTTTGTCATGCACTTGAAGAAGCACCGCACCATACCCGACCGAACTTGCGTCCGTGTGGACTTCAATGGGTAGTCTAGGGTCAAAAATAGCTAACACAGGTTCACTTGTGAGCTGTGCAATGATATCTTGCCGTGCTTCTTCTTGCTTGTTACCCCAAATGAACGGTTCACCATTCTTTATGAGTTTAGTAATTTCAGCAGTCCTAGCGGCAAAATTGGGTATGTAACGCCGAAAATAGCTCGCTAAACCCAATAGTTGACGAGTTTGTTTAACATTCTTAGGGATAGGCGCTTCAACTAATGCTTTAACTTTTTGATAGCTCGGTCGTACCTGACCTTGACTTATAGTGCGTCCTAAGTACTCTATTGTAGTTGACAAGAAAGAACATTTTTTTAAATTGATAGAAAATCCAGCATTTGTTAAAGTTTTAAGTACGTTTCTCAATCTCGTCAACCCCTCCTCAATGGTACTGCTCAGTATCAGGACATCATCTACATAAACCAGAATTTCACCAGACTCAAAGTGCTGACGAAGCGTTTTTGAGATTATTCGTTGATAAACGACCGGGGCATTCGCCAAACCGTAAGGCATTTTCAGATATTCATAATGCCCTTCCGGTGTGACGAAACCCGTAAGCGGTATGGAGTCTTCGTTCATCCCTATTTGATGGAACCCAGTAGCCATATCAAGACTGGTGAAAAATTTATATTCACCTAATCGATCAATACAGTCATCTATCAAGGGTAGTGGAAAACGGTCTTTAATCGTAATCTCATTTAACTTGCGATAATCCACACACATACGGTTCGAACCGTCTTTCTTTTTGACTAACAGTATCGGACTAGCGTACTCCGATTCGGATTCCCGTATAATGTTTTTTTCCATAAGGTCTTTAATAATCTCACGGACTTTTAAAATTTCAGTATAAGATAAACGGTATGGTCTGTAATAGACTGGCGTTGTAGAATTTAACTTAATAGTCATACTGCCAGTTTTAACGGTCGAGGTAGCCGTACCATCAATAAAAAAACTTGCAAATTCGCGTACTATATCATGTAACTTTTGTAGTTCTACGCCAATCAAATCGGTTTTAATCGGGAGTTGCGAAATAAGCAAAACGTCATGTTCGTTGTTAACGTTATAAGTGAGATACTGCTGATCACGGGTTCGAAAATACGTAACGCCTTCTCGATTTAAGACATCAGTGCCGATTATAATCGGTGTGTTCATAAACTCTGGACGGACTACATGCAAATCTACTTCTAAAGTAATTTCACTAAATTCTATTGGTAAGGTTACAAAATAAGTCGATTCTATTTCTTGACCACCAATACCTCTCAAGATTCTAAAGGCAGGCTTACACGCACATTTAAAATGTTTTAACAAAGAAGACGAAATTAGTGATATACTTGAGCCAGAGTCAATGAGGACATCGACTGGGATCCCTTGTATAACCGCTACAACAATATCATTACGTTTACTATCAAGGTTTTCTCGGCATAGATTAACGTTATTTGTATTTCGAGATTCAGACTTTAACTTTGCAAAACAAGTTTCAACCTTATGTCCAGGTTTCTTACAAAAACTACATGGTTCAGATTTCGTTGAATTTTGAAGAGGGGGATATTTCCTATCGTTAGTAATATTATTGTCCTTACTTGGGGCAGTCTTAAGTTTTTTAAAACAATTTGACTGTGTATGCCCTTTTTTACCACATATAAAACACTGTCCTGACTCAAATCGCCGCTTGCGATCACTTACCCCATGACGAGCGTTAAATGGACGGTCATGACGAAACCCACCTGAATTTTTAATAGGATTGGATGAGCTTGGCTTAACATATATGGAGAGAAACTCCACTAACTCACTTGGCGTTAGTTTCGCGTTAGTAGCTGATGCACGGATCTGTGGGTCAGTAATGCCCCATATTACTATTGCAGAAATCAGCTCATCACTTAACCCCTTAACAATGCGTAACCTTAAAAGAGAACGACGAGCGTAGTCCGCGTATGTAGGGAACTTATCAGAGTTGGTACTCATAACCTTGTACAAAATGTCCACTGTATCTGGTTGTCTAGGACACAAAGGCTTAAATTCCCTTTTAAAGTTACTCCAACTCCGGTCGTTCGTTACCCATTCGTTAAGCCACGTTTTAGCATCCCCTTGTAAACAATTACCAATACGGGAGAGACATTCATGATCACCCCACTGATTAAATGACCTAGCACGGTCTACCTCCTCGCACCAGGCCTCCATATCATTGACGTTCGGATCAAAATTGGAAATGTAATAAGATTGGTTAGATCTCACCGGCATATTTATAGATCGTATCGCATCGACAATGCGATCGGTCGTACTGAAGGGGTCCACTGCAACACTTGCAGGACACTCCGGTGCGGACGTGGCCACTGAAGCTAGCCGCTCTGCACTCCCTTGAAGTGTGTTTGTAGCCTCGACCACGCACGGTTGCGGCGGCGGAAGAGGCGGCGTCTCAGAACTGGTTGTGGCAGCCACCACAGACGCCGGCGTCCCGGCCGTCGCCACTGCGAACCGACCGGCCCTCGGCTCCCCTTGTTGTGAATAAGCCGAACGGTGCTGTTCCTCCAGTGACGCCAATCTGTTCAATATTTGTTGCATTGTGTCAGTTAAAACATTACTAGAAGGACTGCGTACTCTGTGGCCCAAATCACGATGGCTAGGTCGCAAACTGTGATATTGCGAGGGGCTTTTACTCTTTCGCTTTCTGTTAGGCATGTTTTTCAACTGGTAATCTTAGATTAAGCGTATCTCAAAGCTAACTATTAAATATTCTTGGCAAAATAATGAAATACAGAGGGTATTTACGTCAAAATAACAAAATAGAACCGTTTGGGAGGCAAATCAAAAATATTACGAAAGTGTGTTCGCAACTGTATTCGTTATTCACAGGAAAAAACTGGAACATACTCACCAAAACTGTTGTTGCGGGTACCCCACAAATTTATATCACTTTTTACCTACTTAATATACAAACCACATTTTTCCTTATCAAACGAGATTAGTGAACAAAGATGGAAAAGAAAATGTCACTAATAGTTTGAATAGCCAAAAATACCGTAAATCAGGATGTACGGACAAAGACACGCGAGTTTTCCGATCCCACTTCTGATCTTAGAGACCAGAAATGGGAAAAGGATAAAAACAAAAGAATCACGTTTACACAAGTAAATTACTGTTTGATTTTGTCAACAAAAATACAAAAATGAAAACAACTAACTAAATATTAAAGGTAAAGAAATTGACAAATATGAATTTAAACACTAATTTTAAATAATTATCAGAGTTTAGGTAATTTAGCTAGTCAAACGGGCAGAACTTCCGCTCTCTGCAGGGCTTGCTGGCGAAAAGGACTCCTAAACTGCGCACTTGGTCGCTTCTTTTCTTTTTCTTCTTTTTTTTTTTTTTAGGCATCATTCTATTACCGGTCTTTATGTGTCATTCAGCCAATAATATATATATAAAATTAACCTTTCAAAACTTGAATTAAAAGCAAAAGTTTAAAAATGTTCGATATACTATAATCTAATGCACCGCACAATTCGTTTATTGGTTTGTACAGAATGGAGGTAGTTTTATAAAATATGCGTTTACCAGTGCGTTCGAGCAAGTATGACTCGACCGGAAAATTGCTGCGACTATTTCTAGCGTGAAGTAGTTCTGTGTTTCGGTAGAAGTTTGTGGATGCCTTACATGTGAGGGGACCATCTCATGCGTCAGGACTCCTGGCTCAGGAGTGGCGACGCATCTGTGATCAGCTTTTTTTAATACGCTTTTATTAGCTTCAGACGTATGTATGTTGGTATGTTGGTATGTTGGTATGTTAGTATGTAACGGAATCTTTGAACATGATTTTAACCCCCTTCAAAACGTCGGATTGACTCGAAATTTGGCATACTTATTAAGGACCGATGACAATTCAATATTTTAAACATTCTGACCCGTTATCCTTACTAGGATAATCAGGATCAGCGATTTTTGTTTTCCTGAGACCCGGAAGGTCTGCGTTAATACCAATAAAGGAATCTACCAGGCGTGCCGATCACCTAACCTAACCTAACCTGACCTGACCTGACCTGACCTGACCTGACAGGACCTGTTTTTAAAAGATGCTCTATCATCCTTTTTCCGTGATTACTTTTATCCAAGATAGAGGACCTGGGATATGGTATAAATTATGAAAGAAAGCAGTTAGCATTGGCAATTCGGATGTCATTCAACAACTCCTCTGGGATTTTCACGTTAACAATAAAAATAAACACCAATTTAAAACACCACTTCATACAGCTGTGTTAAACAATGACCCAATATTCATTTTTGCACTGCTAAGCAAAGGTGCTGATGCTGATTCGAAAGATAAACTTGTTAATACGCTACGTAATAATCGTTAAAATAATCGCTAAAATAATCACTAAAAAATGAAAAATAAATAATAGTTAAAAAAAAACTAAAAAATACGCTTTTATAAAAAATTCGACCAAAAAATGAAAAATAAATAATATTTAAAAAAAAACACTTTTTATAGAAAATCCAACTAAAAAATTGAAAATATATTTTTTTAAATTTGAATTAAGAATAGTATAATAAGATAAAAATATGTTTTATTGTAAAAAAAAGCGTGGGGTGCTTTTTAAGATATTATCAAAATGATAATCCTTCTACTCAATATCTATCAATAAAATATTTATAACTATTGACACCATGCACCCCACGCTTCTTTTACAATAAAAAATATTTTTATCTTATTTACACTATTCTTAATTCAAATTTAAAAAAAAATATTTTCTATTTTTTAGTTGGATTTTCTATAAAAAGTGTATTTTTTAAAATATTATTTATTTTTCATTTTTTGGTCGAATTTTTTATAAAAGCGTATTTTTTAGTTTTTTTTTTAACTATTATTTATTTATAATATAGGAGTAGCAGACGAGCATGCAGTCCACCTGATGGTAAGTGGTTACTGCCGCCCATGGACATCTGTAATCAACCCCGGATAGGATTACATATTTCGACCTAAGGTTGGCCACAGATGCGCCGCTACCCCTGAGGATTAAGCTGGAACGCCTCGAAAAAATTTTGTCTCCGTTACCACACCCTTCAAAACGGAACACAGCAGCGCCTAACACTGCTGTTAATAGGTAGAAATAGGTGTGGCGGTGGTGCCGCCGGCGTCGAACCACAAAGGGTTCTACCACCTTCAGCTTCATGAAGAACCACTGTTCTGTAATGGATTTGGTTACAGGTCCATTGGAAATAGTGGTCGTGTACCACCAGGTGTAATGCATGCTGGTTTGCAGCAATGATCACTTACCATCAGCTGGTTCGCTAGTTTGATGTTTAATTTATTTGTTTTCCAACTAGGCTAACATTTGAAAACGTGTTACGGAAACAAGAACTAGGTGATAACGCCATGGATGAAGATGAACCACGCAAGAGCATCATCGTCGAGCCGCACGTCCAGCCGAAGAGGGGACCCTACCTCTACAACGAACCTAAGAAGTAAGACATCAAACATAATACATATATCTTTTTAAGTAGGTATTGTTCTTATGTAAATGACAAGTGTGTTTATGAGCATACAGTTCTGTAAAGCCAATGAACAATTTGCTTCATGCTCTTGTTATCAATTGATATATTTATAATTGTAATGTGTCTTGCAATTGTGTCTAATAAAGGACATTCTTACGTTATTTCCGTCAAATACTCATAACTAGATGTTTCCAGCGATACCGTACGCGCTGGCGGTCTAAGAGAGGGTAGGTAGGGCTCTCCGTCTGGGGCTTCTAGGGGATCCAAATGTCTTAAGTATTCTTGTAGACCTATTATTTTTTATCTTTGGAAAAATTTAATGGATTTATTACTATTATTAACTGGTAAAATCAGTGTATACATTAGGCGCGTCTATAATTTCGTTTAATTATCCAGCAATAAGACAGAACAGGATAAACCTAATACGGTTCAATTATCCCGCTATAAGAAGTACAAAGCCCGCTCCACATTCTCGCCGAGAAGTTCTCGCGGGAATGTGGAGCAGGTATAAGATACAACAGGATAAAGCTAATACGTTGTGCTCCCAGGAATAACATTCTGTTCACGCCGACCCAAGTGGAGGCGATCCGGTCGGGAATGCAGCCGGGTCTCACGCTCGTCGTAGGGCCGCCGGGAACAGGTAAGATATTGTGCCCTTTTGTGAATGTCCTGTTACCTTATTTGTTAAAAATGTTAAAAGGTGCGTCTGAATTTCTTTAAAGATCTTAGTTTTAACAATAAAGATTAAGAATAATGTGTTTTTATTAAATTAATTTTGTTTTAAGGACTATCAAGTTTTATATCTTAAAATAAACACGTCGGCTACTATTCAGTATTAAGAATGTTTTTAATTGTACTTAATGATAACCGTAGTACAGTTTAAGGGACAATCTAATAAAAATGTCATAATGTGCATGAACTCACTTCAAATATCATTTTAATAACCCCCTTACCTCTCCTCTATTCTCTTCTCATCTATTACTCTCATCTATTTCCTTCCTCTTTCACACTCCTTCCTCTCTCTCTTTCTATCTATCCATGTTCTTCTCTTTATTCTCACCTGTCTCATTCCCTCTC
This sequence comes from Epargyreus clarus clarus, assembly GCA_014595695.2. NCBI lineage: Eukaryota > Metazoa > Arthropoda > Insecta > Lepidoptera > Hesperiidae > Epargyreus > Epargyreus clarus. Next base: position 971,133 of record JACTTY020000048.1, on the reverse strand, counting down.
TTTCAGTCTTCTAGGTCATATTACTCGCATTATTTAACTACCGTAATAGACATTGAAATTTTCCCTCTCTCCTTTCTTACTTAGCCCACCTATCACCTTCCCTCTATATCTTCCTGTCTATGTCTATTATTATCACAATTTTTACCTTATTTATCTCTCCTCCCTTCTCGAACTTCTATTTTCTTCTCTTTGTTTCTTCTTTTCTTCTCTAGCGTTAACTGACATTACTCTCATCACGACAGGCAAAACAGATGTAGCGGTGCAGATAATATCGAACCTGTACCACAACTTCCCGTGGCAGCGCACCCTGGTGGTGACGCACAGCAACCAGGCGCTCAATCAGCTGTTCGAGAAGGTCGCCGAGCTGGACGTAGACGAGCGACATCTGTTACGTCTCGGACACGGCGAGGAAGCTCTGCAGACTGATAAGGATTTCTCTAGGTATGAATTTGTTAATTGAATCATATCAGTCAATCATTCACAATTTCATAAGTTGCTCTAATTCTTGCCAGTTCCATTATCGTTACAGGGTCTGTAGTAAATTTGGAATCGATTACAGATCTCCATGTGAAAACCACTTACTATTAGGCGGATTGTATGCACGTTCTAGGTCATTCGAGGCCATTTTCTTGAATTTCCCCCAGACAGTAAAACAAGTTGATCGTTAATCTTATATTAGTTTCATTCGATTTTGATATCTACGGTCGGCAGAGACGCTTCTTTTTGAGGCCGATAACAGACATCTTTGGACATATCATGGACCTCATGCACGTTTTCTTCTAATACTTTCCACCCACCCAGATACGGTCGCGTGAACTACGTGCTGGCGAAGCGGCTGGAGCTGCTGGAGGCGGTGGGGCGGCTGCAGCGCGCGCTGGGCGCCGCGGGGGACGCCGCCGCCACGTGCGAGCTGGCGCACCACTTCCACGTGTACCACGTGCGCCCGCGCTGGGCCGCCTTCCAGCACGCCTGCAGGCAGCAGCAGGTGAGCTGCACCCGCCCGCCCAGGCACCGCCGCCACGTGCGAGCTGGCGCACCACTTCCACGTGTACCACGTGCGCCCGCGCTGGGCCGCCTTCCAGCACGCCTGCAGGCAGCAGCAGGTGAGCTGCACCCGCCCGCCCAGGCACCGCCGCCACGTGCGAGCTGGCGCACCACTTCCACGTGTACCACGTGCGCCCGCGCTGGGCCGCCTTCCAGCACGCCTGCAGGCAGCAGCAGGTGAGCTGCACCCGCCCGCCCAGGCGCGATCTGTTAGAATACAGGCTTGTTAGAGAACCGAAAAAAAAAATTTAATTCGTTCTACATTTTCATTCATCCATCACCCTTTAAGGGCCACTGCTGGACATATCTCTAATCTGCGGCACTCCGACCGGTCTTGAGTCGTCTGAATCCAGCGGTTACCCACCGTCCGCTTCAGGTCATCAGTCCACCTGGTTGGGGGGCGTCCTATACTCCTTTTACCGAGACACGGTCTCCATTCGAGGACCTCCCTACCTCATTAGTTATCTGTTCGTCCTGCTACGCTCGTTGCCGTGAGCGGAGTGTTTGTAATCGACTGACCGGCCGCGACAAGCGGCGCTTACACAGGTATCGCCCGCATATTGTGTGGTGAACAACACCTCTCAAGGATAAGGTCGTATGTCTACATTTGTAATTTTTCAGAACAGCGAGTTTTAACTTCCGAGTAAGAAACGAAAAATACATTGTGGTAAAATTTTGAATTTTGTAATTATTTTATCATAGCGAATTAGGATAACATTAGGATTACTTTCAAGGGCATTCATGTATGTATTTACAAATAATGTACCAAGAACAACGTAATGTTTCAACATTATCAAAAGAAACACATTAAGAATCTTTGATTAAGAAATATCGACTTATTTTTTTAGTTTAATTCGGTTAAGGTAAACCATATTAGATAAATATGAGAGTGAAAAATTAACTTACGTGTGCATAGAGAATTGCTCCTTTATCTCGAAAAAGATGATCATAAAATTTGCACATGCTTGTATACCCGCATAATATAACGTCACGTTACGTTTACCATTAGATAAAAATATAAATGAGCTTAATATTCGTCTACAAAACACCAACTGAAAGCAATCAAGAATTGTGGTAAAATCATTTTTATTTTAACGGGACATAACTTTATTAATGAAACTTTAAAGATGGCAATATATCGCTCTTCATGCAATTTTTTGTAATTTTGTAATAACGCTTCTTCAACAAATATAAATTGTAAACATTCACAGTAATAGATAACATCTTCAATACACTTTACTGAGTTTCTCATTATTAAGCCGAACGTCCACCGCCAGCTAAAATAATTAGGAACTAAGCTCACTGAAATAAGCTAAGCTAAACTAACAAATTGTTGATCGTCCACCGAAAAATAAGATAAAACTACGTTAGTGATGATCAATTTGTATTGGAGTGTCAAGTTTACCATTTTTACCATTATTACCATTTCAAAATTTACCATCTTTGATTTCCGGGTTTTTCATTTCGTCCACTATTGTTTTCCATATACCTTCTTTTTTATTTGCATTACGGTGGTCTTTTGCCTCTGGATTATACAATATAGGATATTGCTTGACGTACTCAATAATTAACTCCATGCTGAAAATACGTGTTTCGCTGCCTGCGCATGATCACACACTACCACACTAGAAAACAACACTAGCGAAAGACGTCAGAGGGGTAACGGAAGGGGGTGAGAGGGGATTAGCTTAGTCCGCGTAGCTTCGGAACGGCCTACACAACTAAGTTAGTTAGACCTAGTCGGGATATTTTAGTTAGCTTAGATTGCATAGCTTGCGATGGACGCACATATATGAAAAACTGGCTCAACTTTGCGAGCTTAACTAAACTAACTCATTTTAGCTGGCGGTGGACGTTCGGCTTAAACCTTGACCTAGCTAAGTATTGTATGCGCTGATTCAAACAAAGGTAAACATTTCCGTATGTAATATAAAATATGAGGAATATAATCGAATTTTCCCACAAAAACATGCTTTTAAAAACGTATATTAAGTATATTTTTGTTTACAGACAAAATCTGTGGAAACCATTGGCAAAGAGTTTCCCTTCCACGAATTCTTCCAAGATGCCCCGAAACCGCTGTTTCCCGGAAAATCCTACGAAGACGATATGGAAATAGCACAGAGCTGTTATAGGTACGTAAATATTTTGATAAACCGCAATTTCAACGGGAATAATGACGTTAGAAGTATCTGAAACATGATTATTATCATTTATATGGCTGTCCCCCTGATGATATGTGATCATATCTATAATCAACTCCTATAATAATACAGAACACAATTTCTACCGGAAGCCGATCTGAGATGAGTTACCACTCCTCAGGACTAAGAAGGTCGCCACATAAGTCAGTAGTATTCTCGTCTAAGGTGTTAAAGGTGTCGTAGGGTGGATATACTTTGTCCCTGTAGTTCCGGGACTAGAATAGGGCTACGGTATCCCCTGCCTGTCGTAAGAGGCGACTAAAAGGGCGCTTCCGGGGTTGCGGGCGGCAAGAGTGGGAGCTCGAACCGTCCAGCAAGTGACCCCGGGAAGGACGGCTGTATGTGTGGTCGCATACCGTCGTAAACACTACATGGTGTGGGAGGAGCGAAAGCTTCTCCCCAGGGTAGAGCTCGATCGGGGCATAGCGCTTGGAGGGCTCCGGTTGTGTTCCGTCGGAGATCCCGGAGTTCTCCAACAAGCGTTGAGGACGGCCACCGGGGTTTTAGTGCGGTAAGAATCCCACATAACCCGGCGTCGCTCCCACGTCGTCGGGTACCTTTTGAAGGTTCCCCCTCGAGAAAAAAAAAAACAAAAAGGGTGGATATACTTATGCGAGGCTTTCCAACTTAGTCTTCAGAATTTGCGATGCATGTGCTCATTTTTTAAATTTCAACTACACATTTTCTATCTAAAGCTGAGAAATATTAATTATCGGCTGAAGTAAAATAACATCAGTTGACCTTGAAGCTAATTTACAAGTAGTATAAGTCAATTTTAACATTATTTTTAAGTAATACTAAGTTGTTTTTAGGTACATAGACCACATATTCGAAGAACTGGAGGAGTTCCGCGCATTCGAACTACTCCGGTCTGGTTTAGATCGGTCCAAATATCTTCTAGTTAAGGAGGCGAAAATTATTGCGATGACGTGTACACACGCGGCTCTGAAACGATCAGAATTAGTGCAAATCGGTAAGCTATCTCGGACCACTATTGTAAACTGTGTAACAACTTCTTAGAAATAAACAAAAAGTTTGAGTGACGCGATGTGAGATCAGAAAAACGTGAGAATTATCCGCTGTATGATTTGAATTACTCATCATTCTGTATAAATTATACGGGTACATTTGATCCTATTACGTCAGGATCTTAGGTTTTCAAGAAGTCTTCAGATTGCCTTTTAACAATTCCCTTGATTTATAGGATTATAGTTCATAAATGGGTCAATAAATGGATTAATTAAAAAAATGCATATTTCAAGTTTGGCTATCTTTAAAGTAAAAAAAGTAAATTAAAAGAGATTAAAACTGGATCGTTAAAAAATCCTGTTTACGTACATGTGCCCGTAACTCTCACGCACAATCCGTAAATGTAAGTACGCATTTACTAAATAATACTATCCCCACAGGCTTCAAATACGACAACATCCTAATGGAGGAATCCGCTCAGATCCTCGAGATCGAAACCTTCATACCCCTGCTCCTACAAAACCCTCAAGACGGTCGGTCGCGGCTGAAGCGCTGGATCATGATCGGTGACCACCACCAGCTACCACCCGTGGTGAAGAACATGGCCTTCCAGAAGTACTCCAACATGGAGCAGAGCCTCTTCACCAGGATGGTCAGGCTCGGTGTGCCCTATGTGGAGCTAGACGCTCAGGGCCGTGCGAGACCCAGGTAAGAACTTTCCACTTATTGTGACCTTATATATTCAAATACCTTAGATATACACATTTTTGTATAATGATCAAAATTTGACTATGATCATTATAACGAATTTGACGATTTTTTGTTGATAAAACGAAAGATAGTAGACAGAAAAGGTACTGAGCTATGTGTACTATATGTTATTCAAAAACAAAACAAAACGATATTCATAAGTTTCATAACTTATTTTTTTTTTTAATATTTTTATTGATAACACTCGTCTTGTCTCATCATTAACTAACAAACAAACAATACAAAAAATATGGCTAACAATCAAAAAGGAAAATGGCGACGCATGTTGATTTAAAAATGCAAATTCTTAGCGGAAGCGATAAGACATAGTTTACAATAAAATAAGTCGACGGACTCCTTTTTAGAACCCTATAAATTAATCTAACACCACTAGAATTTATAAATACAAATTAACATGAAACAATTTATATAGCGTCTGTGGTATGAATCATGGTAATGGGTGGTATACAATAAATCATTTATACATTTGGTATAGGTATAATAACTCAAGTTGCCAATTAAACTATCCTGCGTATATTCAGTTATTAAACTAGGTTTCACCGGCGGCATTTGCTGTGTTTTATATATCATTTATTTTAAAATTTTCTGATTCAACAATCAGAAAAAATAACTTAACTTTAACAAGTTATACTTTTTTAAATGATAAATAATGAGAGTGAGTTATTTTACAAAATCCATAGAAAGGTCAATATAATTTTGCTATTAACTAAAATCGCAAGCATTGTGAAGATAAATATTTTTAAAGTTGATACGATAATAATAATTAAATGAATTCAATATAATTATTATAGCGTAACGCCCCAGCGTAACCCGTCTCGTTTTCCCGAAACCTCCCTCTCGTCTCACAATAAAACTAATATGTATCTCAAAAATCTTCCTAAGTAAGTATAGTCCGCGCCACACTGCTAGTCCGCTCTGATATTGTTGCGAGCAGATGTAGTCATACAATTTGTTATGACGACGAGATTCATTTCTATTCTGTAACTCCAAAAATGTTTAACACGATGTTCCATGCACAGCATATGCAACCTGTACCGTTGGCGGTACCGCGCGCTGGGCGACCTGGCGCACGTGCAGCGCCTGCCCGAGTACCGCGCGGCCAACGCGGGCCTGCGCTACGACTTCCAGCTGGTCGACGTGGAGGACTTCAACGGCATGGGCGAGACCGAGCCCAGCCCCTACTTCTACCAGGTCGGTAGTTAGTACTGCACGTGACCTGGCGCACGTGCAGCGCCTGCCCGAGTAGGTGGGTAGTTCATACTCAAAAATAAATGTACGTTACTGTATAGCGTACAGCGTACACGTAAACGTATACGTTAACTATAGGTTCGTTCGTTGGCATATGTGTAATATCCAGTACGTTAACGCAAAAGACTTGACCTATGTGAACCAAACAGAGCGTTATCCCTAATTTTAGCAAGTCAGTAGTAAATAGTAGTATACGATGACGTGTAAATGTATGGGCGATGTAGCACACGTGTACTTTATGGTTAGACTCAAATATAAAAAAAAAATCAACGGTGTGGACACCAATTGACACTTATCTCTATTTTATAGGGGTGTGCGAATATCGTTCGAATCGAATCGAATCGAATATCAATATTCGATTCGAAATTCGAATTCGAATTTGAAGTGCCGTAAAAAAAGGCAATCAATATTTTTACCATCCACTTTTTTATAAGTTATTTATTAACATTACAAGAATAGGATCATCCCCAAATTTCAATTTTTATTATTTCATTATTTAAAAAAAAACTATATTAATTGTTCTATTTGTGTAACTATATGGTTTAAATAAAATGTATATTGACTGTTAAATTTTTATTCGAAAATTGAAAATAAGAAACCCTGAAAAAATTCGAATTATTCAAAAATTTTCGGATTATTCGAAAATTTTCTAATTATTCGAAATTTTTCGAATTATTCGGGAACTTTCGAATAATTCGAATTTTCGAATTATTCGATTCGAGTTTCGATTCGAGTTTCGAATCGAATATTAATATTCGATTCGGAACGAATAATTCGTAAGTTCGAATTATTCGCACACCCCTACTATTTTACTAGATCGATTGTTATGACACGTACGATGTGTGCAACGGCACATACATTGCGCTCTGTATTATTTATACTTTAATAATAAATTCAATGGTTGTTATGCGTCCACCGTTTCCATCGAACAACTGGTAAAGCATCTTGTGTCATGTCACGTCTTTGGGGTTCTCACCATCTCCATCTTAAGAACTCCAAATAAATTGGGAGACTTCAACCCCTACATATACTAGCGCGACATGTGCAATCGGCTGCGACTACATTGTCATTGGGTCGAAAAAGCGTCGTAAATGACACTAATACTATTAGTACATAAGATCTTACTTGTTCTAAGTTGACTGATACCAATAAAAATATACCTTTCCTTAGTATTTTATTCAACAATTTTATTATTATTATTTTTAATATTTGTATAAAATGTACGTGGTAAAACACAGTATCTTACCGCCTTCATATTTCATGAAAAACCTTTATCAGGACAATGTCACTGAAGCTATAAATAACCGGCGCGATGACGTATATAGGTGTATGCAAATGAATGAACCGTTTGTAAACTGTTTGCCTTTCATATATGCACAGCGCGAGTTCCCGGCATCTTGATCCTTGGTCAAAACTATGCATTTTCCACGAAAAACTGAAATCATCAACACTCAATGTTTATGGTGGTATTAGCTGGACATGTTTTATCGCTTGATACTAATCGCTGTGTTTATAGGCTGGATAAGGGTGCCATCACACAAGTGTAGTGCGAGGTAGAATTAGTTCCCAGGTAGAATTAATCTCTGTTTTAATTTTAATTTATAAAGGGATTTTTTCGCTGGACGAACGTATAATCCCGTACAACCATAAATAAATATTTATTATATGTACCACTATGTAAAATTGTATAATATTTACTTTTTAAACGATGTAAATTTGCACACATACATAGTCTCTTTCGCTAATTTAAGCTAAACTAAGCGAGTGAGATGTGCTATGAAAATACTAATACATAATCGCAATCTTCGGCTTGCATCCGTAGCTCCAATCCTTAGGTCGCATATCTCTATATAAAACATGGCTTGGCAAAGCATTTTTAGTTTAGCTTTGTTCTAGTAACACCAGAACAAAGCTAAACTAAAAATGATAAAATAAAAATGATCTGGTGTTACCAGAACAAAGCTAAACTAAAAATGATACAATCCAATTGGTAGATTTGACACATATAGCTTAGCTACCTCGCACATCTCTAGTGTATAGGCACCCTTATCTCATTGGAATATTTTTAGAACGAAAATAGTCGTTTTCAATTCCGGGTATAGATTGTAAACATAAGCGCTTAACAGCTGGCCCCTATCCAATGTTTTTTGAGAAATAGTGAGCGACTTTGATATTTCATATTCGCAAATTGATGTTAATTACGTACCATGACTACGGAAACTGAATCGCCTGTGATTTCATATCGCGAGCTTCAAACCACAGAGTTGTATAAACGAAAATTGCATTTTTTGTTTTATTAGTGTTATGATATCTATGACCTACCCCCCGGGACTATGCCTGTCCTTATCCATGCGAAAATGATTTTAACAAAATACATTTCCCAAACCAGAACCTAGCGGAAGCCGAGTACGTGGTAGCGGTGTTCATGTACATGCGGTTGATTGGCTGGCCGGCGGAGAAGATCTCCATCTTAACCACATACAACGGCCAGAAGCACCTCATCAGGGACGTCATAGACAAGCGGTGCGCTGAAAACCCGCTCATTGGGAAACCGCATAAGGTATGATAATGAGATGATGCAGTACTTCTATTATTGTTGTTTTGACATAGGAGTGGCGGACGAGCATACATTCCGTCTGATGATGAGTGGCTACTGTCCATGGACATCTGTAATGAACCTTAGATAAGATTAGAGCCCTACTTGAGATCGGCAACAGATGCGGGCTGCGCAAGAGCACTAATCTGGAATGAATGGATGGATCGAAATTGTGTCTCCCGTACCACACCCTTCAAACCAAAACATAGGAGGGCTTAAACACTGCTGTACTATGCAGAAATAAGTGTGGCGGTGGTGCCACCAGAGTCGAACCACAACGGTTCCACCATCTTTGCGTACCGGTACGGTCACGTGGTACGGTACGGTATGGTACGGTACAGTACAATTGTACAATACCGCTGTAAATGTAGTTTGACTCTGGAGGTGCCACCACCACACCTGTTTCTTTGTAATAATAAAATTTAGAGAGAGAAAAATAGAAATACATAGGTATAATCAATTTTATAAATGTGTTTATATCTACAGACATAGAATGTGTCAGACACAGGCCGTGGCAGACAAAATCATATTTTTCCGTACAATATATTGAAACGCATGCCAGTTTCTACTTTCTAATTAAATTAATACATTATATAGAACAATACATCATTGTCTGTCACGACACGCGTTTGATACGCTCTATGTCTGTCTGAAACGCTGTATGTTCGTTTACTTTAATTCAAGTGCCCTCTGCCTTTAGATATTCTATGTATTTATATAAACCTCCAATAAAATAGTCGGTAACCTTGTGTTGCGGCGAATGCGGCGATGTTGACAAATGACGTACGTACTCATATTTCCATATCTCTGTATGCAAATATACCGTTTACTTTATGTTAACTTCGTGCCATAATTTTAATTTTTGCAATATTTTTCACTGTTTATTACTTTGGTATATCAACAAGATGAAGTATAAATTGAGATGATAGTGGGATTTGTTGGGAATCTATTGGAATATAAATCTAATGTTGACGTTGTCATATACGTCATATATGTTATAATCGCACTGTTTACAAGGACAATGACGTAAACATTTTTGATACGTTTGAAACCATTTAAGGAAGGCTGCGGCTAACCGACAAGCGAAAACGTGTATTTGTTGTGCCTTATTTGTGTATATGAGTGTAAGTATTGTCTATATGTGAAATAAAGCCAAATAAAGCACTTTTCATATAGTCATGTAGTGCAATAGTATATGGCAATACCTGCAGCTATTGAAGTTGGTAGAACCCTATAGTTTCAACTCCAGAAGTACCGCCGCCTGTCTTAACAACTTAACAACACCATTGTCTGCTTAACAACACCAGTGTTAAACTTTGTTGTGTTCTCATTTAATAGGTGTGGTATTAGAGACTTGCTTACCGCATCTGTGGCTAACCTCAGATCGGAATCTAATTTCATCTGGGGTTGATTATAGATATCAACGTGCAGTTGTAGCCACTTACTAGATAATTAATTACATACTCGTTTGCTATTTCAATATTATAAAAAGTCTGGTAAAACCGTACCTACTTATATTTGGAGAGGTCGTCAAGCATCAGTAGCCACTTACCATCAGATGGACTGCATGCTTTTTGCTACTTGAACATTATAAAAAAAGTCAGATACAACGTACATTTTCAGAGAACGTCAAAAACCTTTTTTCACATCATAGATTTGGTAATTATTTGGTAAAAAAAATGTCTATATTTATTTAAATAAATAAATAAATAATAAAAACATTTTATTGCATTAAAAATTACAACGACATAATCGAAACTTAAAATTAAACATGTTTTTATTTATTTATTGAAACTTTATCGTCAACCTAGTGGTTACAAAGAGCGAACTTAATGTTTAGTGGCATTCTCCACCAACCCTTGGTGATGACGAAATGTTGTGCTTGGTGTTACATTGAAAGAAGTAAAAAAAAAACAAAAAACATTTTTACATCAGGTGTAGTCCGCGCAAAACTGCTAGTCCGCTCTGTATATAGAAATGAATCGAGTCGCCATAGCAAATTGTATGACTACATCTGCTCGCAACAACTTCAGAGCGGACTAGCAGTTTGGCGCGGACTATAACAACAGTGGACAAATATCAAAGTCAACAAATAAATAACTGAAGAAAGAACATCAAACAATGTTTTCTCATCAGGTAACGACAGTGGACAAGTACCAAGGTCAACAGAACGACATCGCGCTAGTGTCGCTGGTGCGCACCAAGGCGGTGGGGCACGTGCGCGACCTGCGGCGGCTGATCGTCGCCGCGTCGAGAGCCCGCCTCGGACTCTACGTGTTCGCTAGGGCGAGCCTCTTCAGCAACTGCTTTGAGCTGCAACCCACCTTCAATCAGGTATTGTTTATACTCGTATATGTATCATTGAGTCATTAACCAAGGGCAGCAGAACATCGCGTTAGTGTCGTTGGTGCGCACGAAGGCGGGTGAGACACGTGCGCGACCTGCGGCAACTGCTTTGAATTGCAACCCACTTTCAATCAGGTAATTATCTTGGCAACATTCTTATTTCTGAATAATGTGTGTCTAATCTCTCGATTCACATGATTCTTGTAGCTTAAATAAAAGATAAAGATCTAGAAAGAAAAAAATCTTTATTCGCATAATTGCAACACGGAACATTGAATTAAAACAAAAAATAAGGAATAAAAAGAAAAACTAAAATTATTAATAATGAATTCAGTGCAAATGGCAAACTGCTTTGAAAAATACTAAAAACTGTTACTGTTACCCACATTGATTTTACAGCCTTTAGTTTGTTTGTCTTACATGTTTATTCGCGCTAATCTGTGATAGCGTGTCCGAAGTAAAACATCCACGAGAATACGCAATATAAATTTACTTGCGTTATCATCAAGCTATTACTGTCTGCTGGGCTCGTGTTTTCTCTCAAAGTAAGAAGGATTCAGCCCATTGGGCACCCCGTTGGCAGTGCGGATTGATAGACTGCATACGTCTTTGAGATAGTTTTATAGAGCGCTCTGTAGATATGGGTTTCCTCGTGATGTTTTCGGTTTGTATATGTAGTTAACATACTTATAGTCAATTAGCATTTTGGGTGGAAAAATATTTGTTAAATTTATGTTAACAAAACTTTCAATCTACGTAACATTAATCGGACTATCATTAAAAAACCGTGGATTTTATTTGTTTAGTGTTGTGTCTGTTTATGTATTTATAATTCAACATAAGTGCCGAGTAGTATCGTGAATTTGCCAGTATTTGTGTACTCGTATGAGCGTGGGCGTGTGCTTATGCACGTACGCAAACGTCTGTACGAACGTATGCTTCTGTTCATACAAATGTTTTTGTCTTTCCTTTTCCTTTGACGTAGGCGACCTTAGGTATAAATGCTCGTTTCTGTACGTGCGCATGCCTTTTAACGTAGGCGTGGTTTAGTACGATTGCGTACGTCTATGCAAAAACGCTTTCGTTCGTGACATATGCGTGCTTTCGTACTTGCATATCCCCGTGCGTACGCTCAATTCAATAGCTGTGATAGTCGCACGCTAGGTGATTTTGTAAACAAATTATTATATTGATATAAAGATCGTACCTGTAGAACTAGAATAGATTAATGTTTGAGTGGTAAGATTCGTGAAAAAAAGGATTTCTGTATTGATAACTTCTGAACAAAGACTCTTAAAAAGATGAATACACAAACAGCCTGATTCAGTAAAAAAAACTTAAATCCATTTAGGTATCTGTCTGGCTCTGCACGTAACCGCTCCGCCAAGCGAGGCTTCAATTTTCAATAACCGAATCTCTTTTACTTCAAACACTTTTGTGTCTATATGCATGTATATTGACGCATAACTTACCTCACCAGCTGGGCGGGCGGCCGCTGCGGCTGCAGCTGGTGCCGGGCGAGCGGTTCCCGGCGCAGCGCGCGGCCAGCGCCGACGCGCCGGAGCGGCTGGTGCTGGAGGTGCGCGACATGCCGCACATGGCCCGATACGTGTACGACTTCTACGTCGAGATCGTGCAGGACGCTAGGGCGCAGGTACGTGACGTCACCGCGTGTCTCCAGCTGGGCGGGCGGCCGGAGCGGCTGGTGCTGGAGGTGCGCGACATGCCGCACATGGCCCGATACGTGTACGACTTCTACGTCGAGATCGTGCAGGACGCTAGGGCGCAGGTACGTGACGTCACCGCGTGTCTCCAGCTGGGCGATGGATGTTGGTTACAGCGCTTTGGAGATGTACCATCGCCACGACTGTTTCTACCTATTATCTACTACTGTCGACTAACCTAACCTAACCTAAACGAGTCGAAATGTTTCGATGGTGAAGTGTCAATATCGTCTGATTTACATATGAAGCGGATTATCGTAAGATAATCCATCTAATGGTTAATCTATTCAAATACTAGAAAAAGACAAATTTACCAACGATCGAAAGTTAACAATTTCTAGGATGAAGTAATCGCTAAACAACGGTATTCAGTAAGCGCAATATGTATTGGATATGTTGGTCATAAATAATGGGCGTTAGTCCACAAAAATAACAACTCACATGTTATCGGATCAAGTAAAACTTGTTCTACATGAAATTGATCACAGATGTTAGTGGACCGCAGTTACTTACAATCAGGTGGACTGCAAACTCGTTTGCTACTGAAACCTCATAAAAAGTCGTGGGTTGTGGTTAGTTAGTAGCTGTGAGAAACGCTGCTATAGTATATTCAACGACACAAGGTAATATTCACTTTCACACTTTTATATGCCGATGAAAGGGACGGTTAAATGCAATTGACACCTAAGGAGTACACAAAAATGTTAGAAAATACGAATATTAGTTAAATAAGAATTTAAATTATCATTATAACTATTATTAATGCAAATAAAAACTTCTCACAAATTTCGTAATAGTCAGGTTTACACATTCTCGGCTACATCAATAAACAATCTGCGCTTCTTAAAATGTACGTACGTAAACACACTTTTTTCCTCGTTTCGCTACGTCTATTTTGAATATGTCTATATGTACAGCGTTGTAAAACGCCGTACATATAATAAATAAAAATTATACAAAATAAGAAACATTATTCAAGCACGTGCTGAAAATTTTGCTGTTTAGATTTTCTTTCCTATCACGCATGTTTATGTCTTCATGCGTGCCACTTGCATATGAATTCATAGATACCTTACATGACATATTGTGTTCCATACGCACGCGGATTACGAAGAGCATGCATGAGAAACGCACGCGTATATAGACACGCGTGACAAGTAAAAGGCATTATGACGAATACATCGACTATTTGTCGTATTTTGCTACCAGTAAATCATCCCGTTTTTTTTTTATTAAATATCTCAATTTTACTTGTGTTAGAAAGAAATATTTACATATTGATACCTTAATTCGCTAATCAGCCAACTCCACTTTTTGTCAAAATGTTTTTTTATTTATTTTGATTTCGTTCAATGCCAGTTACTATCAAAATAAATAAAAAAAACATTATGACAAGAAGTGGAGTTGGCTGATTTGCGAATTAAGGTATCGATATGTAATTTAGGCATGCCACAAGCCTAGCTTACAACAAGAACGATTACTTAAGATAATAGGTACTCAACTACTTGGTTACCTAATGGAGCGGTGCCGTCATTGTCTTCCCACGTTTGTTTTGATTTGCCTACACAAATGTTATATACGAAATAGGATAGCGGCCATAATAGGATTGGAAATGATATAAGTGAATGTTCAAAATACTAGCTTGAGTGCGTTGACAGCACCGGCGAATACACGGAGGCCTAAATATACTTGTAATTCTAAAAATATTTTTATTTTTTTACTCATATCTTACATCTAACATCACAGGGTTGCCTAATGCGTTAGTGTACTTCACCTAATACCTCAACCAGTTAGAATTCTCCGATATGATTATATATCATATGATTATATACTTAAGATGCCACATTTAAACGAAAATCCTGAATCCGTTATTGACTGTCTCTACCATAATTTTGTGGCGGTTAGTTGCTTGCTCTAAAAAATTAGGAAGATGAGATATCCGGCTTTATGTCTGTATGCATCATGGAGTGTAGTCATTTTTTTATACTATAAAAATATACAGCTTTTCCTGATAACTTTACGTTGCGATGTAGTTTTGATAGAAGCACAATATATGTATTATGTTTAAAATAAAAACGCCATTATAAGACAAGTTGTACCTACTGATAGAATGCAATTGTAGGTGTATCTATCTATCATCGTTCGAATTAGCGATGAGGTATAAATAAATACCGATGACAAGTTTGTATAGAGCGTTAATTTTTATTCGGAATCACGTGAACTCTAATGATTATGTAAACGTATTCTATTAGTAATTTCTATATTTATAGATACTTACGTACGAGTCTATGATTGCTAAGATTTTCTGACAAGATCACATAAAAATCCTACAAGTGTTGCCAGGATGGTGTTTTTTCCTAAATTAATGTATAAACACATTAAAATGCACTAAATCTGTCTAAATATACTTTGATGTTAATACAATTTTTAACCTTTTATAAGAATTTATCTATGTTTATACATTTCATGTATTTTTTTCGTTTGCATTACTATAATTTGTTTGTTAATTAATTAAAAAACCCTTGTATCAAGATGATACTGTATACTGTATATAAATCACACTATAACGAACTAGCGAATTGTAAAAAAGTTCTGAAACGTTTTCCCGTAAATGTGGCAAATCCGTTAAACTGGCAACACTGAACTCATGTAAAATACCTAACATGTATGTGTGTATGTAGACGGGGGCCAGCTGGAGCGCCCCGGGCTCGCAACGCGCGGCGCACGTGCGCGAGCCGCGCGGCCCCGCTCCCGCGCACCCCGGCGCCGACAGCGACGACGAGCCCTTCCAGCCCACCGACATCGTCAACGAGGTCGACGAGCCCAACGAATGAACGTGTCTTTACAACGCTACAATGATACCCTACGGTCGTCGGTCCACCGCACCGTCACCGAACCGATACCGAGAACAAGATTATTTCGAGCCGATTTAAATTGTTGTGACGGCGATAGTTTGTCGACCGCGACCGACATCGGCGGTTTATTTTGTTCCAGCTGTCACGCGTGTGACAGCAGTGTTTGGACAAGTTCCAATGTGTTTTATATTGCCGGCACATCGGCCCGTCTCAATCTCGGTGCCGATCTAGCGGTCACGCCGATCTACTCGAAATATTGGCGGCCGAGATGACGGTGCACGGGTCACGGACGTGCGGTGGACAATGTACGCTACTTCGGCGCCGTCATTAATTATCGGTATCGGCTCGGTGACGGTGGCGGTGGACAAACAGCGCATGAGTTATGATGTATCGATCACGGAAAAAATAACATAAGAGAGTTCGCTAAAACTGGCAGGAATATATGTATGGAAAATTAGCATAAGAGCGCGCGCATTGCAGCGTCTTATTACACTCGCGGTGCACACAAAGGCGGTGTTTGTAAAAAAACGTTTGTATACTATTCTCCAAATCAATTGAGCACAAACACTACACACCGCGTGTTGCACGCAGCGGTCACCCGCGGCAGTTCTCAAACCGTACGCAGCGGATGCCCGCTTCGTATGTATGTTTATCTTAATTTTGTATGTTTTTTCTTATAAATGATAAATCTAATGGTAAAAGTTGAGGTAAATTTTAAAAATGACGCTGAATAAAATTTTGCCCAAATACTCCTTATTCAATTTCCTTATTATTGCCAAAAATGTATTCTCGCTTGCAAAACATTCAGTGACCTGAAATGATCCTTGGCATTTTACCAATCCTATTTTCACCACTTTATATCCACTGATACCTCGTAAATATCATAAAAATAACATCTGTTATTGAATATATTTAGACATAAAAGTAAACTTCTGAGGAAATAAAACTGAACAATTTATATTTCACTCACAAAAATATAATGTTGACCCATTGAAAATATAACCCTTCCTTGCCAGTCGGGTAATAAAGGTTTAAAATCCAATGATCAACTATAATTGATGTCGAAAGTAGCAAATAATAGATTACTTTTCAACAGATTCAATAATGTGAAATAATACAGTGTTTTAGAATTTAAAAAAATGTTGTTTAGAAATAAGTATATGTAATGTTAGCATGTAAGAAATTTAAATTCCAATAAATTACTTTACAAAATAAATATGTTTTTCATTCAATTTTCTTATCCCATAAAAATGAATAGTACTCATATTTAGAAACTAAAATGTAAATTATTAACAAGAGTTGAACAAGTAGGTACTATTTAGAATTATTTAAAAGAGTAAGACCAAATAAAATCAACGGTGGAAAAATATTTTTTTGTTCGTAAAAAACATTTAATTAGACATAGTACAAATTTTCTTAATTATTATCTGTACACTTATTTTTAAATTACATTTTGCTGTGTATAACTAATAGGACATCCCTAGATTCTCATAAACCTATTTTTCTTGTACATATCTAATTATGATTATACACGACATAAGAATATCTATCAAATTAGTGTTTTAATCAAAATTAATAAAATAAAATACAACAGTGTTTCGAAACTTTAAGAAAATTAGTATATTAGTGTATAATTAAAAACACAAGTGCCAGCACTTTTTAAAACAATCAATAAATTAAGCTGCTTAACCTTTTTGTTGGTTTTTGTACCCAAACTAAATAGTAAACATTTAAGGCGGCACTTAACTAAGTATAATTAAAATAATATAGTACATATATATACGTAACGCATACAACATATAAGCAATACTTACGTATATAAAATAAAATTTGCAATGACGTTAATTCACATTACGTTCATACCTACACAATAAGTAAATTAATAGATAATAATTTAGTGTGCCTTTAACGCAATTTTACAAACATATAGGCACTTTTTAAATGCATGATCTTATACCTAATTAAAGTACAGAAAGGCATCTTATAAAGCAAACTAAGCTGTGATCATTATTTGTTTTATTTTATGCCCCTGTCAGCAGCGAACGCACCGCGTGGGAGAAGTGAACTAACGCCTTGCCATTCACTGTCTTAGGATTAATTTGATTATTTAGAGCTGCCACACATCATTGAGACAAATAAGTGTTATACAAAGAGGATTTTTTATTATACTTATTTTTATCCACGTGCTGAATAACAACATATCTATGGTACATTTCGCTTCCGCATCGCGTCTTGTTTTCGCTCTCTATCATCGACGTCTTTAACTGACAAAGATACAAAATCAACCATCAAGTATCGCTGACGCCTCGCATCGCTTCTCGCCGACTATAAGTCAACTTCACATCTCACAAAAACGAACACAAAAAGCAGTCGATTCAAATCAGATTCCATTCCTCTCATCCATGGTTACGTCTATGGTATGTTGCACGACTCCTTCCTCGTCATCGTCCCCAACGGCCAGGTACCTCTCGACGGGGCCCGCCACGCAGTCCAGCCAACCATGCTTCAGCATTGCCTTCACAACACGCTTCCTAAATACCACTAGTACAAGGAATATTAGCGGGCCCTGAAGCGTGTTAAATGTATCTAATATGAACCTGAAAGAAAACTAGTGATTAGGTAGGCAATGTATTTGAAGATTTTCTATTAATTATTATTAAAGTAGAAGGAACAGAAAATTATTTAAGTAAGTACTATCTTTTAAATAAGATTATGAAAAAAACAAGGTGACAAGGTCTAACGTGATTGATTAGGATACCTAATTAATTTTCGTTGCAAAATACCCGTAAAACGTGTCTCCAAAAGATACACTAATGGCATCGACGGCGACACGACGTCGACGACGTTAGTATTACCATAGTATTTACTATGGTATTTACACTCACTCCCTGATAAAAGATGCGACGTCATCATGTGTAACATGATGACGAAGCAAGCAAACAAGGTGTGACGCGGAACTTGCGTCACATATCATCTACTCTTCACTTCTCTGTCAGATAATTCACTTGTTGTAATCTCAGAACAATATGAGGTTGTAATCATTTCTCTGAATGAATAACATGAGTTATTCGCAAAATATGTCTGTTAATAATACCTACTCATCATCGATCCAAAATTTTTAGACATGAATTTCACAATCTGCAGAAATTGTCTCAAACATTATTAGACAAAAGTTGGTTAAGAATTAGGGCTGTACAATTTAACCGGCCAAGCCGGCTAAAAAAGTTAGCTAAATTAATTAGCTAGCTAACCGATAGGCTTAGCTAATTTAACCGGTTAACTTAATTAGCTCAGCTAATTAGCTAACGGCTAACCGGCTAATTTTTTTTTCAGCTATTCACTGATTCCTTTTCTATAGAAAGGTTCAAAAAATAATATTAAGGCTCTTTTTTTTTTGTTTAAAGAAACGATAGTCGCGAAATTTACTTATTTAATATTTTATCAATAATTTAAATAATTATGTTTACTAAAATAATTATGTGAGTATAAATAATAGTTTTTAGAAAATAATATAATTGAAAATGATAGTCTTTGATAAATACTACAGCAAATTATTACCATAAAATTTGTTTTAATACAAGATTTAAATTGCGCGCGTTTTTTGATTTTTTTTTAATGGTGACGTTAATTTGTACAGTAGTTCGTTTTTTAGCCGATGTTTTTTGGTGCGCTGTTATAATTTTCTAGTAGTTATCATATGTGATATTCCAAAGCCGGCGATGCATTGGCGACTCCTCTGATGTTGCAAATGTCTATAGGCGACGGTGACTGCTTTCCATCAGGTAGCCCGTCTGCCTTATCGTTAGGTTAAATATAAAAAAAAAAAAAAAATGTGACACAAATTTCATATTTTTGATATTTCTCATACAATTGAAGATATATATCTCATACAACTGAAAATCACAATTCAACATAATTATTTAAATTATTGATAAAATATTAAATAAGTAAATTTCGCGACTATCGTTTCTTTAAACAAAAAAAAGAGCCTTAATATTATTTTTTGAACCTTTCTATAGAAAAGGAATCAGTGAATAGCTGAAAAAAAAATTAGCCAGTTAGCCGGTTAGCCGTTAGCTAATTAGCTGAGCTAATTAAGTTAACCGGTTAAATTAGCTAAGCCTATCGGTTAGCTAGCTAATTAATCTAGCTAACTTTTTTAGCCGGCTTGGCCGGTTAAATTGTACAGCCCTATTAAGAATGATTATATCTGACGTAACTTCAAAAACCTTCGAGGTAATACCGGTGTGCCGGCAATATACCGTTATCAATTTTACCTCTTACTTTCAATTTAGCTCGTCTCACAAGATTATATATATCAAAGTTATAATTTATCTTACTCACTGTACAATACCAGGTCCTGCGGCAGATGTTATCATTTCAAATATCCACGGCAATCCCATTATTATGGACATTCGCAGTGTCATCAGGAACCTACAAGAATAAATATTTTTACCCCTACTTCCAGTATTAAAGTGGTAATCAAATTCGAGTCTTTTATGGAACCGGCTAGACAGTTAATTAAACGGCTTATTTAACCAAATTGGATACAATCAACAAAAAGGCAATGTGTACTTGTGTAAGTACATTCTAGATTAATTGAAAGTCACCGCAGTGTCTGACAACTCATCCATTCAAACCAAAGTACTGCAACGTCAAATTAAGGTTGATTTAAAAAAAGAAGCAAAGAGCTTGATAGGGCCAGCTGATAGTACGCGGTCACTGCCACCTACGGACATCTATAACAACTCCATATAGATCAGAAGTCCTACCTGAAGCTGATGACAGATGCGTTTCCACTTCTAAGATGCCTCATGTAAGTTTGCTTCTAACAGCGATACATTTTTACAAATACTGACTTAATGTAGCTTTGAAATTAAGCCAAAACACTCCCACAAACAAGGTTCTATTCCGGACGCACCACACCTATTTCTACGTAGTAACAGTAGTGTTAAGTTTTTTTGTTTTTTTTTTATATTATAAGAGTAGCAGACGAGCATGCAGTCCACCTGATGGTAAGTGGCTACTGCCGCCCATGGACATCTGTAATCAACCCCAGATAGGATTAGATATTCCTACCTGAGGTCGGCCACAGATGCGCTGCTACCCCTGAGGACTAAGCTGGAACGCCTCGGAAAAGTCTGTCTCCCTTACCACACCCTTCAAACCGGAACACAGCAGCGCTTAACACTGCTGTTATTAGGTAGAAATAGGTGTGGCGGTGGTGCCGCCGGAGTCGAACCACAATGGGTTCTACCACCTTCAAAGTGCCGCTGTATTCTGGTTTGTAGGGTACGTTTGCAGACATACGTTTGCAAGACCACTTACTTATTGCAAACTTGTCCACAAGGGTAGTAAACTAGCAACGCATTCCTTGGATAGGACTGTAATTCTAACCGGGATTGATTGCAACCAGGAACCTGAGCGCATGTGGGTACGTTGAAGTTTGATTGGGGAACGATTAGTAGAATTAATATGCAAAAGATGTTTAAAAATAACTTACTTATATCTTAAGGCTTTAATGTGACTGGACGAAAAGGAATGTCTCCATAAGTTAATGGAAATGTAAATAAAGATGCAAGCATTCGCCACGATGAGTATTGTCATCACGCTGTACATGTAGTACCATTGTTGTTTTTTATCTGAAAGGCAATTATTTATAATTATTAGTGTCCCCCAATTGGTCGAAATTCGACCACAAGAGGAACATTTGCATGTTTCCAAATATATATATATTGATAACACTAGTATCTTCAATAGCTACAAACAAGGAAATAAAATAAAATCTACAAACATCTTGACAAACAAGGAAGAAAAAGATATTGATTTTTTTTAGCCTTACAATTTTTGCTTCCTACAAAATAATAGTGGACTAAGTACCTACCTATATTTCGAATTTTACTTTTTGGCACGTAATTGCAAGATGCACTGGACCTCAGCGGGAGGAAATAAAATAATTTAATTACTACTTATGATGTACTATCATGTTTCAGGAATTTGGTAACGAACTCCGTGAATTTGATATCTTATATTTAACTTACTGAAAAACCAGCAGTGGTTCAACCCTATGCCCGGTTTCGAGTGGTCACCAGGGTGGTAGTTGACGATCGCCATACACATCGTCAGGACTGCCGGGCACCCCCATGCGTACAGAGCGTACCAAGAAAATGTCTTCCAGCCATAATCTTTGACCACTGGCCGCCTAAAATAACATTATATTACTCAATAATATATTCATATATTGTGAATTATGTAAATACTTACACAAATATGTCTGATTTAATATATGCTTAGTCGTAAGAGTGATGAATACAAAGTACTTAATAACGAATAAAATTTTATTTATTTATTGTTAGAAGCGGTTATGCAGGTATACCTATAAATTATATGTTTTAACTGCTTAAATAGAAGAACATAATAAATAATAAAAAATACTTAAATTTTTAAAAGTACAGATTTTGACTAAGTGATGCTTTTTTAGGCAAAAAATTTCATTAAAATATTAAATGTATCTTTTTATACTAAATAGGTCGATATTAAACAAATTGTCTCACCTCAAACTTAGTAGAATCTGTATAGATATCGCGTTTGTCCAGAAAAAGCTTGCAAGTAGAAAGAAATATACTAGAAATCCTGGCGAAAATACATGTACACAGAAAAATCAATACATAGTTTATTCATTGAAAAAAATAAAGCAATAGATATAAAAGCACGCACTAACAGATGATTATAATCATAATCTCGTAATAAAGGTATATACTATCGACTGTAATTCACAAATAAAACGCAGTGTTCTTTATTTGGGCGAATAATACTGCAGTTCAAAATTGTGCTTAAATATTCAGAGCACACTCATCATTAAATTCGTTTTAACGGTGAAGGAAAACATCGTGCCCGTACATCCGACAAGGCTTGGCGCCTGCTCATGATAACAATCCGGAATTCCGGACTGATGACTACTCCGACGGAATGACGACCTCAAAGTAAATGTTATATTTCCTTTAAGGCGGTCATCCATCCAAAACCGAATGCACCCATGACGCAATGTTACACAACTTTTTAGATCAATAATTATTTGCAATCTACTCAAGCAACGTGCTAACAAGGATAGCCCTTTTAACACTTCATATATTAATTAACATTAATTAATACTTTACCTCGAACTGCACAAAGATCCAAATTTGAATACGATAACAGCTTTAAACTAGCTAGGAATGATAATCCAATCGCCAGACTTCCACAAAAATTTATTAAACTTTTTCCCTGAAGGTCTCTGTAATTTCAAAATTAAAATTATAACTATTTTCATGCACGTTATACGTTTTTCTATATAGAGAAAAGGACATTCATTTAATAACCAGAATTATATTTTTATTAATAACCGCATTAGTGAAATAATTATAGTGACTTTGCTGCAGTACTTACAGAATAATATTGTGAATTTCGGACTTTTTCGGAATACGGTTTGTACCCTAGGCAAAACTTTATTTCACAATTTTGGCATTTTCGAAACTACTCGGTCTGCCTATTACAAATTATCACTTCCTTTAGTCATAAAGAGATACATAATTTAGAAATAAGTATCTACATAGAGATCTAAGAGCTTCCTAATATTTTTTCAAAAGCGTAAATGGCCAGGCAAAAGACTTCTCTTAAAATTAATTATGTATGACACAATTGTCCAAGTGGAGATTGGTAGACATGTAGGTTTCCTCAAGATGTTTTCCGTTATAATTACGCAAGCGATAGTTAATATCTAATTAGTAGACGTAAATAACTTCCAAAATAAGAAGCGCTTGTCTGGGACTCTATTTATATAAAGGGTTTTTTTCGCTGGGCGAACATATCATCTCGTATAACCACAATACAAAACAATCCATTCATCATAAATAACTAATTATATGTACCAAATTGTGCGGCTCAATTCCCACATACTCCATTTCTCACATAAGCCAAAATTCATACTTTTAATAATAAGTACGAGTACATTCCCCGCCAAACTGCTAGCCCGCTCTGAAGTTGTTGCGAGCAGGTATTGACTACACGACTACAATTTGCTATGGCGACGCAATTCAATTCTATATTCAGAGCGGACTAACAGTTTTACGTGGACTACAACTGTTTCATTTTTTGCAAATCTATTACGAAATGTATAAGGTACCTTAGTTCCGGTAGTGCGGCGTATATTATTGTGGTGATGCTTAGGAATACAACAGAAACTATCATACAGTAACTGAGGGCCACATTGTCGTGTTCCACTTCGTCTATGCATAGAACTATCAATTTAACGGTTTGTTTTGAACTCCCAGTTTCTACCGTCTCATTTGCTAAACAGAATCTGAAAATATGAATTGATATTTTAGGAGGATGTAATGGGTAATACATTGGGCGATATTCGATTGATTTTCTATTATAGAGCATATCTAGCACACCACGGAAGGTAATGCTTTTCCTGCATAGTTAAGTATGCCTCAATCTTTAGTGCTCCCTATAGCCCAAATGGCTCTATAGATTTTAACAAAAAGTGTATTTCTGTTAATTGTGAAATTGATATATCCTACATTTCAAAGCAGTTGTTTTTTTTGCTTTTTTTAATAGTTCTGTAATTAGCAATTATAAAACAAAGTTGTTATTATATAGTAGCATATATAGTACCATAGTAAAAAAAAATGCATTTTTCTATTTAAGTATGTAAATATTGTCAAGCCGATATCTGACAAATCCGTTTTCATGTAATACATTTATGAACGAATAACATTTAACAGCTGAATTGTATTTGCGGTACGATAAAGACACCTTTTTTAAATCTCAAGGTAGGAAAATGGAAAACTGCATTTTTACTTTTTCAATTTCCTTCGAAAAAAGAATTTTAATGAAAATATTATAATAGTTCAAATTACTACACTTTGTTCTTTCTTAGGTTAAGTTATCAAGCAAGCATATTTAAACTTTTTTTATTTTTGTATAAATATATTTCAATGTGCAAGCACTTTGGCAATGCTTTAAACACCTGTATAATTTATGTACATAACATAGATAGTACACTATCGGTAAATTAATAAAAAAACTAAAATAAAGGGCGAACTTACGTTCCTTTGTCCACTTCCAGATTAGCTCCAGGAAGTCTTAGAAATACCTGACCATCATGGGTTATCGTGAAGTTCAAATCATCAGCGTTGTACCACTCGCTTATATTCTTACATACAGCCACATGAGAACTTATATTAACTTTCTCATCCCAACAGTAATGATCATCTCCATCTGTCCAAAACGTGCCCGATCCAGGGGGGCAGCACAGGAGATCATCCGGTACCGCGGTCATTGCACCGATCAGTGTCAAGATCAGAATCGGAATCATTTTTAACAACACCATTTTCGTTCACAATTTTTACTGAACACATTTGGGGATGATTCTTAATTTAAACTTCAAATTCATACGCGTGTTCGAAAGTAACGGAAGATAACTCGCGATCACCTCGTTTACAGTCTACAGCGCACACAACCACCTGCGGCCGTGTCTTTTCACGACTGGTTTTTCGTGTCGTTGTACCTCCTTGAAATATGAATGAACCGCTATGATCTGAACGTTCTGAGTGGTACAAAAGAATATAAGCTAACTTGAATACTCCCGTAACCGAATATAGTAAAGGTAAAACATGATTTAAGTCCCATTCAATATAGCTTAATTAATTTTATATTCATGTGAAATATTATGAAATATAATATTATTTATTTGACTCTATAATCTGAACATTAGTTAGAACATAAAGAACACAACAGGCAAATAACAATATTATTTAAATGTTAATCACTTTTCAACAAATAGTTATGGTAGGCAATAATTAAACACATTAATTATTAATAACATACGTTAATTCAGTTCAAATAATTTAATTTAAATATTAATAGGGATCTATATATTTGTACTGTGCTATAAGTTATAACAATGCTTAAACGGTGATAGCCTAGTGGTTAAGAAACGCGGCCTCTCGATCGAGGGGTCCGAGGTTCAAATCCCAGGCACGCACCTCTGATTTTATGTGCGTATTAGAAATTAATTATCACTTGCTTAAACGGTGAAGGAAAACATCGTGAGGAAACCTACATAGGTACCTGAGAGATAAAAATCTTAAAGGTATGTGAAGTCTACCAATACGCACTTGGCCAGCGCGGTGGACTGTGGCCTAATCCTTCTCATTCTGAGAGGAGACCCGTGCCCAGCAGTGGGACAGTAATGGGTTGATGATGATGATGAAACGGTTATGTAACTCATGAACCGTTAAGTAATTATTTGTTAAGTTACTTGAGAACACGTTTTAATTTCCTGCGATTATCTTTTATGAGTAAATTTTACTTATCAAAGACGATTATAAAGACATCATAAAATCTAAGTGCAGGTACCTACGTATTACACGTCATGTAAGTATTTTATTTTTTCAAAATGAACCATAGGTACTAAATTATATTGTAACATAAATAATAAAATTCAATGTACTTGATATTACCTTAATGCATGCATACCTTAATAAAAAGTTGGAATTATTATAATGGGGAACTCTCACTGAAAGACAAAAGCTGACAGAAGATGACTATTTAAGTACTTAATTTATTTCAAAAACATTAGGAACCTATAAAAGTAATTAAAACTGCGACAATATGTTATACATTTTATTGGCTATATAAAACATCATAGAAAATAACATTACAATATCTTTATTTTTATGTATATAATAAATTGTATTATTTGTATATTCCGAAAAATGTAACAGATAAAAACATAGTATTTCAAAATTTAAATTGTCTTGGATTTTATTTATATATTTTTATTAAGATGTATAATTGCAATAATAAGAATATAATTAGGAAAAAATAATTTTAAACGTCGAGTTATTTTTAAATTATAAAAAAAGGTTTGCGGTAATTCATTTTGTTTTTCATATTCCTCTTATTAATGATGATTTAAAATGACATCATTAAACTACTGCAGTGGCCATTAAAGCAAACGTGTATGCAAAATTTCTGCTGAATCGGGTACCAGGAAGTGGGTAACAAAGTACCACCAAAGACCACAAAGTAGCATGTAGATCTTACATCTTCCTTTTATTAATAAAAACTCATGGTAAAAGCTTAGAATTAAACTTTCCCATCTAACTAGTAACTAGCGAAGCTGATTACGAATTCCAGACATATTATTCAATGTATGATGCTTTAACAATGCTTTTAATGATGACAATCTTATTGAGTACAGTATTTTTAATTCATGTTTATTTTTATAGTACATAGTTCCCCCCTTACGCTAGAAATGTGTGGAAGAATTAGAAGAGACCCTCAATTTCGCCAGTCTGAGTATTGAGGTCAATATCGTAGATGCTGGGGCGAGTGGGCAGGCCCGGCATCTTGGAGATTTCTCCACAGATGGGCACCACGAAGCCGGCGCCGACGGACACGAAGATGTTGTTGATTCGGAGCTTGAAGCCGGTTGGGGCGCCCTTGATCGCGGGGTCGCCTGTTAGCGAGTTCGATGTCTTGGCCATGCAAATGGGGAATTTGTCGTAACCCTGTAAATGAAACATGTTTTATGGAAATGGAAAGTTGGCGTTTAATTTCGTGCTAATGCCACAATTTTCTAAAGTTCACAGAATTTTAACCCTGATGACATGATTACTATACCTATCTCGCTCCTAAAATAATAGTTATTAAGCATTACTGTGTTTTTGTTGAAAGGCTGTAGAGTGAAAACCACGCACATAATCCATTTCAACTTATCCATATAATCGACAGCAGTAATAAAGCTTCTGCGGCTGATTCTAAATAAAATCGTTTATTTGAAATATATATTACAAGTAGGATAAAGATAGGCGACGACTACTAACCATCAGATGGATGAAATTCATTTGTAACTTCAATATCATAAAAAAATAAAAGGAATTATTGATCTTCATGGACAGCAATATCTGTCAACAATATCTGTCCATGAGCATCAGTAATTCTTGTTCGAAGAAACTACAAATCAATTTTCAAAACATTCGAATTACCTTGACAGTGAAATCCTTGATTTTCTCCAACACTTCATCAGTGTATTCGATTTCTCCTGCGCCGTACATTTCAGTAGCGATCTTCTTGATCTTATCCTGGATGGACAGTTTCAGTGGATACAAATAGTTGAATGTGGATTTGGATTCGCAGGCTGCGATGACAGCATCCGCCAGGTCCAAGGCACCAGCTCCGCCCTTAGCCCAGTGGTTGCAGATAACAGCTTTGAATGCGCCGTTCTTCTCGGCGAAGTTCTTCACTAAGTTTAGTTCAGCTTCTGTATCGTTCCTGTTATCAAAAACATAAATATTGCCATTTACAAGTTTGAACGGTACCTTTATTCTAGAGTTGAAATTGCTGTTTCTTAAACGAATAAATCGCGAAAACATTCTTCCGATTTGAACATTGGCGTGAAAACGTGTTAAAACTGATGTATGTAAGAAGATAGAATGGAATCGCTGTAATAATAATAAAGCGGACAAATAATGCGTTAACAATGTTTGAATCCACATTAGCTAGAACATGTCTGTACGAATCAGTCGTGCAGCAGCAGCTAGGGGGTCCACGATCCCTTAACCCCTATAACCCCTTATACGTCATATGTCTTACTGTGTACATAAGAGTTTAACATACAATTCAAACATACCCGTGTCTATTAACTGCGATGACGACGGGTACTCCGAATTTGTTTCCGTTGCTGATGTGTTTGCCCAAGTTGCAGAGACCCTTGCTCAACAATTCCAGGTTCTCCTGAAAAATAATAATAACATTACCGTTATATTTTAAAAGGCATTACTTATATTTTTTATTAGTAGTTATCATTTTTATTATTAGGTTACTATTAGGTTACTAATAGGTATAAAAGTCCAAATGCATCGTTTTCATACTGGCCGAGAAACGCCTGATCCACTGCTTGCAGAGTGGGAACTCTTGCCGCCCGCAACTCCAAGCTTCCCTTTAGTCGCCTTTTACGAAAGGCAGGGGATACCGTAACCCTTTTCCAGTCCCGGGACTATAGGGACCATAGATTAGTAAAGATCACTCCTAACAAGAAAATGTACCCAGTTTTGAGAATTGAAATAGTTGCATAAAAAAGTTTTGCCACGTCTCCGTACTAAAATGTCCCTAAAATATTTGAAATATTTATTTATTTATTATATAAATTACGCAGTATTAGTTATTTATTCGTAAATTTTCTCTAAAAATGTTTTTATTTGTCAAGAATTCAAAAAAAGAATTAACAAATAAGCCGTATGTGGCTTCATTCAATTTCAAGGCGGCGAAGTATCTTTACTAATCTATGACAGGCACAATGTGTCCACTGACCTGCACGTACACGTCGTGCAGCGGCGCGCCGGGCGTGACGGCGGGCCCGCCGCCGTGCATCTTCAGCGCGCGCACCGTGCTCACGATCCCGCGCAGTGCGGAGTAGACCCGCTCGCGCGACACTACATGTCCGGTGCACTCACCTGCACGTACACGTCGTGCAGCGGCGCGCCGGGCGTGACGGCGGGCCCGCCGCCGTGCATCTTCAGCGCGCGCACCGTGCTCACGATCCCGCGCAGTGCGGAGTAGACCCGCTCGCGCGACACTACATGTCCGGTGCACTCACCTGCACGTACACGTCGTGCAGCGGCGCGCCGGGCGTGACGGCGGGCCCGCCGCCGTGCATCTTCAGCGCGCGCACCGTGCTCACGATCCCGCGCAGTGCGGAGTAGACCCGCTCGCGCGACACTACATGTCCGGTGCACTCACCTGCACGTACACGTCGTGCAGCGGCGCGCCGGGCGTGACGGCGGGCCCGCCGCCGTGCATCTTCAGCGCGCGCACCGTGCTCACGATCCCGCGCAGTGCGGAGTAGACCCGCTCGCGCGACACTACATGTCCGGTGCACTCACCTGCACGTACACGTCGTGCAGCGGCGCGCCGGGCGTGACGGCGGGCCCGCCGCCGTGCATCTTCAGCGCGCGCACCGTGCTCACGATCCCGCGCAGTGCGGAGTAGACCCGCTCGCGCGACACTACATGTCCGGTGCACTCACCTGCACGTACACGTCGTGCAGCGGCGCGCCGGGCGTGACGGCGGGCCCGCCGCCGTGCATCTTCAGCGCGCGCACCGTGCTCACGATCCCGCGCAGTGCGGAGTAGACCCGCTCGCGCGACACTACATGTCCGGTGCACTCACCTGCACGTACACGTCGTGCAGCGGCGCGCCGGGCGTGACGGCGGGCCCGCCGCCGTGCATCTTCAGCGCGCGCACCGTGCTCACGATCCCGCGCAGTGCGGAGTAGACCCGCTCGCGCGACACTACATGTCCGGTGCACTCACCTGCACGTACACGTCGTGCAGCGGCGCGCCGGGCGTGACGGCGGGCCCGCCGCCGTGCATCTTCAGCGCGCGCACCGTGCTCACGATCCCGCGCAGTGCGGAGTAGACCCGCTCGCGCGACACTACATGTCCGGTGCACTCACCTGCACGTACACGTCGTGCAGCGGCGCGCCGGGCGTGACGGCGGGCCCGCCGCCGTGCATCTTCAGCGCGCGCACCGTGCTCACGATCCCGCGCAGTGCGGAGTAGACCCGCTCGCGCGACACTACATGTCCGGTGCACTCACCTGCACGTACACGTCGTGCAGCGGCGCGCCGGGCGTGACGGCGGGCCCGCCGCCGTGCATCTTCAGCGCGCGCACCGTGCTCACGATCCCGCGCAGTGCGGAGTAGACCCGCTCGCGCGACACTACATGTCCGGTGCACTCACCTGCACGTACACGTCGTGCAGCGGCGCGCCGGGCGTGACGGCGGGCCCGCCGCCGTGCATCTTCAGCGCGCGCACCGTGCTCACGATCCCGCGCAGTGCGGAGTAGACCCGCTCGCGCGACACTACATGTCCGGTGCACTCACCTGCACGTACACGTCGTGCAGCGGCGCGCCGGGCGTGACGGCGGGCCCGCCGCCGTGCATCTTCAGCGCGCGCACCGTGCTCACGATCCCGCGCAGTGCGGAGTAGACCCGCTCGCGCGACACTACATGTCCGGTGCACTCACCTGCACGTACAACGTCGTGCAGCGGCGCGCCGGGCGTGACGGCGGGCCCGCCGCCGTGCATCTTCAGCGCGCGCACCGTGCTCACGATCCCGCGCAGTGCGGAGTAGACCCGCTCGCGCGACACTACATGTCCGGTGCACTCACCTGCACGTACACGTCGTGCAGCGGCGCGCCGGGCGTGACGGCGGGCCCGCCGCCGTGCATCTTCAGCGCGCGCACCGTGCTCACGATCCCGCGCAGTGCGGAGTAGACCCGCTCGCGCGACACTACATGTCCGGTGCACTCACCTGCACGTACACGTCGTGCAGCGGCGCGCCGGGCGTGACGGCGGGCCCGCCGCCGTGCATCTTCAGCGCGCGCACCGTGCTCACGATCCCGCGCAGTGCGGAGTAGACCCGCTCGCGCGACACTACATGTCCGGTGCACTCACCTGCACGTACACGTCGTGCAGCGGCGCGCCGGGCGTGACGGCGGGCCCGCCGCCGTGCATCTTCAGCGCGCGCACCGTGCTCACGATCCCGCGCAGTGCGGAGTAGACCCGCTCGCGCGACACTACATGTCCGGTGCACTCACCTGCACGTACACGTCGTGCAGCGGCGCGCCGGGCGTGACGGCGGGCCCGCCGCCGTGCATCTTCAGCGCGCGCACCGTGCTCACGATCCCGCGCAGTGCGGAGTAGACCCGCTCGCGCGACACTACATGTCCGGTGCACTCACCTGCACGTACACGTCGTGCAGCGGCGCGCCGGGCGTGACGGCGGGCCCGCCGCCGTGCATCTTCAGCGCGCGCACCGTGCTCACGATCCCGCGCAGTGCGGAGTAGACCCGCTCGCGCGACACTACATGTCCGGTGCACTCACCTGCACGTACACGTCGTGCAGCGGCGCGCCGGGCGTGACGGCGGGCCCGCCGCCGTGCATCTTCAGCGCGCGCACCGTGCTCACGATCCCGCGCAGTGCGGAGTAGACCCGCTCGCGCGACACTACATTCCGGTGCACTCACCTGCACGTACACGTCGTGCAGCGGCGCGCCGGGCGTGACGGCGGGCCCGCCGCCGTGCATCTTCAGCGCGCGCACCGTGCTCACGATCCCGCGCAGTGCGGAGTAGACCCGCTCGCGCGACACTACATGTCCGGTGCACTCACCTGCACGTACACGTCGTGCAGCGGCGCGCCGGGCGTGACGGCGGGCCCGCCGCCGTGCATCTTCAGCGCGCGCACCGTGCTCACGATCCCGCGCAGTGCGGAGTAGACCCGCTCGCGCGACACTACATGTCCGGTGCACTCACCTGCACGTACACGTCGTGCAGCGGCGCGCCGGGCGTGACGGCGGGCCCGCCGCCGTGCATCTTCAGCGCGCGCACCGTGCTCACGATCCCGCGCAGTGCGGAGTAGACCCGCTCGCGCGACACTACATGTCCGGTGCACTCACCTGCACGTACACGTCGTGCAGCGGCGCGCCGGGCGTGACGGCGGGCCCGCCGCCGTGCATCTTCAGCGGCGCGCACCGTGCTCACGATCCCGCGCAGTGCGGAGTAGACCCGCTCGCGCGACACTACATGTCCGGTGCACTCACCTGCACGTACACGTCGTGCAGCGGCGCGCCGGGCGTGACGGCGGGCCCGCCGCCGTGCATCTTCAGCGCGCGCACCGTGCTCACGATCCCGCGCAGTGCGGAGTAGACCCGCTCGCGCGACACTACATGTCCGGTGCACTCACCTGCACGTACACGTCGTGCAGCGGCGCGCCGGGCGTGACGGCGGGCCCGCCGCCGTGCATCTTCAGCGCGCGCACCGTGCTCACGATCCCGCGCAGTGCGGAGTAGACCCGCTCGCGCGACACTACATGTCCGGTGCACTCACCTGCACGTACACGTCGTGCAGCGGCGCGCCGGGCGTGACGGCGGGCCCGCCGCCGTGCATCTTCAGCGCGCGCACCGTGCTCACGATCCCGCGCAGTGCGGAGTAGACCCGCTCGCGCGACACTACATGTCCGGTGCACTCACCTGCACGTACACGTCGTGCAGCGGCGCGCCGGGCGTGACGGCGGGCCCGCCGCCGTGCATCTTCAGCGCGCGCACCGTGCTCACGATCCCGCGCAGTGCGGAGTAGACCCGCTCGCGCGACACTACATGTCCGGTGCACTCACCTGCACGTACACGTCGTGCAGCGGCGCGCCGGGCGTGACGGCGGGCCCGCCGCCGTGCATCTTCAGCGCGCGCACCGTGCTCACGATCCCGCGCAGTGCGGAGTAGACCCGCTCGCGCGACACTACATGTCCGGTGCACTCACCTGCACGTACACGTCGTGCAGCGGCGCGCCGGGCGTGACGGCGGGCCCGCCGCCGTGCATCTTCAGCGCGCGCACCGTGCTCACGATCCCGCGCAGTGCGGAGTAGACCCGCTCGCGCGACACTACATGTCCGGTGCACTCACCTGCACGTACACGTCGTGCAGCGGCGCGCCGGGCGTGACGGCGGGCCCGCCGCCGTGCATCTTCAGCGCGCGCACCGTGCTCACGATCCCGCGCAGTGCGGAGTAGACCCGCTCGCGCGACACTACATGTCCGGTGCACTCACCTGCACGTACACGTCGTGCAGCGGCGCGCCGGGCGTGACGGCGGGCCCGCCGCCGTGCATCTTCAGCGCGCGCACCGTGCTCACGATCCCGCGCAGTGCGGAGTAGACCCGCTCGCGCGACACTACATGTCCGGTGCACTCACCTGCACGTACACGTCGTGCAGCGGCGCGCCGGGCGTGACGGCGGGCCCGCCGCCGTGCATCTTCAGCGCGCGCACCGTGCTCACGATCCCGCGCAGTGCGGAGTAGACCCGCTCGCGCGACACTACATGTCCGGTGCACTCACCTGCACGTACACGTCGTGCAGCGGCGCGCCGGGCGTGACGGCGGGCCCGCCGCCGTGCATCTTCAGCGCGCGCACCGTGCTCACGATCCCGCGCAGTGCGGAGTAGACCCGCTCGCGCGACACTACATGTCCGGTGCACTCACCTGCACGTACACGTCGTGCAGCGGCGCGCCGGGCGTGACGGCGGGCCCGCCGCCGTGCATCTTCAGCGCGCGCACCGTGCTCACGATCCCGCGCAGTGCGGAGTAGACCCGCTCGCGCGACACTACATGTCCGGTGCACTCACCTGCACGTACACGTCGTGCAGCGGCGCGCCGGGCGTGACGGCGGGCCCGCCGCCGTGCATCTTCAGCGCGCGCCACCGTGCTCACGATCCCGCGCAGTGCGGAGTAGACCCGCTCGCGCGACACTACATGTCCGGTGCACTCACCTGCACGTACACGTCGTGCAGCGGCGCGCCGGGCGTGACGGCGGGCCCGCCGCCGTGCATCTTCAGCGCGCGCACCGTGCTCACGATCCCGCGCAGTGCGGAGTAGACCCGCTCGCGCGACACTACATGTCCGGTGCACTCACCTGCACGTACACGTCGTGCAGCGGCGCGCCGGGCGTGACGGCGGGCCCGCCGCCGTGCATCTTCAGCGCGCGCACCGTGCTCACGATCCCGCGCAGTGCGGAGTAGACCCGCTCGCGCGACACTACATGTCCGGTGCACTCACCTGCACGTACACGTCGTGCAGCGGCGCGCCGGGCGTGACGGCGGGCCCGCCGCCGTGCATCTTCAGCGCGCGCACCGTGCTCACGATCCCGCGCAGTGCGGAGTAGACCCGCTCGCGCGACACTACATGTCCGGTGCACTCACCTGCACGTACACGTCGTGCAGCGGCGCGCCGGGCGTGACGGCGGGCCCGCCGCCGTGCATCTTCAGCGCGCGCACCGTGCTCACGATCCCGCGCAGTGCGGAGTAGACCCGCTCGCGCGACACTACATGTCCGGTGCACTCACCTGCACGTACACGTCGTGCAGCGGCGCGCCGGGCGTGACGGCGGGCCCGCCGCCGTGCATCTTCAGCGCGCGCACCGTGCTCACGATCCCGCGCAGTGCGGAGTAGACCCGCTCGCGCGACACTACATGTCCGGTGCACTCACCTGCACGTACACGTCGTGCAGCGGCGCGCCGGGCGTGACGGCGGGCCCGCCGCCGTGCATCTTCAGCGCGCGCACCGTGCTCACGATCCCGCGCAGTGCGGAGTAGACCCGCTCGCGCGACACTACATGTCCGGTGCACTCACCTGCACGTACACGTCGTGCAGCGGCGCGCCGGGCGTGACGGCGGGCCCGCCGCCGTGCATCTTCAGCGCGCGCACCGTGCTCACGATCCCGCGCAGTGCGGAGTAGACCCGCTCGCGCGACACTACATGTCCGGTGCACTCACCTGCACGTACACGTCGTGCAGCGGCGCGCCGGGCGTGACGGCGGGCCCGCCGCCGTGCATCTTCAGCGCGCGCACCGTGCTCACGATCCCGCGCAGTGCGGAGTAGACCCGCTCGCGCGACACTACATGTCCGGTGCACTCACCTGCACGTACACGTCGTGCAGCGGCGCGCCGGGCGTGACGGCGGGCCCGCCGCCGTGCATCTTCAGCGCGCGCACCGTGCTCACGATCCCGCGCAGTGCGGAGTAGACCCGCTCGCGCGACACTACATGTCCGGTGCACTCACCTGCACGTACACGTCGTGCAGCGGCGCGCCGGGCGTGACGGCGGGCCCGCCGCCGTGCATCTTCAGCGCGCGCACCGTGCTCACGATCCCGCGCAGTGCGGAGTAGACCCGCTCGCGCGACACTACATGTCCGGTGCACTCACCTGCACGTACACGTCGTGCAGCGGCGCGCCGGGCGTGACGGCGGGCCCGCCGCCGTGCATCTTCAGCGCGCGCACCGTGCTCACGATCCCGCGCAGTGCGGAGTAGACCCGCTCGCGCGACACTACATGTCCGGTGCACTCACCTGCACGTACACGTCGTGCAGCGGCGCGCCGGGCGTGACGGCGGGCCCGCCGCCGTGCATCTTCAGCGCGCGCACCGTGCTCACGATCCCGCGCAGTGCGGAGTAGACCCGCTCGCGCGACACTACATGTCCGGTGCACTCACCTGCACGTACACGTCGTGCAGCGGCGCGCCGGGCGTGACGGCGGGCCCGCCGCCGTGCATCTTCAGCGCGCGCACCGTGCTCACGATCCCGCGCAGTGCGGAGTAGACCCGCTCGCGCGACACTACATGTCCGGTGCACTCACCTGCACGTACACGTCGTGCAGCGGCGCGCCGGGCGTGACGGCGGGCCCGCCGCCGTGCATCTTCAGCGCGCGCACCGTGCTCACGATCCCGCGCAGTGCGGAGTAGACCCGCTCGCGCGACACTACATGTCCGGTGCACTCACCTGCACGTACACGTCGTGCAGCGGCGCGCCGGGCGTGACGGCGGGCCCGCCGCCGTGCATCTTCAGCGCGCGCACCGTGCTCACGATCCCGCGCAGTGCGGAGTAGACCCGCTCGCGCGACACTACATGTCCGGTGCACTCACCTGCACGTACACGTCGTGCAGCGGCGCGCCGGGCGTGACGGCGGGCCCGCCGCCGTGCATCTTCAGCGCGCGCACCGTGCTCACGATCCCGCGCAGTGCGGAGTAGTCCCGCTCGCGCGACACTACATGTCCGGTGCACTCACCTGCACGTACACGTCGTGCAGCGGCGCGCCGGGCGTGACGGCGGGCCCGCCGCCGTGCATCTTCAGCGCGCGCACCGTGCTCACGATCACGGCGCAGTGCGGCGTCGACCCGCTCGCACGACACTTTATGTCGAAGAACTTCTCCATACCTGCGATATTAGTTGCAATATTAGTTACTGCGAGGAACGTTTTAGTCCACCCTCTGAAGTCGTTGCGAGCAGGTGTAGTCATACAATTTGCTATGGCGACGCGATTCATTTCTATATTCAAACTTTGTAAACTCATGGTAGTGCTGCAGATCGGACTAGCAGTTTCACGCGGATTATACCACTTTTAAAATTGTCGTCATTATTAATATTCGATCCTTTATCTAGACGCACAGCTGTGCGTCCTCCAAATTCAGTTATAGTTTACACCGAGACCATACACCATTACGTTAGGTAAATGTAGATTAGAAAAGTACGGATTAACGATCACGATAAGTATGGTAGGTACAGAGCAATGGGACATTATAACCATAGAGTTAACCATAGAGTGTCTGAAAATATTAATTATTGCTTTTAATAGTTTAATAATCTTATCATAAGCTCGAATTCGGATCCACTCCCAACATTGCTAAAGTTTATACTGGATCGGCTACGATGGAAGCTAGAAGACTACACGTGATTCCAAAAGACACCATTAAATTACAAGAGATAAAATCCGACCTTAAATAGCAACACATCCTTGGTTCATAGCAATCTAACTAAACCACAAGGTTCCTACACCCAAACGACACCACGAAACTTCAAAAATGTAACATCCTTGAACGCTAAAACATACCAATATCAGATCCGAATCCAGCTTCAGTAGCAACATATCCTTGGTCCCTGACAAGCTTCAGCGCGATCTTGTCAGCGATGATCGAGGAGCAGCCGTGGGCGATGTTGGCGAAGGGCCCGGTGTGCACCAGCACCGGCGTGCCCTCTAGCGACTGCATCAGGGTGGGCTCGAATGCATCACGGAGGAGAACCATCAACGCTCCGG
The DNA here is from genome assembly GCA_014595695.2 of Epargyreus clarus clarus. Classification (NCBI taxonomy): domain Eukaryota; kingdom Metazoa; phylum Arthropoda; class Insecta; order Lepidoptera; family Hesperiidae; genus Epargyreus; species Epargyreus clarus. Next base: position 933,696 of record JACTTY020000048.1, on the reverse strand, counting down.
TTACACCCTGGAATTATGGAATTATAACCCTATTTTTTCGTCTGAAAGACCAGCTGTTGGCGTGGCGACGCGCCATTTTATTTGTATAAAATTTAGTTGTGTATTGTAACAAAGATGTAATTTATAATTTGGGTGGTAAAGTAGATATACTTATCTCAAGCTTTCCAACTTAGTCACGGGAATTCGTTACCAACCGGAAGTGACTCGTATTCGGGAAAAATGGTAGATATTACAGATGTTCATGGGCAGCCCACTTAACAAAAATGGTTCTCTGTGCTCTAATATGGTGGTGTAATATACTTATCTGAGGCTTTCCAACATAGTAATCACGGGTATCCGTTACCAATCGGAAGGGGGACTCTTATTCGCGGACCATGGTATTACAGATGTTCATGTGCAGCCCGAACCACTTACTAAAAATTGGATCACGTAAATCTTCTAACTCTATGGTTTAATATGGTGGTGTAATGTTTCTTTCAACTTACCAGATCATCAGCGGTAACAGGATTGCCGCTCTTGTCAAGTGCTACCACCATTTTGGCGAGTCTGTCCTTGATATCCTCAACATCGTTGCCAAGAGCTAGAATAGCCATAATCTCCGAAGCAACTGAGATGTCAAAACAAGTTTCACGTGTGAATCCTTTCTCTGTTGGCGATTGTCCGATTGTGATCTTCCGTAAGTATCTGTCGTTCAAATCCACAACTGAAAAAATATAAAAAATTTAGTCATGTTTGATAGCTATATCTTATACTTATATAAAATTCTCGTGCCACAATGTTAGCTACCATATTCCTCCAAAACGACTTTACCGATTTTCACCAAATTTTATATGTATATTCAGTAGATCTAAACTATCTATTTTTCATATCCCTAAGTGATAAGGGTTGTTCACCCTTGACATTTTTTTATTTATATGGCAACACAACGTTTTCCAGGTCAGCTATTTTTATCACTATATAAGCAATTTTTAGAAGTTTGTATTGTATTTCTATAATGTTTGCTGTTATTACTTTTCTGTGTACAAAAACTTATAAATAAAATAAATAGAAAATTACAAAAAAGCAATCACCTCTGTTCCACATAATATTCTTAGGATCAATATTAAGTCTCGCAAATCTTGTTCTTTCATCATCAGTAAGAGAGTCAGGATCGGTCTTATTTATTCCCAATCTTTGTAGTCTTCTTAGCTGAATGGGAGAGAACTTTCTAACTCCCTTGATCTTCGGTACCAAACGGTCATATAGAGGTCCGTCCTTCTGGGTTAATTCGTGGAATATGCGAGCGTCCATCTGAGCTGCTAGTAAATTGTTGGCAGCAGTTACGGCGTGAATGTCGCCAGTGAGATGGAGATTGAAGTCTTCCATGGGAATCACCTGGAACATATAGTAAATTACTAATGTACATAGTATTTCAAGAATTGTATTGTAAACTGCTCTGATAATTTGTGATAGGTAAATGATTTTTTATGAGAAATGTAGTCTATATTATAGAAGATTCAAATTGTTATGCTGGAAATCAAACATTTATTTATTTTTTATATATATTTACACAAACACAATATTTGCCAATAACCGATATGTATTTCTAATAATTTATTTTATTTAATTTTTGAAACACCTTAAACTAAGGGTAACAAAGGAGGACTCAATGCCTAATGTCATCCTCTACCATATTGCATGAGCATAGGTGTAGGTACTTTGTCCCTGTAGTTCCGGGACTAGAATAGGGCTACGGTAACTCCTGCCTGTCGTAAGAGGCGACTAAAAGGGGGCTTCCGGAGTTCTCCAACAAGCGTTGAGGACGGCCACCGGGGGGGTTTTAGTGCGGTAAGAATCCCACATAACCCGGCGTCGCTCCCACGTCGTCGGGTACCTTTTGAAGGTTTCCCCCTCGTTAAGAAAAAAAAAAAAAGGTGTAGGTACTTGTCCAGATGCGGGGACCTAATCCTGCTCATAGAATCTCAACTAAATCTGATTTTGCAAATTAAGGCTACTACAGCCTTCTAGGCAAATTTCAACACCAGAATACTTGATAGTTTTTCTTGTTAATAGTTAATTCATACCTGAGAGTATCCACCGCCAGCAGCACCACCCTTAACACCAAAAGTAGGCCCTTGGCTGGGCTGACGCATGCAAGCTATGGAGTTGCGGCCGCGGTGCGCCGACAGCGCCTGCACCAAGCCCAGCAGGGTAGTGCTCTTACCCTCACCGAGGGGTGTCGGAGTAATCCTGCAAAACACCACATTCTACAATTATCGAACAGTTCTTTGTCTATCGTACACATCTACGTGGATTTGCAATAAATTTATGTCAGAGTTATTACTGCAAAATGGTCCTTCCAGCGTCTTCTTCAAAATATTCACCAAAATTTTATACCTAAACATTGAAATTCATTCACTTGACTGTAGTACCTACGCGTACATTCGTAGTACCTACCTAGTAATTCTTATATATTCCCAATTTCTTTTTTAAAACCACACAAACCCGTTCTTCGAAGCTAAGCCAACAATTTTTGATTTAATATAGTTTTAGTGACTCGTGTAATATTGATCCAACAACATCAATCAGATGTCAGTGTAACCAGGGATCGAACCCAGAACCCTTTCCACGTCAGACCGGTATGGTCAATGGTGACCGCTCTGCTATACGGGTCCTCAACCAAACGAGCTCTATCCTAAGACAGAAAACCGTACTTACCCAGCCACGACAATGTATTTCCCATTAGGTTGGTCATTAAGACGGTCCAGGACCGACAGAGAGATCTTGGCCTTCGTGTTTCCATACTGCGACACTTCGCCCGGGAAGAGGCCGATTTCGTGCGCCAACTGGCTTATGTCCTTGGGCTTTTGCGAACGCGCAATCACGATGTCGCTGTTAATAAAAACAATACATTAATGCTAATTAGATTAATGATAATTAATAATTAATACTCAATCTGTCTGTTTTACCTGCGAAATATCCACATTTTACAATTTGTGTCTACCATTAATTTAAAAATCGGGCGTAACTAAGTAGATCCTAACGACAGTTCAAGATATATTAATTAACTCTTTTTAAATCATTATTTATATAGGCACATCAAGATTCAACATCAACAACAACATAAGTAAAATAAAAGACGTAATAATGGTTTATAAAGGATAAATAAAGTTTTAAATGAGAAAATAAATAATGTAATATGTAAGTACAACTTCATACACGAAGCTATCTCCAAATATTTAAGCCTCATTTTAATTGTTAATACCGTAGTTTTCCTCCCTACATGGACTTTTAAGCTATGCTACGCGAACAAGAACTTTTGGTGTTTTAGTTTGTTTTGACGGGTAGGTACAGTTGGCAGTCAAGCACATTTTAATTAACAATGTATTAGCCAATCTTTGCCAAGTACCTACAGATCGAATTTGACTATTTAGGCAGGCAAAAATTAGCAAATTTCGATCTTTACAATCTTAATAAGGGGGTGATCACAGACCTGTATTTGTACCCAATAAAGGTCTGTGGGGGAGATTAACTAAACAGCCTAAGTATATATCTTCAACTTAGTAGGTAAGCTAAAAGTTTAGGTATATATTTCTAATCTCTGTCTCATAACATCACATTTTTATCGTATTGTCCAAACTTTAAATAATGAATAAGGTGAAGTGAAATGGAACTAGGTTAGACCGTTGAAAGATCAATCTCAGATAAACGTACGTTAACGATGCATGAATATTATGAAAACGGAGTAAAGTCAGCTGCGTTTCACAAAACAAAAATGGTAAAGTACTAAATTTACCTACGTTTTACAGGCTTTGTGCCACTTTTATCACGACTACCAGCAAATCAAATCAAATCTCTTTATTTGTCTTTATTTATCATCAATGATATTTAAATGCCAACGCCAAAAACGTTTCAGATAAGTCTACGTAAAATAGCTACGCAATCTAGATGAACTAGCGTGCGTCTAGATTTTCTGTACATATCCGACAGGCAGATTTTAGAACTCAGACCTTACAGCTTATTTACCTACCTCTACCTATAAAACTATGTGACGATGATTTTGTTAGTATAAGCCTGTTTATGTAAGTCGAACATATAATTTTCCACTATAAAAGATTTTCTGTTTTCCTTATCGTAATAGATTCCTGTACTTTATGTTATATAAAAAGACCAATAAGATATTGTCATAAAAAGTGTATTTATAATTTTAACACGTTTTCATATTACTTAGTTAATAAATGGACTTCCCCGTACGGTTTTGTCCGCATGACAACCAGACGAGAGGTCGGAGATCCTTAATAACATTGTAAAAACAAGAGTTGGTTTGGTCCATTGATTGGTGTTTGTTGCGCTTTGACAGTTTAAATAGATAAACAATTCTTACAAATTTAAGCAAACTTTAAGTTGTACAAATAAATAGAACATATCATCCCCCGTACATATCGTTAGAAAGGGAACCCCTTTGCGTGTTAGTCTTTCCAGTGACGATATAAATATTTTGAAAAAGAAAATAAATCCTATTATAAGATAATAATGCATCAAATATCAAAAAAATATACAATTCTTAAGTACTCTAACGAAGCCGCGAGGAAAACTACTATCTTAATAAAATCATTAAAAGGTAATGGTTTATTTTATTAGAATTTGCAGTTCATTTTATTTTATATAACCTTATTGCTTATCATACTTAACGTTAATCGCTTACCATAGAATTGAATAATAAGTAGTGAGAAATAATTGTCTGCGCGTTCTTATTTTAATTAAAGTTAAAGCCAACGTACCTTTCACGTTACTTTCAATTTACTCCCATATTTTTTCAGGGGATTCAAATTTAAATTTCAAAAATACTTTCGGCTTAGTGTTTATTGACGTTATATAAGAAACTTCCATGTTAAATTTCATGCTTCAAGATCGGGTGGTTTAAACTGCATATCAGCATATCATATCAGTCAAAAACGGATACATGATCATGTTTTTTCTACACTAATATTATAAAGAGAAAAACTTTGTTTGGTTGTAATGAATAGGCTCAAAAACTACTGGACCGATTTTAAAAAATCTTTCACCAGTCGAAAGCTACATTATCCACGAGTAACATAGGCTATATTTTATATGAAATCTATTTGATATTTGATATTTTGATAAATGATAAATAGATTTGATTGATATTTGATAAATAGATTTTGAGGCGGTACAAAGTTTGTAGTCAGCTAGTATTAAATAAAAGACATATGATCATGTAAAAAAAAAATGTGAGCCGTCACGGGACACCTGGCAGATGTGAAACATCGACATTATTTTGTAAAAGTAATATGCAGAAAAGAACATATTGTGATAGGAACTAAATATGTCATAATGATAAAATAAAATATTACGATTTTTTTCCAGATAACGATGACTATTTATTGAATTCGATTGCGCATGGCGACGCGTCGCCACACCGTACACACTACTGCATATAGACTGTATATATATACGGCATGCGTCGCCACGCCAGAAATCGGTTTTACGTGCGGCTATAGATGTTTCACATCAAAAAAACAAGTACTGACCTGGGCGGCGGTGACTGTGGCGTCAGCCTCAGCAGCTGCAGCGGCCACACCGGCGCGTGGAGCCGCTCGAGCTGCCTGCGCGCCGCCAGCACCGTGTTCCGCATCAGCATGGCCACGGTCATGGGGCCCACGCCGCCCGGCACCGGCGTCACGTGGCCGGCGACCGACACCGCCTCGGAGTACGCTACGTCGCCTACCAGGCGCTGACCGCCCGCCTTAGTGTCATCTGGAGATACGGTTTAAGATATTTATTTTATAAAAAAGTATAACTCATGTACATAAGAAAATAACGTTTATTTACGAAAACAAGGACTACAGCAATCATTACAATAAATCAGATATATTAGTTTAGACAAGTTAATTTAGACTACAATACGTGTTGATTTTTATATAAATATATCAAGTATATGAACGAAACAGAATTTTCGAGATTTTACAATTTCAGGTAGAAGAGTTGAAGGAAACAACTTGATTTCTGTGTAGTTCTGGGAACTTGTATAGCTATTGGTTAAGTTAGGTTAGCCTAACCTAACCTATGTTAGAGATAATGTAGACAACTGGACCGTGGTAATAACTAATAATTCTTTCAAGAAGTTCTGTTCAGCAAGTTCAGGAAGAATGTCTTCTAAGTATATAGTACTGTAGTACTTATTGTGAAAAAGTTTGGATCAATTTGGCACTAAATGAAATTTAAAATAAGGAACTCTTACCTACTTACCTAAAGGCTCACTCTAGGACCGTGAGTAATGAGTGGCATGGTCACAAATACAAAAACACCACCCCTTTTAAGTACTATTCTAAATTTTCAATAAATAAAACGTGTTATTCCAAATTATAACCATAATTTACACCTAAACAAATTGTTTTTACAGTCTACATTACGTATACATTTGAAAATTTAAACTATATTGTTTTAATACCAAAATGTAGTAAAGTGTGTACACTATCGATTCCGACTGACTCGATTACCTGCTTTCAATTATATTTTGTAAACCTACGATCGTAGTGGGTAATTCTGCCACGTTTATGTCTTTTTCATACCAACTTACTTAGTGAGTATTTTGTGTGTACCTTCTGCATAGATTAGTAAAGATACTCACTCCTAACAAGAAAATGTACCCAGTTTTGAGAATTGAAATACGTAAAAAAGTTTTGCCACGTCTCCGTGCTAAAATATCCCTAAAATATTCGAAATAATTATTTATTTATTATGTAAATTCATGTAAATTACGCAGTATTAGTTATTTATTCGTAAATTGAAGGTAAATTGTCTCTAAAAATGTGTTTATTTGTCAAAAATTCAAAAAAAGAACTTACGAAAATAAGCCGTTTGTGGCTTCATTCAATTTCAAGGCGGCGACGTATCTTTACTAATCTATGACCTTCTGCATAAATTACACACTAAGTAAACTTTAATATTATAATTTAATACTTAAAAAATATATACTTAACATACTTTTCACGACTCCATTTTCGCGCACTTTTATCCTAATTTTATACTAGTACTTAAATACTTAAACATAATTATACTTATTGATTTTGACACGTACTTTACATAAAAATCAGTCTCACTTAATATACCACTTATATTCTTAAGATTCGGAATAAGACTGCATATACGCTTATTGTAGCACTTCCGTTGTTTTGACTTACTTCAGAGTACTTCAGACATCGCATTGATAGTCTCTGCGCTGGATTGTCCTTATAAATGTATAGTCGATTACCTCAAGCCAATAAAAATGCCACAAATGTTGTATTAAACTGTGGACTGCTATTATTTTTATGGTTTTACCTCGTACCTACGATTTAAGTAGTAACCTACTAGATATATTGTATCGGGTTGTTTTGTAACACTTAGTTCATACACAAAAACTCAAATAACCAAAAAAAATATTACATAAGTAGTTCAATTATTTAATTAATGCAATCATACATTTCTTAGTACATTTTGGCAAAAATACATTTACCTACTGTAGTAACTGTATTCCGTATACTGATCCGAATCGTTCTGAATTTTACCTACTTATTTACTTTCTTTTACCTCTTTTAGGATATCCTGTTTTATTTAAATGATTGCTCAAATACGTACCCTTGATCGGGTTGATGCCACAGTCGATAACAACAGCGCCTGGCTTGATCCACGAGCCGCGGACCATCTCCGCTCGTCCTATTGCCACCACCAGGATGTCAGCTGTTTTGGTCTGGTTGGAAATTATTAAATATTACAACATTAGTGTGAAAATAATAGTTGTGTAATACTAAAACAAATAGTGGTTGTTTTTGTTGTTATACTTCTTACGCACTTAGCGTTATAAAAAAATGTACCAAATGTTTTCGTTTTCATGAAATCAACCTTTGTCAAGTCGGTAAAACGCTCTATTTCTATTTGAGGACAGCCACAGAAGTGTCAATCAATCCGACTAAGCAATAAAAGTAACTTACTATATACCTTTAAGTAATTAGTAATTATAAATAGGTGCATTGTAAATAACTTACGATTTCACTCAAGTTCTTAGTCTTTGAGTGGCACACGGTGACAGTGGCGTGCTCCCATTTGAGTAGCTCTGCCACAGGAGTGCCAACGATCCGGCTGCGGCCGAGCACCACTGCGTTCTTCCCGGCGATGGACACTCCGGTCTTTTTGATGAGCTCGATGCAACCAGCAGGAGTGCATGGCACGAAGCCGGACATGTCTCCCAGCGACACTCGACCCTCGTTTATGGTGTTCAGGCTTTTTGAAAGAAACGAGAATTTTACAAATTTACATTTATTTCGCTTCAAATATTTATTTTTGTACTCATAGTTGCACAAGGATCTATAGCTTTGTGGTAACGATTGATCCGGAATCAAACCCTTATCTACAGGTACTGTTACATATTATAGGTATAATATCTAAGTATACGCTACAGTGAATATGATAAATAAAAACAACTTGCTTACAATACTTAATCAAGTTTCTTTTATCTCCCCATTATGTAACAATGTCTCGTGTACATACAGCAGTAGAACGCATTACGAAGACATAATTAAATAGCTGTAAGTAGCATTCCCTTTGTAGACGTATACAAACTAAAAGTACTTCACACATACCCATCAACATCTTTATCACAAGAGACAGTGTCTGTGACGAGGTGGGAGTCGATGGAGTGCGTGGAATCGAGCGGCATTTGCACGATGATCCCATGCACCGATGGAGACTCGTTGAGGCTTGTCAGCTTTCCCAGCAGCTAGGGGAGAAGAAACATTCAAATATATCCCATCATCACTCACGTCACATGAAGAGATACCGGGATCCAAACATGCTGGGATCCCGCATATAGCGGGAGTAATCCCGGACGCGAGTTTAACGAGATCCCGCGCATCTACTTTGGGAATGTGAACAATAAATGTTTTGTTTGCCAAAATGTGATATATTTCAGTAAAACCTGTATCTTTCGAACATTGAACTTGTTCATAACTTATTTACGAAGTCCAAATAACCAGCAGGATTCACAAAATGCCTTGGTACCGCGGGCTAGAGAATATCATTCTCGGGATTTCATTTTCTACAAACGACTTCAGATATGTAATATTAATAATATTAAGATGATTTAATACTATTTACTAATTACATCACATTCTAAAACGTAAACAGCCTAGGGCAATATAACGCGAGATGCATCTTATCGGGAAGGTCGGAGGCCAAGAGCACCGTCGTATCTCTTTATCAAAACTTACGTATTTTATTTTTTGGAATTGTTTTAACCGTCTGCTTGATAACAAAAGTAGAGAATCGAATTTAATTATTATTATATTATCATCATGTTGTTACCTTACTGCTATTAGATAAAAAGTTTACTCCTTACTTCAAACCGATCAATAAAGCCATTTTTTCATAAATAAAAATATTTGCTTACTTATAATTTTTATAAAAGTAATAATGAAGAATAAAGAAATGAAATTTACATTAAATTGTATAATATAATAATAATAATAATAATAATATGCTTTATTGTACCCATAAAAGAAATATACACAAGGAAAATTATAATTTTAAAAATACAATAGGCGACCTTATCGCTAATCAGCGATCTCTTCCAGGCAACCTACAGGGTGCGGAGTTAAAGTAACAAGAAATAGAATAAGAGGTAGGGTGCAAATAACAGTTGTAAGGAATAAAATACAAATTTTGGAACAAATTAATGAAAGACATACGTATTTAAAAGAAAGGAGCTAGATTTAACAGAGTTGTGACAGATAAAACAAACAAAGAAATAAAATTACACATAGCAAGAGCATATGGGAGAGAAAACGAAACAGAGATAGAGTTAGAGCTGACGATAATGACATTTTACTAGATTTTTGAAGGAGCATAGGGATTGAGCATTGCGAATAGATACAGGAAGAGAGTTCCATAGACGGATAGCTGAAACTGTGAAGGATTTCTTATAGTAGGATGTTGAGTGGAATGGAGTAAGGAGAGCATGGTTTTCGGTGGAGCGAAGGGATCGGTCATGGGACAGATGGAGAAACTGAAATCGCTGCTTGAGGTATGGAGGAGAAGTCGGATTAAATAGTACACAATATAGAAGAGATAAAATGTGAGCATTACGGCGAAGGCGAATTGGGAGCCACTTGAGCTTAGCACGATATTCTGAAACATGATCATATTTACGTAACCCAAATATGAACCGTATACATAAATTTTGAAGACGCTCAAGCTTATTTAGTTGCTCCTCAGTAATGTCAGGATTGTATCTATATGTTATTGTATCTATATGACGATTATATTTTTGAAAACAGAACCGATGTCGAAGAAACCTACAATCAAAAATAGATGACTAATAAGGAGCGTCATCTACTTGTAAGTAAATTTTAGTTAAGTAATTCAATTTAGGTAAAATTCGTAGGTACTATGTTATTGGAACGTAATTATTTGGTTATTTGTTGTAATGTCAGAGGGTGGTATTTTATTACATTAATATGTTAATTATTATACTAAAATGTTATTTAATGTACCTACTTAATAAACTCTGAAAAAAAGTTGTGCATACCAATACCAACCTCAGTTTGCGTGCAATCTCGCGGTAGGCGCACATGCTCGGCGAGAATGCCGATGTCCTCAGCCGCCTTCAGCTTCATCCTGATGTAGACATTGGAGTCCTCGCGCCCGCCCACCTGCACGATGGCGAGCCTCGGCTGGAACTTAGCGGAGATCGTGCGAAGCTCCGCTACTTGCTCGCGCAAGTCTTTTTGAATAGCTCTGTATAAAAATCATGTATTACATAAAACAGGTACATGAAACTCGTGTAAATTCGTATCAAATTGTCGTACAATAAATGAACTGTCGTACAATGAATGACTGATTGAATAAAAATACATGAGATCAATTAGTACTGGTCTAGATTAATACCTAAGTATTACAACTGTTATATTTTTGTTTAGTTTGATAGTGAGTGATGGAGGATAGGACTAAAAATAATTGAGAAAAAATTTGAAGTTAAGCTCTACTATCAGTTTGATTCGATCGTAAAAGATTAGAATGTAAAATCATCGGCTAAAAAGTAGATACCTAAATAAATTATAATAAAATATAAACAATCGCAATCGTACCTCATACACCATTTCCATATTACCTACTCATGTAATTCATATTTCAGAATTACCTACTATTAAGTATGTATATTAATTAACTTGCCCGCCTACCCGCAATCTTTTGACTTATTCGTGTCTTTTGTTTTGTTCACAATTATGATTATCTAAATAACTATATAAATCTTTAATCTGTGCCTTTTAATTAAAAAAACTAAATTATAACAGCTACATAGTGTCCTAGAAATATCGTACAATAGTACATTATCGCAAAAGAAAAAAGATACCCAAAATAATTCGGGGAAAATAAACAATTTCATAAATACCTAGCAATTTCTAGTCCCGAAATTTTCTCGGCCACCATTTTACTGGATTGACTCTTCACTCAGCAGGTCTAAAGCCCACTGAATTGTTTTCTACTGATGATAGACATATCCCGAGTCATCGCGACCCCAGATAAACTTCGGCATGACGGTACTAACAAACAATTTGAGTAGGTACAGACTTATGATAGTCACGGCAAATTTAGCAATTAGCTATATAGATATATAAGTGAACAGTGATGTAAAATCAGAACGTATTATTTCAAGTGAAATTTTACAAAAGTATCTATTTAAAATATGTAAAAGGTCAATTAACTACGAAATATGGAAGTAATCAACTGAGAGGATCTACAAAAATAATAATTACACACAAATTACAATAATTATCTTAAGTAAATATTTTTAGTACACTCTCAAAGTATAGTTATCAAGTATCAATTATAAATATATGAATACCCCAATGAATAGAATTTCAAATTGGCACACTACAAATCAGGGTTCAAATCCGAGGCATATTGGCATTTGATATTTAGAATCACGCATGCATTAAGTTTGTAAGCAATGTATAATAGGCTACACAAAAATAGGCTACTTTTATTTTAATTCATATACTTACCTTTCTTTTAATAATATGAATTTTCCAGAAACTATTTTTTAACTTATCAGGCCGAAACATTAAAGCAAAGAAGTTTTTGAAATTTGCTTCTTGAAGGTGGTCTTTAAATTTTTAACATGTCTTGTTTTACAAATGATCAAAAGCTTACCTTCTACATTCCTCAGAGAATTGCCGAGTGGAATAAAAAATGAGCTTCCTGACTAATAGAAACATGTTGTCTCTCTAACAGTTATCTCATAAGAGTAATAGATATCAATAAGTTAAGGAAAAAAATTAAAACCAATCACATAACTGATTGGTATGTTCACTGCATTCTTTAAAAATATCCTGTTAATTAATATGTTCGTATTCCAAACTACTATTATTATTTAATAACGTAGCATCTACTTGTTAAGTACGTATTACTTAATTAGATATGGCTTATCTTAATTAGAACTCTTCTGTCAGTATCTACGTAATTATAGTTTGTGTTATCATTTAATTTAACGGCATAAATATTTACTTGTGTGTGGAGCTTCTTTTTATTCAAGCTTTTTTCTACAAATATCATACTATTGTAAGCTGTCCTCACGAAAACACACCTGCCTCTAGGATTATTATAATACATATGTACCTAATTATTCAGATGTTAATGTTCCCTTAGTTTAATTGTGAACAATCACAAGGAAATATGTGGAAGTATTAAAATCCTCTATAGTCAAGTAGAGAAGGAAGACTACTGACCCACGAGATGCCACCTTCGTGAATTATGGCTTTGTTCTCGCTTTGAGAAGGAACCCTCGTCCAGTTATATGATAGAAATGAACTCTAGAGTTACTTCTTAGTAGCATCAAAACTTAGGAACATTTGTAAACAATTAAGCAGTACATTTTCTATCTCAGGAGACATTGTCGAACTTCAAAATTCGTCGCCTACGACTATTACCTACATACTACGAAGGATTTCAAATAATTAACTAATATAGTAGTTTCCTTAAATGATCACACGCGATAACTTTTATTAATATAAAAAGTAATTTCTGTAAATATGACTTAGTACTAATTAACTTATCACCTAAATTATGATATTAACATAATATAAAAATATCTTCAAGTGTCTATTTTAATCAGAAGTATACTATACTGCTTGTAGGGGTTGGATTGCGACCATTGACTACAATGCCCTGGGACTGGGGTCATTATCATCAAAGATATTATCTACCGCTATTTAACGCGATATAACTATGACCAACAGTGGGTATATCTATATAATTAATTGTTTGACTGTATATGTGCAATAAAAACAAAATATATTCTATTCTATTTAATTTTACATACCTAATGTAACGGCTAACCACGTCACTAAAGCATCAAGCAAGGTTTTCATTACCTTAGAATAGCCGCTATCGGTTTTCAACGTCGATCGATATTAAATCGCTTTCTAGACATACATAAAATAAACATAAATATGATTAAGTCTTAGTCATATCTAAGTCTTCTAAATAAGTAGTTATATAGTTAGATACATTAAAAATGTATCTTTATACTTACAAAAGCACCTGTTCCAAATCTTCCGGCGTTTTCCACATGGTTGTTTGTTTATTTACGATTATTCAACTGTGCATCCTCTTAACACGAAGTTAGCGCGACGCGGCCCGTGGCACTGGCGAAACAGTTGATGTATGTACCGCGAAAAACTTGTTAGGCCACTTGATCAAATAACTACCGGATTTGGTTGCTTTAAATAAAATTTACTACCAACGTCGCTAGGTGCTAAAAGGAATACATTTACGCATTAGTTAAGCCTCTTTGAAATTAAGTAGATACCTACGCTAACTACTCGAATGTATTTGAATATTATAATCAGTTGTCACTCAGTTACATTATTTGTATTTTGTATTCTAAACAATAACTCCACACATGAATGGAATATATGTTAGGTTGGTTTTACGCATCTGAACATAGGTAGGTACCTCAGTATCCCTTAGTAAAATCGAGAATCAATAATAGATAGATACTTACGATATTCTATTCTGAAACTGTGGTGACTTTGTGGTGACAAACAATTAGGACACACGTTTCACAATATGTTCATTTTAGTCTCAGCTTTCGATATTTGATAGGTATATGCAAACAGTGGATACTCAATTATTCCTGCTAAAATTAAACATAATGTCAGCCAGACCCTAACTTTGTTATAACTTTGGAGGTAGAAATAAAATAATAACGACGAATATGAAGCAATTTTCTTTTTTCGTGACTAAAACTGATGAAATTTAATTAATATTTGATTCTATGCTTATTACTTTAATTGAAACTATATTAGAATAATCAAGAACCTCCGAGACGCATGCGCATTATTTAATTGCATATTCCGAACGCAACATCGATCGCTTACTGTGTACATGCGCTTACCTACCTAAGGATTTCTTGTAAACATTTTTGCGCTTCACGTCTGTTGTAGATTTATTATAAATAATGGGCGTATGTTTTGATACTTAGTAGGACATATAATTACTACTTAGGATACTATAATGTGTACCTATAATGGAAATCTAATTTTCCAAAATAAAAAACTTGTGGCAAACGCTATAACACATGACAAAATCTCTTTCCATAATATATTTAATCATGAGATCGACTGTCTATGATGACGAAACATTAAATGTAAAAAATAGTAATCAAGTTATTAATAAAAGAGTATAAAAATGAAACAGGTAATAAATAACAAATACTCGTTATTTGTATAATACTTTATTAATGCCTTCTTGACAATACTTAGTCATATAGGATTTGAAGATGCTGCTTTTTCTAAAATCTTCGTAAATTAGGAACTCCAACGTAAACACAAGAAAGAACTTACACCGGTTTATTGTAATTATGACAACGCTTTAGCACCGCCAAAGTAAATTTTAATATAAAACACGTTTTAACCCTATAGTTAAGTATCATATACAAATTTAAGTGCTAATTATAAAAATGTCACAGGTACTGGTCACTTTTACCGCTGACCTAACTAATAAGTAATAACAAAAATAGATTTTTCGAAAGTCAGAACACTTGTACGAACTAAGTTACGAATCTGTAACGAACGAATCACATAATCAACTTAAACACTAAATAAAGATTATTTTTTTACGAATTACAAAAGGATTGAAACCCTAAAGAGCCGCTCCTAATCGCACAGAATATTCTGTGATTACATATTTAATACTAAAAGTATTTTTATAAAATAACACAGACTTGTATCGTCAGAAAAAATAGTACCACATAAACCTCCGAAGAACTCCAAAACACTTTTGTGTTTGTAATTTATTCTTTGAACTTAAAATAAAAAGTCACAAAATGGAGAATATTGTAATACGCTATAACTTTCTCCTGAAGATATGACTAACATAGATGTTCTTAATTAACTTATTTACCTACAATGACAAAAAATACAACAACGAACAAAGAACAACATATCGATTCTGATTAGAATTGAACGACGAGTGTTCTTCTAATTCATAGCTTTGCAAATATTAAAGTATGAAGCGTTCAAGGTTATAAATATAAAATATAACGAATACGCGATCTAACATTTTGGTTTCATTTCAATATGGTACTATTATTAACGTACAATTACAATTAAGATAAAAAAATAAAATAAACTTATCCTGTATACTTATCGATAAACATTATACATACATTACAAACTAATTTTATTTGGCAAACTACTAATATGATATATGTTAGTGACTAATGTAATGCCATACTATTATATGTCGGCCGTGGGAAGGCATCCCCAATTTAAAGGAGGCGGACAAGGGGAGATATGATACTAGAGTGTGACGTCACATTTGTCGTGCAATATTTAATAAGTGAAAGATTATCAGTTTTAAACAAATGTGACGTCACATATTCGCATCCATGATGAGAATATTCCTAAGTGTTATTTCTAAGTATAGTTTAAGATGGGATTATATATGAGAGATTTCTGAAGGTATAAAATAGTTATGACGTATCTTATGAATGAGTTGATTCGAGTTTAAGATTGGAATATACGGAAGTCTTCTTCCTTGTCCTTGTGCGCGTTTGAATAGAGATGTATGCGCATTGTGTTGGCCGGCATCGGCGGCGTACTGCACAGCTTGCACGAGTACTGCGCAGTCGAGGATATAGACGATCTGCAAATGAAAAGGCGTTTTTAAGTTTTTGTAAAGTTAACGCTAATCTATTTATGTATGTTTTTTGGCAGTTTGTTCAGTAGTCAGTTTTCGGCAAATAAGATACATACATATATTTCTTTTAAGTTATTCTAAACTTTTAGCGTGTAATTTTTTTTTAAACTTACCTTCAGTAGAGTCTATCGGAAACAAAAGTCCTGGATCCGCTAATGTGTGCGTGTGCATGTGTGTGTGTGTGTGTGTCTCTCTCTCTCTCTCTCTCTCTCTCTCTCTCTCTCTCTCTCTCTCTCTCTCTCTCTCTCTCTCTGTGTGTGTGTGTGTGTACACTCGCGTTGCATAGTGTGTGTTTACCAATCTGTGCGTACAAGTGTTCGTGTGTGCGTTTTTGTTTCTGCACACATGCACTCGTGTGCTTGTACAGTACTGAAAGTGTGTATGTATCTTGGCACCAAGCGCCACACCCGCGCGTACAGTGGGAACACCACGAGCGCCACCATGTCCGGCACCGTGACTCCAGCATGACGCTCGCCACACCGTCTGGTGTACACGACGGTATGCGACCACACATACCGCCGTCCTTCCCGGGGTCGCTAGCCGGGCGGTTCGAGCTCCCACTCTTGCCGCCGCCACCCCGGAAGCCCCCTTTTAGTCGCCTCTTACGACAGGCGGGGGATACCATAGCTCTATTCTGGACCCAGAACAACAGCTGAAGTTGGTAGAACCCATTGTGGTTCGACTCTGGTGGCATCACCGCCACACCTATTTCTGCTTAATAACAGCAGTGTTAGGCGCTGCTGTGTTTCGTTTTGAAGGGTGTGGTACGGGAGACATATTTTTCCGAGGCCTTCCAGCTTAGTCCTCAGGGGTAGCGGCGCATTTGTGGCCGAACTCAGCTAGGAATATCTAATCCTATCTGGGGTTGATTACAAATGTCCATGGGCGACAGTAGCCACTTACCATCAGGTGGACTGCATGCTCGTCTGCTACTCCTATATTATTAAAAACAAAAAAACTCCAGGGACAGGGCGGCACCCACCTGCCCACCAGCAGCTTGAGCTCGTCGTTGGCCCGCTTGAGCGCGAGCAGGCGGTCGCGGGCGGGCGCGCGCAGCTCGAGCGGCGCGTGCAGCGGGAACAGCTCCGCGCGCGCCACCATCGCCGGCTCCGTGATCTCCAGCATCTCCTCCTCGGGCACCGAGCGCCACTCCCACGCGTTCAGCACCGTCTCCGGCTCGCGGTGCTTGCGACGTTTCAGCAGCAACCTGCCGAACGTTATTGTTGAGGTTGGCTGACCGGATGTTGGCATCGACGTGGCGACGTATCGTCAGTGGTCACTGACGCTTTCGCTTTCTACACAGCCCACACTAGGATTCCCTATGTCGTGGGTGCCATGGACACACACGAAGACGAATACACAAACACCCAGACCCAGAACAGATATCTAAATTCATCATTCAAATATCTGTCTGGCCGGGAATCGAACCCGGAACCCTTTGCGCGTCAGACCGCTCCGCCACGCGGGCCGTCACGCACATGCATATGATGGCACTACTCGAAAGATAACATTTTTTTCAGCATAGCAAAAACAATTTAATGATAAATTTAAACAAATACCTTTTTAGTGCAAATTTTACAACTAAACCTACCGAAAATTTTATAATAAATAATGTAGTCCATCAGTTTTAATTCCACTATAGAACAACTCGGTTATTTTAGTAAGAGTCTACCAATATCATTAAATCGAAATTCATAACTTCCATATTAATTTACAAACACTCTTATAAAATGTTAGTCCTATAAAATGGTACTTACTCTTATAAAATGGTACTTACGCCATGAGGTCCTTGCGTATGAACTTAGGTATGTCGTTGCGCGTACTATTGTCGGCTACGGCTTCCTCGCTGACGTCTATCATGTAGTCCATCAAGTGGCGGATGTGGTTCACCTAAAACAATAATAAAACGTATGTGAAGTCAGCCGTTAGCCTGCCAGCCAATCGAATCAAGGCGCCATATTGACAATCCCCGCTGCCTAGGACATCCCACGTGACCTAAGCTTACCTATAATGCTTCGCTACCTTTGAGGATTAAGTTGAAACGTCTTGTGTTAATGTCTCTTAAATATACGTACAATCATGACGAATACATTTTTGAAACATTTTTAAAACGTTCGTGAGCTGCATATTTAGTCTGTTTTTTTATGCGCCGCTCCTGTCACACTTTATGAACCACTTGTTTATATTGTTTAGATTATTAGTGGCTACGGAAAGAACGAATAGAACAGCAAGGTGACGCTACGCCATGCGACACTGATGCCGAACATTCCCTGCCTGCCCGCACTCATCTATCTACTGTTCTGTGCTGCGAGCGTTTGCCGTACAAACATTCAATACATACAATCAACTCACCACAGCACGCTCACGTAGCGCGGTGCCGGGTGCCAGCTCCGCACTGACGTCACACAACACACTCACCAGGCCGATGTCGTCGACGGAGAGCTCCGCGTCGATGTCGACGAGCAGGTCGTGCTCGGGGAAGTGCGGCGCGCCCAGCTCGTCCGCGCCCAGCCCGCACAGCACGCTCACGTAGCGCGAACCGTCCGGGTGCCGCCGCAACTCCGCACTGATAACACGTGATACGGTATATTACGATATGATATAATATAATATTGTATCATTGTACAGGGTGTCCCATGAATAATCGTAATTGTACTGTAACAAATAACCGGTTAGAGTCCGCGCTAAAGCACTGAATATAGAAACGAGTCGCGTCACAATAGCAAATTGTAGATATTAGAAGGACGAAGAAAGTACGGGATCTCCTCGGCACCCGCCCGCAGGTGTACATAGCTGCGTCAGTGTGCCCTTACTGTTGCTACGGTGTATGTGCTTGTAGATGTGTTCGACAGTATAGGCTCTCTGACTACACCTGAGCGCAAAAAGTTCAGAGCGGACTAGAAGTTTGGCGCGGACTATGCCAGCGAAGCTGTAGTTTGGGAACACTCATACCTATAGATTTAACCCCCAACATTTTTTTTATAATATAGGAGTAGCAGACGAGCATGCAATCCACCTGATGGTAAGTGGCTACTGCCACCCATGGACATCTGTAATCAACCCCAGAGAGAGTACAGTCAAAATGATTACAAATTTATTCATGTGGTTGTTGCCAAAGGTGACGTTGGACTCTCCGTAAAATTGTACCAAAACATGCTGATACACTGAGGAGAATATTCATGAAATTTAAGACTAATCAAAATACTACAACATACATGTAAATTGGTAACATTGATGATAGTGAAAATTACCATTACAGTTAATATACTCACACTGGGCAGAACAGCAGAGAGATGAGTGCGGGCAGGCACGGGATGTTCGGCATCAGCGTCGTATGACGCAGCGTCACCTTGCTGTTCAACTCGTTCTGTCCGATATCCGCTGCCACTAATAACCTGAACAGTGTTAACATAAATCATTTTACATTACATAATCACTTCAATGAATTGTAAAAGTGACAATTTTAAATCGTTGGTTTTTGAAGTATTTATTTATTTAAAATTTATTGCATCACCTCTAAAAAGAAATGTACAAAAAGGCAAACATAATGCCTGATGGCATTCTCTACCAGTCCACCCTGGGCTGATGTAGAAAATTTGCAGCAGGTATCTATTGAACCCTTAAAATAGTTGGTAAAAGCCCTTTTCGTTAATAAATAAGTAAGTAGTAATTCGAATATTTTAAAGAAGCACTTCTTTACACATTTCTTTACATATAATTACAAAATTTACCTTTGGTAAATCTCCTGCGGCGCAGTATCGAGTAGAACAGAGTTGACGGAGCTGCCTTCGACGCACACTTGCTTGTCGCGGCTCGCGTACATCAGATTGTGTATGGTTGTTTCCAGGGGGCTAAAATATATGTACAATACAGATTTTTTTTAATTATTAACAGTAATGGGCATGATGACAAATTTTGAACTCCCCTTCTATAATGTAGGTACATGTATACTGATTCCAAAAATCGTATTATTTCGGAAATAAATTCAGTATTAACGAAAATGTTAGCATTTTTAAAACAAATTTTGAATTAAGCGCGAAAACGCTCACGGGTGTCATGGCGTCCGCGAGTGACGTCACGCTTCAATATCCCATAGAAAAGTTCAAGCAATACGGTGACACTCCAAAAAAATGACGTCATTTCCCCCCGATTAGCGTTTTAGACAAGATGGTCGACTGCATTATTTTATACTTTTATTTTATTGAAAATATAATGAATCTTAAAGTTTTTATTAAAACTGGGCAATTTTTGAGAATGCTTTTAACATATTGTTTTTAAATAAATCATTTATTCTTAGATTTTTAACCGACTTCAAAAGGGAGGTGGTTATCAATTCGGCCGGTATCTTTTTTTTTTCTATGTATGTACACGAATTACTCCGCCGTTAGTGGACCGATTTTAATAATTATTTTTTAATACTGTCATCATGCCTATTATATCGACGTTGCGTCGTCGCAATAGCGGGCTAAGGTCGTCGGAGGCCCGGGGCGGAAAGTCAATGGAGGCCCCCAGTGTACAAAGTTGATTATACGCTTTGCGTGTTAGACTTTTTGTCTCCAGCGACGTTATGTTGTCGATTTAATACAACTTTAAGAAGCTTTTGCTTTGTTAGATGAGTTACAATCCGAGGCTATTATGTCTCCTTGGAATTATCTCTGCTTTTTTAAATAATGTTAAAGGAAATTTATTTTTACTCTTTTAGACTTGTAAATATAAAAAAAAAAAAACGTGCGGCACTCGGGAACTGCCGCGGTAAAGCTCTTGCATAGCATTTTTATCAACTTATGCAATTATAATTATATATTTAACAGATTTACGAAGGTATTGTATTGAATACAATATAATAGGAATATAAAAAAATACTAAACGCAATTTTAAGATTTCCGCACAGATTATAAAAAATATGTATTACTGCCATCTGTTTTCAAGTTGACGAATTAAGGTGTTAGGAATTTTCGTTACGGAATTTCTCGATTCGGTCGCCGCGCTCAAAGCCCGCGATAAAAGCTATGCAAAAGCTTAAAAATTGAGTGATTGTCTAATTAGTGGCTTACTATGCCTATGCCTTAGCTGGGTGAGTAAATAAATAGTAAATATACAAAGGTATATGACATGTACTAAACCAGCATTTATTTCAATTATTTTTTACTTAGTGGCATAGAAGTCGCTTGCATTTTTTTGTTATTTTTTTTTTACATAACTTTATTCGTTCAACATTACCTGAAAGGCCCCTTCAAGTAAGCATCCGAGACGCACTCCTTGTAGTTGAGCGGGCCGGCGTCCTGCGCGGGGCAGAAGGCCAGCTCGCTCTGCTCCTTGTTGTAGGCGCGCTTCTGCGCCATGTTCAGCTCCGTCGCCGTTTGTCTCAGGTCGTGGTTCAACTGTGTGTTTGTGTAAAAGAGGATGAAATTCTACTAATTCCATATGCATGTTACACACAAAAAAGATAAAATGATCAATGTACAGAATTAACTTTACAATATGAACGGTACATTTAAAATGTCTGTGCAAAACGAAAAATGTTATTATTTTTACACATGCGCTGATATTCACAAATAAAATTGCTTTAAACTTTTGCCTTATAACTAAACAAAAAGTTACTTGTCTAGAACACAGGATAATTTTATTACTATAATAAAATATAAACATCGAAAATTATTCTACCTTAGACTCGTAGCTTTCTTCCGAAGGAACGGCGAATCCTTTGGCAATGAGTTCCTTATTTATGTTTATTCGTCCATTGTCGGCCAGCAGTTCTACTGCGACTACACCATGCGTCACCGAGTACACCTATAAATAAAAGAAATTTTAGCACACGCACATAAAATTTTAATGTTGATAGAAATAAAACATAAATATGAATTACAATAATTATGCAAGAGGTTTTTTCTGACGAAGTTTACTATCTGACTCCGGCGCCACGTCGTCGGACGGCGGGCGGTGACGTCACTGACCTTGGCGAGCAGGTGCGGCTTGCCGACCACGTCCGCGAAGTACTTGGTGGCGGCGGGCGCCCAGTGCGCGTGCGCGTGCAGCAGCGGCGCGGGCGCCACGCCGCTAAGCGCGCAGCGGACGGCGAGCGGCGGCGCGCTCAGCCCAGACGGCAATGCGCGCAGGTTCGACACTCCCACGCGGCCCACGCTGCCGTAGTCTATGTACGACACCTGTTGATAGATATCACGACTATTATCCTTACTAATATTATAAATCCGAAAGAAACTCTGTCTGTCTGTTTGTCTCTTCTTCATGCCTAAACCACTGAACCGATTTTATTGAAATTTAACGAAGCCGCGGGCAAAAAGTAGTTAAAAATAAATGACAATGGCCCACAGTGATTATACCGGAAGGTTCAATTTCGATACATACTCAGACAAACATTACAGTACACTACTTACATGAACGTTAATAAGGATCCACGTACCTCGACAATATCCCTCGGCAGCACCTTAGTGACCCTGGCGCGGTAGTACTGCGTGCTGGTACCGTCCGCGTAGGGCGCGGCCACGATCAGCTCCGGCGCTACCGGGCCCGTGTACGCGAGCAACGGCTTGCGGTTCAACGCCGAATGGATATGGGCGAGCTCGCTGCGCGTCGACTCGTCGTCGTAGTGCGCATAGAAGTTGCCCACATTGAGCAGCTGGAAGTTATTCGTACACGTGAGTAAGATTAAAAAGTGTCATGTCTGGCGTAATAGATGTGCACAGCGTGCCGGCCCGCTATTAGTCGCGCAGCGTGCGTTTTGTGAGTGTTTCATCTTCTTGTCAAATTTAAATAGTTATTCGGTGCCTTTGGTGTTGTAAAGCTATACTGATTTATCAAAACCAAGATAATTCAATAGACCAGTTACACTCTATAGGAATGAACCAACGAAAAAATAACTCCTTATAGGGAGAAATGTAAACTATATACAATAAACTGCCTACTATGCAATATGTCTAGGAAATTAATATTTAAGTTTAAAAAAAATAGCATATATGCGTGCGGTCTAGCTGATGGAAGGGCTACAATACCTGGCAAATTTTGAGCGGGAAATGGGTGTCATCGATATCTGGCAGCCGGGGAACCATCTTGTTCACGTTGAAACTAGCTCTGCTCTCCTCGAGTGCTTTCGCTAACTGCCTTGCTTTTTCAATTCTATTCAAAGAAAATGTATGTTACAGTTGTATTTTCTATCATAACAATATAAAAATATGTCTTTTTTAATTATATTTAAAGAAAAATGTTTAGAGTAACACTTCTATTTAGTCATTAATCTATATAATCCAACTAAATTACTATATGGATTACCAGATGTTCATATTTTAAAGTAATGTATAAATAGTTATAATAAATAATTAACAGAACTTACGGTAATAACGGTATTCTGATATCCATTTTTAGCTGTCGTGCTTTGACCGCCTTGTAAACAGGCAGTACCACTTGTCCTGGTATTGTAGGGTCCTGCCCAAAAACAATTATCATACAAATATATATTTAATTTATATCTCACCGTAATGAATCAAATCAAATCAAATCATTTTTTTATTCAAAATGGGTTCTTTGAAAAGCACTTTTTGAATGTCATTGTAGGATTGTATTCATGAATGAACGAATGAATGAATAAACAGATGAATGAATGAATGATGTGGTATATATTTATACGATTTGCAATATAATAATATCACTTACGCCACTTCTTTTGTCGCTACGCAGAGCAAACTCATCGTCAACGAAACTCAAATAGACTTTCCTGAAAATAATTTACTAATTTAGTCTTTACAGCGAACATATTTAGATTTTTATATAATTTATATCTGTTTTCATAGTATGCACATTCATGTTATGTCATGATATTATTGGACAATAATAAGTGGTGAACAAAAATATTCTGAATTCTCGTCATACATCAAATTGGTTCTTCTACGCATGTTACAGTATAAAAAAATAGGAATTATAACCAAACACAAAAAAAAAATAAACTCACTGGCTGTTTCTATCGAAGGTGACCCTCGGCTCGTCCCCAATCTGCTGTTTCACAATATTCTTAATAGCCGAAGTGTACACCTCCGTGGGCTGTCCGTCGGGGAAGTTCTTCAGGTAGACAGTGTTGCGGGGGTTCAGGCCACCCAACAACTTCACCGCGTCACGCTCGCGCTCCTCATCAGTCGACACTTGCACGAAGTATTGCGGGTAGAACGCACCCGCTAAAATTATCTGTGGGATAAATTTTAATAATGGTGTAGATAACTAAAAGTTTTTTGTAACTTGTTGGCAAATAATTATGAAGGTACCTATAAATTTACCATAAGACAGGAATATGCTAGTTGCTAATTATATACTAATAGAAACTTATTTACAAAATGTACATATATACATATATACATATGTACATTATGTACTGATGACAGTCGATTTCTATTTCATTTTGATTTACTATTGATTTTCTATTGATTTACTAGTACAGATTAACTAATTTGGTTTTCAGTCGTTCGTTTTTAGTCCGAGGCGAGAACTGCTTTTAAACTGGTGGTTCACATACCAGTGTCAGACCTATGTTTTACACCTTAAAGTTGAGCAGTTATTTGAGCTAAGGTCAAGTAACCAATCAACCAAAACTTTCGACAGCTTCGTGGGCAGTTCTTGCATAAGCGTATCCAGTTTACGCATCGCGTCAATTGCATCTCATTATTGCTTGACTGCTTGAAGACCTGCTATAATGCAGTTGGCTACGTACCACTATGTTCTACACACCTTAAAGATAAGTGGCAGTTCATGTTTATCCCACGGCGAGTGTCCGGTACTATCGACGCCCTCGCGCGACAGCCGCGTGCGCAGCTACCGCACAAGAGCGTCCAGTTCATCTTTACTAAAAACCCGCTCCACATTTTCGCGAGAACGAGAGAAAAACCCGTTTCGTATCAGCTCCACATTCTTGTTTCTTGTGCTTTTCTGGCATTCTCGCCAGATTCTAGCGAGTTAGCGGAGCGGGCTTTACAGTTGATTTACACTTCGTGTTCAACTTAAGACTAGTGTTGTTGAACTCGCGTGACAGACGCTAGCGTAGTTCTTGCATGAACATGTGCAATTCACACCGCGCCTCTTCTATCTCGTTATTGTCTGGCTGCCCGAAAACCTGCTGGTTACTGTCGACACCCTCGCGCGAGAGGCGCGTGTGCAGCTCCCGCACGAACGCGTACAGTTCATCTTTACTTTACAGTTGAATTACAATTCGTGCTCAACCTAAGACTAGTGGCGCTATAAAGACGCTAGCACAGTTATCGCATGAACACGTCCAACACGCGTTCATCACACCCATGCATCTTGTTATTGTCTGGCTGCTTGAAAACCTGCTGTTATGCAGTCGGCTACGTACCACTATGTTCTACACACTTTAAAGATGAGCGGCAGTTCGTGTTTAGCCCACGGCGAGTGTCCAGTACTGTCCACGCCTTCGCGCGACAGGTGCGTGCGCAGCTCCCGCACGACCGCATCCAGCTTCTCTTAACATTACAGTTGAATTACACTTCGTGCCCAACCTAAGACTAGTGTCGTTGAACTCGCGAGACGGACACTAACGCAGTCCTTGCATGCATTCATCACACTCATGCATCTTATTATTACCTGGCTGCTTAAACACCTGGTGTCGTGTAAGTAGCCCACACCTGGCAATGATATATTACACATTCCACACACCTTAAAGATAAGCGGCAGTTCATGCTTAGCCCAGGGCGAGTGTCCGGTACTATCGACCCCCTCGCGCGACAGCCTCGTACGTAACTCTCGCACGAGCGCGTCGAGCTCCCGCAGCGCGCGCACCTGCACGAAGAACCGCCGCGCCCACTGCGCCTCGCTGTTGCCCGACTGCTTGAAGAACTGCTGCTGACGGAGGTGGTTCCACACCTGGGGAGGTACGCGTTATACAGTATCGTTCAATGTGGTATGATATGAAGGTGGTAGAACTCTTTGTGATTCGAATCCGAAGGTGCTAACGCCACACCTATTTCTGCCTTAAAGAGCAGTGTTAAACGGTGTGTTCCACTAAGAAGACACACCTAATCGAAATGTTTCAACTTAGTCTACAGGGCAGCGACACATGTGCAACCTCAGGTAGGACCTTAATCTATTATCTTTTATCCAAGGTTTATTACAGATGTCCATGAGTGAAAGTAACTACTTATCTGAGAAAGGCATCCACCAATACATTACAGTTTGTAGACACCCTCATAATAATGACAGACACTTAGCATTAATTATGCTTAAAGTTTGTATGTGTATGTACATTATATATTCATTCACTCAAATCGTTCATTCAACTTACTTTGTAAACATTGAGGAATGCGATGCAATCACTGGTAGATCCATCCGCCCATGTTAGCTTTGAGTTGTAAGCGTTCAGTCTCTCCCTGAATGGACTGCTGAACACATTTTTCACGGACATTGCAGCAGCTAAAACAAAAAAAGTTTCGTTAATAAATTAAATAATTGCTAAATCATATTTTGAGTATGCTATATGGATTTTCAATATTTCCTTTTTGAAACATATTATAAAATCGTAAAAAAATTTAAGTTCGTTTCTGAAGTCGGATGATAACTGACGAATCGCTCTTTTACAATTTTATAACTGCATCGCTACGTAAAACCGTTAAAGAGCAAAATAAACATACCCATAATAACACTCTCTTCAAGTATCCCAAATATATAACCCAGCATGATGAGCTTGGAGACGCGGACGTCCAGCGGCAGCATCGCCATCACGCGGCCGAGGCGGGTCAGCTCGCCGTCGAACGGGCACCACTCCTCCTCTATGGTCTTCTTGAGACCACCCAACTGGTGAGATACAAGGTTTATTTATTTATTTGCGCAGTTATTTACTAGTCATCCAATTAAATAGGTAGAGCCCGGGCCAAACTGCTAGTCCGCTCCGGATATAGAAACAGTCGCGTCGCAATAGCAAATTGTAGATATTAGCGAGACGAAGACAGCGCGGCACCAATCCGCTCTCGCCAATGCAACAAAGCTGCGTTAGCGTGCCCTTACGTTACGGAGTACATGCTTACTAAAAATGCGCGCAACAACTTCAGAGCGGACTAGAAGTTTGACGCGGTCTATAACATAATAGCGGTATTTTAATTATTTCCATGTATTCTTAAAGTATTATACTATTACAATTACAAGTTCAACAAACTATTAAAATTATAATTTCAATTTTATAAACCCGAAAATTTCGCGTGAATACGCAAACGTTTTCAAACAATACCAATCACAAGCGATCACAGCATACCAAAAATCTTTAGTTTACAATACTCTTATCCCAACTACCACAGGGATTATAGGAGCGGCTGAAAAACAGCGCTACTCGAATCTCTGATTCTGAGTGAGCAAGGCTGAGCCGAATTCCTTTTGCCATGTTAATAATATTGTAAAATGTACATTTATTTTTTTGTGTGTAACCTGTATTATTATGGCAATAAACGTTTTAATTGGAGTTTACTCCTTAAGAAACGATTTGAGTTATAAGGCCCGGTACGGAAATTTTATGAGGAGTAAAATCAAGTGTAACACGAAAAGTTGAGGCGTTACGTAGAAAGAGACAAACATATATATCCACACTTTACGCGCAACACCAGTGAAGTCACTGAATAGAAATGTCATAATTTTATTTTTTTGTACTAGTGACGTGAAGGAATGCGTTGTATCGGTAAAATAGGTTCACAGACTACATATTATTTTTAGCCACAAATAAAACATAGATAATTTAAAATAAGCCAAATACGAAGGTGCTAAACTCGGACATGTATACATGTCCGTGGACGGTTACGGTACATTTCGTTTCGGACATGTATACATGTCGCTGGGCGGCAATGATCCATTACAATCCCTCCTTTTTATTACAATCATCATATCCTCTCAAAAAGGAAGTAGCGTTTTTAACCAAAATATGAATCAAGAGTGCTTTTATTAATTTAAAATACAGTAAGTTCAAATCCCATATGAAAGTAATTATTACAATAAAAATAATTAGCAATATATAAAACATTAAAACGTCATTAACTATTTTCTATTCGATATATATCATAATTATCGTTCGTAAGGAGTAAACTCCAATCGTGCGTCGTAGCTGACACACACACACACTTTTTTATTATTATTATTACTATTGAAATGACATCACATCGGCATTAAAATGCCATGCTAGTCACCATATCTGAAGATAATATTGTTTTTTTCATCATTTTGTTCATTCACTATCTTCAGATAATAGAAAGAAAGAAAGAAAGAAAGAAAGAAACATTTATTTGTAAAAAATACCACAACATTATGTGACATAAACAATAGGAAACATAACTTTAAAATCAAAACATTGCTGCAGTAAAATTTATCAAAAGGGTCCACACTCAGCCTCACCGCGGCGAACCACGGCCACTGATTTTCAGTGCGTCCCAATTCGACGAGTAGTTCGGTCGGGTGGTGCGTTAGCAAAATGGAATACAAAGAAAAGATACAAAACAATACTTAAAATTAAACTTAACTTATTAACACATGTGGTTCTATAATTAGTGTTAGACATTTTATACATTCGCGTTACTGCAAATGCAGACATACATTTTATATGACAATACTATATAAAATGTATAAGAAAAACGATAAACATTTTATGAAGTTGGCATGAGGCAACAATATTTTAGAGGGTAAGTGCAAATTTTATTTATAATATTACAAAATATAAAATATAATTACGTCTATTCGTCTGTGTCTGTACCAGTGTGCGTGCGTGTGTGTGTGTGTGTGTGTGTGTGTATGGGAGCGTGTACGTATATATTATGTTGATTTCTTTTGAATATTTAACAAATGTGTTTTATACTTAATTCTAAAATTGTATGTTGTTTTCAGATTTTTGAGAGGCGGCGGCAGATTGTTCCAGCACTTTGTGGCGTTGTACTTGAAACTGCCGCGAAAGGCTGCGGTACAGTGTGCTGGATATGCAAGTCTATTACCCCTAATATTGTGAGTTGTAATTAAGTTTTTCGTCCATAACAACTTGTCATATAAATATGGAGGACATTTGTCCTTGACAATGCCAAACAACATGCATGCAAAATGTAACTGTCTGCGGTGCTTCATTTTCAGGATGTTGGCATTATTTATAAATGGTGTGACGTGGGCGCGATGCGGGATATCGAAACAATATCTTGCGCAGGCATTTTGAACACGCTGTATGAGATTCTGCGAGCGTACCAGTAGTCTTGGGCCAACAACAGCGTCCGCGTAATTAAGTTTAGATAGCACTAATGCATCACAGAGACTCATACGTAAGTCGGACCCAATATAATTCCTTACATGATATAAAATTTTCAGCCGGTAGAAACAGTTTCTTACAGTGTTTATGACTTGATTTTCAAACCGCAAGGACTCATCTATGAGCACTCCTAAGTTACGCGCTTCAGAAACTCTTTCTATCGATGCATTGTCTATTATTACTTTGGGGTTATGTGTGGAACATTTTTGTATCTGTTTTTTCGTTCCGATCAACATATATTTAGATTTCTGCGCATTTAGCACAAGGGTATTTACATTTGCCCATTTGTAAATTCTATGTAAATCTGAATTTAGTTTTTCTACTGCTGCCTTGGTCTCAAACGGCTTAAAAGAAATGTATAACTGTAAGTCATCTGCATATAAATGGTACTTGCAGTGTTTAATCTGTTTCACGACGTCCGCGCTATACA
The DNA here is from genome assembly GCA_014595695.2 of Epargyreus clarus clarus. Lineage (NCBI taxonomy): Eukaryota > Metazoa > Arthropoda > Insecta > Lepidoptera > Hesperiidae > Epargyreus > Epargyreus clarus. Next base: position 903,751 of record JACTTY020000048.1, on the reverse strand, counting down.
ATATGAATAGCAAAGGCCCCAATATTGAACCCTGAGCTACTCCTCTTGTGATTACTCTGCTAGACGAGTATTGCTGAATGAACTGAAAAGTGTATTCTTGTGAACCAGTAATAAACTAAAACTGAATGCTCTTCATCGGACACCGGACGATTTCCGGCGGACATACTAGAGTTACAAGACAAGACCTCACCTCCTTCAGCACGAGCACAGTGCGGTGAATGTTGGACATGTCCGGCGGGTCCATGGCCAGCGCCAGCACGTCGCTGGGCGGGCCCATCTCCAGCATCTTGGCCAGGAGGACCAGCCTCTCCAGCGGGCAGCGGACGATCTCCGGCGGGCATTCTTGTTGGAAGTTGTCCTGGGAAAAGTCATAGTTATTAAAATAAGAAAATATTAGTAATAAAGTGTAGTGAATTTTTCGTGGAAAAGAATGGGCACAAAAACAATTTTCATGGCAATCCTCAAACGATTGCTTAAATTTGTATAAAAATTCCATTCAGTTCAGGTATATTTTTCTGAATTTCACACAATGAAAAAACCAGCAAAACAAGTTATTATGAAATCACTCTCCAATTTTCTTTGTGTACTTCATTAAATCTCGGAATATTGAACACCTATTTGTGCCTAATAACAGCAGAGCGCTGCTGTGTTCTGGTTTGGAGAGTAGGGCGAGGGGGCATACTTTTTCGAGGCATTCCAGCTTAGTCCTCAGGGGTAGCGGTGGGTGTGGCCGACCTAAGCACCTAATCCTACCTGGGGTTGATAACGGCGTATCTGTGGCCGACCTCAGGTAGGAATATCTAATCCTATCTGGGGCTGATTACAGATGTCCATGTGCGGTAGTAGCCACCATCATCTGATGGTCCATTTGGACTGCACGCTCGTCTGCTATTCCTACAATAAAAAAAAGCGTTACTCACATAAAACTTATCCGTAACGAGCCTGTACACACGTCCGTCCCGCACGCGGCCCGCGCGGCCGGCGCGCTGCTCGCAGTTCGTCTTCGACGCCCACGACATCTGCAGCGACGTGAAGTTGGTGCTCTCGTCCGCCACCAGGATCTTCATCAGGCAGAAGTCGATCACTGGGGATATGGAGCGTTTTTATAATATTGAGCTAGCAAAAAAGCAGTCCACCTGATAAGTAAGGTAAGCGGCTACTGTCGTCTACGGATGTCTGTAATCCATCCCCAACTAAGACAAGAATCCTTGAGGTTGGCCACAGGGACTAAGTTGAAACTCTTGGTTTTCCTGTGTCTACCTTACGACATTTTTAAAACAAGGTGTTACTGTAGTGCCTCTAGTGTCCAACCACAGAGGCTTTTACCATCTTCCACTGTGACGGTTATCCACAACTTGTCAAAAGATGGAGCCACTAGTATTTCTGAGTCACGCTATCGAAATTTTCTCTATATCTTGCATATATAAAAAGTCCAACTATAACTGGCGGAGCACCTCCCCTAAACTCACCATATTTAACCCACCCACCATTTGTATAATGTACTAAGACGACATCCCGCTACTTGTCAAGAGATGACACCACACGTATTCTGAATCACGCTATCGAAGTATTCCAAAAATTCTGCGCTCCGAACTGAGACTATCGGCGTAATGCCGCTCCCAGGACATGATTACCTACCCCGGGCGGGAGATCTCCCTTGACCAAAGCACTTTCCGCGTCTCTTCTGTTCTTTCTATTAAATAATGTTAGATACACTCACCATATTTAATATCAGGTACAGTGATGGAGCTCTCGGCGATGTTAGTGGACAGTATGATCTTGCGGTGTCCGAGCGGCGCCCGTTGGAAGACACGCACTTGCTCGTCCGCCGTGATCGTCGAATGTAAAGGCAATACCCACCATTTGTATAATGCACTTTCTGCATCTCCTACGGATTTCCTGTTGAATAATACCATTATTGTTACCATTAAATTATATATAGCTACCACCGCAAGGCTGCTGCATACTAGAATATATACCTTTACTTTAATAAATAATGTGCCTTCATTCTATAACATTATTAAGAGTTGAACTTTATAGCCGACCAAATAACATTGTGTCTATATTAATTAAATATATTTTTGTGTTAAAAAGCATCATTTTCCTTTTTGATGTGTATTACATAAAAAAATTAAGATCTTTGCTGTGTGCCATTAAACACAGTGAGAAAAGCTTTGAGGAAGCATGCATCTTAAATTATTATAAGGTATATTACCTGAGCTGTATATCTGTGAGACAACCGTACAATTCCTCAATTTCATTGATACCCGGCAAGAATATCAACACAGAGGGTATTTCCGCCTCAGATCTATCAGTATAATTATCCTCTCTCATATCAATTTGTTCAAATGCATTGATAAGTTTTATCACCAGATGGTACATGGGTGGAGCTATGCCTGGATCTTCGAATTTGGGTGTAGATTTTTGAAGGATCTAAAACATTTTTATATTTCTTTATTTATTCATGTCTAATTAAAGCAGTGATAGCCTGGGTATTGAAACTCGACATTTCAATAGGGAGTTCTGAGATTTCAGATTACTCATCAGATTTTTCATAATTATGTGTGAATTATTTTGAAATTGAAATTAATTATTATTTGCTATAGCAGTGCATAAAACATCGTGAGTTTTCAAAGGACTAGGAAATACACCAATTCACTTGGCCCACATGGTGGACTTTAGACTTTTTATTGAGAGGGGTTACTCTCAATCTTTGAGGCGTTCCATATCATCCAGCAGTGTGATGATAGCACAACCGTAAATATTTTTTCATGTCCACAATAGTTACATATTAGATTTATAGCTAAAAAAAGCTTTAAGCAAAAGATACATACTGAACCAAATTTATTCAAGTGATTCAAGTAAAAAACTTTCACTGTAAACATTGGCTCCTTTTTGACCACTTTCACGCTAGACGGCTTCATTGGACCACAGGGTGTGTTAATGTAAAAGTAATCAGAGAAAACTTTTCTATTGAATGTCGCAGACATGAGAATAACTTTTACGTTCCGGGAAACTGTGTATACAAGTTTCTTGACAACCAACAGCAGAAAGTCCATTTCTTGGCCCCGTTCGTGGACCTCATCGAGTATTACGTGGGTATACTCATTCATGGTTTTAGCTCCCACTGTAAAATATAGAGACATTTGTATTCATTAAACAGAAATAAAGTTTAATTTATTTTATGCAGATATCTTATTTGCAACTTTTGGTTTTAGAACTAGTGATATTGTTTTGGTTTGTAATACAGACTTACTGTAGTTAAAGGGACAAACTAAAGGTATGCACCTCTTATTTAAATATAAAGTAATCCTTCATGAGAAATCTGTAATCTCTGAGTGTAACTACTCTCGAAAGTACCATTCCACATTTAGCAATGTGGTAAATAACAACATTTACTGACTTAACTGCCTCAAAGACTCTTGTGAGAGACCAAAGTGTATGTATGTAAAATGTATGTACCACTAGCTTTAACATTACATTGAAATTATGCCTTAGACTATTTACTATTTTAAATCACTTACCTAACTTTGCAAGCAAAACACCAGTAGTAACATAACTGATACGAGTATCAGGAGACTTAACACTTTCAAGAGCAACCTGAAAATAAAATTAATGTGAGTTTTTATAAACTTCTGTTAACATCAAAAGTAAGCAAAACTTTTTCTTCCTCCCGTATACATAAGTATAGGAGATGAAGAAAAAGTTTAGTTGACAAAAAAAACAAGTGATTGCCATTTGTATCACCTACACTTTATGAAAAGAATTAGAAATAATAAATAAATTTCTGACTTATTTACCATCCAGAGGATCCTCCTTGCGATCCCAATAATAAAAAATAAGCCAAAGTAAGACCCCCCTCTTTTGTACCTAAAATCTAATCTATTATAGTATAATGAAAAATTAATATGAATATAATTACCTGGTAACCGACTAGGCCTCCAACATTCCAGCCTCTTTCCTGTGCTACCCTCTTAGCAATGGATATAGCTGCAATCCTCCTCGGTTGGGTTACAATAATCTTACACGGTCTGCGGTGTTGGTACGCATCGTCAAGTATCCACTGGGGGACTTGTGTGGTCTTACCACAACCCGTGGGTCCTTCTATGATCACTATTGGGAAGCCATTTATTTGGTCTAGAATCTGAAAGGTAATTAAAACGATAACTTAAATCAAATTTAAATCAAACATGTCCATAATGTTACTTTGTAGTGAGGTTTTCACATTGTAATAATAATAGAAAACTACTAACAAATAGAAGAATAAAAATTTTCTAAAAATGGGTATTAGAAATTTGTTAATGATCTTTGCTGTGTACTTGTATTTGTAACTAAAATTACATGAATAATGTTTCATTTAAAGTTTTTTTCCTGCTTATGAGATACTAGATAAGACTTTATATTTTAATAGGGTTTGTTTCACAAAATCAAATATGAGCATTATTTAATTCATTAACCGAATCTGTGCGGATGGGACCACAGTTGTGCCACATCACCCACAGTTGTGCCACATCCGCACGGAATCAGTTAAATAATCAGTATTTCCATTGCTATTTCTTATTAGCATCACTAAAAGTATGATTATTATAATTACAATATAAGTGGAAAAAAAGCATCACTATAATTTTTTAGTAGGGCACAAAGGACAATAAAAAATTGTTAAGGGTGAACAACCCTTATCACTTAGAGGTATGAAAAATAGATAGTAGCCGATCCTCAGACCAACTGAATATGCATATAAAATTTGGTGAAAGTCGATAAAGCTGTCGGAGGAGTATGGTAACTAACATTGTGACACGAGACTTTAATATATAAGATTACCTCTTGTCTATACTCATTGATCGCCAAATCATTGTTGTCCTCTTTCATCTGAAAGGAGTACTTGTTGTACACCTGTGTCATGGCCTCCTCTGTGAGTTCCCCTATATTTTGTACAGATGAACCAAATGTTGTCAGTTGCTCCAATGAGTCCAGACCTCCAGACATGCTCTCCCATTTGCCACGCTCCACTTCACTCTGTATTTTTAATAAATAAATAAATAATAGTAAGAAAAATATAATTTATAACTTTCTTCATATTCCCCCAATTTCTATCATACAATAGTGTATATAATAAAGAAGCTTGTATTTATTATAATATAGAAGTAGCATCCAAACATTCAGTCCACCTGGTGATAAGTAGCAATTGCCACTCTTGGACATCTATAATAAACGCCAGATAAGATAGTCCTATTTGGGGGTCAGCTACAAATGTGTTGCTATCCCCGAGGACTAGACTAGAAGGCATTGGTTCAGATCAGGAGCATCACTTGACAGTGCTGTTATTAGACAGAAATGGTTGGCGGCGAATTTTGTCTTTTGAACTCTTGAAGATGGTGGTTCGTCTCTAGAGGCACCATCGCCTCTAGAGAGTTCAAAAGACAAAATTTCAATATGTATGATATAATTATTAAAAAATCATGTTTACCTTCATATAATTTTCATTTTCTCTTTCTTTAACCTCCCGAGCATAGTCAGTGCCGCTGACCACCACACACCGGCGGTGTTCCTCGCGTCTATTGAGCTGGACTGTCGGGTCTACTTTGGTAATTCGCTGACCGGCGGTCAAAGGACCCCGAAGTTTTACCGTTTGCGAGCTAGAAGGGGTAGGGTTGAAAAACGCCCTCAGCTCGTCCATATTTATACAAAATTTATTTATAAGTTATAATTATTCTTCGACTGTTCTAAACTATCTTCTGAATCAACAGATTTCAGTTAATCATAGATCAAAAAAATGTTTTGGTAAGCATTTTACCATTGAGCGAATATTCTTTAATGTAATAGATTGGATGACTTTTTAACTACAAAATGAAGCGTAAATACGATACGAAGTTATACCGATAAATCAACAATACCGATGTAGAAAACGAATTGTTGTTATACCAATACCGACAAAAAATATTGTTCGTCAATGTCGAATCAAATTTGTTGAGACTTGAGTGAGAAGTTCTGTCAATTCCAGAGTTACCATCATGTTACCACAATGTTACCATCAAACATCCATCAAAGAGTAGGTATATAGTAAGGTTACCATGTTGATTAAAATCATCAATGCCCTTTGTAAAAAGGAAGGTGTATTTTAAAAATAAATATTTAATAAACCTAATAGAAAAAAATCCATGAACAAGAAAATGAATTTAAATCTTAGATAGATAGAAAAGAGTGGATATTTCAATCTTAGGTTTGGAAACTATTATAGTCCTTTGCCTTCGGCTCTTTTTATAAATAGATTTTGAGGAGCGGCTAGCGGGAGAGTTTGAAGCAAAGTGTATAGTAACTATTAGGGTTCGAAGCTCCGAAATATTGAATATAAGACGATATTTATTTTTATTTGCTGAACAAATTTCGTTGGATAATGGCGTAAACAGCATGGCCAATGGGAGCGCCGACTTCAGAAAAATGTACTAAACCAACAAGTATTTCAATTATTTTTTACTTTAATAAAAACTTAATGAAAATAACTTAATGAAACAAACGCAATAGTCGCTCCTACGATTTTTGAAAGTTCCCCTCGATTTCTCTGGTCTGCCATCATCAGAACCTGATTATTTGTAGCTTATAATAGGACCACCATTGAAATATCTATTTTTCAACCAACAAATCAACCAAAATGGGTTCATAAACGGCGAAGTTATCCACGAACAAACATAAAGAAAACAAAGGTCGAATTGAGAAACCTCCTCCTTTTATGAAGTCGGTTAAAAAGGGATATTATTTGCTATTAGGGTGCTATGATAGCGGATAACTTTAGGAATAGGTCTATTATAATATAGGTCGACATTAAAATAAAATCCAATCAATAATTCACCATTTATATATTTCATACCACAACTGGCATAACAAAAATACGATGATCTCATAATAACGTCAATTACACGATTATTAATAGTAATAAGATGGATGTATTATGCTAGTTTTAAACAGACATCACAATATTATATAGTACAATAATCAAGGTAATAAATTAAATAAAAAAATGACAAGTAATGCATGTTAGGTATACATGCATGGTCAAATTAATAATAAATTGTTTAGATTCTCTTCCACTTCTTAATTATTTTTCTAGAAGTCTCGTTCTGAGTTGAAAATCTGGTTTAAAAATCAGGTTGTTTGAACATTGAACGAAAATATTGTTAAAAGCTACTAGAGTTTTCCATGTTTGTAAAGATTTTTCAGCGTTGTGGATCCATTATTTTGAGGGGAGATTCACGCCCTACAGTGAGGGTAGACTTTTCTTTTGCTACAACCTTGTAAGTACATAAAAAGTTAAGGAAAGCGGGAAAAGATAAAGTGAATATTGTTTCCTACAACTTATTAAAATGATGTACTACAACCAGAAAGGAGTAGAAATAACTCAGTAAGTTCCAGACCATAACATTACAGATGGGTATGATGAGGTAAAATATTTACTTAGTTATTAATTATTATGATTGGTGTGTTATAGTCCGCGCCAAACTGCTAGTCCGCTCTGAAGTTGTTGCGAGCAGGTGTAGTCACACAATTTACTATGGCGACGCGACTCATTTCTATATTCAAAGTGGACTAGCAGTTTCGCGCGGACTATACTCAAACTCAACGAAGTTACTGCAAACAATCTACTTTAAAACCCGAAACTTTATTTATACATAATTATAATTATTGTATTCAGCAATTATTGAGTAAATACATTTAAATACAATATGATATTGATTTATTTCACTCAAATATAATAGTTAATAATTTATTACAAGATTAATGTGATTTTAAGCAATACGATTACAAGTCATTGGCGTAACTATTATAACATGTCACGTACTAAGAGTAGCAGCACTAGATAATGAGCCAGCACTCTTATACGTGATTGTAGGACCATCTTGTTCTAACTTCCCGAGTCTGCTTCCAGGCCAGGTTTGAGATGTTATTAGTCTTTTCTTTGTATCTATAATGGTAAAATTAGAGGCAATTCCGTACTGCGTTTCACTTACAAAGGTTCCAATGCAGGAGGCACCAACTTCTTGCAAAAAAATAACGTCCAACATCTACACCCTGCACACGGATATTTTAAGAGAGGCCAGCTCTTAGATTATTTTAGACTATGTAGTGCGGACCCCAATCAGATAACATAGCAAGTAAAATGGTAAAGAGGTACTAGAAAATACTGCTTGATGAAATTACGCTACTACTGTAGGCTGCTGTCCCGCTAGTTACGCCAATGATAGGCATCTTTATATATGAACCTGTGACCTGTCTCGGATTGTACCTAATACACGGATATTATAATTATTTAGTATTTTAATCTTTATTGAACATGTTACAAAGTTTCAAAGCATGGAGATAAACAGAATGAGATACAACTGTACAATACAAAATATAGTAGAAATAAAAGATGACCCTAGTTTTGATCTTTGGTTTTTAATCAAATCGTTGCCTGACTAGGGGAAGGTGCAGCTGAACTGTCTGTTATTCACTCGTGTACTTAAAGATATGTCGAGATAAAATGGAAGTCATTATAGTTAATCATCAACACTTATACCTAATTTACGTAATATTATAACGTATTTAATATAATCAATATATAAAAGTAGAGTAACTTAGAATATAAAAATATACAGGATGGTTATTGGCGCACTTGGATCTGTGATGTATTCTATATAGAACAGGCTCTATCTGAAGCCAATCATGAACAAATGCGTTGCCTCCTGATAGTCGCCTCATATATAAGTCAGTTGGCATCCTCACACTTCTTACTCGAACGCAAGACCTTCACGCGATAGGCGCTTCACGGAATTCAACAAGGGGGTCGGTGGTACCTCCCAAGCAGTATTATATAGATAAGCCGAAAGTTTAATAAGATTGGTTTAGAAACTCAGATATTTTCATTTGCAAATACATTATATATTTTTATATTCAAAGTTGTACAAATAAGATACAGTTTTAATATTGTGAGATTACTATTGTTATTTACGACATTGCATTAAAAGCCTAATCGGCTGGATTTAAGGTGCAAATATTTCCATTCGCAATCAAATAAAATGCTATATAAAAGCATCGCCTCTAATGTAATACGAAATAATTGGAAGTAATAGCTTTGAAAAATCACAAAACAAATATAATATATTTAAGTATAATGAGACCAGTGATACCTTAACCTGGCGAATTAATTATATTCTATGCAAAGTAATGGAGCGTGTTATAAACCTTAAAAATATTAACGCATGAAGGATAAATATCAATTTGACTACTAAATCACACCTACAATCAAATTTAAAACCACCCATATGGCCCAAATCTAAGCTTATATTCAGAGCGTAGTGTGCCGGGGGCGGCACTTTTTACGGCGCGGCAAAATCTTACAAATAACGGTTTTTTCGTATTATACAATTTTTGTTTGCTTTTACTACATGAGAAGTAGACGACCTTAAAAGCTCAATTTACGCGCCCAGGTGACACTTTTAGAGGACGGCAATATTAAGAGGGGTTTTTCCCAGACTTATGTCTGACTGAATAGTTTCTATTCACCGCATTATTTATTCTTAGGACGTCTCTAACGCCATCCTAGTCTTATAGCGGGCGGCAAATACTACTTCCGCCCCGAGTGGATGGAAATCACACTACGCCACTGCTAATAATAGTTATAATACACATCACCAACAACCTATGTTAATTAAATAGCAATTATGAATATACGTATGTTATTATGAACAAATCTTAAATAGCTTAAAAACATCAATAAACTTTTAAAGCCAACAATGCGATAATACATTTTAAACAACAATCATCATGATATTTGTGCAAGGATTTTAGACCGCGAAGTATAATATATATAGACCACTAACTAATCAAAATAATTATTTTTGTTTATACAATATATTTTCAGATGTACTCGAGATGTCTATAAACAATTACAGCATTGAATATGTTGATTCTACTCATGGTTTTCATTACTAAAACGATTCAATATTTTATTTTAACATAAGCCAAAGGTCATGATTAATTATTAAATGAACATATCTATTTCTCTAATTAATCTACATTAGAACACCAAACAGTCTAATATTACAACAATTCACTTTTGTATTACACACTGTGAGTCGATGAAAGAAAGTTTAGAAAATTGTAGATAAAATGAAAAAGCTACTTTGATGACAAAAAAAAATAGTTGAATTTTTTAGAACCTAAATGATTTTTTCAATATCTGACAACTATGGTATTAAAATTGTGAAATGTGTAAATTTGGTTTTGTATGTTTGTACAAAATACGTATAATGTGTACTATTTTCCTTATTTAAATAAAATATTTTCTACTCACAGTGCCTTAAACAGTTAAAGTATATGTCTGATATTACCACTTTGGGCAATAATGTTCCACTAATTCATTATAGTTTTATCTCATACAATTATTGATTTCGTAAATGTTTTGATGAAATGTCGATTCAGTGGCGAATGTAATAAAATATATCTCTATTATTGATTTCAGAAAAATATTTTTCTATATGTCTACTCAGATACAATAAGAACGTACATTTTTTATTTATTATTATTAAATCTGGTTCCACGGTTTGACCTAAGGGTTACTTGTTCTCAATGAAAAATAATTTCCAATATCTATTTAAAACTATTGTCGTTGATTTTCATTGAATAAATTCCTAAAATTAGCAGATTAATGTGATATGTACAGATTCTTTGCGATATATTTCTTTAGATTTAAAACATGCTACTGTAATTGTTAGTCTATCCTATACACTAGGAACCATGAACCCAAAATGTGGAGCAAGTCTTATATATAATATAAACATAATCCCTAGTATGGATGTATTGAGAGCTCTGATCTGAAAATGGATTTTTCATACATACTTTGTCTGTTTGTGCATGTGATCTATCCATGCGAGATTATTTAAGACTTGGATAAAAGACGACACCTTGCCGTAGTTCACGTAATGATTTAAATGATATATAATCGTCCTCTTTAAATGTAAATAGAGTTATACGATTTTTAACAATCTATTAGTCTATTAAATACATGATGGATATTTTACAAACAATCTAATGTGAGGTCATCACGTTCAGGTCTCAAGTTATCGCGCATGGGTAATTTAAGCTAATCAATTATTCTCTTACAACAATTATTCATTATCATCAAATTATTTTATAAGAACTCATGTAATGCAGATGGAATCCTTCTCGTTTGAGGTGTATCAGTCATATGTTTCGTATATAAAAATGAACCATTTCGTCTTATTCACCGTCCAACCAGTGTCTTATAACTGTCCTGCATGAATCGTAAACAATAGGCTAGTTGAAATAATTAATAATTCTGCGGCAATCACATAAAAAATGTATATTTTTTTGTGACGGAAAATTACAATTTCTTTGTGTTTTTCTTGAACTGATGTATACGTTTATTGTAGCGCTAATGTTTGTAGTATTTGTGCTATGACGTCGTTCAATTTGTGAAGTACTGAAATAAATAAAAACTGTAGAATATTATTTTGATATGAGTCAACTAGCCTATTGAAAACAACAAAATTACACCCAAAGTGGCTCGCATAACAATATTCTACTCTACTTACGACCTAAAATCAAACGTGGAACCGACTTAATCTTTTGGATCAACCAGTGTCACAACGGCTTCACTGTCGGTGCACTGTTTGTGTGGTACTCTCAGTTCTCCTTCGAGGGTTGGATGGACCAGCCGAGGATGCGGCGGTCGAAGCCGCAGCTGAAGAAGTTGATGCTTGATGATATGTCCTCCGCCCACGAGACTGATGTCACCATGCGCCGGTGGCCCTGAGGTGATTTATTTATTTTTATTTTATCTATCTTATTTTATTGTGTAAAGCATTTAGTACAATAGGTCAATAACAATACATAAAGTTCAATTAAATGCTACCTTTACAGGTGTTACACATGTCAAAACTTAGATAAAATGTTAGGATTAACAATAAAGTATTAAAGTATTAAATGATTAAAGAATTACTGGACTTGATTATTGTTTAGAATTACTTGACAAGAATTACAGGAATGGGCATGATCACAAATTTTAGAATCCCCTTCTATAATGTAGGTGAAATGTCTACTGATTCCAAAAATCGTATCATTTCGGCAATGAATTCAGTATTAACGAGAATAATAACATTTTTAAAACAAATTTTGAACTAAGCGCGAAATCGCTCGAGGATGTCATGGCTTCTGCAAGTGACGTCACGCTTCGATGTCCCATAGAAAAGTTCAAACAATATGATGACACGCCAAAAAAATGACGTCATTTCGCCCCCGATTAGCGTTTTAGACAAGATGGTCCACTGCACTTTTAATACTTTTATTTTATTGAAAATAATCATAAAGTTTATAAAAACTGGGTAATTTTTGAGAATCCTTTCAACATATTGTTTATACTTAAATTATACAGGGTGAATTTTTAAAACGGGCCTTCAGGGCCAAATCCGCAACTATAAGGATTAGCGAAAAATGCTGAAAGGAGTTACGAGGCCGATTTTGATAAAAACTAAAACTGCATCATTAGTTTTTTAAAATATTTTTTTCCTTAGCCGGGAATCGAACGAGTTCATTTTGAAAAAAAATGACACCTCTATTTTATTCCACTATCTGATAGTGTCGCTTATAAGGATCAAATTCTGGGAAGTAATGTTATGTGACAAATTAAAGGAAAAGGAAAATTTTGAAGAAAATACGTATTTTTCCATACATTGGCATACTAATCCTTAAGGATTATACATAACAAATGATTTATGTATAATTCTTTAGAAACAGACATAAGTCATACCATTGAAGAATTTGTTGGTTAATCAACTAATTATTCGATGTTATGACTATGACATACGGCTTAGTATGAGAAAGTAATAGTTTGGCAAATAAGTTACCGCCGTTTTTAGGATTGATTTTTTAATGAAAATAGATAACTGATTAAATAGTAAATTCTTATTGTTTGTTGATTACAACTTCGTTTCAACGTTAAATATGATTTTCTATATCTCTTTTTTTAGTAATCACTCGGATTTGACTCAAAAAAGTAATTCTCGCAAATTTTCAACTTTACATCTGTATTAAACGATACTCCGCCCATAGCAAGTAAATCTATTTTAATGGTCCTAAACATAACCTTAGCTAAGTCGGACATAAAAATATAAATTATTGGGAAACAAAACGTCCATTTCGAATGATTAGAAACATTGAGCCAAAAAAAATGTTAATACACGAAATGTTTAAATTGATGAATGGCGGGAACTTAACTGCCAAATTAATATGAAAAAATATGTATTTTCTTAAAATTGAAGCTTTTCTTTTAGTTTGTCATTTATCATTACTTCCCAGATTTTGATCCTTATAAGCAACACTATCAGATAGTGGAATAATATAGAGGGTTCATTTTTTTTCAAAATGAACTCGTTCGATTCCCGGCTAGGGAAAAAGTTATTTTAAAAAAGTAATGATGCAGTTTTAGTTTTTATCAAAATCGGCCTCGTAACTCCTTTCAGCATTTTTCGCTAATCCTTATAGTTTCCGATTTGGCCCTGAAGGCCCGTTTTAAAAATTCACCCTGTATATTATTTGATTTTTAATACTATCATCATGCCCATTATCAACGAAAATCTAAGTTTTTTGCCGTAGACAAAAAATTGAACACGTTATAATACTGAGACTCTACTACGTCACCGGCATTGATTTACAAACATTTAAATAACTTAATGATTTATAACCCACCTGTCGACTAGACCTCGGCAGTCTCGCGAGCCGCTGTCCCTGCAGGTCGAAGATCCGCACCTGGCGGTTGTCATGGGGGATCGCTATGAGCCCGCCGCTGCTCACACCCACGCGGTTCACCGACGAGTCCGAGCGTATCGTGGCCAGAGCTGAGCGCATGTTGCGGACGTCCCATACCTACGAATTTATTTTAACTTAATAATATATATTTTTATTTATTCAGTTTTTATACACAATAGTGTTAAGGCTTGTTATTCGACCAAAGCTGTTGAACTCTAAAACAATTTGTAATTCCTGCGCTTGCGGCACGTCCGCCTCTCGTCGATACCGAAGTAAGACTGACTGGAGGTGAGCGGTGAGTTGCAATCTCACATTTATTATACAATCGGCGGGAAGTACACCGCAGTAGGCATATAGCCAACTCAATAAATACATAATTTGTATTTTGAATTTTTTAAATGATAACTTTAGTTTGTCAATGCTGCCAAACAACGAAAAAGAAAATAGTTTAACAAACAAAAGTAGTTGTATGTATGTACCTTCGAGTTACTCAAGGAAATGTAAATATGGTTATGATAAATTTTACTTCATAATATTATATTTACCTTGACGGAACGGTCATCGGAACCTGAGACCACTTTATCTTCGCGCGTGAAGACAGCGGATGTGACACTCCTGAGGGCACAAATAACAAAAGTTTTAATCTACAGTACATCCAGTAATTTGTATAAATGAAATTGTAATAACACCAGAGGCACCACTATCACACCTATTTTTGCCTTAAAATTGCAGTGTTAAGCACTGCCATTTTCTACGGTAGACTTATCTGAGACATTCCAACTTGATCCTCAGGGATAGTAATGCATTTTTGGCCGCCCTCAGGTAGGACTCTAAACTTATCTGGGGTTAATAACAGATGTCCATGGGCGGCAGTAGCCACTTATCATTAGGTAAACTGCATGCCCGCTTGATATCGCTCCAATACTCCATAATAAAAAAATATGTATACGAAAAGTGCATCATACGTACTCAGTGTGTCCCTGGAAGACGGAGACGGAATGTATGGGCTCGCGGAAGTCCCACAGGCGGAAGGTGGTGTCGCGGGACGCCGTCACCACGAGCCGTGAGCTGTGGTGCGCAGACGCGTGGGTTAGCTCGTGGTCGTGACCTGGAAGAACAAATGAACCAGTTTATTAGCCATATTATTAATGTTTTGGTACATACAAGTATACAGGGTGAAAATATGTATTTTCTTCAAAATTTCTCTTTGTCTTTCGTTTGTCACATAACAATACTTCGTAGAATTTGATCCGACACTATCAGATAGTGGAATAATATAGAGGGTGTATTTTTTTTTCATAATTAACTCGTTCAATTCCCGGTTAAGGAAAAAGATATTTTCAAAAAGTAATGATGCAGTTTTGATTTTTATTAAACTCGGCCTCGTAACTCCTTTCAGCATTTTCGCTAATCCTTATAGTTTCGGATTTGACCCTGAAGGCCTATTCGAAAAATTCACCCTGTATACTCGTCAAAGTACGCTTGTTTACGAAAGACTCGCGAGCTGCATGTGTGAATTATATCGTGGGCTCTGTTTGTTTACGCGCTGCTCCTACGCCGCATGAGTTCAATCGGTTTGAATGATGCGCGCATTCTTGCGAGTTGTAGTTAGAGATACGCACCAAACAGGCGCTGTAATTATTCGCACGTTGCAACGTATTAACGGCGCATTCGCCAGATTTGTACGCACCTTTATGGTTTGTCAAATATTATATACATTTTATTATGCTAATAAGCCATATTTTATGTTAAGCAGTTAAGTTCTTTTTATTACTAACATAGATAATAGGTATTTACTAACAATATATGGATCTTGTCCGAAATAAGGAATTATTATTAGGGGTGTGCGAATAATTCGAACTTACGAATTATTCGTCCCGAATCGAATATTAATATTCGATTCGAAACTCGAATCGAATAATTCGAAAATTCGAATTATTCGAAAGTTCCCGAATAATTCGAAAAATTCCGAATAATTCGAAAAATTTCGAATAATTCGAAAATTTTCGAATAATTCGAAAATTTTCGAATAATCCGAAAATTTTTGAATAATTCGAATTTTTTCAGGGTTTCTTATTTTCAATTTTCGAATAAAAATTTAACAGTCAATATACATTTTATTTAAACCATATAGTTACACAAATAGAACAATTAATATAGTTTTTTTTTAAATAATGAAATAATAAAAATTGAAATTTGGGGATGATCCTATTCTTGTAATGTTAATAAATAACTTATAAAAAAATGGATGGTAAAAATATTGATTGCCTTTTTTTACGGCACTTCAAAAAATTACCTGAAATTCATGCTTCTAGACTAGAATACCCCCTTAATTCGCGAATTATTCGAAAACTTTCGAATTATTCGAAATTTTTACGAATTATTCGAAATTTTTCGAATTATTCGAAATTTTTCGAATTATTCGAAGAATTTCGAATAATTCGAAAATTCGAATTATTCGATTCGAATTTCGAATCGAATATTGATATTCGATTCGATTCGATTCGAACGATATTCGCACACCCCTAATTATTATTATTATTATTATACTACATGTATGTAATATATTGTTATATATTACATAAATATAGTACTTTAACACATAGGCTGAGTACAGGGTTGGATAAAATATAGCTTGCCAAATAATACCTTTTATATTAGTGAGAGTAGAACGTCAAAATTCCTTAAACGGGGCTGTAAATATATCAAGCGTCAATCATATTTAGTTCACATAATATAGAAGAAAACATGCATGTAGTCCATGATAAGTTCCTTCTGCCATCCATGGATACCTGTGATCAACCTCAGATAAGATATTTCCTCGGATACGTTGCTACCCCTTACGGCAAAGTTGGAACGCATCGTTGGGCTTAGTCATATTTCTGCTTGGCTTTATTCCGAAAAAGTTGCATATCAGTAACCCACCAGTAAGTATCTGCAAGCAGTCCCCAGTCTCCACGTCGTACAGGCTGGCGGTGCGGTCCCACGAGGCGGTGATGACGTGGTCACCGCCCGCGAGCCAGTCGGCGGCCACCACCACGCCCACGTGGCCAGTCAGCTCCGTCAGCGGCGTGCGGAGCACTTCGGGACGCTCACCACCCTCCCCGAGGCTCTCCTCACCACCACCTTCCAATTCCTCTTCGGAGGATTGACCGCGCTGGAAAAAAACATTATTTTATTTGGTTTATGTAAACTACCTTTATAATTAGGGTTCCTTACACAAGGGGTAGAAACAGAATATGTTGTTTCATATAACTAAGATTGTTGAAAATAATAAAATTACTTAATAA
The DNA here is from genome assembly GCA_014595695.2 of Epargyreus clarus clarus. Classification (NCBI taxonomy): domain Eukaryota; kingdom Metazoa; phylum Arthropoda; class Insecta; order Lepidoptera; family Hesperiidae; genus Epargyreus; species Epargyreus clarus. The sequence goes on along the minus strand of JACTTY020000048.1, from coordinate 886,661 downwards.
AAATAAGTAAAAATTAATGAATATTTGGTGGTATGGAACTCTGTGTGCGAGTTCGACTTGCACTTGGCCAATTATTCTCATTATGTCTACACATGAGCGAATAAAGTAGGGCAGGAGAGTTTTGCGTTGTCTACGCGCTATGTATGGTTATGGTGTGGCGAATGATAACTTGGCAAAAATGCGCTGTTGTCTATCTCTTGAATTTATTATTCTACGTCTATATTAATAATCAATCTATCCAATTTTTAGTTACCAAAGTTCTAGATTTGAAGTAGTTAGGCGCACAATTATATAATTTTAAGTGAAGTTGTTATCTACTCAATAGGTACATAAAAATGGCTCTTATATTCGAGGTATTAGTTGGACCTATTTTCAAAGGAGTTTTCTACGTAACTAACGCAGATTGCATGCAAGTGGAGATGAACAAAACAGGATGTTTAATGTAATACCTATAGTATTTCCAATTATCACCACAATCTTTGAAGATATTTGCAAGCTCATGGTCAAGGTTACAGTAAGTATTTACGTATTAACACACAAGCGAATAATACAAACAATAAAAACATGTTTACGAAATATGACCATAAAAAGAATGGAAGTAATTCACAATTGCGAAAACAAGTTTCCCGCAGAAAAAACTCAATGAATAATGAAGAATGGATATTTCACTGTTTATAATGCTGAATTTCATAACAATGCACTGGACGTCGTAAACCAACACATCGATTTTATTTACGGTACTTATAACAAACAAAAAACATATTTTTTGTCTTGTTTTAGCTCACCCCAAAACGGCTGGACCGCTTTCTACGAAAAATTTCAACGGTAGTTAGCTGATATTAAAAAGAGTAACTTAGGCTACGTTTATTGGGGAAAAAGAATTAGGAGTCTAAGCAAATAAAGGCATGAAATCTCCGTAGTATATGGGTACTTCACAATTTTATACGCGGGTTAAACCGCGTAGAACAGCTCGTAAAGATTAGTATAATAGTCAATCTTAGTAACTAATCTACTTAAAAGCAGTCCTACTAATTGCTTTCATAGTATCGTAAAATGTTTGACTAAGCATTTTCATTGTCAAACACAAAATGATGTAAGTTATGAGTACGAGAAGATAAATTCACTCTGTTTAATCTACTAGCCCAGGGGTTGGCAACATGCGGCTCGCAAGTCATACGCTCTTTAGTTCCATACGCAAATATCATTTAATTTATAAAATAAATCGTTCATACAAGTTACATAGTAAAGTTTAAATTTTATCTTTGAATAATCATACAAAGTCATTGCTTTGTTGATCATTGAAATTGTTCGCTCAATTATTTGTCATTGTAGACAAGTTAGTGTTCTAAGTAAATGTTAAATTGTTTAAATTTTTTACTTAAATATTTTTAGCTAATAAACACTACTTATGTATGTAGGAATAAATAGATATTTTTCTTATGAATAGAAAGATTAGTGTTTTTTGGGTCAAAAAACTTTATTTGTGTAAGTACTATTTACTGTTGGCGAAAAAAAATTATTTACAAAACTTTGAAATTTTGTAAACTGTTATTTTTGACTCTTCCAATTAAAAAGGTTACCGACGCCTGTACTAGCCAAACAAAAGGGTTTACAGGTTCCGACTAGATATATCAAGTGTATTCTACTGTCTGCACTAACTGAATTGCACTTGTTAGAACTAACTCTAATTATCTGGTTACCTAATGACTAGGCGCTTAGTGTCTAGTATCCTGTGTTTTAACAATCATTTCAATCCTAACTATATAAATAGGAATGTGAGTTTCTGAATGTTACGCTTTCACGCCTTAACTACATAACGGGTTTTCATGAAATTGTATACACACATTGTCTGGGTTTCAGAGAAGACCTTTAAACATAAAAAAGTACCGAGGAATAGATAAAATTATATGAATGCGAGCGAAGGCGCAGGTAAATCCAGTAGTGAATATTGCTTTATGACAAAAAGATGCCAATGGAACTGGAGATGTTCTCACTCAACTGGCATTCCTTTGTACAGTTTTCTTACACACATTGCATGCAAATATAACATTATTCCATTTTTTTCTTGTTGTTGGATTTTGATACAAAGTCCCATTTTTTGTACTGTTGAAAAGGTACAATTCATTAAAATGAAATACAAATTCAAAATAAATTCACATAAAATTTAAATATTTTTGTATAATTAGTTTCAAGAATAAGGAAAAATATTGCAGTTCAAAATGGAATTTTCGTGTATTTTTGCACCTATATAGAGATATATAAGATAAAGATTTTTAGGTAGAAATAGCTTAATATTCAATTACAATAAACCTAATATATAACAACTAATATTTGTATTTTGGCAATTTTAAATTAAACATAATGTATCAATCACTCAATCAATCAATCACCCAAGGTAATGTAAAATATCAGTCCAGTAAAGGTAAGGTAAAAATCAAGATTAAGTAAACTTACAGGCAAATCCCAGTTGACAGCAGCCTGCCAGACATGAGCGGTGTTGTCTCCGCTACTGGTGAGGGCAATGTCTCTGGATGGGTGGAATCTGATGGAGTTCACTGACCCCGTGTGTCCTGTGTACTGGAGAAGACATTTACCCCATTCCACACTCCAGACACAGGCTGTGTGATCTATAAATTAATGGAAATGCTTTATTAATTTCTGATTAATTTTAAAATTCCATTAGTTTATTTGTAAGCAATCTTAGATATGCTAGTAAATCTGTGTAACAAAAAACAATGTCAGATTAGGTAACATATTCATGGGACTTCATCATCATCATTTAATAAACGTAATTTGGTTTGAGTGGTGTAAATTTGGCGTTCATTTAAAAAACATAAGTATAATAATTACTAACACTTGTACTCAGACAGGTTTTTAGTTTTTACAATAATTTCTATAAAAAAATTAAACTTACATACTACATTACATACTTACATATGTATAGTTATTTAGGAAACAATATTCAATTACAGAATTCCAGCAAAGGTTCCAGTAATTTCCAAGAATTATACAATAAAGATATTTTTTTGTATTCAAATCCGGTAATTTATTCTGTGCAAATAATAACGAATATATACAAAATTAACACCAATTTTCCTTGTTGAATATGAACTTTACATTTGATAAATCTTTATAAATTATAAAGTTACTCTTTAGCATTGGAACAAGTATTATGTAATACCTTGCTTATATAGAATGCCATAGAAAACATGTAATGAGACCAATTAAAGGTAGTTATTATTCTACATACAGATTGTTATACAGAGAGATATAACTATAGGACAATTATATACACATTGTCACATGAACATTATTATGTGCATGATGTGGATGTCATGTTGAATAATATAATTAATATTATAAAGTAATATTAAAATAATTTGCTTAAGGAGACTTAAAGCAAAAAATATTAACAACATTTTTGATGAGGTTATCATCATTGAAATGAATTCCATAAGATTTGCAATATACATTTGCAGCTTCAAATTTACGAAACTACTACATATATTTAAAGTAAGCATGATAATCATAGCTAAGCCTATATTACTATATTACGCAATAAATATGCTATTCCTGCTAATCTATAAATTATGTCAAATGAATTACTTAATTTTTATCCTCCACAACCTATTGTTTGGTTATATTTTGCGTGATTATTACCTAGTGTGATATTTATAGATGACCCCTAAGCCAATTATGGGTAGTTAGTAGACTATATTAGAAATTAACTCACCCGCTGAAGCTGTACCAATAAGTAACTGTCCAGGCCTGGCCGAGGACACGTCCCAGATGCCATCCTTGTGGCCGGTGAACTCCCTCACCAGCTGGCAGTTGTACGTAGGTGCCTTGAAACTAGACACTATCTTGCTAGTCTGAACCCTCAGCTTGTGGCTGGCTTTCACTTTTTGAGAGTTGTTTTGGGATACTGTAAAAAGAAATTTAGTACTAGAACTCTGTTTATTTTAGTGAAGCAACGGATAGCAGTTTGACTGGATATCGGAAATCCGTTTATTTACTACTTGATCATTTTGCTGCACAAATCATTTAACTCTATCAGTCACATAAAAATTTATATGTGTTTGAAAGTGTTTTCAAGCAATATTTCTATTTATTATTGTGATATACATTTAGATGAAAGCTACATCTGCATTCATGTTATTTACACTACTTATGTGAAATTACATTATAAAAATAACAAAAAAATATATGCAATGAATTGCAAACCTCGACATATAATTTTTGAGAGTTAATTCATTTGTGCAGCAATCATAAATGGTGCAATTAATTAAATATTTCTTATAAATCAAGATTATAGATTGACCACCAACTTCCCCAGTTTCAATACATAAGATGTCCGTCAAAAAAGGTATTACAACATTCACCCAAAACATTTGTTATAAAATTGTGAAAGTAAATTAGCAAAAGTTGTGAATCATTTGCATATTATGATTGCATATGTGAATGTTAGCTGCAACCACATTTTTGAATTAGAGACCATGCACATTTATCAATAAAATATAACAAATTTATATTCTGATTTTAAATATATTAAATGATATTGATTATAATTGAAACAAAATAATGAATTGTGATTAATGTATGTGTGAATAAATTAATGTTTAACATTTTCTGTGTGTAAATATTTGCAATTATAATCATTTTCTTTTGTTCATTTTGTTCATTATATTATAAATTTGTTAATAATTATTTTATATTTTCTCAAGTAATATATTATGTACATACCACATATAATTAGTAGAAAAAATAGTACTCACATTTTACTTTAGAATTCTTGCCTGAAGTTTCAAATTCTATGTAGTCCAGATTCTGTTTGTCTCCCGCGTAACTCTCTCTTTCAAGTTTCTCACTAAGAATGTCTATTTTCTCTTGAACTAAAACAAAACAATACATATAGATACATACATTTTTTGAGTAATGTAAAAATACAATTTTCAAACCGTGCAATCGATTATAAATCAAAAGGAAAACACTTACGATTTAAGTTTTCAGTATAAAGAAGGTCAAATTCTTTTTCGATTTGAGAAAACAGTTCGTGTAATCGACATCTGAATACTGGGGGGATAGATGTCTCAGAGTCCTCCATTTTAAGGTAATTGGGCATCCCATCAGAGCCTTCCGTGAGTGCCTGTAGTCTTCGCTTACTAGATTTCATGGTAGCAGACCGAGACCAACTACTAAGGAAGATCTTGATCACCTATCACATTACATTGCACTATTGTTCTCTTTGAATCCAGTACACGTTTTTCAATATTTGTATTCAAAGTTATAATTATGAACTATTTATAAACTTTAAATAGCTTCGCAGAGCAATTTATGGATTTTAAACCCACACGAAGAAAAAACTCAACAAAAATATTTTTTAGGATGACAGTCAAGTGAACTCAAGTGACATATGTTGTTTTTTTGTGGTATAGTAACTTTTTTAATAACACGGTCAATAATACTACTCGGGTAACACCATATTTAAGAACGCTCAGAAAAATTAAGTAATTATAAAGTATTCTGATATAAAAGTTAATATATATAATTATCAAAACTAAAATGCAAAAAAAAATACTTATACATTTATATGGTAAATAATTTTTATTTTAAATAATTTCATATGATAAAAGTAAGGTTAACATGAAAACCGTAGTAAAAATCGAAGAGTATAGTAACCTATATAAAAACTTCGATTACTTTAGGAATTCATCGCCTAAAATACTTTCATTTCACCATACCGAATTTAAAATCTAATCTGTATTTGTAACATTTTCTTATCTATCAGTTTTGTATATTCTGTAAATGTATTTTGTATGAATTGTCTGTGAAAAAAAAAGATGGCCGGTGAGTAGTAATCCGAAAACTGCCAAGTTTGCCAACGCGCGATTACTTGTTGTATGTCGTTATTGTAAATATGTCGTTTTCAGATTTGTATGCAAAATATAATTGCACTTATTGTCAGGAAGAAATTAACGGAGTTCGTGTAAGATGTGCTGAATGCGTTGACTTTGATATTTGTTTGCAGGTATACTAGCATCGTTGCCATTTTTGTTTGAAGTTTTGGCGCTAATTTTGAATGCGATCGTAACAAGTTAATACTTTTTTCAGTGTTTTTCGCTTGGTGCTGAAATTGGGCAGCATAAAAATGACCATTCTTATCAATTTATGGTAAGGAAATTTCGTGTTATTATATTCCTGGGTATGATAAACTTTGTTTTATCCTATTTATATGGTATTGTAGGATTCAGGGGCGTTTGGGATATTTTTGGGACGTACGAGTTGGTCAGCGAACGAAGAAGTTAGATTATTAGATGCAATAGAACAATTTGGTTTTGGCAACTGGGAAGATATTGCCAAACACATTGAGACAAGGACCTCTGATGGTAAGTTGTTGCCATTATTAATAAATATTATATTTTAAATACACAAGTACTTTAATTAATTTTTCACTGCCTAAATACTACTGTGGAGTTATTAGATTTACTCTTCACCTCTTTCCAATTACTGTCTAGTCTCCTTCTGCAGAGATTAAGAACAAGCCTATGAGAATTTAGTCACTAAACATGCATTTATGATTTTTTCATGGCTGTACTATAATATACCAAATAATCTGTTTTGCACCAAATCTATTCTAATATTAACATTCTATTTATATTTTAATAAATTTTCAGAGGCCAAAGACGAGTACATAACTAGGTATTTAGATGGTAGCATTGGCCGGGCGACCTGGGGTAATGTGGAGAGCACAAGCAGACCCTCATTACACTGCGCTGACAGGGATGATGGTCCCCTAGGCCCCAGTGCAGTGTCCAGACTCCTTCCCTTAGCAGTGACTCCTGATGAAGCGGCACAACTCGGTTATATGTCCAATAGAGACGATTTTGAAAGGGTAAATAGTTTAGTAAATAATGTTGTGAGTATTAAAGTCAATTGTTAATGTCTGATTTATTTAAAATTACAGGTTTTCTGATTGCTTAATATTTGAAAATATAACTTTATATATTTTTTTAGAATTGTATGAATATATTTGCAAAGTATTATCTATGTAGAAGAATTTCAATGTTGAGGTTACCATAATGAATCAAATTTATGTACTGTCTTATTGACATAAAAATGAAATTAAAACTATGCTTCCCTAATATTTCTTATACATATTCTATATTCCCTAGTATTTTTATTGTATTGTATTATTATGTATTTATTAATTGTAACAATTATTTAGTTCATGAGTCCATGTTATATTTTTAGTCATATTATTTTTAGTCAATGTTGTAATACTAAAAAATGTTAATTTTTCAGGAACATGACCATGAAGCAGAACATTTAATATCCACCTTATCCCTGAATGTAGATGATGATGAACTGGATGTTGGTGAGTTTTAAATGTTTTTTGATAAAAAAACCTTTTATGATCCATTTGGCTTATTAAAGAACTAAAATATATATGCGCTTGTATGTCCGTCAAATGTCACATATACTTTCTATTATATGAAAAACAAATGTAAGGAGTATGCATGTTATTGGTTTGGCCAGTTAGTTCTCTTATGTATGAGTCATCACGATTACTCACAACATTTTATTACAAAATAAAGTAACCTAATTAATATAATTAATTAGAATTAGAAGTGTAAAAACATGTTTATCATAAGTACAGTCTGTACATATTCAATAAGATTAATTAGTTATGTTTAATCAAGAAATTAACAATATAAATTGCCATCTTATTATAAATAAAATCAATGCTGTAGGTTTAAAAAATAAGCATAAAGTAAACCAACTTTGTTGTTTGTTGATTGTAAATCTTATACATATATAAAATTCTCGTGTCACAATGTTAGTTACCATACTCCTCCAAAACGGCTTTACTGATTTTCGCCAAAATTTATATTTATATTTAGTAGGTCTGAGAATCAGCTACTATCTATTTTTCATACCCTTAAGTGATAATGGTTGTTCACCCTTAACATTTTTTTTATTCATATGGCAACACAACATTTGCCGGGTCAGCTAGTTAATGTATAATGAAATGTATTACAAATTTATTGAACTACAGTTTTTCTCACTGCTGGGGAAAGATCTCCTCTCAAGAGTGATAGGGGTTTATATAATATAGTAAATAGGGGGTCATAGTCTACTGCGCTGGGTTGCTAGACTTCGTACACTTTTGAGAATTTGAAATAACTCTCACACAATGTTAACCTTCACTGTTAGAGCAAGTGATAATTATTTTCAAATCTGATGTATTTTATATATTTTTTTTTATTTTCACAGCCCTCAAGTTATCCCAAGTAGACATTTACACAAGAAGACTGCGTGAGAGAACAAGAAGAAAAAGACTTGTGCGAGACTATCAGCTTGTATCAGTATTTTTCAATAACCAGAGAAATAAACAAAGAACATTAGGAAAACTTGCCAAAGAAAAGAAGTGAGTATGAGCTTAAAATAGTTTGTTGGAATTTTGAAAATACAATGTTACAAGGTTACTTTATAATTTATAAATATGTTATACCATGTATTAGATATTTTACATTGATGAATATATAGCTAAGTCTGGTGTGATGTTGAGCAGATTCATTTTATTGTATGCTTACTTCTAAGGGAAAGTAATATCACTATGGATGTTTTTCCTTCTACTTCTGGTTGATGACAGATATAAGTAGGTGGTGCTGATTACATATTATGAAGAAGATTTCTTGTTTATTAATTAATGTCCTAAAAAGGAAGACCTACTAATATTATGGAATGTAAAGATAAATTACATATAGTATATCAAAAAAAAATCTAAGAGAATTGAAATAGCTTAAGATGACTGTCTTAACTATTTACATTTGTATTCATGTATTATTTTTATTTGACATTCTAAGCCTAATAAAAAATGCTCAAATAGATTTTTTTTTGTTTGTTAATTTTGTTATAATTTTTTACTGACATGAAAAAACCGGAGGTTCTATTCGGCTGTACGTATATTTTTCTCAAAGTCAAATTCTCATACCTAGGCGAGAACTATCACAATAATAACCATTACAATGTTCCCTTATCTACAGAGAGTTCACGGAGCGCTTACGATGGACGGCGCAGTTCTACGGTCGGGCGGAGCAGGCCGGTGTGATCGCGGGGCTGTGGCGCGAGCGCGAGCTGCGCGTGCGGCTCGCGGAGCTGCACCGCTACCGGCTGGCGGGCGTCACGCGGCTGGAGGAGTGCGCGCACTACGAGCAGCACGCGGCGCACCGGAAACACCCCAACGCGCAGCCGCACCACCTCGACGTGAGCCCGCTAGTGGTAGTGTGTTGTGCTTTGCTTAGTGAGCGGTACGGCAAATGTGTAGCCAGTGTGTCCTAAGTCAAGCTGTGGTTATCTTAATGTGTATGTTACTCAATGAAAGCGTTTAGGTAGTCTAAAGGATAGTGAGGGCAACTCGATCTCGACCGAGGTTCAGATCCCACGCACACACTTCTAATTGTTCAAAATTAAGTGCGTATTCAACACGTACAAATTAATTATTACTTTAATGTTGAAGGCAAACAACTTGAGAAAACCTGTGAAACCTTTTCAATAACTTCTCTATGGTATTTGAAGTCTACCAATATGCACTTAGCTGGTAAAGTAAACAATTGATTCTTTTCATTCTGAGACAAGACAGTAATGAGTTGCAGACAAGTTGTATGAAAAGGGGACATGCATAAAAAAATATTATTATTAAAGATTATCTGGCTACACAATTGCAGTCATAGCTAGCTCATTTACGAGCATCATATCATACTTTATATTTCTAGATTAACATCTAAGTTTTGAAAAATATCAATATGGATGTTGAACCTAGACATATATTTTCACTGCTGTGTGCATCATGCCCATGCCCCAAATGAGCTACTATATACGGATTTAATGTTCAGTATCATTTTCAATCAGGCAATCTTAAGGATGTATAGAAAATATAAAGACACAAAACACAAACACAGCCTTATAACAAACAAGATTTTCCTCTTAACTTGTTTGTGATTCATGGTACACGATTCGGATCTGATAGCAAACTATGTGATTGCATTTTTCAATTGCATACTTGAACTACCTTGAGAATTGTTACTAGCTCATTACTACTTTATAACCATATTGCATTTACACGTGGTAGTATTTTTATAGCACTAACTTCAACTCGGCATGTATCATTATGTGTAAAATACGCTTTCTACACTTAAAGCCACATTAGGGTTCACTATGTCGTGGGTGCCATAAACACACACGTACACAAATACCCAGACCCAGAATAGATATCCAAATACATCATTCTGATATCTGTCTGGCCAGGGATCATACCCGAAGACCTTTCGAATCGGTCTTTATAAGACCGCTTGGCCACGCGGGTCATCAATATGTAGATAAAAATAATGGTAGGGCCTTTTACAGTTCCTATAATAAATAAGATTGAAGCCCTTTCGAATCGGTCTTTATAAGACCGCTTGGCCACGCGAGTCATCAATATGTAGATAAAAATAATAGTAGGGCCTTTTACAGTTCCTTTAATAAATAAGATTTCGTAGGTAGAGTTTTTTCTAAAGTTCATGACTTGAGTATAATAAATAATGGACGAAAAATATCAAGATTTCATATTTGAGATATTAATATGTATGGGCATTATGTACACTACTTACACATACATAATAATTTCTTTATTTTCGTCCAGCTGTACCTTCCTTGGACAGGAAAGGGCAGTTGTCCCAAGATGACAAAGGAAAGTAAAGAAATCTATATTTGCATGAATACAATATTCAAAACTATATCATTATTATTTCTGACTTTTTTAAATGTTTGTTACCAGTTTTTGCTATTTATGTGAAATATAAAATATGAAAGTTGTTCATTTTTGATTTCGTTGGTTGAAATATTGATTCAAATTATAAAATGAGCTCAGGAAATAATTTTGCCATTAAAAAACACCACTTATTATTATGACAACTAAACTTGGGATTACACTAAACTTGTAGAAATTTTGTAAGACGTCTGTCTTACTAGAATATAAAGACAATTTACTAGAATAGAAAGAAATTACTTAAATTTTAAAGCAGGATTACAGTACTATATACTATATAGGCTATATCACCTAAGATTTTGTTTAGGATTCTAGGATCTCTGTTAGGCAAAGAATTTAATATTGTAAAATTGTCTTGTACTATTGTAGGAAGTAAGAACCATTAATAATAAATTGCAGGACAATTAGTAACTTTTTTAAGATAAGAAATAATGTCTTTTTTTGCGGTCTATGGTGTGAAGATGTTATTTTTATTTTTATACCATCTGCATGGCTTTAAACAAGTTCATGTTTCACATATTCTTAACCATTATGCTTCTGCTGTAGCGGTGTTCATCATTTTTATTAGAAAAAGAAACAGAAAATAGATAAATTATAAATAGTTTAGAATTGGTCTGTATGGTTCGTAGACTAGATATACTAGAAAAATTGCATGCTCAATCAAGGGAAGTAAGTTTGTAATAGTACAGCATGCGTATAGATACTGATAGTACTCTATCATCTGCGATTAATAATTAATCTATCCAGTGTTTCACCTTCCAAACATCGAAATATGACAAGTGCTTAGTAGAATTGTCAAATTTCAATCGCTGTTAGACAAAATATTGAATAGATAAATTGTGTAAATAAGTTTTATTTATCTGATATATGATATTATTATATATTCAAGCAGTGGTTAAAAAAATTAAGACATAATTTTAACTTTTTGTTTTGAGAAGCTATTGATAATGATTAACTGTTTTACGTTCTGTTAGCATTCATAATGCTACAATGAGTAGGTAACATATTTAATAGTTAAGAAAGCGCTAATGATTTTTTCACACAGATGTGAACAGGAACTGTGGATAGAGTTGTTCTGATAGAACACAATTCATGATTTGTCTCATTCTAACATTAGGGTCACAGTGTGATTACTAACACATAATCATACTGTGTCGTGTGGTTTGGATTTGATCCCGTATAACTATTGTATTCGCCAGGGCAGCAGTGGGTGCCTGGACAGCAATCAGACAAGAGATCTAATGCTGAACAACACGCAGCTGCTAAGAAAAAAGTAAGTTTTGTTATCTAAATATGCATATAGGTGAAATAAGTTTGAGTATTAAGTGTGTGTGTCTGTTGTGTGTTCGATTTTTTTTAAACAATGTGTGTTTTGGAGTGTTACTATTATGGTGGTGGTAAATAGGGTTTCGACATCATACCATCGGTTTCAAGAGCTTCTTGTCTGAAGGACATGTTAAGGAAGTGACCCGAGAGACAATTAAATTGACCATCAGGGCTAGTACTATTCTACTTTATTGAAGGTGGTTGAACCCTTTGTTGTTCGACGGCGGCACCATCGCCACGCCGATTTTTGCCTGATATCAGCAGTGTTAAACGCTGCTGTATTCTGGTTTGAAGGGTGTGGTAAGGGAGACATGCTTTTCCGAGGCGTTCCAGCTTAGTCCTCAGGGGTAACAGCGCATCTGTGGCCGACCTCCGGTACGAGTATGTAGTCCTACCTGGAGTCGATTACAGATGTCGATGGGCGGCAGTAGCCCCTTACCATCAGGTGGACTGTATGCTCGTCTGCTACTCCATATAATATAAAAAAACTTTAATTATCAAATGTGGGCTAAATGTAAGGTGCCGTGCAAATGCGTTGGTCTCGCGATTCCCCTAGGTTAGACCTGTAACGCTCCAGAGATTTCCGACATACAATTTCGGAAATCTTGGACCAACCTGTATGGAAAAGTTATTATTAATTTCAAGGATAAAATTATAATTTAAATATGAAATACCCCCCTAGGATAGTGCTCCAGATCGTCCTGGCGCAGTTTGAAAATCCTGGACTAAGGGCTTGTCTGGAAATATTATTAATTACAAGGATACAATTTAAATGTGAAATAAAACTAAAATTTCAATCCTCCGAGAAATAATAACTGTTCAAAATTAATCATAAATTATAGAAGTCGTACGAAAAACGCATTTCAATTATTATTGTATTGCGCGAATCAGTTGTGGTGGCGAGCGCAAACAATCTGACACACTTAACCATAAAATAACGTCATCGCATTATTTGCTTATTATAGCGATATTCAACAATACTGTTTTACGATTCCTCACGATTATTACACAGTTTAATTTATAGGTAAACGATTCTGTGAATATCTCTACATAATGATTTATCGACTGCGTACCAATAAGGTGTTTTTTTTATCAAAAATAACTCGTTCGATTCCTGGTTAGGAAAATAGGTTTTTTAAATGTTTTATAAGAGGCTGCTTAGTAACTCTACTCAGCATTTTTCGCTATTTTTAACACTTTCTGATTTGGTAATTCACTTTGCCATGAGATAAGCGGTTTTATTTAGGGATATAAAAAGTCATAAATATTAAGATTAGTATTAGCGTTATTTACGTGGTTAATATGGGATGAGACGTGTTGATAGTATCGCCTATGCTTATATTTTTATTGCACCACTATTTTACGAAGTCAGCGCTGTTTCTATGCTAATTTTAGTAGTCATCACAATCAATCATCTTGGTTTTAAACACTGTAAACTACTTCTTGTAAAGTTGGCTCAAGTAAGTTTGGTGAAGAATAACATCTGATATTCTTATTAGATTTCTCTGATGTTTTTCATCGGTTTCATTGTAACGTATAACACACTGATCATTTTCGTTACGTTTTCCTTAAATAAATCCGTTTTGGTCAATAAATCTAATTAGAATTTGCAGTATTTGAATAATTAACGATCAATCTACATTATACTAGCTGACCCGGCAAACGTTGTGTTGCCATATTAATAAAAAAAATATCCCTTATCACTTAGGGGTATGAAAAATAGATAGTAGCCGATTCTCAGACCTACTGAATATGCATATAAAATTTGGTGAAAATCGGTAAAGCCGTTTCGGAGGAGTACGGTAACTAACATTGTGACACGAAAATTTATATATAAGATTTAGGCTACCAAGATGGTAATTTGACAATTATTCCCTACTACAAATAGTCAAATTCGAACGATGTTTGACAGGCCAAAATTTATCTCACATATTATTATTTAATTATTTATTTTGTATAAACAGAGAAGGCGTAAGCGGCTCAAGTTCCACCAGCCCAAGGTGCACACGGGACGGAAGTACCGCATGTGGATGCTCCAGAAAGAGCTCATGCAGCAACAGCAACGGCGTCTGCTCGAAGCAGCTGCTGACCAGTAACGAAATACAGGTATCGTATCTTGAAAAACCTTTAACTTGTTTACTATATGGAAGGAGGTAGAACCCTTTGTGGTTCGACTCCGGCAGCACCATCGCCATACCTATTTCTGCCTCGTAACAGCGGTGTTAAGCGCTGCTGTGTTCTGGTTTGAGTGTGGCAAAGGAGACATACTTTTCCGAGGTGTTCCTACTTAGTCCTCAGGGGTAGCGGTACATCTGTGGCCGACCTCTGGTAGGAATATCTAATCCTATCTGCGGTTGATTACAGATGTCTGGACTGCATGCTCGTCTAATATAGGAGATATTGTATAAAAAAACTAGGTATAATGCCATCTATTATTGCGGTTAAAAATTAGCATTATATTGACTTAGAGCCTATTCCTGACACGTGGGTTTGCATATTATACACAAGACCTTTAAAAATAGGAGGATGTTGATTTAGCGCTTGTTTCATGTCACGCGAATTTGTATCCGCGTATGGATTTGTTCCGTATATGTACAACTTGCATCCCGTCAGATCAAAGTTGTTTTTCTTATCATGCGTGTCATACGCATGTTGGTTGCGAAGAGAATACTGTAAGATAATTTAGAACTTCGGGTGGGATACGAATGTACAGCATGGGTCACCTGCGTGACAGGAATAATACCCTTAATACCATAGTAGATACGTGAGTCACATACAAATGTGTTGGAAGAACTTTCAACTTTCTCCTTAGGAGTAGCAACTAGCAACACATATGGTTTTTTTTTTAAATGAATAGCAATGATCACTTAACAACAATGTGTTATTTATATAACATACATTTCTAACCAAACCCACTCATGAAACAAATTTAATTGTTAACAAAACAATGGTAATAAATTTGTAACTATCGGCATAAATTACGAAACTCAAATGTTTGTAATAATTGTCGAAAACCGCGTTAGAACAATGGTTACATTATGTGTCATAACCTTCAGAATGTTTGTGGATATTCGTTAAATAATATCCATTATGTTTTATTGGCACAGTTGTGTGGTACGCACGGTATGTGGCGTTTAACGTGGCCGAGCGCATACGATGACGTGTAGTTTACCACTGAGTGACAAAAAATGGA
Source organism: Epargyreus clarus clarus (assembly GCA_014595695.2). Classification (NCBI taxonomy): domain Eukaryota; kingdom Metazoa; phylum Arthropoda; class Insecta; order Lepidoptera; family Hesperiidae; genus Epargyreus; species Epargyreus clarus. The sequence goes on along the minus strand of JACTTY020000048.1, from coordinate 871,332 downwards.
GACTGACAGGTGTAATGCTTATCATGTCACTTTCTATGGATACTTTTCTGCTATTCTAAGATAGGAAAACATTGAATGTTGAATTTGAATTAGATACGAATACCTATATCTATACCTATCCTATCCTATACGTATATATAGGATTTGGGTTACATGCTATCTTTCGGAAGGTGGCAATGTCAATATAGTTTGCCTGGAGAGATACCACCGTTACACACATTCTAAGCGTGAAGTACTTCTGTTACGGTGGGACGGTGTGGATGTCGGATGATTTATATAATATGAACCGACCATTTAATATTCAGGAGTGGCCACGCATCTGTAATCGGTTTCAGCAAGAGCTGTTTTATGTAGTTGAACACAGATGTCTATTGGCGGCTATACTTACCATCTGGTGGACAGCAAGCTTATTTTCTACTTATTAAAAATGCTTGTATTATACATACAACGTTAAATTGGGATCCAGTTGAATATCTATTTGATATCCACGTGGAACCGAATTTGTTCACAATGTTGCAATTAATATAGATTTTTTTGTGATTGATTGGCATATATGATCATAAGTTCCTATCTCCCCAGCTGTGCACCGCGTTGAGCCTGGCGCCGGCACAGTACGTGACGATGAAGGGCGTGCTGCTGCGGCGGCCGCCCGCGCCCGACTGCGACCTCGACCTTGCCATCCGCCACTACCTGCACGCCGCGGGCTGGGTGCGCAACTGACCCGCGTGCCGACCGCTGCACGCGCCTGGATAACACCTGGGGAGCTGGCACTGCTGGGGAACAGCCGGGGAGCTGGTACTGCTGGGGAACAGCCGGGGAGCTGGTACTGCTGGGGAACAGCCGGGGAGCTGGGACTGCTGGGGAACAGCCGGGGAGCTGGGACTGCTGGGTAACACCTGGTGAGCTGGGACTGCTGGATAACTCCTGGGGAGCTGGGACTGCTGGGTAACACCTGGGAGTTGGGACTGCTGGGTAACACCTGGGACTGCTGGATAACACCTGGGGAGCTGGGACTGCTGGATAACATCTGGGGACCTGGGACTGCTGGATAATATCTGATGGCTGTTCGGAACCTGGAGTACTAACTTAGAACAACATCTGGAGGAACTAACGATGGCTGGATAACACCTAGAGCAATTGCGACGACTGGACATGTGGTGTACTGACTGAATGGCTGTTTGATACCTGAGGTAATCGCTTAGATGCTGGATAACAACTGGGACCCACGACACCCGCTACACTCGCCTGGATAACACCAAGAGGACTTGAGACACCTGGATCACATCTAATATAGGTACCGACTGAATGACTGTTGGAAATCTGAAGTATTAACTTAAAACAGCTGGATAACATCTGGAGGACTTGAGACGACTGGATAAGATCTGATGTACTGGCTAAATGGCTGTTTGATATCAGGAAAACCAATTTAGAATGGTTGGATAACACCTGGAGTACTAATTTTAAACAGCTGGATAAAATTTGGAATAAGTAACAACTAAAAATGGCCGGATAACACCCAAATTCCGGGAAAAAGTCCGGATAATACCGGGAGTCCCAACTGAAAACGGTCGTATAATACCGGGAGTACTGACAGAGAACAGTTGAATAATTTAAAACACGGTCTTTACACGTGGTTAGATACGCTACTCACAGTACTGGCTGTTAAAATTTAATTATTAATATTATTGGCATGAGAAGAGATAAATTATATTTTTGGTGGTACCAGTTTAATTATTAATTAATTAATAAAATGAATGGTGATATCACGGTCGATAAATTGAAGAAATTGATTTTAAGTTACACTTTCGTTGTGGATATGCATGAAATAAATAAATTTCGTAATATTCTTGAATTAAACCGATATATAAATAGTATTATACATTATTCACACATTAATTTATCTCTTTTCGTGATCATATTGTACAAAATCTATCCAGGAGCTGTTAAAACCGCAATAATTATGATTACGATTAGTGTATAAATATAATAGTCTTTGTATACAAGTGTCGTATTAGCGTTCAAAGAATGACTCCATAAAATAAAGTGAAATTTCAACAATATTTTTACTATAGTTATGCCAAAAAGCCAAGAAGAATTAGTCTATTTTTAGGTTTGACGGATAATGGTTCGGATATTCGATGCAACAGAAAAGTAAATTACAGTAACTAAAGGCTTTAGTATGAGTATGCAATATGAAAAAAGTTTTGGAGTTTACGCTGCCAAAATAACGTCGTTATTTTTAGTAAAAAAAATAAGAAAATACATTTACTTATAATTTCATCTTAATATGGAGTCTTTAAAACATGTATATTTCTCAAATCGAATAGCTAAAGTGATTTTTACAATTTTATATTTGCGGTCACAATTTTACCAAGTTAATTATAGTTTTCGAAAACTTTTTTTCGAAATAAAAACTCATAACTAAGGCTACTGAAGTTCATTTTGCATGAAAATTCTTCATGCTTCGCGGGTCCCGAGTATTGCCTTATGATCAGTGAGACATTACTATTTAGACAAATCATTGAAGATAGCTATATGATTTTTATTAGTAAATACAGAAAATAATTTCGTATTTCGGTGATGATTATAGATAGCGTTAGTATTAAATTAGGTTTATTGTTAATTTTGGCGTTACGTTTGATTCTAGGTGAATAAAGCAGAGAGAACTGCTTACTTTTCCTTTACAATTTATCATAGTTTTAATGTTACATAAGTTAGGTCTACCTCTACAACCGTTGTATGAACGTGAAAACGAAATGTTACCTCAGTCACATTAGGGGTTTTATGAAGCCTGCTCTTATAGAGCTCTGTACATAGGCGTATTTATAAATATAGTTTTAATAGTACGTTTTAATGCTTTTATTATTAAAAACGTGTAGGAGTAGGGAAATGGAAGTTAAATTTTCATATTAAAATCAAAAAGATAAAAATATGGGCGTGAAAAGTGATGTAAAATACGATTGATAGTAAAGTAATCATTCTAGTTGCCTTGTTTTATTAACATGTTGTACTTAGTAGGGAATTAAATGTGAGTGTTTTATGTATGTATAATGTATGGTTAATTTTTCTCGTGAAATTTTCTACAGTTGATTCCCATTCCTGAATTATAAAAATATAAATATGTGGTTTAATATGGAAGCACATTGGTCCCAATCTGCTCAGCATTGTGAAGCTGTTTTGTTTTACAAGAATGAGACGTTCTAATTTATTTCTCATGGGTGTGATATAAGTGTGCGCAATCAAATGTAATATTAGCATTTGACTTTTAAAAAAGTAAAAAAATAAACTTGTTTAAATAATTAATATAGTTCAAAATGTCATACCCATTCAAAAATTCATAACAAAATTGTCATACCCATTCAAATTTCATTATTCGCTCACATACGGAATAACCGTATTATTAACAGAAATATCTCCATTTTAGATTAAAACCTTATAAGTTTTGGTCAGATCTTTACACAATTGACAAGTATACGGTCGGCGAAGAACAATGTGGTTTGGCAATTATTTAGGCTTTATCCACTCATTGTTGCCACAATGGGAGTACTCAAAATTAAACATTTGTAATTGTAATTAACAAGGCTGTATGATTCAGCTACTGTATATCAATATTTTGTAAGTATGACATACCTAGTGGATAGTTTGTAATATAAATAATTTTAAAGCAAATAAATATAAATTTAGGTAGCCTGTATACATTAAAATAGTAAATAATAATGTAAAGACTATGTAATAAAATATAAATTTATTTAATCTGAAATGGTTCTGTAGATAGACGTCTACAAATATTGTGGATGATTCCATATTTCGTGAATGTGCTAAATATAATAAATGCTAGTGTAATGAAATGTTGCCACTTTAGAATTGCAATGACGTGAGTGCAAAAAACCGCTGACATAAACTCTAACTTTATGAACGAATGAAGAACACTTTTACTGCAGTTTTAGTCACTTAACGCCAATTATTAATAATTAATCTTTCCAATGCTTTGCTTACCAGAAATCGATATATGACAAAAAATAAAGATAAACTTTCTGTAAGATGACGACATCCAATGTAACATTGACTCCCGTGTTATTGCTGTATATAATGATAGTGGTGTATAGTATCGATTGGAGCGGGAATTGAATGCACCAATTCCCGTTACTTGCGTACTATTGCGATACTCACTACGTACGGTCACTTGCGGTAGAAATGTAGATTTTTTCTGTCAAATCGTTTTTGAACATTGATTCGATCAGAACCTGACGAATCGATCCACCAAAATATTGAGGATTAAAGGATCAATTCATATTATTAGTCTGAGAATGTTTCGGTAAAATATTAAGACTTCTATTCCGCAGCAGCGGGATAAGATTATTTTGCACTTCAGTCATTATAATTCTACAGATGCGATATATTAGTAACCAAATTGTTTTGTGTGACGGTCAATATAAGATATTAGGTTGCACAAAGCGTAATATTTTAAATGTTAAAGAAAACTACGTTTTTGTTCGGGTAACTGCGGCAGTACCTGATACCCTAGATTAATGTCTGTTCCACTTGATATAGTTTTAGTGATCCTAATTACAATATGTAAATCAAATTTGGAAATCAGTGTAACATTGTAATTGTAATGTACATTTTTTGTAAGACTTATTTTGTAAAATTTGTACCGGTGGTTTTGATTTGGGGGACTTGGGGGCATTTGTTTATATTCCAGTAAGAGTATGTATGATTATAGAATGATAATTCCCTCCATTTTTATATTTTGAAAATTGATTAGATAGAATATAGGTATAATTTTATTGAGTAGCCTTTGATTTGTAAACTAAAATTTATGCAGGTATTGTAATTATTGTCTATGGGGTGTAACAATCTATCTCATTTCATACAAAGTTACAAAGTTCTACAGTACTGTAAATGTTATGTCATAATCGTTACGGCCTTATTCAAGTTAAGCCTGGACATGCAAACAAAAAGTTATAACACCTTCAAGTTTATATTATGCAATGGTAAGTCTAGGATTATATATTATAATTGGTAAATAGACAAAATTCTATAGTCATTCAGGCTCACTGGAAGGTTTCAGCTTACAGTGGTTCGATGTTCATGGTCAGTGGGTAACAATATTTAATGTTATTCGCGCCTATTGTATGTAATGTCTAAAATTCGCTGCCCGTCGCGTGATAAAATCCTAACTGCTAAAAATTTTCTATGTACCCGCTTGGGACTATAAAAAATAGACGTATATAATTTCAAATATACCTATAGAATTTCAAACTGTCGGTATAACCGTCAGGCGAGCGCTTTATTAAGTCATTTATCGATAATAAACAAAATAGAAGAGTATTAATTTAATCTGAGCTTGTTACTGCCATTATTAGTGGTGTTGTTTTTTTTTCGAGTTAGAAAACATTTGCTAATGTCTTCCAGTACAGGATTCATACATACAGTGAGTCGTACATCACTTTGACCCGCGGGCAGTGAATTTTTAACTTTGCTATAGCTATAAATAAGGCTGTGGTATATTTTATTATATTACACGAAGCCAAAACTTTTCGCTACTGTATTATCAAAAATCTAAGATTTATGTAATTCATAATCTATAGATTTTTATAATATAATAGCCTTAGATTAAGAATGACATGGTTAGGTTGCTCGCACACGTTTTTGTTATTGTTAAGGTGTTTATAGACCAATTTTAAAATAGATTAAATATCGGGTAAAACTTAACGAAATATAACCTTCCAAGTTGCCTTGCCATTGGGCCTATTTTGTACATAGATAGTCATTTCGTTATTTTCTGCAACTATTGGCTTTTTGACTCAATACTTCACTTTTTGTGCAATATTACTAACGGTTTAAATTTCAATGGTAATAATGCCCAGTACAGCCACGGATACCGTATTTTTTCTGTGTCTAGTTTAGTCTTATTTATTTTTTTATTTTCTTTGTTTTATACCTATTATTCATCGCATCCATATTATCATGATGTCGTGTAGATCAATGTCATATGTGGCAGATTCATAGTGTCGCTATACCAATCTGACCAAATATCTGGACATACAGTGGCGCCATCTACACAAACGTTTTCGCCACCTACAACAATATTTATTGGTAGTGTAGAGACCAGTTTAGATTACTGTTAATTAGCGGCTGGAGTATAGATTTGTTAATTATATTGTAGATAATTGTTGTTAATAACATTTACAATAGGGTTTTGCTCCGGTCAGTTATCGCCGTTATTTAAGTTTAGTTGTTAAATCACAACAAAGAAAATGCATTGGGTATAAAATATATATACTTTTTTCTATAGAATATCCTGAAATAAAATGGAGAAAATCTTTCAGGTACATATTTAATAACGAAGTTTTGCAACTGATTCGATTTGTGTACGATTCTATTTGATCTCTTTATATTTAATTTGAATCTGCATTTTCTTTTTTATTTTAATCGTAATTTATTATTTGTGCTTTTTATGTTTAACACTGATAGTCTCCCATATTAATATGCGAGAATATGTCCAAGTACGGAATAGGTATACGATCACGTGACCAATAACATCATCAATACAAGACTGTCGAGTACTGAATAAACGCGAGTAAGCTATAATGACTTTATACATGGTACTAATCGTGTTTATTCGTCTGTGTTCGGCGAATATCAAAATGTTCTATTACTAAATTGTCACTACCATTAAATTGTTTTAACAGGATTCTTGACCCTTTAAGAATCCTATCTTGGTAAGGGTTACTGGCCAACCTGCGTGTCAGCTAAACTTTCTCCAGAGTTAATACTTCAATAAACTCTGTCTTACACATATGTCACTCGTCTTGGTCTCGTACTCGCATTTTCTGCCATGATTTCAATGTTGAAATCACCTAGTTTATATTTTGGCTCAAATGTACATAGAATAAAAGTACAACTGTAATTATTTCTATAAACAAAACGAAATAAAATTATGTAAATTGTATCTTGTATTATTGATTTATTTCAATATCTCATTTCGTTTTATTGGTGCTCGGCTTTGGCATATCTTCTAATGACGCAGGGACAGGCCTCGTTTGGAACCATGGATGTCTAAGTGCCTGTAATAGTAATATTACATTGATTTTAATAAACTAAGTGTAGGTACTTTTAAGAAAGATTTTAATTGCAAATTGCAGGTTTGGTACATTATATTCTTAGCTTACACTTCATCGAGAGCACGTGAGAGAGAGAGCTGCTGTCCATTATAGCATTATAATCTTATTAAAACAAGTTATGAGTCCCCTAATAGTTATGACCGGACACTGTATAGTATCAAATATTTATGTTAAAATATCTAAAACAGGTTTTTGTACTTTTTTACAAGGCAATTATTTTGAAAAATATCCATCAATTCGGACAAAACAAATGAAACAACTTTATACATAAATACAATTCAAAAGTACCTCTTTAGCTGATATCCTTTTGTTAGCGTCATAAAGTATGAAACTCTTGATAAGATGAACAGCGTCCGGGTCTACTCCAGGCAGAAGGTCCGACCAGGGCATGGGCGAGGACTCCGGGAACGTGATCTTGTGGTAATCTGGCAGTTCCGAGTGCCCCGGCCAAGTCTCTTCTGACGGAGTGCCCAGGTGTTGTAAAACTATTGCGAGCTGCTCAATATCTGATTCGCCCTTTATAAAACAGAAAATATTATCTATTATTGAAATAAACAATAGTCATTTAGTAAATTGAAACATTAATATAATAACAAAAAAAAACATTAAATACCGACAGCGATTATGGGGATGAAGTTGGACGGCTTCTGATAAGTATATCTCCTTTACCACACCCATCAAAACATCATACAATTGCTTGATAATATTTTAAAATTGAATAAAAAATATGTTAATGGCATTCGGTTACTTACAGCAAATAGCGGTTGTTTCGTAATCATCTCCGCGATTATACAACCAACCGACCACAAATCTACTTTTTCAGAGTAGTACCTTGCGCCATATAAAAGTTCTGGGGCACGATACCATCTGTAATAAAACGAAAATTAATAATATTTAAGGGCATTGTTTATAATGGAATTACGAAACAAAGCCAAATCCCAGAAATATCAGTGACTGAAAGAGAATAAAATCGTGTTAAAAATACAGGGACGGCCTCATTAGTAATAGGTACGTACCTACCAGTTAAGAAGCAAGTTATTTATATCTAAGGGAATTTTCATCCTCGTAAATAAGTACGTATAATGTGATTTTTAAAAGGAATTTACAGAGTTGCCATAATTTTAACATAACCACTTAACAGGCTTTTCAAAAAATGACCATGGAGTCGCCAACACTGAAGGTTAAACAAGTTACTTACCGCGTAGCTACTTGATGGGAGTAAGGTCTGCCTCCATCAGGCCAGTACAGTCGTGCTAGACCCAAGTCTGCTATCTTCAGTATCCCTTCGTGATTTATCAATAGATTTGCGGGTTTTAAGTCCTGAAACATGCGAAATTAATAAATATCCGCCTAAGTGTACCTACGTGTAAGCTGAAAGCGGTGTTGAGTCGGATAATATTGAAAACAAATTGCGTTAGATTGCATAATCTACCTATAGGTTCTACCTATAATTTCACAACCTATAGGTTCTACCTATAATTTTTTTACTATTTAATTATCTAAGCGCCCTTTTTTGTAATATTGAACAACATATCTCTACTCAACTCTATAGCGAACAGAGATGTTACCAATGTTGAAGTCAATCACACATGCATTGCCTCATATGTAAGTCAGCCGGCATCCACTTCTTTGTAACGCAAGAACTCCTTTACAGTAGAAATAGGTGAGGAGGTGGTTTAAAAAAGTTCATTTAGTAACGATTTTTTAAATATAAAATAGGAGTAGCAGACGCTCATACAGTCCACCTGGTAAGTGGCTACTGCTACTCATAGACATCTGTAATCTACCCCAGACAAAATTTGATTCCTACTTGAGGTCGGCCACAGACGCGCTGCTACTGCTGGCAAACTAGGACTAAGCTGGAATGCCTCGGCAAAGTATGTCTCCCTTAACACACCCTTCAAACTAAAACAGGGCTTAACACTGCTGTTATTGTCAGAAATAGGTTTGGTTCTACCAACTTTAAAATAGAACATGAGGTAGGTACTCTTGATTACCCTATGCATAACGTAATGTGCATGCATGTACCGCGTCCCCTTCAACAACATTTGTGCGTATGACTTGACCCTCGGCAGTGTGAGTTCTTGTTGATTATGGTGTAACATCTCCCATAAACCTGAGCACATGTATTCCAAGACCAACACTAAGCTCATTCCGCGGGGAAACATGTCGTAGAGTTTGATTATCTGAAACACGAAATATATAAAGTTTATGACAACTTCTTTGTACCTTTTTTTCTTTCTTCTCGAGGGCAAATACACATATAAACAAGGCTTTCACAGTAGGTATATAAGTGGGTAAGTAGACCACAGTTAAACACGAGTCAAAATATGTTTATTATAAAGCTTGATTGGAGTTATTCTACTGAATGCTACTGGTTCTAGTCTAAAAAATAAAACATGAATTTAGGTACGTAAGCCGGGAATGAATAAATTTTATATAATTGTAATCTTCATTGCCACTTTTTAAAGCCAACAAATTTAAAACTAACTTAGGTATAATAAATACTAACATATTTACAGCGCAGTAATTGCAGTGCTTTAATTTCTCTCATAACATTAATGGGGATGCTATCCTCAATGTTTTTAATAAGGATTTTCTTAAGAGCCACTTCACGGCCTGTAGGTAGATGTCTGGCTTTGAATACGAGGCCGTGAGCTCCTTCGCCTATTCGCCCAACTACTGAGTAGTTAGAGATATTACTGTCCATTTTTGTATCAAAATATTTGTAAAATCCAGGGAAAATGAATCAAATGACACTAACACTCATAACAATAGCCGTTTGGTAGGTAAGGTTTGTTATGGGCGAGTCGCTAAGCAACGTATTTCTTATCATAGATACCAAATACAGGTTTAAGTAACACCTACAAAGACAAAGGTTCATTTTTCTTATTAAAAACCTTTCCAGAACAAAGTCGACGCGAAAATAATTACCTACTATCAGCATATGTTTCAATTAAATATTTGAAAAAAAACTGTTCTGATAAGGAGTAGGTACCTCCTAACAAGTATTTCTCATTTAAATATAATCCTGTTCATGTAGTATTTCGTTAATTTATTTTTAACCGTAGCAGATAAAACCTTTAAGGAACAGTTATACCTAAAACGCCGGTTATAATAGTTACCTACTGAATAAAATTGTAAGTGCCTGACCTTGCCATCGATTCCATTGTCTTTCATATATTTATTGGATTCAATATTTGCACAGTTGCTAGAGGTGCTGTTGAATCCACTGAAAGTCTGTCTTTCTAACCACCACGTCAGTAGAGACTAGTCACGTTTAGAGCAAGACTAAAAATGGCGCTTAATATAATTAGTTTAGTGCTTCCGATATTATTTTTTAGTGCTGCAGTTGAAAGTGCATCCATACTTGCTTTATTTTCATCTTTATCATTCTCTGACCAATTGGTTTACCGAGGATATGCAACCCTTCTACTTCAAAGAGGCCACTCAGTGGTGATAATGACACCTTATCCAGGCCAATTTCCATATCAAGACGAAAAATTGGTTGAGCTGAGTGTTGCTGAAGAGTCTATGCCACATTGGGAAGAATACAAGAAGTTGATAACGAATACTGATGACTATTATCCACGTATGCGGGCTCTAAACGATTTTTCGATTAAATTAGCGATTGCGCAACTGAAGGGCAAACAAATGACTGCTTTACTCATCAACCCGAATATTAAATTTGATCTCGTTATTACTGAAGCTGATGTTCCAGTTCTATACGCAGTTGCTGAAAAATATGGTGCGCCTCATATCTCTATAACAGCCTCGAGTGGCAAAATACATCAGTACGAATCTAAGGGATCACCAATCCATCCTATTTTGTATCCTGATGTTAATACACTCAACTACAGGAACCTTACACGTTGGCAGAAGTTAGTGGAATTCAATCGCTATGTACAAACAAGATATGAATACTATAATAATTATTTGCCTGCTTGTGAAGTTGCGGCGAAGAAAATATTTGATATCAAGAAGGATTTACAAGAAATTGAGTATGACATAGATATGTTGTTTGTGGCCAGTAATCCCGCTTTAATTGGGAATAGGCCTTCTGGTCCAGCTATTACTTATGTTGATCGGATGCATATTAACCCAGGATTCCAATTAGTTGAGGTAAGTTGACCAAATGTTTCTAGGTAGAAAGCAAAATGGGACGTCGTACCCACCAGTCTCTCATATGCCGCGTCTGCTTTTGCAATATGGGGGTGGGTAGGGATTATTCGGGTCTCAAGGGTACCCTCTTGCCCGGGCAAATTCTCCAGGGAATGAACGATTCTACGAAGAAGAAGAAGTAGAAGTAAGTATTTATTTCCGGGTGTCACAAAATTCGAGTAAGCGATGTTCAATATTAGCAGAAATGGATAACTAGATAGGTATCACCACCACACTTGTTTCTAGTTTGAATTAATTCTTACTGACTTACATAACAGCCGATCATCTTACACTTCGGGAGCGGCAACGTGTCTGAGATTGGCTTCAGGTTGAATAACTGTTCTATGTGGGGTGGAGTCTTACCAAAGAAATATCAAGCAAACATATTATCGACAAACCTTTTTGTTAGAAATTCTTTTTAACAACGGACAACTAATTTTAATTTATATTTAAGTTCATAATTTGTAACTATTTATCTATTGTGCACTGTATAAAATAATTTTGTTTTACAGAACCTAAAAGTATTATTGGATTCTGCTACCAATGGTGCAGTATATTTCAGTTTAGGGGCAATTCAAGAGTCTGAACATTTGTCCCCACAAGTCTTGCAAACTCTATCGGAAGCATTCCGAGAGCTACCATTCACAGTGTTGTGGAAGATTGGCAACATCACCATGATAAATAAGCCTGATAATGTGTACGCAGATAACTGGTTCCCACAGCAAGAGATTTTGGGTTAGTATGTCCTTTATATGTCTGGATCAATTATACGCATTTTTAAAGTCTTAATGTAAGGCTTTCTATGTCAGAAGTATCTCTTATTGAATGCCAACTCATATCCCACTCTGGGTACAGGTTTTCCGTAGCAGGCCTTGAGCTTACCCTATCATGTTGCTCTAAACTTTTGTTTCTGGATATCCACATGACGTGCCGAACATTCCGGGATTGATCCCCAGCCAGGCAGACATCTAAATAGTGAATTAGATACCTGTTCTGATCCTGGTTACGTGAATCTGGTCTGGGAATGAAGAATGAGGAACGAGTATTTATATCATATTATTTTTTATTTTACAGCCCATCCGAATGTAAAGGCATTTATCACGCACGGTGGTGCCCGTTCTTTGGAAGAGGCGCTATTTTACGAAGTGCCTATAGTTGGCCTGCCTATAATCAGGTCTAGAAAACCGTTTATGGGAGAAATTACTAGATACGGCGCTGGAGAGATACTGGACTTGTATTACTTAGATAAAGAGGCAGTTAAATCTGTTGTAACTGCAGTAGCAACGAATGCAAGGTAAGAATTAGAGTACTTAGCTATTTATTTTAATTTATCGTTCTAACCTCATTGTATCCCTGTGACTCCATGAGATTTTGCCTTTCCCAATTTTTCCATCTTACTTTTGCCTCAGTAATTTTAGTAAATTAAAGTTACATTCACCCATCTTCAATCCATAATATTCGACTACCACTATAATGTATGCCTATAATTATCAATAATTATGATTTATTGCATTGGCGAGTTTTCGAAACAACGTGTTTTATTTTTGCCTACTATTATTTTCCAGTTACAAAAAGGCGATTTCTAAGTTAAGGAGCATGGTAACAGAGCCAGTACTGTCAGGACCGGAGAACGCGGTCTGGTGGACGGAGTATGTTATTCGCAACGGTGGGGCACGTCATCTTCGGTCTCCAGCAGTCGGAGTTTCCTTCTTCAAGTACTACATGCTTGACATCATCAGCTTTTTATTAGCTATCGTTATCAGCATGTTGATAGCTACGTACTATATTCTTCGTTATATATTTAGGCGTCTTCGTGCACGTTTTTGGAGGAGACGTGAACAAGGAGGCAAGTTCAAAGCATTGTAATGATGTTAAGAACATGAAAACTCCTATCTACATTTTATGTTTGTTTATTTTCGTAACTTTTTATAAGAATAAATTATTTTGTGTCAATTATAATTTTATTATCAATAATTCGATTAGTAGGATGGTTAGTGATTGTGAATTAACTACATAACATTTAAGGTAAAAATGTTGCTGTTAAATATTTGATATTTTTTTTACTTTTGTGACTTGTGCTTAAATAAATTTGAGTGTAAAAGGTCTTTTTGGTATAGATTAATAAATAATTATAACTGTACAATTTATTTTTTATCCTTTCCTTTTAAAATACGTTCGAAATTCCACGAATGTCTACTAGTAGACATAAGTAAAACGGCGATGAGCCAGCAAAAATATTATATTATTTAATAAGTTAATAATGTTTCATTTATCGATCCTTTTCTACACATGGCTCTTCTGATCAAAGAGTATAATAACCTATACAGGAAACTCTTGATCTACTATACTCTTTGCTCCTGATCTCTTAGTGATAATAATATAGGCCACAGTTCACCCCGCTGGTCTAGTGGACATAGATAGTCAATTAATTTTTACGATATATAAAATAAAAATAATTAATAAAACAATGAGCAATAGAGCTTCTGCTCTATTTCTTTAATGAATGATAACTGAATAATTATCGGCTGCACAAAAAAGATATCACTGCTTGGTTAAGATCTCAGCGTCAGTATAAGTGTCAAAGTCAAAAGTCAGTAAAACCAAACTGTCAGCGTCAATGTCAAGTCGGTAAAATAATAAAATATGTTTCAATTTGATGTTTTCGTCTGTATTATTTCTTTTCTAATCCACAAAATTATATCCAAACTTCATATATAAGTTACTTAATCATAAATTAACTATTAAAGTCATAAATTAATGTTGGTTTATTTGGTCGTGTGGATAAAAAGGGATTTAGAGATCGGCCAAGATGTCAATAGTAAAGACATGCCCAGGGTTGTACTGTGGTCGAACAGAGCTCGCGAACGGTGAATGGGGCGAGTGTGGGGCTTGTCCCCGCGGTTTCCGCACGAACGATACTAGTTACTGCATGCCGTGTACCGAGGAGCCCACATTGTATGACTGGCAGTACCTGGGCTTCATGGTGCTTTTGCCGCTCGTGCTGCATTGGTTTTTCATTGACGTGGTCGCTGTTGGGAAAGGGTATGTGTTGTCTTTGGTTTTTATGGTTATTTATAAAATTCTTTAAAATAAATTGAAAATATATACTAAATATCTTACAATTGCTTCTGAGGATATGAATGTCCTACAGAACGACAATGTTTGTTGACAGAAAGACATTGTTGACTCGTTGGTATGAAATTATTTGAGTTTTTGATTAAATATACTTGACTTTTGTAAGTTAATTTTGTAATATCCATATTGTGTTACATTCTCATATCATCAACTGAAATTTCAAAATAGCTTCTGAACCTATTATTTCCATTTTTGTATTAAACTGAAGCAAGTATTTTCATTAACAAAATTAACACAAAATCATTTCAATTTCAGTAAAAAAGGTGTCCTAGTACAACACATCTGTGCATTCATTGAGATAGCGACCGGCACAGTAGCATCTCTGCTAGTGCTCCCGCCAACAGGTACCCTCGCACTGTATGTGTGCTCACCGCAGGCCCTGTCAGACTGGTATACGTTGCTCCACAACCCACAACCGGACTATAAGGAAACATTGCATTGCACGCAGGAGGCAGTGTATCCATTGTAAGTATGTTTTACTGAATGATAAATAATTTGTGTAAAACTCTAGAAATTTGACAATAGACGTAATTGTTGTTGTAAATGTATTTGCCTCAATGGCTATTAACATTGTACAACATGCATATTGCAATAATGTATTAATGCTTTTTGGTAAAATCCCTATTTTTCATTTATTTATTTATTTATTTATGCACACAGATAACCAATACAAAAGACTTATAAATAACATTTTGTGCAAAGGTACTGCTTATTCCTAATGAAATTTCTTCCAGCAGACCTGTGAAAGGAAAGGTGTTAACAAATGGTGGATATGCGTGCACGAGACAGGATAAAGATTATCTATTGCCAATATCTAGTTACATACAGAAAAGGAGTTCTACCTGAAGCCAGTCACAGATGTGTTTCCGTGAGAACTAAGATAATTGCATATGTAAATCAGCTAGCATGTATACTTTTCCACTCAGTCTGACATGCAGAACTGTTACGCTAGAAATAGGTATGGTGGTTATCAAACCGTACCATTCCCACCTTTACCACCACCTTTATTGATTATCCATCAACTTACGATACCGAGAGTTTACAATTCTTCATCTGGTACTATAAAATTGTGATATTCTTTCGGTAGTATTTTCTGTGAAGACAATTTTGCTACATATACAACATTGCAGTTTTTAAAATATAGAGCAAATTAATTGATAAATCGTAATTTTTGTAATTATTCCATTTTTCAGATACACTATAATACTATTAATCTATGCATTTAGCCTACTTCTTACAATTACTCTGAGGCCTTGGATACTGGCATGGTATGGGTCCGGGTCTGGCAAGAAGGCTATATACTGTGCTCTATACTTCTACCCCATTCTGGTCCTTACTCACACTGTCGCCGCTGGATTGATTTGTAAGTATTATTTTATTTAAATTTACTACTTTCGAAGATGGTAGAACCCTCTGTGGTACAACTCCGGCGGCACCACCGCCACACATATTTCTGCCTAATAACAGTAGTGTTACATGCTGTTGTGCTCTGGTTGGATCTGGGTGGAAGGGTGTGGTAAGGGAAACATATTTTTTCCTGTGTAGGCAACCTCATGTAGAAATCTAATCTTATCCAATAGCCATCTATCAGCAGTTGGAGCGCATGCTTTTCCGCTACTCTTATATTATATATAAAATAACTTATTTAAGGTTACACAGGTTAAATGGAATTATAACGGGTAGAATCATAATGAACAGAATGTTTACTAAAACATACAATCATTTGTATTGGATATAAATAATAAATTTTATTGTACGATACTTGTTTGTTTCAGATTGTTCTTTCCCATACATAGTCATTATAATATCTATGATGACCTCAGCCTCCCATTTTTCAATCAAAATCGACCAGTCAGCGCCAGCTCTGCTCATGTCATCTGTAACCAACACAAGAAACCTAATAATACTTATCGGCCATTGGATAATACATGCATATGGAATAATATCCTTAACTGGGTTCCGAGAATTATGGTACTTGTCTCTTGTGCCAGCTCCGGCACTATTTTATATCCTAACCGCACAGTTCACGGACCCAATAAAGATACATAATGACTGACAATATGAACCTGCCTTTGGTTGTGTTGAGCCTGAAATACTACTCCCGGTAGCTGATGCTCCCGGCTCCATTTGTTATAGGCCAAAAGCTATACTAACTCAGGATATAATTATGTACTTACAGCAAGAGTAGAAGTCTTGCCCAGATGTTAACGAAGTACTATAAGATAATACTATGATCACAAAGTAATTTCAAAGCAGTTTCAGATATGAAAGTTTAAGTAGCAGTTTTTTTCAGTGTGATGGTATATGGCGTTGTAAATATTTAAGATTGCGATTTTCTTAAATAAACATAACATTTATTTATAATACAAGTATATTGCATTATTAATGTAAAGTTTTGTGTGGATAGAAAATATGCTGGGAAGATGAACTGATTATTGTAAATATTAATTTTATATAGTAGTTGTAGATGCTTATTTAATATTTAAGTTTGTATAAATTATAAATATAATATATAGTGATGTTACTATTGACTTTTATTTTTATCAGCATTTGTTTTTTACACTGAAGTATAATGTCGCAGCGTTTGTGTTTGAATAAATCGTAGAATTTTTGTTTTCGTTTCAATTTCAAGCCCGAATTTTGTTGTCAGAATTCGGGGCCATGCGATTCGTTTGTATACCGACCCCTTTTGAAAATGAAAAACAAAATTGATACGCAAGCGAGCCGAGCCAACGACATTCAATCATACTTTTAGACGTGGAGTTTTTTACTTTTAGGTGAACATACGTCCAGACTAGAGTGAAACTAAAGTTTGTCGCTTATTTTTGGTTCTGTTGAACTAGCGGAAAGAAAAATTCTAAGTCTGTGTTGACCATGGAACCCGGGATCGTCGCACGATAACAATGGCAGTGTATCCTCTCTTCAGTTATGTCGTTTGGTTAAAATATAGTAATATATAGGAAAGTAAGCAGCTAAAATAATTTTCCAGAAAAAATACAATCATTCCTTTTAACACGTTTTGTCTGTGAGCGAAACATGCCACAGGCTCATGTTTAGTTTACCTAACTAAACATGAGCCTGTGGCAATGGATAGGTTATACCTACATGTATTTAACACCCACCTCTAGAAACGATTTCCAATTTAAGTAAATATCTACCTATTTCCACAAAGAAAGAATAGCACAACGGGATTACAAACCAGCAAACTGATGCGAGTTTTTGTCAAAGACATAATAAGCTTCATATAAACACAATGGCCGAGACAAAGATAGGTCGAGGGAGTGAAATAAAAAGAAACTGCCGCGTTTATAGGCGGCCTCATTATCAAACGCTTCTCATTCCGCGGCATCGCGAAAACCGGCGACATTACCATTTCTGTTATTCGCTTATTTGCTTGCTCATCATTACATTATTATTACTTAAATGAATATGCTGTTATGTTCAAGTACTTATGTATTTAGTCGTTTTGTATGTAATATCGGCTCCAGGCCCCGTTTATATTTGTTCGTTATCAGATTCAGGTCGCGGCAGACGAAATGATAATTTTCTAAATAATATTTTGTGTTGCGGTATGGTTGCGGTGCATAGTTACAAATATCTACGTCAATACACATTGTACAACAGAATCGTTTTTTGTCTCCTATGGCACCAGTTTATATTATCTCTCTGTAGATGTAAATTAATCTTACGGTGAGTAGCGGTCACAACCACAACTGTGCACACGTCTGACTATAACTAATTTTACGTAATATCAGTTACGTTCCACACAAGTCCCTTAACAATGCTCATCAATTGGACCTCCAACGAAATATTTTACATATCTTGGCTATACGTTAAGCCCTACAGAGTAGGCACAGATATTTCTGGTTGCGGTGCACGAATGAATGTTTCGTTTGTGTGGTAACTGGCGCGAGCAGACAGCGCTGCCCGTCCTTTGTGCCCACACCTGTTATTAAAACTTCTCCGAGCGCGGTCGCGGCCGTTGCATGAATTATATCCCTTTCTTTCTATTCTTTTCCCTTTTTTCTCGTTTAATTCGAATGTTATGCGAGCGGTTCTAACTGGTTTTATACGTATTTGTGCGGCGAAAATGCTTCAATGTTCAACTAAAATGTTTTTGAGTTTTGTGGAATTGTGTTTAATTTTTTAGAGCACAAATTGGAATATTGTCTCATATGATATCTAGTAACACGAGGTTTATAGCGGAGACATTCCTCATACTACAATACATTTGCTCTGAAGTAGGCAAGGTGGTAAGTATGTGGTAATATACCGCGGGCGAGTGCTACTAGCGTACCCCTGTTCCCGACAAAGGGCATCCAGAGGAACACCGTGGCGTTTTAGCCGGTAGGAGTTCGGCATATTCTCTCCATTACCCCCGCAATTGAGAGGAAAGCATGCAGGGTTTCCTCACGAAAAAAAGGACATGGTATAGGTTAGGTACCTATTAGATATTTAACTTTGACGAGTTGCGAGTATACTGACCAGTCGTATGACTGTCCCTATCTACATATACCTGATTCCTATTCTCTTTGTGGTTGGTTACAATTGTTGAGTGTAGAGTAAACACTAAAGGCCACTACATCCACCTGGCTCACTCAAAATTCGATAGACTGCGTGCCCGTTTTTAGGGTTCCGCAAACGAAAAAACGGAGACCTTACATACATTATCACTGACAGGTGCGTCTCTGTACTGTCTGTAATACCCAATTTGCTCCAAAAACTGGATCGATTAAGTAAAAATTTGGTACTTACACATATGAATCCTGTAACCCAAATACAGACGTTTAAGTACGGGTAACAGATTTATCCTGCGGAACCCCATGATCGCGAGTTATTATTCTTATAAAATAAATTATTCATTTTATTGCCGAATATTCCGTTATATAAAAAATATATTTCTATTGCCAAAAAACTAATCATTTTAACTTTGTAAGTATATTCAGAAGTTTACGGCCAAATTAGACTCTTTAATAAAGACCATAGAGAAAAATAATACTAATCATAGTTTGTGAAATAACTTTACTAAGCAAATGCGAATATAAATAGCATTGATTATAAATCCAGGAGTTGATTATAAATCGTGAAACATCCAAACAAAATGAAACGAAAACATGAGTGAGATGAAAAATCGTGTTATGGAAACCCGC
This sequence comes from Epargyreus clarus clarus, assembly GCA_014595695.2. Taxonomy (NCBI): domain Eukaryota; kingdom Metazoa; phylum Arthropoda; class Insecta; order Lepidoptera; family Hesperiidae; genus Epargyreus; species Epargyreus clarus. The sequence goes on along the minus strand of JACTTY020000048.1, from coordinate 851,759 downwards.
ATAGCCACTAGAAAATCGAATGCGAGCATCGACGAGTGGCACGGACATAAGTGGATAGTAGATAGGACTCGTGGATTTAAGTGTTCGTTCTATAAATAAGATATATGCACTTTTATGCTTATAGAGTGGAATGTTTATTTTTTATATTGAAGGAGCAAATGAGCATGCGTGTGGTAAGTGCTCACTATAGAATATGGATAGGTAAGTACGTACGTACCTAGGTACAAATGCGTTGCTTCTCCTGAATACTAAGTTTCAACGCCTCGTTATAATGTCTCTAACAAGGGTAAACAGCATTTTCACAATCAGTAATGTATAGGTACATGGATATTTTTGTTAATATTGTAAATATTGCAAAACTGATGTCTTTAATTTGTTAAAATGCTACGTTGTTCTAAAAGAATCCTTCGTTTATTCAGACTTTTAAAATGACATAAATTCAACAATATCGAACAAAATATATCAGCGTAATAAAAAATGAATTAAAAGCTTGAGCAACTTATTTATAGAAAAGTTGTGTGTCTATTGACTAGAGAAAGCCCTGCAAAAATCGGCACTGCGCAAAATGAAACGGCCATTCACAGAGTAAGCAAGAGTCGTGTTCCGGAAACCACAAAGGTGTGCCCTATAGTGCCTATGTCTGGGTACTACAGAATCGAATGCAAAGCGCGGAACTCCGCGGAAGAGTGGGCGCGCTACCATAAGTGAATACTGCATGTGGATTGCACTGTGCACAGACTATAAAATACATATAATATGTATGGGAGATATAAAAATTTCATCTCTATGATATGTACTGCTTCTGTGGTTAAACTCTACTAGTAGCCTTTCCAATATTGTCCGTTTTTCTTACAAGTCACTCTCATATTTCTTTCAAAGTTCCTGTGGTTGAATGTGTGTTGTGTAAGACTTGGGAACAGGAACTTGCACTAGAAAAATGCGATGGTGATGCTACAGTCCTAAAAGAGGTATAAATTCAAAATAGTGTGTTAAAAATATCTGTTTCTTAAATAATTACTGGAACTCTCCTTTTCGTAGCTTGTTGTATAAATAACATTATTATTGTATTTTTTGTCGTCACTGAAATACTTCTTCTGGTTACTGAAATCACTGAAATTTTCAACTTTTTACTTCGAAACCTATTTGCATATTTCTGCACATGCGCCCATAATTTATATCTTTGTCAGTACGGAAATAGAATGTACCTAAGTACTAACTATTTTGTTGTTTATTGATTTTTCATTTATCGCGAGTACCTTAAGCATTTCTCATGTACCTTTCCCCGATATTTTACGATTTTATGTTACATTTTGCAACTATATTTCTTTTGAACTATATAGTTATTAAGCAATGAAGATTATTTTGAAGCATTTAATTTACCATGTTTCCACGGCTCCTTAGCTTTCCGAACATAACAATTCAGCAACATGGTTCGTGTTGTACATGCGCTGTATGATCTATAAATCAAACCGGCGTCGTGAGCTGGACAGTCTTTGTATGTAACCAATAATCGATTTGGCATCGTTCCATTCTGCGGTTTTGTATACATATCCACTTTCCTGTCAGCACACAACATAGCTGACTAAAACAGCTTTGAGCTCGGCTATCAAGATCGCGTACCGCTAGTTTGATCTATAGCTTAATATGTAATTTCATAAGAGCGGTTATAAATCAACTATGTTATAGTTCAAGAATCTTTCGTGTTTTACCACCGGTGACCCCACTACTACATCTATTTTTCCCGACTGATAAGGAAGGAATAGGTTTTTCGCGTGTGTGTATAAATTACTTTATTACTTCAAATCATCCAAACGGCTGAATTTATACAAGTTAAGGTCCTAAATACCGAAGTGTTCGTAGATAGGTTTTTGAAAAATAAACGTAAAATAGGATTTTCCGAGCGAAATAATAATACATGTAAAAAATAACCAAATCAATCGATCGTAGGTTATCAACATTAAAGAAACTAAAAGGGGATTACATCGCTTGTCATCAACTCTATGGAATTATCGATGCGTCCTACCTACAGGCATTCATCAATGGCAGTTTCGTATACTCTTATGGGCATGTCTCATAGTTTGTATTACTTGTATAATTACCTAATTCACCTATAAAACGAGAAAATGGAAGCAAATAAGCAGTCAATAATAGGAAGAAGACGGCAAAATAACAATCCGCACAACTTCTGTGCACGCAACTATTTTTATAAAATCATATTTACGAAATTCTAAGTTAAAATGAAAACAGAATAAAATAAAGTGGGCCTTATGAGCTGAAGATGGAAGGTACATTAAGAGGTCGGAATGGGTTGGGGCGTTTAACTTACAGCCAAGTTCCTGCATTATATTTCTTAGCGAGCTGACTAAATAAATGTGGGAGTCCTACTTTTGTACCGCATTGTGGAGTTTAGAGTTTTAAAAAGTGAAACTTAATGATGGCATTTTTGTAGGCTTTAACCACCTCATCCTTAAATAAATGTGGGAGTCCTACTTTTGTACCGCATTGTGGAGTTTAGAGTTTTAAAAAGTGAAACTTAATGATGGCATTTTTGTAGGCTTTAACCACCTCATCCTTAAATAAATGTGGGAGTCCTACTTTTGTACCGCATTGTGGAGTTTAGAGTTTTAAAAAGTGAAACTTAATGATGGCAAAGCCTACACTTTACCCTCACCCTTAAATAAATGTGGGATTCCTGCCTTTGTACGGCATTGTGAAGTTTAGAATTTTACTTTAACATAATATTTTAACAGTGAAACTTAATGATGGCATTTTTGTAGGCTTTACCCACCTCACCCTTAAAAATATTTAATGCAGCACTATTCCGAAATAGTATTTTCAATGTGAAATACTTATTTGTAAATATTCTAGAAAGTATTTTCAATATTAATATTTACGAAATACTTTAAATATTTGAATAACTAATTTACTCTCGATTGTAGATTTTGTTCTGTTGAATGTTTATTATTTTTTTTCATACTTGTTGATTTATTTGAGGATTTATAGTATTCTGATGAGTATTCCTATATACACTATAGTCACATCATGAGTAGGTCATGAAACGAACAAAGAAACGAAAAAACTGCTGCACGTTAGAAGTATAAGTGCGGCGCCATACTTTTACTATCACTTTTTAAAATGATCAGTTTTTTCTTTTTTTATAATATAGTAGTAGTAGACGAGCATGCGGACTGCATGCTCGTCTACTACTTGATGGTAAGTGGCTACTGACGCCCATGGACATGTGCAATCAACCCCAGATAGGATTAGATATTCCTACCTGAGGTCGGGCACAGATGCGCCGCTACCACTGAGGACTAAGCTGGAACGCCTCGGAAAAGTCTTCAAAACAAAACACAGCAGCGCCTAAAACTACTGTTATTAGGTAAAAATAGGTGCGGCGGTGGTGCCGCGGGAGTATACTGTTGTTATTTTGATACTTATAACCTTAGTTATTACAGATTAGCTATTCTGGGTCAGTAATTGGCTGCGTATTACAATTTTCCATTACGACGGCTCTATCGCTCTGAATTTAGGCTGACCGTCCATTGGCCACTATCCCTTGAACAACCGATGACATTAGCGTGTAAACATTAAATAGTAGTTAATGCGACTAATAAAGATTTTGTTAAATTGTATATATTGTAATTAATGATAAATCTATGTTACTTTTATTTACGGCATAAGCTCGAAAAAAAAACAAAACACAAAAAAATACAAATTGTACAATTGTCGAGTTTTAGTCTTTCATAGGAAAATAATTAACTAAAACGAATTAACTAAAAACCACGCTAAAATCGCACAAGAAAAGTCGTAAATCCTGACTTCTGACGATCCTAATGAGGTGAATAGGACAAAATTATTAAAATCGTGTATTATCATCGGTTTTTTATCAGTGTTCAAAATTGCAAATTAATCGGACCGTTTAAAACGGTTAAAAATCGAGTTCAAAGATTCTGTTACATACATACATACAGGTAAAGGTAATAAAAGCGTGGTAAAAATGTACTTGACGTTCAAACATGAAAAGAATTGGTCGTTCAAACAGCCAATTGGAGACTCGAGCGGCAGCGGCTTATGCAACTGTTTAGTAGCTTTAGCAACTATCGTTCAAGTGATAGTAGCTAGCGTGTGGTAAGCCTTAAGCTTACGTTATTCTATTATCTCGCTTCTTATTTATTGTTATCTCTATTTCATTACCACGTTAACGTTTATTACGATAAGATAACTCTGATATAATTACACTCCATTTATTATCAGTATTAAAAGCTTGAAGGTTGAAAAAGCTCTACGTTATAAGGGTAAATAGGTATTTTATCATGAGATTTGCAGTTAACGTGATGATATGTTGTTAGGTAAGTAAGTAAGTTAGTTAGGTAAGTAAGTAAGTTCGAGGGTTATGCAAAGAATTTTATGTGGGACTTTCAATAAAAATTACCCTCTGTTCTGTGTCCATATTGTATGTAACTCGACTAGATGGTAAGTGGTTTAGTGCCGCCTAAGGTTATCTGTAATCAATCTTCATACCAGAATATAACGGTATAATGCTGTTATTAGACATAAGTTGGTGTGTTATTGCGGTGGTTGAAAGTAGTTGAAACACAAAGAGTTCTACCACTCTGTAATGTCCCTAGCAACAACACAGCAATGGATGACCTCTAAACTCCAGGCCCAAAAAAGTGACCTTTTCTAAACACTGAAAGATTTTTTTCGTTCATTTTTGACTTTTATTAAAATCCTAAAGCATAAAGTCCATTCCTTTTCAATTTATTTGTACGTTATTGGTCCAGATTTCAGAGGCCAAAGATTAAAATCGTTAGATATGCTTATGAAATATGTAGCTTGGTTTTCGAGTTTGTTTTGGAAGAGTCGAATTATTGCACGTGCGCAGTTATTTAAACACGCGGTATCGTATCAGCCAAGTTTTAAAAAAAAACCGAGTTAGTGACATAGTACAGTATGTTAAGTATAGTCCGCGCCAAACTGCTAGTCCGCTCTGAAATTCTTACGAGCAAGTGTAGTCATACAATTTGCTACGGCGACGCGATTCATTTCTATCTTCAGAATGGACTAGCAGTTTATGTTTTACCAATGTTTCAATAGGGTCGTGTTTTTCGAAGAGTTATAAATATAAATCGATTGGTAGAGCGACGCGACAGAAGATTGTGTTATTAAATGAAATACCTATCTCACGAGTATTTCTATCTTATTGATATCGCAACGTTGTCGATAAATATATTACATTTCTTTTTATATTCACAATAATGTACCAATTCAAGTAATTGTTCATTTACGTCATATAAATTTGATTTGAGTGAACCCGCTCATTCAGTCAGAATTGACTCGAGGCACACTTTTGTACCAATGTTTCATATTGAACTTTTCACGCATATTTGAATAGAGCGAGCCTCGCACTCATTTAGTTGTCGACGGGGCACATCTATCATTTTAAATCTGTATTCGAATTTCAGCTATTTGAAAAGCGGAATGGCATTAATACTTTTTATATAGCAATCTGAACGTTCATGGATATTGGCCGGACTCCGATTGTATTGAAATATTGGTAGTTGTGACCCACATTTTTACGAGGGTCGAAATGTCGAAGCCTGCCTCGCAAATAATTTTGTGTATGTCCTACTTATGTGAAAATATTGCAGGTTGCAATTTCCGTTTTATAGTTCGAATATTTCATCCTGTTTTGTGTCGCATTTATAATATATATTTCATTGCATTTGGGTTTTATTGCTTTTTCATCCGACTGCTAAGGAAAGGTTATGTTTTTCGCGCGTATCTTGTATGTTTGTCTTTCTTTATACCCTCGGATATAACAACGGGCTGGATGAATTTCGACAGTTAAGGTGTACTTATAGTCGTCTCAAATACCCAAGTATCCTTAGATACGTGTTACAAAAAATATCACAATGACAGATTTTTTATAGAAGTAGCTAACGAACGTGGATCCATCTGATGTTAGGTGATAAAATTATTTCATGTTACCATTTCACTGTTAACCATACTAATCTAAGAGTAATTCTATATGGAACTACTTTACTTTAAAATGACCACAACTACGTTGCTACACATAAGGTCTGATCCATAACAGCTGAATTGAAAGTTGCTGTATTCATATTAGAAGGCGTAAACGTGGTATAACCAGCATTTGACCGAGTAGGTACCACCGCCACACCTATTTCTATCTTGACGCAGTTCCGGCGTTTAAGTCGAATGGTGTGGAAGCCGGATGACTTTCATAACATGATGGAACCACATAGTCCTCAGAAGTAGCAAAGTACCTGTAAAGTAGTAAAGTATTGATTTCAGATAGAACCATGTTCTATATAATATCCGATGCACCGTACGATCGTTAGTTCTATATTTAAAAAAAATTGCTAAAGATTTGGTGCTACACGAATAGATACAACACCAGTAAAAGGTACAGAAAGAAAAAGGAATATTCAACTCACTTTATAGCCGCTATCAGAGGAGTTCGGAAGAAAAGTTTCGGCGTGACTCGTGTAAATCGTAAGCCAAGTTCACAATCGCGGCAACTCGCCGGCACGTCGACGACTCGTTAACTTTTTCAAGTTTTTCCAACGGAATACTTTATGCTTGGGTATCTGTAGTTCTATATTTATGATCTCATTTGTGGAGCTATATTACGGGCATGATAAACGAAAATCCGGGTTTAAGTCTGGGTCTTACAGGGTATTAAATAATGAAAATTATATTTATGATGGCGCTGTGTTTGTGTGTTCGTTTTGTATAAGATTTGCAAAATACACTGGTAAAGATTTAGTGCTACACAAATAGATACAACACCAGTAAAAGTTACAGAAAGAAAAAGGAATATTCAACTCACTTTATAGCCGCTATCAGAGGAGTTCGGGAGTAAAGTTCACAATCGTGGGCCGGCACGTCGACGACTCCTTAACTTTTTCAAGTTTTTCCAACGGAATACTTTATGGTTGGGTATCTACCTATATTATATAAAAGAAGTAGCCTGCCTTGTGGTTGAAACTTGGGCTCTCGATCGAGAAGACCCAAAGTTATGTACGAATTAGAAATGAATAACAACTCTTTGAGCAAAAACATCTTGATGAAACCAGCAAACCTGAGAGATTTATAAAAGGTATGTGAAGTCTACCAGTACGCACTTGGCCAGCGCGTGGTGGACTATGACCTAATCTTTCACATTCTGAGAGGAGATCCGTGCCCAGCAGTGGGATAGTAATGGGTTGATAACGATGACCTATTTACCGCGCACTATAAACCTAGTTTTCCAAAAAAGAACAATAGATCGCGCGAGGTTTTAAAGTTAAAATTGGGTTGGCTAGTGCACGTGTTATCACAAATCGTGCCAAATCCGTTTGTAAAATAGAGTTTTACATATTGGGCTTTTAGTTTTTGGTATAGTCGATTATTCCGTTCGTTTATTTTTCCGACACAAACAGTACCCTTACCAGGAGTTTTTACGTTTCGACAAATATGACTGTTTTGGTATTTGTTTACGTATTGACCCATACGATTTCCTAGTTCGGACACAATCCGCTAAGGGCGCTGATTGGAATTTGTATGGGCAAATACGTAAAAAAATTTCCAAAATAATCATATGTGTCGAAACGTAAAAACTCCTGGTAAGGGTACTGAAGTACTGCGGGGATTTCATCTGAAGGATGTATTATGTGATAATTGGATTATTTGGCAATTTACAAAATATATCACCTTTATCTTCAGAAATGAACCTCTAATTACATTTAAGATTAGTTTTAGACGATTGTGGTTTAACGCTACGATTTGTAGAGCTGTGAATTTACTGGAATGACCAGCCGAGTTGCGGGTTCGATTCGTGGTCAGGCAGGCTTCTAAATGAAAATTATATTTCTGTTTGAGCTGTGTTTGTCTGCTGTATACGTTTGAAAGCGACTTTTTGCAACAATTTATCATTAAGTCGATTTCTTGCATGATTTCTATATTATTTGAATTGATAACATTATTTTTTTCGTTCCAACACGCTCCCTCGCACCTCCCTCTGAATAAATACACTATTTACAATACTGACTTCCTAGTTCAACTTTTTCTACGCCCCGCTTCCAATAACTTACGTCTCGGTACTTACTTGATTGCACTTTCAAATATAATGTTACTTTTTCTGTTCTTCGATCTTATCCATTTCATTGCTTAGTTTTATTTTAATAACAAAATACATCAAAAAATTAAATTACATTACAATTACAAAATTAAATAAACATTAAAATTAAGTGTTCATTTAAATCTAAACACAGAGAAAGACAAAAGTATTCTCTTACACAACAAAATATGTATTTATATTTACAAAATCTTGAATAGAAAACGATGTTTCTGTGTGCCCTTGTCTGATACATTGAATTTATCAGCACACTAGGGCCCCCTTTTCATTCTTGACGTCTCTGTAATGACATATGACCTTATTCAGGGATGATTCTTATTTGAGGTTAATTATAGATTTGTATGTGCTACAAGTAACAAATGGATATCTATATGTTAAAGGTCACATTCCATGGAAACTTATTATTAAATGTATAGTAGAGGATGAGACAAATTCCTACTCGAAAAGGACTAAGATGACTATCAGCTCTTGACCACAGACGTGATGTTACAATAAAGGACTAAGTTTTTTATCGAGTTGATTAGTGCATTGTAGTACCGGGAATGGACACGGTCACTACAACTACAGCACTTTTGATAAGATACGATCATAGATTAGTAAAGATACTTCGCCGCCTTGAAATTGAATGAAGCCACAAATGGCTTATTAGTAAGTTCTTTTTTTGAATTCTTGACAAAAAAAACATTTTCAGAGAAAATTTACGAATAAATAACTAATACTGCGTAATTTACATAATAAACAAATAATTATTTCAAATATTTTAGGGACATTTTAGCACGGAGACGTGGCAAAACTTTTTTACGCAACTATTTCAATTCTCAAAACTGGGTACATTTTCTTGTTAGGAGTGAGTAATCTTTACTAATCTGTGGATACGATACAATAATAAATGCAAAATTCTGATATTCCTCCACTGTGATCCACTTGTAAACAACGAAGAACACTTCAAACATCTCCTGGGATAAAGGAATAAGTTGGAGCTATGGAGGGCTCAGATTAACCAGCCTATAGTAAATGCACAGTAACAGCTAGGATGTCGGAAATTCCTCGATCAACGTGCGCTCGCAATTAACGAGCTCCACAAACAGTCCGATTGGAAGCTCGCGTGATTACCTGCCACCACTGCAAAAAGGATTTTATTAAACCCACGAGGATTTTACTTTTAATTTAAATTCGTTCATTTGCCCCAGCACCCAATCAAACCGTAGTATTTGCAAATTATTCGGGTTCGCAAATTCCATTTATCAGATAAAAATGTCCTATATATAAATTGAAGCCAAAGCCCCTTCCACTTTTAAAGGATTATTCCTAGGATTCCCGGTGTAAAGTGTAAGGTAAGGGCATTAAAAAATATCAATAAACGTTGAAACTTAGAAGATATCCAAATAATAAATATAGTTCAAAAAACTAAAAACCATGCTTTTATCGTCTATTGTCTATTGTCATCGGTTTTTGATAATTTTTCAAAATTTTGAATTAAACTAAACGTTCAAAGTGGATAGAAATCGGGTTCAAGGATTCAGTTACTCTGTTACGTACATACATACATACAACCCAAGCTAATAAAAGCGTGTTAAAAAATAAATTAATACTGTTTGTGTCAGAAATAGCAAGCAAGCTTTTGTGCTATTATGTCACGTTCATTAACAATATAAACGAGTAAGAATTATTCCGTTTTTAATCATAAATAAATACTTAATCATTGTATATGGAAATATCATCCATAATGATTGGCTAAGCCAAGGCAAAGCTTTATAAATTGTGGCTGGAAGGCCGTACATCACGGACCACTAATAAGTGGTTAGCCTCGGTGCGGCCAGCTTCGATTCAGGAGCAAAAATATTGAATATTCGTAGCCAATGCGGTGGGGAGGGTGGCCACCCCCGCGGCGGTCCATTAACCCCCCTCCCGCGTTTATTCCCCGGAATAGTGTGCAATAAATGCGAACGCTGCCCGGCCGGTTCGCTGAAAAAATTCACCCTAAAATTATTATTCTTTTGAACCGGGCCAACAGATAGACTTTTTTCACATATACCAACGAAAATTGAGTGCGGATAAAAACTATGCAGCTAACTGGTTTACGAGTAGATCGCTCAAATTTAAATCCCTTTCACTGTATGAATAGCTGTCTCGGGCTTGCCTCCATTTTATGCCGAAGCGGAATAAAGGCCTCAACTAAAACGAATTAAAATATTTTAATGGAAGAGATGGAAACCTAGTAATACACCTATATCGAAGTGTGCTAGTTCAAGCCTAAATATATATTTTTTGATTGATTATATTTTTTTAATCACAATCATATTAATTTTATATGTCGCAGAACCTAGTGGCTCATTTTATAAATACTTGTGGAAATTAATATAGGTTTTATACTTTTTAAAGTTTTCATTTTTAATTCAACATTTTTGACACTTCATACAATTGCTTACTGCTTTAGGATGGAGCGTGAACTTGTTATATATTGGCATTAATCAACATGAGGCATTCGCCTGAAGCAAATTATCAGGAAGAAATCCGATTCTGCACCGCCTCCGTGCCGTGGGAACGCTGACATCTACGTTGCCACCACATAGTCCCGAACGTGGGAACTCACTCTGGATGCTAACATCGCCCCAGTAGTTCACTTGGGCTTCCGGGGTTGCGGGCGGCAAGATTGGGAGGTCGAGCCGTCCGGTAAGCAACTCCGGGAAGGACGGCGGTGTGTGTGGTCGCATATCGTCGTAAACACCAGACGGTGTGGCGAGTCCTGGAGCTCGCCTGGGTAGAGACCGAAGGGGCAACGCGTTCAGAGGACTCCGGTTGCGTTCCGTAGGAGATCCCGGAGTCCTCTTGGCAACGTAGAGGACGGCCACCAGGGGGGGGGTCGTAGTGCGGTAAAAATCCCACATAACCCTGTGTCGCTCCCACGGCACCGGGTACCTTTTGAAGGTTTCCCCCTCGTAAACAAAAAAAAAAGGTTAGTTGTAATTTAGGTTAGATTTAATCCAAATTTGTAACATTCGGTTTTCATTAAATACATAATAATAGATATATAATAAGTAATTTCGGTCTTTATGTATCCTGGATGCTGCGTCCCGACGCAAAACATAACTAACTAAAAACATTGAAAATAATATGTTTGTTCATGAGTCCCCGAATTTTATATTATTTATTGGGATATCCCCTATAATATCATATATTCTGAAAAAAAAAATCACTGACTAGTTATTACGGTTCAGAAGGTCCCTTTAAAAGCGCGACGGACGGAAGGACGGCGTAGGGTTAGTAATACGGTTCCTTTCTGTATAGAATTCTCGAAATGAATGGGACGTTTCTATGAAAAGGAATTACCCATGTTATTATTACTCCAAGGTTGGTTTCAAACGAGCATGAAGTTCATCTGATAGTTAAGTGGTCACTGCTGCCCATGAACATCTGAGATCTACTACATGTTGAAAAATAAAACTATCTTCAACTTCAACCAATTTATAACTTTCTCAAAATACAACTCAAACGTCAAGTCGCGTTTTTCTTTTTAGGCTAACTTATAAATCATACCAGCCAGTGACGACATAAATTAGAACTTATTATTATATAAACAACACATAATGAAAATAACACAAAATCATTTATTAAAATAACATAATTTGAATAGATTTCTAACAATATAGATCAGGTTCTACATGACGCGGATTACAGATGCGTTGCTATGCTGAACCACACCCTTTCACCGCAACGCAGAACTGATTCACGCTGCAAATGGGTGTGCGGTGGTAGGTACCTTTCCGGTCGAACCATATAGGCTCTATCACCTTTTAACTACTTTTACCAGTAAATAAATAAAAGTTATTGGTGGTGGTGGTGGTGGTTATTGGTGGTTATTGGTGGTAAAAGTTATCTTTAGTGTCAATAACCAAATGAAAACAAGTTTGGTAGCGATATTTGAAATTGTAAGTAAGCAAAGACGTTTCCCTTGCGGAGGAAGTCGACGGCATGTCGTCGCTTTTCCAACTTTAAGATAAAATATTTCTCTTCGTTAAATTTTCCAATGCACTACCAATATTTAATGAAATTGTAATGATCAATATGGTCCACATGACGAGGACACACAAGTAATCTTATGAGGTTCTGTTTGTGATGACGGAACCCTGAAAATAATCTATCTATATACAGGGTGAATTTTTAAAACGGGCCTTCAGGGCCAAATTCGAAACTATAAGGATTAGCGAAAAATGCTGAAAGGAGTTACGAGGCCGATTTTGATAAAAACTAAAACTGATTCATTACTTTTTTAAAATAACTTTTTCCCTAGCCGGGAATCGAACGAGTTCATTTTGAAAAAAAATGCACCCTCTATATTATTCCACTATCTGATAGTGTTGCTTATAAGGATCAAAATCTGGAAAGTAATGATAAATGACAAACTAAAGGAAAAGCCTCAATTTTAAGAAAATACATATTTTTTCATATTAATTTGGCAGTTAAGTTCCCGCCATTCATTAATTTAAACATTTCGTGTATTAACATTTTTTTTGGCTCAATGTTTCTAATCATTCGAAATGGACGTTTTGTTTCCCAATAATTTATATTTTTATGTCCGACTTAGCTAAGGTTATTTTTAGGACCATTAAAATAGATTTACTTGCTATGGGCGGAGTTTCGTTTGATACAGACGTAAAGTTGACAATTTGCGAGATTTCTTTTTAGAGTCAAATCCGTGTGATTACTAAAAAAAGAGATATAGAAAATCATATTTAACGTTGAAACGAAGTTGTAAACAACAAACAATAAGAATTTACTATTTAATCAGTTATCTATTTTCATTAAAAAATAAATCCTAAAACCGGCGGTAACTTATTTGCCAAACTATTACTTTCTCATACTAAGCCGTATGTCATAGTCATAACATCGAATAATTAGTTGATTAACCAACAAATTCTTCAATGGTATGACTTATGTCTGTTTCTAAAGAATTATATTTAATCATTTGTTATGTATAATCCTTAAGGATTAGTATGCCAATGTATGGAAAAATATGTATTTTCTTCAAAATTTTCCTTTTCCTTTAATTTGTCACATAACATTACTTCCCAGAATTTGATCCTTATAAGCGACACTATCAGATAGTGGAATAATATAGAAGTGTCATTTTTTTTCAAAATGAACTCGTTCGATTCCCGGCTAAGGAAAAAAATATTTAAAAAAACTAATGATGCAGTTTTAGTTTTTATCAAAATCGGCCTCGTAACTCCTTTCAGCATTTTTCGCTAATCCTTATAGTTTCGGATTTGGCCCTGAAGGCCCGTTTTAAAAATTCACCCTGTATACATTTAAATAAAATTAGAGTGTCTGTTTTAATATTGAAATAATCGCTTTTTACTACATGCATATAAATATACATACGGTACATACACCAAAATAGCATTTTTTACAATTTTTGTCTGTCTGTCTGTCTGTTTGTTCTAGCTAATCTCTGCAATGGCTAGACCGATTTTGACGAGACTTTTATTGACAGGTAGCTGATGTAATAAGGAGTAACTTAGGCTACTTATATTTTAGAACTAACAGTGCCCCTGTTTCTTCTTATCATCATCATCTTCAAGCCATTAATGTCCCACTGCTGGGCACGGGTCTCCTCTCAGAATGAGAAGGATTAGGCCATAGTCCACCGCGCTGGCCAAGTGCGTATTGGTAGATTTCACATAACTTTGAGATTTTTTTAACGTGGGTAAAACCGCGGGTCACAGCTTGTCTTAATTATTACTTCTTTGATTTTACCGAAAGCATTAATAATTTATACATTGCGTGGATAGCAACCAATCTGATATTCTACCTACTTTGGATAACAAGAACAGCTGAAGTTTCAGCGAGTTTTTAAATTTAAAACTAGGCAGCGAAAGGTTTGTGGGCGCGTGTTAGCATAATATCATACCAAAGTTCTTCCTAATAGTTTGTAGTATACGCGAAATATCGCAGATGTCGAAACTTTGTTATTGTTTATAGTTTGTATTAAACATTTTTATATTTAACTAGTGGTGCCCGCGGTTTCGCCTGCATTTTAAAGAATTAATTTCCGATTCTATAACTACTTACGAATTAAAAATTAATTAAAAAAACCTTTTCCCACGGATTAAATTGTGAATCTAAACCATTCTCAAGTCCCCTTGAACACACACAACAAATTTCATCAAAATCAGTCCAGTCGTTTAGGAGGAGTTCAGTGACATACACACGCACATAAGAAATATATGTATATATATAAAGATTTACTAAATACCTACTGTTGAATTTTCAGTGCTGATGGGTTAGTACTGGTGTTTGTTCGAGGTATTTTTTTGGGTACAGACCTTTCCAAATAGTACGATAATTATATCGTGTACTAATAATAATAAAGTATATATATTTTTACTTACTAAGCGCATTACCGCTTTGTATAAAATAATCAAAAAAATAATTTAGGTACATAATATCATAACAATGCAATCAACTTAGGAAAATACCTCTGTTTTATATGAAGTTGCTTACAGATGTCTACTGCAACAGTGGCCACGTTTCATTAGATGGATTAAAGACTCTTTTGCTTCTTCAATTTACAAATCATTCATACAATCATTCGAAATGAAATCGGGCAATACATTTCAACATTAAGTCGGAATAAATAAATGTTATTTAGTTTGAATAGCGATTTGTGTAAACCGAAACAGTTAAGGCGTCGGAAATTGTTGGACCGGCGCAGCAATCGCAATTAACAGCTCTACAAACAGTCTGCCGGTTGCCGATTACCCGGTACCGAAAAAAGGATTGCATTCATTCGATATTTTATTGAATCTTTTTTCTGGATAATCCTTTCAATTTACGTCAGTGATGACAAAACAGTAACGAACACGTGAATATTTTCTGAATTTCCAAAAGCAATTAATTTGTCGTCGTCGGCAACCAATTATTGTCCCACTGCTGGGCTTGGGTCAGAGTGAAAGGGACTTAGGCCATAGTCTTGTTATCCCTGTAGTTTCGGGACAAGAATAGGGCTACGGTATCCCCTGCCTGTCGTAAGAGGCGACTAAAAGGGGGCTTCTGGGGTCGTGGGTGGCAAGAGTGCGAGCTCGAACCGCCCAGCCAACGGCCCCGGGAAGGACGGCGGTATGTGTGGTCGCATACCGTCGTACGCACCAGACGGTGCGGTGAGCGATAAGCTCACCTGTGCGAAGCCCGACGGGGCAATGCGCTAAGAGGACTCCGGTTGCATTCCTTTGGAGATCTCGGAGTCATCTACGCAGCGCCGAGGACGGCCACCGGGGGGGTTTTAGTGCGGTAAGAATCCCATATAACCCTGTGTCGCTCCCACGGCATCGGGTTCCTTTTGAAGGTTTACCCCTCGTGAACAAAAAAAAAAGAAGGCCATAGTCTTGTGTGGCGCCACTATAGCTATAGCATAATCATAAAAGATATTATAACAACATTAAAGCATCATCACATTTGGCTTTGCTACACAGTTATACTACTATCAATACTTGGTGGTAGAATCCTTTGTGGTTCGACTCCGGCGGCACCACCGCCACTACTATTTCCACCTAATAACTGCAGTGATAGGCGCTGCTGTGTTCCGTTTTGAAGGGTGTGGTAAGGGAGACAGACTTTTCCGAGGCGTTCCAGCTTAGTCCTCAGGGGTAGCGGCGCATCTGTGGCCGACCTCAGCTCGGACTATCTAATCCTATCTGGGGTTGATTACAGATGTCCATGGGCGGCAGTAGCCACTTACCATCAGGTGGACTGCATGCTCGTCTGCTACTCCAATATTCTATATAAAAAAAAGTCAAGAAATTGAAACAAATATATATATTTTTGTAAATTTCGTAGACTAAATCTAATTTAGAACATTACTTTTATTTAGTACATATTGACAGATTTATGATTTCTACGCAATATTTGCGAATTTATTGCTTTCTTCTTTTCTTCTGAAATTTTTATTGATGCGTTGAGCCTAAAGGCTTTCAGGGGACAGCGTAGCGAGCTTAGATTATTAGCTTAGATTTTCAGTCAGAATTTATTTACAAATATAGGTTCGCAAAGCGCTGAAGATTGCGGTGGCCACCCCTGCGGTGCTCCATTAACCCCCTCCCACGGTTATTCGCCGGAATAGCGTGCAATAAAATGTGAACGTTGGCTTGCCGCTGCCCAGTGAAAAATTCTAAAATTATTATTCTTTGAAACTCCACGCTTGTAGATTTCCGTTTTTTGTCCGATATAAATCTTTGTTTTTTACCGATTGTGACGCGTTATGCTATTGAAATGCTGTGATATTTTATACATGAAATTTGTGTAAGAAACCGGATCAGGGATCCGACAATGTTTACCGTTGGTTGTATGTCTAGCATCTTTGACGTAGTTGATAATATACAACGTAAGAACGTTCAATAATTCGCGGTAGTGGAGTGCATTTGACATTGATGTTCGTATCACGTATACACGGGAATATCGTATGGTTATTGTTGTTTATTTTGCACTTTGCAATAAATTTAGGGTCTACCTATAGTTATTGCAACGTGTCTAAGAAATAAAGGATTAACAAGTATGCACACAAAGACAGGAAATTTTAGAACGATGCAGTTACAAAACATCTGGAATGTATAGATGAATTCACTGCGATCCGCTATCCGGTAAAACGTAAAAGGTATATCTACATGCTCCCATAGATAGAGCTGAAGTGGCGCTCGTTTTTTACATCCGAATGTCGGATAGAGTCCGAATGAAAAATATGTAGAGCGGACTGGATTATTAGATCGTTGAAATTTAAAACCTTTTCCAGTTTATGAATGTTCGTTAGTACGTCTATGGATTGCTATTTCTCCCTTCTTGTTTTATGTTGGCTTCAGAATGAAAGGGTCACGCTGAAAAATTCTGAAAAGCCAGCTGAGTTTTTAACTAAAAGATGAATCCGTGCAAATTAAAATGAATTGGTTCAAGTGTACTCTGTATGATTATATGTCTGTATTTTATATATGGACATATTTACGTCTTCAAAACTTTGGACAATTTTGGGCCGTTTTGGGCAATTAAAATTTTAATTTTTTATATATTTCTTTGTCTACTTTCAGGATCAATCTCAAATCTATTTTATTTGATGCTTGCAGTTATTGCCGTATATAGTGAAATTATAGATGCAGAGATAGCCTAGTGGTTAAGAAACTCGGCCTCTCGATCGAGGGGTCCAAGGTGCAAATCCCAGTCACGCCACCTTTGATTTTTCAAATTTATGTGCGTATTAGAAATTAATTATCACTTGCTAAACGGCGAAGGAAAACATCGTGAGGAAACCTGCATACTTGAGAGTTTAATAAAAAAAATATCAAAGGTATGTGAAGTCTACCAATATGCACTTGGCCAGTGCGGTGGACTATGGCCTAATCCTTCTCATTATGAGAGGAGACCCGTGCCCAGCAGTGGGACAATAATGGGTTGATGATGTTGATGATAGTGAAATTAATGAATGTTACTAATTCTTTCCAAATCCAAACGGATATCTAAATTTATTGTTCTGATTTTTGCTTGCATAGGGCTCGAACTCGGAACACTGCATATCAGATATGAAGCTTTGCGGTATACAATGTTTTGGCAAATATTTTGGATACTCCTAGATTTTTTTATACTCGTGTAGTTTGTAAAAACTGTCACGTATTTCTCTTTGAAAAATACTTGATATTATTTAGAGAAAAATAAAAAAGAACAATTCACAAAAAATAGAAATGAAACTTTCGTTCGGGTGCGAGTAGGTAACAAAAAAACGAAATTCCAATTTTATGAAATGTGTAGTCATAGTTTTTCGTTTTGCGACAATTTTATTTTCAGTCTAAAGCAGTTGCGTCAATGTATTTTATTTTCGGAATAAAATTCGAGTACCTACGGCGTCTGTTGGACACAAAATAACTTTTTGGACTTTATTTTTTGTCTCTGTGACTTTTTCTATTGAAGTACCTCTATCTTTTTTTTTTTTTTTTGTTTACGAGGGGGAAACCTTCAAAAGGTACCCTATGCCGTGGGAGCGGCACGGAGTTATGTGGGATTCTTACCGCACTAAAACCCCCCCGGTGGCCGTCCTCGGCGCTGCGTAGAGGACTCCGGGATCTCCAAAGGAACGCAACCGGAGTCCTCTTAGCGCGTTGCCCCATCGGGCTCTGCCCAGATGAGCTTGATGCTCGCCACACCGTCTGGTGGGCACGACGGTATGCGACCACACATACCGCCGTCCTTCCCGGGGTCACTAGCCGGGCGGTTCGAGCTCCCACTCTTGCCGCCCGCAACCCCGGAAGCCCCTTTTAGTCGCCTCTTACGACAGGCAGGGGATACCGTAGCCCTATTCTGGTCCCGGAACTACAGGGACAAAAGTACCTCTATCTACATCTACATGTAGTTTTTTTTTATTTCTTCAAAGTGTCACGGTCACGGTGTATATCGTTACATATTGAAAATGTCAATTGCAAATGGCGTCAGTCTGTTTATTCGTATTATTGTCAGAAACTCTTTCATTTGATACCTCTATTGTACATCTTGGGGTATCCACCATATTTGATGTATATTTGTATAATGACGTCACTAAGCTAATTATTCAACCTTAATATTTTGCATGAAAAAATTTAACACAATCGGGTGACATTAACTACTTTAAAATTCAGTTGAAAGAAAGCCTCACATACATACAAATTAACGAAGCAAGTTAAATAAAAGTTTGTAATAAAAATGTAATGTAAAACTGGAACAAAGGAACCATCAAACAGATAATGTTTATAATTGTATGCAATAAGAGAGCGGCAATATTAATTACTTTTATTATATAATAAATTGAATACATAAGTTTTCACTTTACAAAAAATATTAGTTTCTGAAGACTGTAATGGTTTTACAAATACATTTTATCAAATCTTGCTCAAGGCGTATGATACATTTACATTTCAAATCCCGCACATAAAGGCTGTAATTCTAATTAATTTCAAAGGGATGAATCCCCGTATAATATTTTTAAGGGTTTATATATTTCACTCGCCTTCTTTGTTTGCGGTACCTATTACGATCCACAATCTGAAATCGTTGCGGCCGACCAAAAAATAAACACTGATGAGGGTATGTGTAACGTATCTTTTGTAGGTTTTATTAGAAAAAAGTGTCTATTTTTGTCTGCTGAGGGCAGCTCTTTTCTTCTTCAGTTCGCTCAGTCGCTTTTTTATAATCAGTTAAATATAAATATTTAACGTTAAATAAAATATTTAACTGATTAAAAAAAGTAATTGGTACTTATTTATAAAGTAGTTAACAAATGATTGGTTTAGTCAGTATGATAATAACAAATATAATTTTCTAAGCAAAAGTTGTCGACACGATGTCAATCATTTTGTCACGACCAGTTTCAGTCCCCCAATTCGTATATTGGTCATTGAACATTTTCCGTTTTTTTATCGATAACAAACACTAAGCTGAGCAATAGCTTAAAAATAGTAAATTGGTTGCATGAAAAAAGCGAAAAGATTCTTAACTATTTAACTGTTTCGTTACTTACCATAATTATACAGTTTTTATGCAATTTAATAATTGACACGAAACTTTGGTACATTTAAGGCTTTTAAAAATGTTTGTAAGTGAATCTCAAATTAAAGGCTCCCAATGTAAGGTTTAATGAGAAATGGAACGTCGGACAATTCAATTTTTCATTACCTTTGTTAACAATTCACACGTTTCAGTACACAATACGTAGATAAAACAGAAAAAGAAAATTACTCGTTGAAGCCCGTGCATGGGAATTATTCTCCCATTTTCTGCCTACAAAAACTCATTTGTAAGCATCTACACAGTCGTAATTCAATTCTCCTGGCTTTTGATCATAAAAGTGCGAATTTTGGATCGGATCTAACGAAAAAAAAGTTATTTATAAACATCTTAAAATTTAGCATTTTTTTATACCTCACTGGTGGGTAGAGTTTTCCTTTCAGAGGGAGAAGGGTTACCGTTTATGTACACATGGAAGATAACACAAAACCATCTATCAGAATATATTACTGTTACAAAACGTAAAGAAAAAATACTGCGTAGTAGTAATACTTGTATGAAATATTAGATACCAATATGGTATACTATTCATATTTTGCAAGATATCACACGCGGATAATAAAACGCCCATATTTGCGAAGACGGACCGCCTCACGATTGAATGCAGAGGATGTTCTGTTTTATTAGAGAGGCCAATAAATTCCGTACGTGAGGCGACGGATCGACACGGGATCACGCGAAAAAATATTTGCTCTCACACCTTCACGTATTCGAACGCACTAAGCCCGCCTCGGAACGTGTGATACGTTAACAAAGCCAATGCGAACTTAGTTTTCAAAGCAGAATTCCCAGGCTTACATTTTTAATCAAAATACCTCTAGACTCGCACGCTCGACGTATAAAACATTTTCGGGCACTTTCAAATTAAAATATACTTAGCAACTGCAAATACGTTAGTACGTGCTAAGTTTACGAGATTGTGTCTCAAGATTTAAATACATTTCATAAGGATTGCGTGTTAAGGCAACGTGTACTGAAATAAATAACATAAGAAAGAAATCTTCGTAGTCATTACATACGTTCATTGTCTATCCATAAGTAAGGGCTGTACCCTTACCATGAGTTTTTACGTTTTGACAAATATGACTGTTTTGGTATTTGTTTACGTATAACCAATTTGAATTTGTCTGTTTGTTACCGGACTGCGAAGGGTAAAATGTATTATATGTGTGCCCCATTCCTTGGCATGTCTAAAGCCGAAACAGTTTAACGGATTTTAACGTTTTAGGTGTCGCTAAATTCGTATAAATTGTGGAGTCTGACATTACTAACCTTTCCAATCATTATTTTAAGCACATGGGTATTTTGTTTTTATAATAACAATATAAATACTAAGCAGTTTGCCTAAAGTTTCTTAGATCAGACGTCAAGGAGATCATCACCCATTACTGTTCCACTGCTAGGCACGGGTCTCCTCTCAGAATGAGAAGGATTAGGCCATAGTCTACCACGCTGGCCCAGTACGTATTGGTAGAAATCACATACGTTTGAAAACTTTTTATTTTAAGATTTCTCAGGTATGCAGGTATGCAATTCATTTCTAATACGCACATAACTTTGAAAAATCAGAGGTGCGTGCTTGGGATTTGAACCTCGGACCCCTCGATCAAGAGGTCGAGTTTCTTAACCACTAGGCTATCACCCTTCAAGGACAAAATACAAAATATTCGTAAAATATGTAAGATCAGTGACACGAGCGAGTTAAGTCTATGTAACGTCGGGACACGTTCTCTCCATCTCGACAACATATTTTGCAATTTCATTTCCCCAGCGAGTGCGACACGGTTCACGCGACACCTTATTCTCGTGGAGTATTATATTTTCCGCCGCCGTGCAATCTTGGGCCTGTCCAAACCAAGATAGAGATACTTTAATAGATTGCACCCGTGCTATCGCGGCAAAAATGTAGCAAGATTGCTTATTAATGTAAAAGTTCGCCATGTCGCCAACTGAAATTAATCATTAAAGAAAGGATTTTTAATTGATAAAACTAATTATACCGACCAGATGGACTGATGACGGATGACTGATGACGACAGGAATTCGCATAGTAGTAGGTAGGTATGATGTTCGGTTGAGTGTTTTCAAAATTGGTTAAGCAAAGGGCGCTTCTTATTGGCCGATACGACTACGGCACGGCACCGGCATCGACAGAGCTCGACGACACGCTACCGGCAGCTACAGTCTTCAATTAAAAGACCAATCCGACACGACGCAGCGGCCTCCCAGTGAAGCTTAGGCATCCTTCAGAATTACCGAGTGCCAGTTAATTACTTAACTTTCGTACTTATTTCTGTTCCAAGAGAGCCACTACAAATGTAACCGGATACAATAGCACAATTAGCGGATCTTGGCGTAGCCGGCTTCTAGGCAAAACAAAAAACTGATTGCTCCAACTTCATCTACCTGTACAAATTAAAAGAAAAACTTCCAGCTTTGTTCTAGTTCCGCTTTCCTGATAAAAATCCATATTATAGCCTCGCTGAGTTATTGCGGTGCTTTATTTTGTATCTGTCCTTATTTTGTAATGTTAAGAAATTGTGGTATGAGTTTTTTTAGAACATAAACGATGCATTAAAGTAACAAACGAATGGAGGCCCTTTAATGGCAAATCCACTGCTGCCTAAGGCCATCTTTAAATAACTCAGAACAAACTTCTTGTAAGTGAGAGGCTTGGAACATACTCCAAAGCGGACTGGTGAACGAATGTACAAAGAAGGAACAAATGAAGGTGTGCCCTAACATGGTTCAGATGTAGTTCAATCGGAAATGTGTTTAAAAGAACAAGGAACATAAACAAATATGTGCCCCTTCACCTAACTGAAACGGTCCCGCAGAAGCTTGAAACATTGCAAGGTACTTCGACAAAGGAGGCACGTGTAAATACGGCTCAATGCTTACTTCAGATTTGTTTTTGACAGGAATGTCTTTCGGAATGTTTATAAGAAGAAAAGTAAGGCAATAAAAATATCTGGAAGTTTTCAGAAAAAATGCAATAAAACGCTCGTTTTATACTATGTTCATATTATATCAGTCGCGGTGTCGAGCCAGCGGTGATAGCGCGCTTGGCGTACCTCCAAACAATATGGTGCATATCAAAAATACTTAAAACTCTTTATGGCCTCATTTTGTTATTCAAGTGCCGTAAACACCGCCTGTGAATGCTTGGGAGCGTTTATTTTGATGTTCTTTAAAATGTGTGAAATGTACTTGGTTACTGTGATGAAGGGAACCTAAATAGTTCAGTCATTATAGTAAGTTTACCTCGGAATTCGAGATAGCCAGCTCTAAGACTGTAAATACTTGTATATTGACACCCTAAAAGTTGTCTCAAAACCTACATACATATGGTAGGGTGTACGCAACTATTAAATTTCAAGGTCAAAGGTCACAAAAAAATTTTTGCGCTTTTTTTGTAAATATCTCATTTCCTATGGGTTTTTGCTATTTGTATTTATTGTCAATATTGTAGAATACAACATTCTCTACAAATTTTGTTTAAAAAAGTATTTACAGACTTACAGCTGGGTATCTCGAATTACGGGATTCTTACCTAATTTAAGCTTAAATGACTGGACTAAAACAGCTGAGGGACCTTTAAAAGAAGTTCTGAAAATTGTATAAAGGTTACTAATGATTACTAGGATAGAGCTATGGACTATGGTATAAACCCATGTCATCACTTTGTTAGTGTGCCCAATAGAACAGTAATGGATTGATTTGCTATTCATTTTAAATTTCAGAGGAGAACTACTCTGTCTACTGGGAGTTATTCATGATATACCTACTTATATATTTTTGAGAATAACCGTTAGTTCTGTCACCGTTCAAATAATAAGGCTATAATAATATAATCATACTAGGGTGAAGGAAAAGATGAAGACATAAAACCCCAAATTCTGGATCAAATTATACATATATTGACC
This sequence comes from Epargyreus clarus clarus, assembly GCA_014595695.2. NCBI lineage: Eukaryota > Metazoa > Arthropoda > Insecta > Lepidoptera > Hesperiidae > Epargyreus > Epargyreus clarus. Next base: position 828,116 of record JACTTY020000048.1, on the reverse strand, counting down.
ATTTAGACGTCTGTTTGGTCAAGGCTAGAATCCGGAACCTTCTGTTTGTTATTGTAACCGTTGCGTTAATACTGATGATTTGTTGACATAATATTCTCATATCATTTTGGAAGTTACATGTATGGTTCATATTCATTAAATATTATTCTTTACCTTTCCACGAAAACCTGAAAGTTTAAATAAATTTATGCAGACCCACAAATTGAAATCTCAGGTGGTCTTGGCCCAACTTTTCGACCAGATTCGGTAGATCCGCTTTCTTGCCTGTATTTTTATATCGTGAGGAACATAGCAGAGGGTTGGTAAAGAATTGGAGGGGTCCAATCTCTGTGGGCAGGTAACGGCCCGGATTTGTATTCAGACAGGCTCCCGGTTACCCGACCGACATGATCCGGGGAAATTTGAGGCACAAATCCGGATTCTTTTGTGTTCACTGTCCATAGAAATACGTAGTTTGAAGCATTTGTAACAAGTTGAAGTTGAAATTCTAAAATCTGTTTCGTATTGGGGTGGTGTATTTGTGTAAAACAAAATGTGCGCTCTTTTTACAAGCTTTTATTTAACTTGCAATGTATGTATGTAGTTATGTTGGTTCCGCTGAAATGTAGTCTAGTCCAGATATATTTGAATCTTCCCGGTGAAATCGCAAATCTGGACCCGAGGAATTTACACAAAACTGAGTAACTTTCGCGCTACAAGTTTTTAAAATTATTTATTGTAAACTTTATTGTAAAATAATATTATAATCACAATATTTATTTTATACTTATTTAACTAAAATTATTATTTTCACATTATTACGGATAAAAACTTGTTTTAAAACTCTTCTATCCTTCTCTTTATTTACCTATGTATAGAAATAGCAAATTGGTCAATAAAGTTTCAAATATATACATATATAACTAGTAGCGATAATAGGTAATTAATTTTATAATCACATGTAAATTTGCATATCTGTATATGCAAATTTACATGTGATTGCACGTCACAATACCATTGTGCATTCATTGAAATAAAATAAAATGGAATTATTTATTGGATAATCATGTTAATTACAATTGCAATATATTATGACCTTATAAATATCCTTTAGGTAAATATTTTGTCGGGGTGGAGCTGTAATATTGATTCATGAATTAATCGTTTGAGGTTATCATTGTATCCAATGTATGCAATTACTTCAATATTATTTTAGTAGGCAGAAATTGTCAAATTCGTAGGCATACAATAAGGTACAAAAGGTAATGTACTTACATAAACTCTTACCCTTAATTCATTTAAAACGGGCGGTATTTTTACAATGTAAAAACGATAAAGATATTCCATAACCCAACACTAATTTCGAATGTCTGAATCGATATTACGATATTTGCGATGCTTGATGTATTGTGGGTAATAAAAATGGCGATACGATGCGAAACGTATTCCGCTTGCGCTGGAATAAGATTTGTAATGTGAGTGGAGGTGGCGACACCTACAGGCTGCCGGCATCGTAATATCCAGAACATACGACCCATCTTTATTTTATTTCGGAATACGTGTTTGATATTTTTATATTGTAAGGCACACGAGACTATATTGTGGGGAATTTACATGACTGTGTTGTCTATATGGTTTTAAAGATATGTGAAATCAACTAACCCGCTATGTAGCTTGGGGAACGGCTTCAGAATGTTTCATTGTTTGACAGCCGGAATATCTGAGATATCTTCTAGCTTATAACTTAGTCATAGACTTGGATGTTTTTCGTAATTTACATTAACTCTTACCCACCGTATCCACTAAATGAAAGATATTCCATAACCCAACACTAATTTGGAATGTCTGAATCGATATTACGATATTTGCGATGCTTGATGTATTGTGGGTAATAAAAATGGCGATACGATGCGAAACGTATTCCGCTTGCGCTGGAATAAGATTTGTAATGTAAGTGTGGAGGTGGCGACATCTACGGCTGCCGGCATCGTAATATCCAGAACATACGACCTATCTTTATTTTATTTCGGAATACGTGTTTGATATTTTTATAGTGTAAGGCACACGGGACTATATTGTGGGGAATTTATATCACTGTGTTGGCTATATGGTTTTAAAGGTATGTGAAGTTAAATAACCCGCTATGTAGCTTGGGGAACGGCTTCAGAATGTTTCATGGTTCGACAGCCGGAATATCTGAGATATCTTCTAGCTTATAATTTATTCATAGACTTGGATGTTTTTCGTAATGTACATTAACTCTTACCCACCGTACCCACTTTAAACAAGCGGTATTTTTACAATGTAAAAATGTAATAAAAGATATTCCATAACCCAACACTAATTTGGAATGTCTGAATCGATATTACGATATTTGCGATGCTTGATGTATTGTGGGTGATAAAAATGGCGATACGATGCGAAACGTATTCCGCTTGCGCTGGAATAAGATTTGTAATGTAAGTGGAGGTGGCGACACCTACAGCTGCCGGCATCGTAATATCCAGAACATACGACCCATCTTTATTTTATTTCGGAATACGTGTTTGATATTTTTATAGTGTCAAAGGCACACGAGACTATATCGTGGGGAATTTACATCACTGTGTTGGCTATACGGTTTTAAAGGTATGTGAAGTCAAATAACCCGCTATATAGTGTGGGGAACGGCTTCAGAATGTTTCATGGTTCGACAGCCGGAATATCTGAGATATCTTCTAGCTTATAACTTAGTCATAGACTTGGATGTTTTCGTAATTTACATTAACTCTTAACCACCGTATCCACTAAATAAAAGATATTCCATAACCCAACACTAATTTGGAATGTCTGAATCGATATTACGATATTTGCGATGCTTGATGTATTGTGGGTAATAAAAATGGCGATACGATGCGAAACGTATTCCGCTTGCGCTGGAATAAGATTTGTAATGTAAGTGGAGGTGGCGACACCTACAGGCTGCCGGCATCGTAATATCCAGAACATACGACCCATCTTTATTTTATTTCGGAATACGTGTTTGATATTTTTATAGTGTAAGGCACACGAGACTATATCGTGGAATTTACATGACTGTATTGGTCGTACTGTTTTAAAGGTATGTGAAGTCAACTAAACCTCTACAGTAGTAGAGGTTTAGTTGACTTCACATACCTATACATACATACAGTCTAGTTGTGGCCAACGGCTTCAGAGTGTTTCATGGTTCGACAGCCGTAATGCTGCCGAGATATTTTCTAACTTATAAGTTAGTCATAGACTTTGATGTTTTTCGCTAATCTAGTTCTGATGGGTAGCAAGAGCAACATATCTACTCGTATGACTTTAGGAGTCTAATTTTATTGAAGGTCTACATGTCTATGAGCGGATTAACAATTTACTATAGTAATACTATAGTATAGTAAATTTACTATAGTGTTAGGCGCTGCAGTGTTCCGGTTTGAAGGGTGTGGTAAGGGAGACAGACTTTTCCGAGGCGTTCCAGCTTAGTCCTCAGGGGTAGCGACGCATCTGTGACCGACCTCAGGTAGGAATATCTAATCATATCTGGGGTTGATTACAGATCTCCATGGCCGACAGTAGCCACTTACCATCAGGTGGACTGCATGGTCGTCTGCTACTCCTATATTATAAAAAAAAAAACTTGTTTGCTACTTCGATAAAGAGCGTGAACTTACCTTATGTACTGTACGTAAGAAGTCGTTATCGTCGTTGGCGTAATTAATTTAGTATCTATTTATGCATTCAAACAATTTTTACCTGATTAAATGACAAATAGATGAAAGTAATACCTACCTACTATAAGTATAAATCTTCGATAAATAAATTTCATTTATTAGGCTACTAATAATTTATGTGTTACATGAGCGCCTAACCACGATCCATGCAAAAAAATCACATTTCCTCTAAAATTAAAAGCAACAAAGGAAGTAAAAGTGTCTATAATGACTGAATAATCTGAAAATCTGAACCTTGTAATCAAAATAAACAATAACTTGAAATCAGATTTATATCTTTATTCATATGTTTCTCCTCCCTCAGAGTAACAAAGTGCTCTCAACAATGTGCCTTTCCACCCCGAGGTTATATTCATAAAGTTACTTTGTCGGTCAAAAATATTTCTATTTGCATCTATCGTGAATACAACAAAGTACGGTTTTGGAGCGAATATCCGAAGCTTTGTCGATTCTTGATTTCTATAGTAGAAGCTTTGCTAGTTGTAAGTAGCATTTTATTGTCGTTGCATGCATGTGTGCAGGAAGGAATAGGGTTGGTTCGTAGTGACTTTTTATATTATAGAAGTAGAAACTGAGCACGCAGTTTATCTTATGATAAGTGGTCATTGAGGACTAAGACACCCGCAATCAACCTCAGATAAAATTAGTATCATATTTTTATTTATATTTGAGCCTAACGATAAAGCAGACGTTACCCGTATGGAACGCATCGAATCATTATGTCAGCCTCATTCATATAGAAACATTTAAAAGTGTATATGAACAGCATCGATGGGCGCTATCATAGACAATTAAAAATTAAGATTTTATTTCGGTTTTTCTTCCTTATCCTTCACCGCAAATATCCTATTTTATCTTACTTGAACATAGTTTTGTTAGAGACAAACATAAAGAAGTAATGACTGATTCAAGCTATTGTAATCATTTTATTTATTTAAATATTATGATTTCCAGAAGTTAAAATTAAAACTTTTTTAGGCAGACGGGGTAGCCCTACAGGGCACCGATATTGAGTTGCGTCGCGACGGATATCGCGAAAGGCTGTGTAGTGTGTATATGTATGATGCCGGGAATACGACGCTTGCAATCAGAGCATGCCCTGTGGAAACGCTAGTTCTGCTCTTATTTCGACTTTTCAATAAAAGGTGACACGTACGTCACAGACATAGAAGACGTATAGTGTATAGGTATGCGAATATTGACTGCGATAGTAAAAAGTATAAGTATAAAGACGCTGTCTACACTCACAGCCCCACACTACGATACCCTGTGTCGTGTTTGGCATGACTTACAGACGAATACACCCGGACCCAGAAAAGAAATAGAAACTCATTTAGATATCTGTCTGGCCGGGGATCGAATCCGGAACCCTCTGCGCGTCAGATCGGAATGGTGACCGCTCCGCCACGCGCGTCGTCCATGCGAATAGTATTTGTAATCATGGTGTAACGATGCTTTTTATATGATAGTCTGCGCTTTGTTATTTATTACATAAATTATGACATTGAGTACATACAAGCTTCACCTCGTCTGATGGTAAGTGGTAGCTTCCAAACTTAACCTAACCTAACTTTTCGAAACTTAAGTTTATAGACGGCGCTGCCCACTAAGCATCAGTACCCTGAGCGCCTCTCCCGGATTGTATCAGAACTGAATGTAAATATATGGGAAGCACGTAAACTAATACAAAAACAGTCACTTTTGTCAAAACGTAAAAACTCATACTAAGGGTACTGTACCCTTACCAGTAGGACTACCATGAGTTTACAAAAGTATTACTCGCTAGCGACTGCGTAAAATAAATGTATGAAAAATTGTACAGCGCCTCTGGTGGTTACTCGTAGAACTAAAATCCGTAGTGACGTAACTCGATACGTAAAAAACCTATCGAAATGAAATCGCTAGCGAATGTCATTATGATCTATTGCCATACAAATTCGGTCCCATGAGTCATTAATTTGACAGACGTTGTCAAGAAATACCGTAACGATAGTAGTTATGTTATTCACTAGCAAAATGACAATAGTTTTATATTTACCATTTCTATAGTGGCGTTTCTATGCCAACTCATGCTATAGGAGTTTTTACGTTTTGACAAATATGACTGTTTTGGTATTTGCTTACGTATTTGCCCATACAATTTCCAATCAGCGCCCCTAGCGGATTGTGTCAGAACTAGGAAATAGTATGGGCCAATTCGTAAACAAATACCAAAACAGTTATATTTGTCAAAACGTAAAAACTCATACGGGTTCTGGTAGACTCCATGCTCGTTTGCTACATAAATCTTATAAAAAATATAAAATAAAAATTCTGACATAATATTGATGTTCATGGAGACGAAGTTGCGGGCCGAAACTATTTAGCTATCAACTGTTCTCAATTATTTCAACAGCAACCTTCATAATCACATTAAAAACCTTTTACAAACCTATTTATAAGCCTATCAAGAAACAAAATACATAGCACCACAATTTTGATGGTCGTAATGTCGTACTTTAGTTTAATCCTTTACAAAAAGATCGTCCATTTTCGGGCTCAGGCTAGCAATTTATTTAAGAGTCGTTATTATGGTAGCGACAAATACAATCAAAAGGTGGTTCTTACCGAAATTTTAATAAAATCCGCTTCGCGACTCCATGCTCCGTGCTCTATCTTTTTTGTAAGTAAAGTAGGTAAGTACATATATTTTTTGTATTTTCGACGTTTTATGAAACTCCGTTCACATTTTTATTTTCCCATGAAAGTCTGATTTTCAACCTTTCCTGACTAATATGTGATGCATTAGAAAAATAGAAAGCCAAAGATTTGAGTAAAAATAGTTAAAAATAACCTTTATATTTGTGTTGACATCTTAATTGCTTCCTTGGTTAATTTTTATTTAACCCTACATCATTTCAATGGCATATACTTAAAAGAAAAAATAACATTTAATAGGTAAAAGTTTTTTATAACAAACTAGTTTTTGCCCGCGGCTTCGCCCGCGTTTAAAAGAAAATAATATAACATACTAATATACATAAAACTGAAAATTCGTACCTTCAACTTTGCTAAAGATCATCACTTGATCAAATGCATAGTTTACGATTCAATCCTTACTAATATCGATTAAAATAATCGATGTTTTGGGTCCAAAAGATCGATTCTCCGATTAATCGATTCTAGATCGCCATCCCTAGTTCCCGTGGGATTTCCGGGATGAAAACTATCCTATGTCCTTTCTCGGGTCTCAGACTATCTTTGTACAAAATTTCATTAAAATCGGTTCAGTGGCTTGGGCGTGAAGACAACCAAACAGACAGGCAGACAGAGTTACTTTCGGATTTATAATATTAGTAAGGATAGCCCACCCTATATAATTATGTTGAAACGTTTTACGGACATCAAAAAAGATAACAAACCGTGATTTTACTGCGGCGTAAATAAAAACATCTACCTGTTAATATTAATTAAATGATAATAACTACGGCCTGTCTGTATGAATATTTACCCTGCGGCGATATTGCAAACGGGGTGGAGTGGTGGCATTATCAATTTTCAGTATTTCTTGGTTTTATTTTACATTGTGTGGTACTAATGTATTGTGCATTCTTTGTTATGATTGGATATAGGTAGATATTTTTTGTGTTTTACTACTTTAATTATTGGTCACGGGTCTCCTCTCAGAGTGAGAGGTTTAGGCCATAATTCATAATTAAACATTTTTGAGAACTGTACCGCACTAAATATAATTATCTACAGTACTATTAAGTATATTCCATATTAGTGTCGTTAACCTTTAGTAGAATTACACTTCGGTCTATTGTCAAATACGAGGATAAGTCGGAAAAATTCAAAAGAATATAATTATTATAGCTATTATACTGATGTTTTCATTCGTATAGGGAGATGACGTTTCAGCGGTGACGTCGCTACAATAAAAACCTTTACAATAACCTAAGTCAAAGACACGAAGAAATACATAAAAATATAACTTTGTAACCAGTTCTGTCTTTTCCCGATTTTATCAGGCATCTAGCTCCGAAGTTAACGGTTGAAAAAACCTCTAATTGTCACAATTTAGAAGTATTTCGCGTGATAAGTATCGTACGGCTCGCTTGAATTGTTTAGAGGCGAAACAAAATGATAATAATGGAAGTTTCCGTTGAGCGGACAGGGAAAGATTTATTCACGCTTAGAAACTCATTTGCCACGAATTGCGAGCCCCAAATAAAATAACCTTAACAGCTTGAAAAATATTATTTTGTAGGCGAAGGCGTAACGTGTAATGTCCCCTAATGTGCGGACATAAAAAACCCGCCGCTGCTTCTGATTTTTCTCAAATGGACTAAAGTTTAAATATAAGGAGCATGGCTCTGTCCGTCTGCGGATTTTTTTGATTTTTATTAAAGAGCTCTGCAATTTTTTTTAGGTGCAGTTACTCATTTGGCTATTTGTAAGGTCCTCTATCACTGCATTAAAGTTTAGTCTAAAACGGTTTTGCAGTTGCCGATAAAATTGGAGTTTTAGAGAAGGGGGTAAAAAATAAAATACTGTTTATCTTTTGGTTGATTTTAAAAAACATCCGTACTATGTTATGAAAACTGCTAATCAATTATAAATTACATACAAACACATAGATTAGTAAAGATACTTCGCCGCCTTGAAATTGAATGAAGCCACAAACGGCTTATTTTAGTAAGTTCTTTTTTTGAATTCTTGACAAATAAAAACATTTTTAGAGAAAATTTAAGAATAAATAACGAATACTACGTAATTTACGTAATAAATAAATAATTATTTCAAATATTTTAGGGACATTTTAGCACGGAGACGTGGCAAAACTTTTTTACGCAACTATTTCAATTCTCAAAACTGGGTACATTTTCTTGTTAGGAGTGAGTAATCTTTACTAATCTATATACAAACATTACAATTTTATTTTACTGTATATACTTATTTGCGATCTGCGCTTCAGAGCCATTACTGTAATGATATACGTTTCAGCAATTACGGCGTTGAATGTGTAAAACATTTACATTTCCTTTGTGTTCGTAACGTAATCAATGTCTGAAGTCGAAACGTAATTTGATTCAACGTTTTGCAAATTTATAAAGTAGCGCCGAATGTAGATATTGTGAATTTTGTGTAAAAAGCCATTTTCAATGTGGGCGATGGTATTGAAATTATTAACTGTACCCTTACCAGGAGTTTGTACGTTTCGACAATTTACGACAGTTGGTCCCATTTAAATATGATGAGGATCAGAGTGGGTTCTGGAGACAAAATATGTAACTCCTCAACCGATGGGAATAACTGAGTTTTGTTTGACGATATTTGGTGTAGGTTCTAATGAAATTGCAAAACCAGTTTATCATTGTCTATTTAAGAGTCTGATAATGTGGCTCGGAGTCAAAATATGTAACTCCTCAACCGATGGGAATAATTGAGTTGTGTTTAAAGATATTTGGTGTAGGTTCTAATGAAATTACAAAGCCAGTTCATCATTGACTATTTAAGGGTCTGATAATGTGGCTCGGAGACAAAAAAAATACTCCTCAACCGATGGGAATAATTGAGTCGTGTTTGAAGATATTTGGTGTAGGTTCTAATGAAATTGCAAAGCCAGTTCATCATTGACTATTTAAGGGTCTGATAATGTGGCTCGGAGTCAAAATATGTAACTCCTCAACTGATGGGAATAATTGAGTTGTGTTTAAAGATATTTGGTGTAGGTTCTAATGAAATTGCAAAGCCAGTTCATCATTGACTATTTAAGAGTCTGATGAAGTGGCTCGGAGACAAAATATGTAACTCCTCAACCGATGGGAATAATTGAGTTGTGTTTGAAGATATTTGGTATAGGTTCGAATGGAATTGCAAAGCCAGTTCATCATTGACTATTTAGTTAGGTTAGGTTGGAACATATAAGATAATATAAAACTATGCGAGCAGGGCGCGGCAGCGCCCTGCGAGCGTGCGGTTCCAATCAATGTAAATTCAGACCTTACCTTAATTCATGATCACGTTTTTGCAATTTTATATTGTATTAATATAAATGTTAGTATATCATCACTAAAAAGGGTGAAAAAATTTTTTAACAAAAAATACAACCGACTTCTATGTCACTACAAAGTAAAAAATAATTGAAATAAATGTTGGTTTAGTACATATTTCTGAAGTCGGCGCTCATATTAGACACGCTGTTTACATCGTTATCCAACTAAATATATTGAGCGCCGACTTCACAAATATGTACTAAACCAACATTTATTTCAATTATTTTTTACTTTGTAGTGACATAGAAGTCGGTTGTAATTTTTGTTAAAAATTTTTTCAATGTGCGTTTTTTCATAAAAACTAAATAACAGAATTTAAATAAAAGATTGTAATAACAGCCAATGCAATGCAATATTTTAATGCATTATCTTTCCATTGAAGATCTAACTCACAATAAGCTATGAAACAACATATCTGGGACCTTATTACAGAGGATACGCCGTTGGAATTTATTTCAAAACTCATTGCCCACAGTCACGTAAATAATGACACTAGCTGCCGAAGCTACGCGTGATGCTGCACCATTGAAATGTAAGTAGGATTGTGAAATGGATTGTAAGAGATACTTCATACTTTGCTTTATAAAATATTGATCAGTCAATATTTACTTAGAAGTTATATAAAATCTTTGGTAAAAAGAAGAACTCCAAAATTTATGGGCAAAAAATATAGGTACCATTTTAATGCATCTTAAGATAAGATTTGATTTCTACCTAAGGTAGACTACCTACGCCGCTGCCCCTGAAGACTAAGCAGGAATACCTGATAAAGGTAAATAAAATGTTAATACAGGAGATGAAATTTGAGAAACTATTTGTTTTCTCCCCTTAATAAAGTTTAAATACGCCTATGACAAAGTATGATGTCATATTTCATATAGAAAAGTGATTACGTAAGGGAAATTTGCAGACAAATTTTAAAGAGAAAATACACTCTATAAACGTTATTTTACCTTAACGAAAATAAATTTACAACTGTAAACACGCAACTTATAAAGTAAAAGCCGGTAGAGAGATTAAATTAGCTAATTAACCGTTTAGAGATAAATTTCCAGAATAAATGAGCTACTGTAAATTATTATCCCGCGCTCTAGATCTCAATTTACGTCAGCTCGTCAACAGCTGTGTTAACACCTGGTGTCTATTAAATTATAAAGCAATGTACATGAGAGAATTTTTATTTAATATTAGAGTAGTTAACGGGCTTGCCGTCCACTTACGAAATGGTCACCATCAATCCGTTACTGTCCCACTGCTGGGCACGGTGCTCCTCTCAGAGTGAGAAGGATTGGGCTATAGTCCACCGTGCTACCGAAGTGCGAATTGGCAGATTTCACATACCTTTGAAATTTTTTTTTAAGATCTCAGGTATGCAGGTTTCCTCGCGATGTTTTCCTTCCCCATTTAAGCAAGTGATGATTAACATATAACTTTGAAAATCAGAGGTGTCTGGGAGTTTCTTAACCACTAGGCTGTCACTGCACTTTGCACTAAATGGTCACTTCTGGTTAACTACATACATAGAACAGGGTTCTATCCGAGTCGCCCCATATGTAACCGAGCTGGCATCCACATCCTTTCACACCCTTCACCAAAACGCAAGAATAACTTCACGTTAGAAATAGATGTGACGGTGGGAACTTCCTAGTCGAAACATCTACCACCTTTTTTTATAAGAATTAAAAATTTTGTTTAAGAATTCTTAAATGAACACCTACTGTATAAGTTGATTGATTTGATTGAAAATTAAATTGATGACGATTGAAACTTTGACGTCACTGATTAGAACCAACATATACATAAATAATTAGAATAGATAAAAGATTGTCTTAATTAATTTATATGGAACAAAAGCAACACTATAGGCAAAAGCAAGTAAACAAAGTAAATAAGTACGTAAATATGTGGTTGTACAAGATGTCTGCTTATTTTAGCTCAATGAAATAACGTTGGCGCGCGCGGAACTCATTTTAACACCATCTCTCAAAGTCACGTAACTATATCAGCTATCGAACGCTGCAGCTTCTAAATGTAATTAAGGCTGTAATATTGATGCTACATATACAGTGACATACGAGATATGTTAGTGAAGTAGGGAAAATGAACACCAAATAGTTTGAGTTACAAAATAAATTGTTTTTCTAAATAAAAAAATACCAATTACGTATAGTAATATTGGTGCTATTTGAGATATAATATTAGAATAGTAAGTAAGTTACTGCCGCCCATGTACATCTGTAATCAACCTCAGATAGGATTAGATTCCTATCTGAGGTCGATCACAGATGCGCCGATACCTCTGAATACTAAACTGGAATGCCTCGGAAAGTTATGAAAGATGAAAATAAAATTTATAATTCCGTACCACGCGTGAATAAGTTAATAAGTCGAAAATGCACAATGTTCATTGCAGCTATTTGTACTCTTTGGTGAGAGGGTAATTAAGACCCGTAAACTTACTTATTGACCCTATAAATTAAAATTATTAAACAATTAGGATTGTTTATTATGACTAAAACAAAATAATGTCATCATCATCAACCCATTACTGTCCCACTGCTGGGCACGGGTCTCCTCTCAGAATGAGAAGGATTAGGCCATAGTCCACCGCGCTGGCCAAGTGCGTATTGGTAGACTTCACATACCTTTAAGATTTTTTATAAATCTCTCAGGTATGCAGGTTTCCTCACGATGTTTTCCTTCACCGTTTAAGCAAGTGATAATTAATTTCTAATACGCACATAAATTTGAAAATCAGAGGTGCGTGCCTGGGATTTGAACCTCGGACCCCTCGATCGAGAGGCCGCGTTTCTTAACCACTAGGCTATCACATAAATATATTTACAGTAGATCGACATATCAACATATTCACGCGTGGTACGGAATTATAATAAGTGTGATTATAAATAATTAATTGAAAAGGAAAGTAATGTAGCCTATATCACTTCCACAATTTCGAAGAATGCAACGACACCTCATATGTTAAAATGCGTTAAGCTGTTTGGGTTGCACGACGTCCCAAAGAATGAAACATACGATCGAAGAACATTACTCTCCGCCAGTCCTAAAAATAATTTCAAAGGACAGTTTAAGTTATAAATAAATTTGTTTTTGTAATAAATTACATATCTCTAGGTTTATTTAATCTCTATATAAAAGTTTTCTTATACCATAGACGAAGTGACGGATAGACTACTAATAGGTCATTAATTTTCATTTGGTGTTTGAGAACATGTCGCATTGCGGAACATAGTATTGTAATCTAACAATATATATCATTTATTCAATACATGTAATGATTTAAGTGTACATTTTGGATTAGGAGTCTATTCAGTTACTTTGTTCGTGTCTTGTACCTTTTCTATTTTTTTATAAAAAATTTACTAATATTATTACTTGTATCTTGTAATACATTTTGTTGTAGGTTGTCGACCGGTTTTGACGTATAATTGAAACCATTTCGTATCTATTTCATTGCAAAACTGACCCATATAGTAGAAACATGGCTAGTATTACTTAGCAGTATTACATAAGTAAAAAATAAACTTGTATACGCTGCAGCCAATCAAAATCAAAGTTTTATTCCCTAAAAACTTTAGCAAACGTCAGTAAAAACAAAACTAAAGCAATGCACAACCACATACATATACTCGTACGTCGGTGGTAGCGTTTCGTAAGCAATTTGGACGGCGGGCAGAAATCACGAAACCCGCTTGTTTGCGGCGAAAAACGGAAATCGTAAATTGCTTTATCACGAGAAACGAAAGAGCTATTCCACTACTTTGTTCTCTGTCGCAAACTTTCTACCTTGTTTGTAACGTGTCGCGTATTTTCCTGTTAAACTGTGTTCCGGTAAATAATATGTATTTAAGTAGTGGTATAATACTTTTGCACCTTCAATGTTTTTTTTATAATATAGGAGTAGCAGACAAGCATGCAGTCCACATGATGGTAAGTGGCCACTGCCGCCTATGGACATCTGTAATGAACTCCAGATAGAATTAGATATTCCTACCTAAGGTCGGTCACAGATGCACCGCTACCCCTGAGGACTAAGCTTAAACGCCTCGAAAAAGCATGTCTCCCTTACCTCACCCTTCAAACTAGAACAAAGCAGCTCTTAACGCTGCTGTTTGATGTCAAAATAAGTGTGGCGGTGATGCTGCCAGAGTCGTACCACAATGGGTTCTACCATCTTCCAAATGATGTATTCAAATGTAAGTAATTATGTACGTAGATAAAGAACATTTACGGAAGTATTTGTTTGACCTTTGTATATTGTATGTTATATGACGGTAACGAGGCTTGGCTGTTAATTAATCTACTTTATTGCGACATATTTGTTATTTCGGTGGCGACGAGACCGTAAAAATTGTATATAACAGTGAAGTGTTTTAGGCTGACAGGCCAACAAATAATCATACGGAATACGGGAAGACGAAGGTATTTATATATATTTTTAGCTGCACCCTTGCTCCTTCGAGCATTATAAATTCTTTCGGATTAAACTAGGGCCTAAAATTCATATTGACCATTGATATTTCCAGATAATTGTATTCATGTAACTGCCACCAGATGAGCGGTGAGCGGTTATATTCCGAGTGTACGTATTTAGCCGAATATCGGATATTTTCTATAATTAATTCTGCATAATTGTTACGAATGTCAATCGACTGGCATGTACGGATGAAAGCAACGCTTCATTACAATTTTAGTAAAAGCCCTTTCAAATAAACCGCTGTGTGGTGTGACGTTGTTGTAAGATTTAGGTATTAAATTGTTACGACAGTGTCTAAGTAAGTTTGAGATTGAGAGAGAGAAGATTGAGAAGTGGGATATTTTTGAATTAATAAAATAAACTATTTTCTGGGTCCAATTTACAACTACATTATTCTCGAGTAAAATACAAGTCTCGCGCCAAGCGCGTTCTTTGTCTTTTTATGTCACACACACTGTGTGTCACTATGTCACATAGATTAGTAAAGATTACTCACTCCTAACAAGAAAATGTACCCAGTTTTGAGATTTGAAATAGTTGCGTAAAAAAGTTTTGCCACGTCTCCGTGCTAAAATTTCACTAAAATATTTGAAATAATTATTTATTTATTCCGTAAATTACGCAGTATTCGTTATTTATTCGTAAATGTTCTCTAAAAATGTTTTTATTTGTCAAGAATTCAAAAAAAGAACTTACTAAAATAAGCCGTTTGTGGCTTCATTCAATTTCAAGGCGGCGAAGTATCTTTACTAATCTATGCTACGAGTATGTCACTACACAATCGTATAACCTATACAGCCAGTGACTATTATAAAAATAATAAATGCCCATTAAATAATAATAATGTCATGAAAATAACACAGAATAATTAATTAAAATAATACTATAATTAAATAATTTGAATATATTGCTAACAGAAGAAACGCTGCTTTTGTCTGCAGCGTTGTAGCAGCGCTGCAACTGTTCTTTTATTTATATGGATTGATAGAAGCAGCGCTACTGTCGTGCGACCGCAGCGCTGCGACCGCGTGACAAACAGTGACTAATTTGTAAGCACCCTAAATTGTAAATGTGACAACGAATGTACAATCCTCCTAATGTTAAATGTTTTCATTTCATTGTAATGTGCCACCAATTCCAAATACAATTTGAGTTTTACTTAAAGTAGATTACTCCTAAAGACTCTGTTACATTATTAGAAAAAAAATCATTACTAAACTTGTCCAACGCAATTAATTCGATATTATTTTGCCTTATGTATTTTGCACGACTCATGATGCGAAGCATCAGAGAGTGCTTTACGATTGAAAAATTTTTTTCGCTTCATTTTGGCGGCTATTTTTATTATTATAGCCTTGATAGTTCACGGAATCAAGATATTTTGCATACTATTGTCGAGATAATTTAATGGAGATTAATTCCATACTTTTTAAAAATTGATTTACTGCAATAGAATTGGAAAAAAACACCAAAATAGGTCAAAAAATTTTCCTGTCCGTCATGTGTGAAACCTGAAAACACTAACTTGTGAAAAAATCCATCATTTGAGTTAATTTTTTTTTTTTAATTCTAATCGACGGAATGATTAATTAATTCAGTGTCGTTTAATTGCAATTAATAAAAAACGAAAACTACAAGAGTGTATATCTATAGATATTATGTACATTTATTCCACCAGGGGCGCTTGTGCAGTACCTTCTTCCTACTACAGCTGTTTTTTCGGCAATTAATTTTGAACGACTTAAGTTTTTTTTTTTATATATTTCATAATTAAATGAGCATTATGAGTCGTGCACTTTTGGATTTTCCAAACTTTTTTAGCTATGTAAGGGAAGTAACAGATCACTCATCTTTTGCCAGTGAGGTAATAGTATTAGCTAATAATAGTAGTAAGGCTAGTTACTGTGGACCATCGCCGTCAAAGGTGCTGACGACAGGTCAATGGCAAATGTCTACGACAGTCTTCGACATAAATTGTCACTCAATTATTAGCTACTAAAATATAAAGTATTTACTAATATGTGTATTTTTCTGATAAATATATTTTTATTATTATTGGATATCTCTTTATTTTCGTATAACTGTCAACGAATGGAAAATAATACTCGTAATATAAACGTTCGAGTCCAGACAAACTAATATAAGAGCTCGTTCGGGGGTAAATATAGCGAATTCGCTAGCGAAGAGCTAGTAGTATAAAAGTGTAAAGAAATATACGTAGATAGAGTCAATTTACTTTATACGGGATTACGTTCCACGAAAATACCCAGTTTCCAAATCGAAATCGCTGAAATTGGAATATCCGATCGTATATTTCAACCGCGGATTGGATTTCATAGAACCGTAAAATGCCTTCTTTAAGAGTTCAAAGACGTGGTAATCTCTTACTGCGTTCTATAGTTGGTGTTGAAGTTAAATTGATTGGAGAATAGAATTTTTTTATCAGTAATTTCTTAAACTTAATCTTAGATAGGGTATTTTATGAAGGCTTTTTTTTGTTTACGAGGGGGAAACCTTAAAAAGGTACCCTATGCCGTGGGAGCGGCACACGCAACCCCGGAAGCCCCTTTTAGTTGCCTCTTACGACAGGCAGGGGATACCGTAGCCCTATTCTGGTCCCGGAGCTACAGGGACCATTTTATGAGGGCCTAGGAGATACAAACATTTTTAAGGAATATAATTACGTTTTCTAATCTCCTATGAGTGGGTCTATGTGTGTGTCATGGATGCCATGCACACATACTAAGACGAATACACAAAAACCCAGACCCAGAAAATATGTCTTTGGTTTAAGAGACCACGAGGGTCGTCGCTCACAGATCAGATCATCAGATCACAAAACTTTTGAACAAAGTATCTCCAGATTTAAAATTTATGATTCTAGTTTCTTTTCTATGTTAACAAACGATTCAGCTAACAAACCACAGCTTAAAATAAAAACCAAATGTGAAACTGTGAATAAAAAGATCGAGAAGATTTTCATTTGTTAAAATATTACGCACTGCTAACCTAACCTAATATAACCTCACTTATACCAATGTGTTTAAAACAGCGCAAACCTTTGTTACCGTATTCCGTTCACCATAAAATACAAACTCATTTACTGAGCCAACATTTGCGAAGTCGTCCTGAATACTGTGCTATTGTGATCACATTTTTGTTTGTCCACTTGTTCGCTTTGATAGGCCGCATGCCGGCTACAGAACTGTCAGTGACGTCACAGCTTCCAGCGTGTGTGGGACTAATACAAACTAATGCTAGGCTGCGATGAGGCTGTTTTTCCGTTGTGGTAAAAGTTACAATTGCTTGTAGCAACGGTAAATGCGAGTTGGTACAAGCGTATGCGATTACAGTTGGCTTGTTTAATCAGGCATACGAAGCGACGACAAAACGACGCAACAACGTGAATAATTGGCCAAGTGCGAATCGAACTTACATAGAGGGTTATGTACACCAAATTTTGCTTATTTAATAGTTGTTGTTTTGTTTTTATTAGTAATTGTTATCACAGTAGCCATAGTATATGCATTGTGAGAGTTTGAACTGTCTACATATTACGGTTCAATACATAAAGCGAAAAACGCCGAAAAAGTGGTTTGTTGTATAGCGACTCCCACTTATTTTTATTTTTATTAGTATGGCACAGCCGCTATGGCTGTCAAATCGCGGTGTAAGAGTCAGATGAACGTATGTACATTTTGTCAATTTTACAGGAGAGCAAAAATAATGCGACAATTCGCCATTTCTAACTCTGCCAGCTCGTTAATAGAGATAATATACAGTTATGATATTGTGATGATACAGTGATGATATTGTGGACATACAATAATGAATTAGAATACGTTCTTATAGGTCTATCAGTTAACATGATAATTAAAACGAATTTAACGTTACTCATAATACGTTAATCTGGATCAATCAAAAGTGAGTCTTACGTTATTTCTTTTTCTTGTAACTTGTGAAATATTGAATATAGCGTTACGTCGTTTTACCATTTCATAAAGAACTACATTGTAAACCGTTTTGTGAAAAAAAAACTATTTTTCTTTTTTTGTAGATACGTTTATCTGACTCTTACACCGCGAAATATGCTGTAAAAATTGCAAGTGTCTATCTATTACGGTTCAAGATAGAGCCCTGTAACAGACGGACAGACAGTGGAGACTTTGTAATAGGGTTCCGTTTTTACACTTTGGGTACGGAACCCTAAGTGTAAAAACGGAAGCGCTTCGTCATTGGCATTAAAAATGGCAGCGCTGGTTAATTTAGTTCTGCGAATAAACAAACAGTTAAATCTGTATACGAGTTTGTTATTTCGCGTTTATTTTGCAATATTTTTTGATGATGCTGATTTTTTAAATATTGATACATTTTTACTGTTACCGTTTTTTATATGTACAGTTTTGTTGCAGTAGGTAATAAGTTTTGTGAAGGTGGAAAAGCGGTAAGTACTTTTTACAGTTCTGTACCCTTACCATGAGTTCAAAACATCCCACAATTTTACGTTACGTTTATTAAATCCATTATTATTTTCCGTTTGCTTCAGTAGACTGAGTAAACATAACAATAAGTAAGTGCTCAAGTCTTTTTGTCTGCTTCACGTGTTCGCAAAAAAGAGAGACAAAATATAAAGCGCCATTTTGTCAATTTAGGCATTTGATGTAACGTTACTGACACTATAGTTCTGATACAATCCGCTAGGGGCGTTGATTGGAATTTGTATGGGCAAATACGTACACAAATACCAAAACGGTCATAATTGTCAAAACGTAAAAACTCGTGGTAAGGGTACAGTCTACATGTAATCAGGTGCTACGAAGTGCTACGGCGTAGAATGTTAATCCATACTCTTCACTACTTTTAATTGTAGTTTTTAAAGCAAATTACAATCAAAAGCTATTTAACGTCATTATTCAGCAACATTATTATGCCATATAATTTGCGGAATGATGACGTCATCAGCCTGTCGTGAGCTGCGAGATGGCGCAGTGCACTCGAGCGTATAGTGCTGACAGCGCAAATGTGGACTGCAGCAAGTTTACGAAATAATATCCGAGTAACCTCTTAGAGTAGCATAGTTTTTTTTTTAATATAAGAGAAGCAAACCAGCATGCAGTCCATTTAATGGTAAGTGGCTACTGCCTCTCATGGTTATCTGTAATCAACCCGATATATATTTTTTTCCATAAGGTCGGCTTGATGATGGGTTGGTACCAGAGGACTAAGTTGGAATGCCAGGGAAAAGTATATCTCCCTTACCACACCTTTCGTACTTGAACACAGCTGCGCTTAACACTGCTGTTGTTAGAAATAAATAATAACTGTTTTTTATGCTCAAAGATGCTAGTGATATGTACCGATTATCACACATTGACGTCTACATACATACATACATACGTAACTAAATCCGAAGAGAAGTTGTACCTATCTTAAAGCTAGAATAGAAAGCTAGATTCCTTGCTTTCTTTTGAAAGAAAAATGCTTTCAACATAATATGTAAAATAATAATTGATAAACATTTATTACAAAAGTATAAACAAAATATTGAAATTATTTACAATATTATAATAACTTAAACTAAATTAATAAAACAAATAAACATATTTACAAATATGTATTACAATTATATTTTTGCTGAAACATATGACGTCATAGTTCTGCTTAGATGCAGAATAATGCTGAAATAGTTTCCGTGATATCTCGTTAAGTATAACATAGTAGTATGTCGTCACAAATTATGACGTCATCAGCATATTACAAAATACTAGAATGTCACGATGCACTTTAGCGTAGCGCTGACTCCGCGAATGTTAGCAAGATCTCTAAACAGCTGATATGTGACATTTCTCTTAGGATATAGTTATAAGACACAAGTCTGTGGTTATGTTAGAACTTAGAATAAAAAATTACTACCTTCCGTCACCGTAAGCGTCGTCATAATGGTGTTTATTGTAATACTAGTTTTCGCCTTATCGAAACGAAACCTTAATCATTATAGTAAAATTAAGGATCCGTTGATAATACTTATATTTTTACAGTTAATAAGCTACAAAAATAAAGAAAATATTTAACAAACCAAAGGGAACTTTTGCCCTTTATTAAACTGTATGTTGAAGTTCGCTTGGTAGTCACAATTGGAGTATAAAAATATTTTACTAATTACGTATATACATTTATTAAGGTCAAAACATAGATTAGTAACGATTACTCGCTCTTAACAAGAAAATGTAACCTTTTGACAATTGTCACTGTCATTTATTTTGGTGTTTGAAAAATATTTAAAAATGTAGTTTTTAGATCACTTACGAATTAAACGATATTTCTTCGCACTTTTTCTTCAATTTCGTGTCTAAGCGAGCATGTCGGCATGGTTCCGCGTAAATTACACCATGACAGCCATTAAACGGCTAACAGTTCTGTCAGCTGTTTAAGTCATTTAATGGCTTCCTTCAATTGCAAGGCGGTGAGATATCTATACTTATCTATGGGTCAAAAAGACCTTTCGCTTCACTGTAAACACCTAATAATTGTAGGTTCGAAAAAATATCAAAGTGCGAACTCGGGACCCCAAAGAAAGAGGACAAGATGTACAACTAAGCCACCTCAATATTAATACCGTTTAATATTAAAACGTAAATTCACGGTAAAATTCAAAATGAAGTATAAATTCGCAGAACATAAAATATTTTATACCCGCATTTTCAATTATGGCTTTACGGCCGTTAAAAAACAAGGAGTGATTCCGTTCACTCCCGACTACCTAAGTTTACTTTACCGATTCAAGAAAAATATATAGTTGAAGCGGGTTTTAATTAAAACTGCAGGAGCTAAGGAGTGCTAGCTGCGGGCTCTTTACTCGCGGGTTTATTCATAAGCTGATAGCTTAGCGGTTTCAGATTGTGCTTTACAGTGAATGTCTAGGGTTCCAATCGCAGGCATGATTTCTTTTAAGCAATGTGCGTATTAGATTAATTGTCTCTTAAGTGTAACGACGATGACAAGCTATACATGAGTTTTTAAAGTAGTGTGAAATTTACCAATTCAATCCAATTTCGCAAGCAACTACCCTTTTTACTTCGAGAGGAAACCGGTGCCCAGCAGGAGGACAGAAATAGGTCTTTTATATAGTACGAATCCGACTAACTATTCAATTCATTCTAGTACGACAGTCAAATATGTATGTGCATTATTTCATTATAATTACCTCCGATATATTTAGATGTGAGGATTGTGGTAAAAAGAGACACTTACTGAGCGACATTGACTTCAGGTAACACTAATCCGGCTGGGGTGATATGACGTCCATTTGCGGCAGTGGCGAGTTAACATCAGTACCCTTACCATGAGTTTTTACGTTTTGACAAATATGACTGTTTTGGTATTTGTTTACGTATTGGCCCGTACAATTTCCAAGTTCTGACACAATCCGCTAGGGGCGCTGATTGGAAATTGTATTGGCAAATACGTAAACAAATACCAAAACAGTCATATTTGTCAAAACGTAAAAACTCATGGTAAGGGTACAGGTAAGCTGCATGGTCTTTTTAGTACTTCTATAAAAAAGCTCTAAAGACTAAATAACCAAGGGCCAAGTACGAATTTTGTTTGCAATCTAAGACCAGATGAGTGCAATTTATTCCTGTATAATGTTGGAAATATTATGTCTATGTTTATCTTATATGTAAAATTCTCGTGTCACAATGTTAGTTACCATACTCCTCCGAAACGACTTTACCCATTTTCACCAAATTTTGTATGCATATTCAGTAGGTCTGAGAATCGGCTACTATCTATTTTTCATACCCCTAAGTGATAAGGGTTGTTCACCCTTAACTTTTTTTATTTATATGGCAACACAACGTTTGCCGGGTCGTCTATTGCTACACCCATTGTGGTTTCATGTGTTCCTAAAATTGTAATTCATTATAGACATACCGACCTATAACTAAAACCATGATTGCAATAAAATGTTCAATTCATTCAATTCAGTACTTATTGAGTATATTTCAGGTTACTTATTCACATGAAACAAATAAAATGTATTAGGAGTCTGTTTCGATTGCTTCGTCTTTGTGATTGGCGGTAATCGGCTTTACAGCTTTTCAGATCTCACTCAACGTAAAATACGAAACATTCGGATTAACAAATTGAAAATTCCGTAATAAGAGATAAATAACGTGATTATTTGAATTTAATCTTTTCACGAGGTAGGTACATGCTACTTCTATGTTTTTTCTATAATCTGTCATTATATTTGTTGAGCACGTAGAACAGATTTGTTTTTTATAATATAGGTGTAGCAGACGAGCATGCAGTCCACCTGATGGTGGCTACTGCCGTCCATGGACTTCTGTAATCAACCCCAGATAGGATTAGATATTCCTACCTGAGGTCGGCCACAGATGCGCCGCTACCCCTGACGACTAAGCTGGAACGCCTCGGAAAAGTATGTCTCCCTTACCATATCCTTCAAAACGGAGCGCAGCAGCGTCTAACACTGCTGTTATGAGGCAGAAATAGGTGCGGCGGTGGTGCCGCCGGAGTCCAACCACAAAGGGTTCTACCACCTTCAAAATAAATATATGTTTTATATGGGGTGGTGCTCAAGGGTTGTAAATTAGTGCATCTGCAATTAATTAAAGGAAGGGCATTATTAGCGGTCTAGAAGGTTTTGTCCTTGTCAAATAATATCAGGTGGACTGCATGCTTGCTTGCTTGCTGCATTATATGCAAAAGGAATTGTTAGTTGGACGGACTTTAGGAAGTCCTTGACTATACCATATTACTTTTAAGAGATAACGAAATTATGTGGCAAATCTGAGAGCGGGTATCTAGAAGTTAATTAAATTGAATTTAATTACTTAACATGCTCTATGTATATTTCAGGATCTGGTGATAAAAGCTTTTTATCTAATTATTTATATGTTATCTAAGGAAGACATTTAGGGACACATTAAACAAGCGACATTTCATGTCGACAATCGTCACCATTCGCTTGACTGTCGGCGACTGATGTCTTCTGCTGATCTTAGTCAGTGAAAGAGGTGGCCACCATCGGTTACGGTCGCCCGTGTGTTACATGCCTTACTCAATTTATATGGCAAAATTCATGGTTATCGATCAAAGGCAAAAGTTCAACGACCATTTCTACATACATAAACCATTCCCCGTAATATTTGACCGAGCAGAAATTAAAAGCATTTACAAGTGCAAAATAATATTCGTCCTTTATACTTTATTTGAAAGGCTTGTTCGTTTTGCTGAGAATAAAAACGCAATTTTAAAGCGCGGAGGTTAACAAAAGGTGCAGTTTGAAGCATGGCCGCACTCCGCTGGCATTACGTTGGCGTAATGGCGTAGGGATGGCGAACCGATACCGATTAAACAAAAAATCAGGCCTCTGGGCCAAAATAAACTTTTATTTTAATCGCTTTAGTAATGGATCGATTCATCATATCGATCTTTCTTCGAATAAGTCGATCTTTTCGAAAATGGTTGAATGTGTTATAGACACTGCTGACGGATACGTATTTCGTTGCTATCGTCGTATCGATCTTTCGTCGAATAAGTCGATCTTTTCGAATTTGGTTGAATGTGTTGTAGACACTGCTGACGGATACGTGTGTCGTTGCTTGTTTGGTTCTGATGCCCTTTTTTGATTCATTATCGGCTTTTTAGCTCGAACAGATCGAAGATCGATTTTTGGAGAGTCGATTCCTTGGGCCCGATTTTTTTGTAAATCGATTTATTTCACTTCGATTCGATTCAAGATTTTTTTCGGAAAGAATCGACATCCCTATAATGGCGGTCTTTCAAAAATACCGTAAACAATGCCGCTTGTGATGCATTTCATTAATGGTTCTAAGCGGGATTATCCTTGTACAAATAATTGTCGAGATTTCGTGGCAAGGTAAGGTTTTAATTTGAGTAATAAACGTTTGATGTGTTTGCTGTACTATAAGTGCACACTAGGTTTCCTTGTGTGATCGTTGTTATGGAGAAATGCAAAAATGAATACATAAGTCTAACATTGTACCCAGACACGTAGGATGTCAGGCCAACAGTTTCTACCGTTACTGGAAAACTCTTACTGGACAATTGAGAGAACTAGTCTATTTTCATCATTTTTGTCTGATTGGAATAATGGAAGGTCAGTGCAGTAAGTGCATAACTAGTAGTCTACTACTACTACTAGTCATGCGGATTGGAGTAACTGATAAAGATGGTAGATTTGTTCGGCATAACTGCTACACCTCCACAGCAATGGTGGTGTGATTTGAATGTGATACTTATGCTACTAATGCGTCAGCCCTGAGGATGTTATGTGAAATTAATTTCTAAGTACGGGCGAAATCAGTACCTACTTACCATGGCTTTTCGGGCATTTCGTGATCATAGGTAAATATTATCTTGACTCTAACAACGGAATAATTATATTTACTGCGTACATGACATGACATAATGACATAGGTATATAACCTATTCAATACGTACGTAAGTAAAATCTTCATAAAGTAAGTACCGTCACAGAAAAGTAAATATTCTATGTCTACTATCTAATAAAATTATTTTTATTTCCAACATTGTAAAGTTAGTTTCATAAGATGCTCGCGTGTTCAGTAGATTCAATAAGCCGGCGTCGCGACGCTCCGGGACTCCGTAAACACAATTACACGGGATTACCGCGGTCACTGAAACATTTACACCGACGCCGTAAAGTGACTCTTGACTTCAACACTCATAATTTAAACTGTCTGATGGTTGGCTGAGTGGTCGGCATGCACGATATCAGCACAGTACCTGATACTCAAACTTACGTGACTTGACGCCTAAATAAACAATAAATTAACGGGATTCGAAAATCGCGTAACTTTGGGTACGCGTAAGTCGGGATAGCGCAAGTTTTATTTGAACTTTTCGGACATTTCATGATCTTAAATAAATCTTATCTAGTCTCTGAAATCATAGTAATAGTTATCGCAATATGACGAATGTAAAGTTCGTAATTGCTATGTAAGTACCTAAATAAAATTATCGTAAAATACCGTCACATAAAGTAAATATTTTATGTCTATAATAATTATTTTATTTCCAACATTGTAAAGTTAGTTTCATAAGACGCTCGCGTGTTCAGTAGATTCAATAAGCCGGCGTCGCGACGCTCCGGGACTCCGTAAACACAATTACACGGGATTACCGCGGTCACTGAAACATTTACACCAACTCCGTGAAGTGACTCTTAACTTCAACACTCGTAATTTAAGATGTCTGTTGGTTCTTAACTTTGAAATTGTGGTAAAATTAAAGATGGGATTTAATTAAAATTAAAAATGGGAGTGGTTTATGTGATCGGTACCAGAAGTTATGAATATAAGAGATACAATTTTAATTTTATTCAATATTTTTTATTTGTTAGTTAGTTTTGAGGTTAAATAGTAAAAAAACACTTAAGAATGTTGTCTATTTTCTTTGCCAATTCTTTGTTTTGTTTGCTAACAAATTGTCAAATTTTAGGTTATCCCAAAAAAAGGAATTATAATTGAATTGAATTGAAAGTATTAGGCGAACAATAAATTAATCTCAATAAGATGAATGGATATCAGTCCCACTTGAAGTTTATACTTATCTTGGTGTCTTTGAACATTAAATAAGCACATAAACCCTCGATGCAACGTCACCTCGTAGAACTCTACGAGCACGTACGGCGCACCGCAAGAACGTGCGAATACGCATCGCGCACCTCTGCGATGTGGAATTTCGGAAGGGAGTTGCTTTACCGCATACAATTGCATCCCAGTAATTTGCGTCACAGTTTTCTGCAAATTCTCATCGCAACGTTTCGCAGTGCGTTTTGATTCTTACAAGAAGTATTTTAAGGTAGTCTTAAAAATCCCTAAATACCTCAACTTTCCCTATCGAAATCTTAAAGTACCGTACAAAATAGACCGACAAATGTACACAGTTTTAACAAATAAACTGCTAACCGTTACATAAGTTAGTATAAACAGGGTACAAACGAGATCTATTTAAAACAGCTTCAGGCGTAACAGCTTTGCAGAACACCTGTTCCGAACGAAACGCACACTCACAGGCTCGCTAATGACAAGTAAACACACCGTTTTCACATGGTTGTTTTCAGTTTATTCGAAAACGGTTACGTTATCGATATTTGGTTATATCGATACGGTTAAATTTACAGTGTTATTTTTGTTCTGAATTATTTTCTTACATCCATATTAGAAGCAGAAGTTATCAATATCGAACAGGTAGTTTACGTTGCAACGATAGCAAACACAGTATTTTTGGCGTGTTTTTTTGAAATGGTTACGTAACCGATATTTCGGTTTTATATAGGTACGGAAAATTGTAGGTATTAGAACCACAACAGATAAATAGTTTTCGTTGGAAATGCATTCGTTTTGACACGCTTTCAATTTTAGTTGCTTCGTCTCATTCTCATTGTACTTAGCTGTTAATTGTATGGATATGGTGTGACAGATACCGAAAATGATTTTTGGTTACGATATCATATAAACCATGTCTGTTGTAAAAAGAGCAATCGCTCAATTGAAGTTTTATTCCAACATTAAACTAGAAACAAAACGACCATACCACACCGTGCAGTGAATACGTGAAACCACTTTCGTCGTAAATATAAATATTGCAGTCTTACTAAAACAAGAGACCATTATATTTCAAAGCGTGTACCGTCTTGAACTGTAATGGTACGGCTACATTATTATGTGGAACTGTTGAGAAATGATGCAGTTTTATGTGTTTAATATAAGATGCCCATTTGGCCCTAATGCTCATTAGTGACAAGGAATCCACCTGTTAGCATTGGTATAAGTAATTTTAATAAATGCAATTCAATTGTAATCAAATAATATACATTACATATCCTACAGCTTTTATATACTTATGCGTTTTATGTTTTTTTTTATGTAACACGTAAAAAAGGTGAAGGTGGGAGAACAATTTATGATTCTACTCCTGTGGCACCACCGTCACACGTATTTCTGTCAAGTGACACCGGTGTTAAGCGCTGCTGTGTTCCGATTTTGAAGGTTGAGGTAAGGAGTACATACTTGAAGTGTTCCAACTTGGTCTGGGGCTAATTACAGATGTCCATGGATGGCAATAGCCACTTCCCAATAAGTGAACTTCCATATTATATATATATATTTTTTTAATATTATAGGAGTAGCAGACGAGCATGCAGTCCACCTGATGGTAAGTGGCTACTGCCGCCCATGGACATCTGTAATCAACTCCAGATAGGATTAGATATTCCTACCTGAGGTCAGCCACAGATGCGCCGCTACCCCTGAGGACTAAGCTGGAAAGCCTCGGAAAAGTCTGTCTCCCTTACCACACCCTTCAAACCGGAACACAGCAGTGCCTAACACTGCTGTTATTAGGTAGAAATAGATGTGGCGGTGGTGCCGTCGGAGTCGAACCACAATGGGTTCTACCACCTTCAATCTTATCTTATCTTGCTTACGATATCTCTATTCTATGTCGAAGTGAATATCGATCTCTAATCAACTTTAAATACAACATCAGATGAGTGGCTACTCTTGAGAACAAAGTTGGAATATCTCATAATACTCTTTTCATTCACAATATTCTAACGGGAATATTCCTATGCTATAGATAACAAGTCAATATATAATTTATGTGCATAAATAATGTTTATGCGTTTAAGTTATTTCAAAGTCACTATTTACAAACTAAACTTACGCTTTAGTATAACTATTACCGTAAATCACACGTCCTAAATGTACTTAAGCCTACCGTCTTACGTCTGAATTCAGTGTCTTCCCATTATAGTACTACACATAGATTAGTAAAGATACTTCGCCGCCTTGAATTTGAATGAAGCCGCAAATGGCTTATTATAGTAAGTTCTTTTTTTGAATGCTTGACAAATAAAAACATTTTTAGAGAAAATTTGCGAATAAATAACTAATACTGCGTAATTTACATAATAAATAAATAATTATTTCAAATATTTTAGGGACATTTTAGCACGGAGACGTGGCAAAACTTTTTTACGCAACTATTTCAATTCTCAAAACTGGGTACATTTTCTTGTTACGAGTGAGTAATCTTTACTAATCTATGGTACTACATTATACTATTATGCCTCATATCTTAGTACTTAAGTTCTTATAACCTAATGGCCTGAAATTTCGGAAGGTGGTAGAACCCTTTGTGGTTCGACTCCGGCGGCACCACCGCCACACCTATTTCTGCCTTATAATAGCAGTGTTAGGCGCTGCTGTGTTCCGTTTTGAAGGGTGTGGTAAGGGAAAGATACTTTTTCTCAGGAGTAGCGGCGCATCTGTGGCCGACCTCAGGTAGGAATATCTAATCCTATCTGGGGTTGATTACAGATGTCCGTGAGCGGCGGTTAACACTTACCATCAGGTGGACTGCATGCTCGTGTGCTACTCCTATATTATAAAAAAAAAACTTCAATGGCGAAGAAAAATACCGTGATGAAACTTACCTGAGAACTTTGTAAAAATAAAGAAGTTTACAAATGTGTGGGAAATTCATAAATCGGCAATTGGCCAGTGTGGAGGATTACTGTCTAAATCCACTATGAGTGGGATTTAGATCCTAGAAGTTAGTAATAATGGGTTGATAATAATGATGAGTGTCAAAGTAAAGAATTGATCAAGGATATATTTAACTATACTTAATATGGAATACGAAATGGTTATGTGTGTGACTTGTACGTATGTATACTTATAAAACTAAAGGGTAGTAGCACCAGGTGTCCATCCCTTGATTTCATCAGTCGTGTGATTTTATTATCCCTTCGTTTAATGTATCCACGTTTCTATGTATTGCTATGTCGATAACGATCCAGAGAGCTGCAATATATTTCAAGATTCTTAGAAATAATATTTTTTTCGATTTGTTTACTTCTAAAGCGCATATTAGTAAAGTATTTTAGGGCGATAATATTTGAGAATATGACACAGGTTCCTTTATTATATACTTATTCTCAAGGTAGAACCCTTTGTGGTTCGACTCCGGCGGCACCACCGCCACACCTATTTCTGATTGATAACAGCAGTGTTAGGCGCTGCTGTGTTCCGTTTTGAAGGGAGACACACTTTTCCGAGGCGTTCCAGCTTAGTCCTCAGGGGTAGCGGCGCATCTGTGGCCGACCTCAGGTAGGAATATCTAATCCTATCTGGGGTTGATTACAGATGTCTATGGGCGGCAGTAGCCACTTACCATCAGGTGGACTGCAGGCTCATCTGCTACTCCTATATTATAAAAAAAAAAAATTATATACCTATAATAATATAACGAATTTACATATATAGTAGGTAAGACGACGAGTGTCATCCTCTTATCATAACCCCGTGTATTTGAAATTTGTGCCGAATTTTATCAAATTAGTACTTTGGTAGTTTTATTATACAGGGTGAATTTTTAAAACGGGCCTTCAGGGCGAAATCCGAAACTATAAGGATTAGCGAAAAATGCTGAGAGAAGTTACGAGGCCGATTTTGATAAAAACTAAAACTGCATCATTACTTTTTTAAAATAACTTTTTCCCTAGCCGGGAATCGAACGAGTTCATTTTGAAATAAAATACACCCTCTATATTATTCCACTATCTGATAGTGTTGCTTATAAGGATCAAAATCTGGGAAGTAATGATAAATGACAAACAAAAGGAAAAGCCTCAATTTTAAGAAAATACGTATTTTTTATATTAATTTGGCAGTTAAGTTCCCGCCATTCATCAATTTAAACATTTCGCGTATTAACAATTTTTTAGCTCAATGTTTCAAATCATTCGAAATGAACGTTTTGTTCTTCAAGAATTTATATTTTTATGGCCGACTTAGTTAAGGTTACTTTTAGGACCATTATAATAGATTTAACTTGCTATGGGCCGATTTTCGTTTAATACAGATGTAAAATTGACAATTTACGAGAATGTCTTTTTCGAGTCAAATCCGAGTGATAACTAAACAAAGAGATATAGAAAATTATATTTACTGTTGAAACGTAGTTATAAACAACAAACAATAACAATTTACTATTTAATCAGTTATCTATTTTTATTAAAAAATAAATCCTAAAAACGGCGGTAATTTACTTGCCAAACTATTACTTAATCATACTAAGCCGTATGTCACGGTTATAACATCGAATAATTAGTTGATTAACCAACAAATTCTTCAATGGTATGACTTACGTATGTTTCTAAAGAATTACACATAAATCATTTGTTATGTATAATCCTTAAGGATTAGTATGGCAATGTATGGAAAAATATGTATTATCTTCAAAATTTTCCTTTTCCTTTAATTTGTCACATAACATTACTTCCCAGAATTTGATCCTTATAAGCGACACTATCAGATGGTGGAATAATATAGAGGGTGTATTTTTTTTAAAAATGAACTCGTTCGATTCCCGGCTAGGGAAAAAGATATTTTAAAAAACTAATGATGCATTTTTAGTTTTTATCAAAATCGGCCTCGTAACTCCTTTCAGCATTTTTCGCTAATCCTTATAGTTTCGGATTTGGCCCTGAAGGCCCGTTTTAAAAATTCACCCTGTATATTCGCAGAATCATTTTAAATCGTCAGCATCAAATTATTTTTTATCTATTCAAAAATATATACTTATATATTTTCCTAGACTTCAGATTCATGACTAATGAATTTATGTATAACACTGTAACACATCCGAGTAATATTAAGTTTGAAGGTGGTAGAACCTTTGTGGTTCGACTCCGGCGGTACCACCGCCACATCTATTTTTACCTAATAACAGCAGTGTTAGGCGCTGCTGGGTTCCGGTTTGAAGGGTGTGGTAAGGGAGACAGACTTTTCCGAGGCGTTCCAACTCAGTCCTCAGGAGTAGCGGCGCATCTGTGGCCGATCTTAGGTAGGAATATCTAATCCTATCTGGGGTTGATTACAGATGTCCATGGGCGGCAGTAGCCACTTACCATCAGGTGGACTCTATGCTCGTCGGCTACACCTATATTATATATATAAAAATATTTTTTTTAAGTTCCATCGGTTTAAGTCATGTAGGCTTAGACAGTTCTGAATTTTTTTATCTTTTGTTCGTGAACTTAAAAAACTTTAGTTATTTCGCTGTTAGTATATCATAATAATAATTTATATCACTACTTAACAAAACGAAATCCTTATATTTAATATAAAATATCATACTTGCTCCCATTTCATATAACTCAATAATTCAGCTTCATATTTTATTTAAAACCCGCATGTCCTTAAAACGAACGCAACACAACTTCATAGGTTGTTAGAGCATTGAGAGGATTATATTTGCCCTTTTGAATTCAGATTTGATTTATAAATACCTCTATTGCCTACTTTACATAAAAATGTCAACCAGAATTAATTAAAAAAGTGAGTGGCATAATTAATTAAAACATTGAATAAAATTTTCGGTAAGTGCATATTATTATCCTGAAATTTGACGAAGTTTCCTTTCATATTTCTATTTTTAAATTTACATGATTTATTCGAGTCCTAGGCACCTCTGATTTGAAGTTACGTGAGTAGTATAAATGATTTTTTTACTGAAATAACGGTGAAGGTAAACATCGTGAAATATACCCAAGAGTATAAGAATTATAAACGTTTCAAAGGTGTGGAGATTCCACCATTTGTCGAATGTTTGCGCAGTGGACTGTGGCCTTAACCCTTTGAGACCCGTGCCCGTGGGACAAGAATTGACGACGTTTAAAAATAGCTTATAACACTTATATTAAAGCTAGTTTACGAAAATGTCTTTAATCTCATATTTAGCTCCAATTTTAAAAATTTGTACCAAGTTGGCTTATATTTTTTTTTAAAATCCCTTTCCCCTCCTGTTAATTAAGCCCCTGTTGTCTTCTTTTGTGTGTCCACTCATTGATTAAAAATAAACCCACAGGTGGTCTGAGGCAAAACACCCCTGCCTTAGCTATGAACTTATTAAATATTTTTGGGCATTTTATACAGATATTTATATTGTGTGTGTGTTGTATAATAGTATAATGTAGGCCACATACTGTGAGTGCGTGGCAGATTTTGTCCATACGCCGAATGCATAATTAAGGGGCCGTGTTTGTGAATTGTTTTGTTTTTATGAAAGCTTTATGAAGCTTATTATCACAATGTTCACATTTGCATTATTTATTGAACCTATGAGAATCTAATAAATCATAGTCACGTTAGAGACTTGTCTCTGTTTACCTTGTAATAGCAGACTTGACTTTATGACAATTTGATGTAAAATTTTCGTGATGTCACTTCTTATTTGATAACAGATGTCCTATAATAATAGGTGATTTGACAACAAACGTTCATATGTGGTAGTATTATATCTAGTGCAGTATATCATATATAGTGCGGTAAGAATCCCACATAACCTCGTGTCGCTCCCGCGGCATGGGGTACCGTTTGAAGGTTTCCCCCTCGTAAAAAAGTGGTAGTATCATTGTTTGCTAATTCTATAATAAAACACAACATCGTCTGAATATCGATAATCGTCATTTGTGAGTCAGTGTGACCCAGATTCAAACCCTTCGCATCGCAGATAACGGTATATCCACGAACTTAATATTTAATAGAGTTTTTGATTCTTACGGCTTCCAGCTCATACGAGTACGAGTAAGAGTTTTCCGTTCAGAAAACTTATTAGTATATTAATATTCTCATGTGGTTTCCTTTGCTTGGTACCGAGAAACGACTTACTTTACGGAAATAATTACTCAGTCAACATTTAGGTAAATTATGTATACCTTAATTTACGCTTAATATGTATACATTTACTTATTAGAAGTAAATATTTGCAAGATATTGCATACATGTTTTCATTAATATATTGCTTATTTGAATCTGCTAATTAACCTCAAAATAACATTTTAAAATAATTAAGTTGTTCGCGTGTATTAGTCGTATGTTTTAATTGAGAAAAACTTGTTATATTCACATT
The DNA here is from genome assembly GCA_014595695.2 of Epargyreus clarus clarus. Taxonomy (NCBI): domain Eukaryota; kingdom Metazoa; phylum Arthropoda; class Insecta; order Lepidoptera; family Hesperiidae; genus Epargyreus; species Epargyreus clarus. Next base: position 794,865 of record JACTTY020000048.1, on the reverse strand, counting down.
TTTATGCCACATTTATAAGCGTCCACCGCGCTGGCCAAGTGCGTATTGGTAGACTTCACATACATTTGAGATTTTTTTTATAAATCTCTCAGGTCTCTATGTATTCGATCATTATAATTATTGATAATGGATAAATAGTACATACCTATATCGTTAATAAATTTATTTTCAATAGCTGAGCCCGCCATAAAAAAAAAGTGCTATACTTTATATAGTTAATATAATATGATGGCTTTCTTCAGGTATTCTCCTAAAACAAGTAATTTACATTTTTCATATATGCATAAGACTTAGAAAAATCAAAGGCTGAACATCCAATCTGATCCTTCGAAGTAAAACAACATTCATACCAGTACGTTTTACTTTTCAACACATACACGAAAACAATACATCAGAATGTATGATGTATTAGGATCGTAGGATGGTATTTTCCTTACCGTAGGGTATATTACCGTATTCACTTCATTATTTTCACTGATAAGCATGTTCATGTCTTAACCCAAAATAAGCCGCTGCCGGCCTTCTAGTTTGTCGGATTAAAGGATTTCGAAAACATGTAACGAGTACCGAAATGTAACGTAATGATACAGTATTAAGTAACGAAATAACAAGGGAATGGTAATACATTTTGTCCCCAATGCGGTAAGGGTAAAGGAAAAGTTACTATTGGAAGTATTATATTATAATGTTGTCATGAAAAACAAGGACAATGAAATATGCAAAAGTGGGAAATGGGCATAGAAATGAATGAAATTGTTAGTTTTTAACCGATAAAGGATATACAAAAAGGAGGTTACTCAATTCGACAGTATATATGGATTTTTTATGTTGTGCGATTTTTCACGATGCCGCGACCGATCGACATGATTCAAACACCATTGTATGCGGCTACTTTCACAGGGGGTCGAAGGTACAGGAAATTTGAAAATGTTCGCTTGTTTTCGCGGAAACTTAGAAAAACCCGATTTCATATAAACTTCAATAACTCGAGTATTTCTTAACCAATTTCAATTTTCTATTTTTCATATGAAAGGGTGTTTAGTTGCAGTATTTTCCTACCTTAACATTAGTATGCTCTGATGATTGGAACTTTAAGTTATGGGGTGGAACTCATCATCAATACCCCTGCTTTTTACATATTATATTGTCGGTGCTCATATTGGACATGCTCTTTACGCCGTTATCAATCGAAATATATTGAGCGCTGACTTAAGAACTATATACTAAACCAACATTTATTTCAATTATTTTTTACTTTGTAGTAACATAAAAGTCGGTTGTATTTTTTTGTAAATTTTTTTTAAATAGTCAGTAGTATGTTAACTAACAAAGTTAGCAGGCTGAAGTGGCAATGGCCCGGCCACATCGCTCGGAGGATCGATAACCGATAGGGAAGAAAGGTTCTCGAGTGGCGACCACGGGTAGGCAAAAGTTCAGGCCGCCCCCCGACCAGATGGACCGATGAAGAAGACTGCGGGAAACCGCTGACTTCAAAGGGCACGGGACAGGGTGGAGTGGCGCCAATTAGGGGAGGCCTATGTCTAGCAGTGGACTTCAAAAAGCTGATGGATTGATGTATTGATTGATGTATTGATTGATTGAAGCTGATGGATTGATTGAGTATGTTAACTAACGTCCGTTATTAATAATCAGTCTATCCATTTTTGCCTATCAACGATTTGACGATTTCTGCCAGTCAGAATTGTCATCATCCTCTTACAGACATGTGTGGCAGCTTAGTCCTAAGGGGTAGTAATGCATGTGTGACCGGTTTCACGTACGACTGTACTCTTATTTGCGGTGGATTACCACGGCCGGTGTACAATCCGGTGGACTGCATGTTCGTTTGCTACTTCTATATTATAATGTTTGTGGTTCCCTAAGAACCCTTTGTGGTTCGACTCCGTCGGCACCACCGCTACACTTATTTCTACTTAATAACAGCAGTATTAGGCGCTGGTGTGTTACGGTTTGAAGGGAGACAGACTTTTCCGAGGCGTTCCAGCTTAGTCCTCAGGGTAGCGGTGCATCTGTGACCGACCTCGGGTAGGAATATCTAATCCTATCTGGGGTTGATTACAGATGTCCATGGGCGGCAGTAGCCACTTACCATCAGGTGGACTGCATGCTCGTTTGCTACTCCTATATTATAAAAAAGAAGGAAATCTATAACATGTAAAAAATTTGAACAATATATCTGGTTTTGTTTTTAGGTTGGACTATTCTGCTTGATTTTAGTGATGTGGCTTACAGCTACTAAACTGAGGTTTTTATCTTCGTTTCTTAAACAATTTTGAAAGCATTTCAAGCACTCAGATTAAAGTCATAATGAAGTAGGTAATCTGGACCAAACGACGTAGAAAACGACACCAATTTCATTTACAAAAAGCCACTCACAAATTTAATCATTACAATCTTTTAATGTTTCTTGGACGACAGAGAATTTTATAAGTGAGTCAAATGGGTCTTAATAAACAGTTATGAATACTTGAAGATTTGGTTTGTTTGTCACAATAAATAATACAGTTTACAGTTACAATTTCATAAGATTTTATCCTGGGAAGAGCTACTTTTCATTTATATTAAATTTTCTACATGATGACGCAATTATTTTACGATTTGACGTTTTAACTATTAATTTAGATTTAGATTTAGATAACCTTATACGTCTAAAAAAAGTAATGATAGGCTAGTAGGTCAACTCCGCTTCTCAGTCGTTGAGTCCGAAGTTCCAATCCCATGCAAGCATCTCTCATTTTTAAAGTTATGTATGTAATAAAAATAAATCATTATATGCTGTGAGATGTATTCTGAGAGGATACGAAACTAACTAATTCGCACTTGGACAACGCACTAACAATTAATTAAAAGATCAATTAATTATTAGTGGACTCCCTTTCCACTCTAGTATACTCGTGCCCAACAGAAGGACAGTATTGGGTTGAGGATGTGATATCAAGTTTACGTATTAGATTAAGAGTTCTTAATATAGGTAGATAGCCTAGTGGTTAAGAAACTCGGCCTCTCGGTCGAGGGGTCCGAGGTTCATATCCCAGGCACTCCTCTGATTTTTCAAAGTTATGTGCGTATTAGAAATTAATTATCACTTGCTAAACGGTGAAGGAAAACATCGTGAGAAAACCTGCATACCTGAGAGATTAAAAAAAAATCTGAAAGGTATGTGAAGTCTACCAATACTCACTTGGCCAGCACGGTGGATTATGACCTAATCTTTCTCATTATGAGAGTAGACCCGTGCGCAGCAGTGGGACAGCAATGGGTTGGCGATAAATATAGGTTCATCGGTTACTAAAATTTAGATTTGATTGACAGAAGAGCTAAAACGGTTTAGGCAATATTAGAATATGAATTAAAAAAATAATTCGAAAACCAACCGACATTACAATGTAACTCATTTATTTAAAAGGTGTAAAAGTAAAAAATATAACTCCTACTTACTTAATGTGGTCCAAGTATGTTTTTTATACTTTTCGTAGAATACTGGAACGGTCTGCTTTTCTATTGTTTTCCAGGCGTCTTTTGTCTAGCTTGTATCTGGGCGCATGAGAAAGAGGCTGGATGGGAACAAAGTGAAATATTCAGGTAAATGCCTACGTCTTAATAACAGGAAACCTATTTGAGAATCTTATTGTAAGAAAGAAAATCTTATATAACTTAATTAGAAATGGTTAATCCTCTTTGTCGTTGTTAACTTTAATACCCTAGAAAGTCCATTAGAAGAATCCAAGCTGGACTTAGAGCATAGACTTCTGGTAGTAGATAGATAGATAGATAGATAGATATTCTTTATTGCACACTTCAACAGAACATAACAATGATATACAATTATATAGTTGATCGTATGCAATAGGCGGCCTTATCGCTAAGCAGCGATCTCTTCCAGACAACCTATGCATGGAAAAGTAAGGAAGATAGTGAGGAAAGTGGGAAGTGTGTATGAAGTTTGAGAAGGAATATGAAAGGTAACATAGTCTAACCTCATACCTCTTAACTGTTAGTTTTGGTGATCACAATCAATGAATTTACGAGGAATATTCCGTGGCTTTCTCTTGGTTTTATGTCTTGTGAAAAGGTCTACGATCTCTGAAATATGTTATTTATGCCCGATCTACATGACAAACTGAAACGGTTTAATTATTTTTTCAGTGTTACTTCATTATATCATACAAAAACCTGCATAAGACATTTGTTTTTCACTGGTTTTGACGTTCGTATAGATATTGAAAATATAATAGATAGGTTTATAACTATTTATAAGAAGAGTTAGAGCAGAACGGAAACGATATTCAATCCAATGATTTCCATAAACTGAGGAAATGTGCATGTGTGCAAACAAATTGCATACGTTTGTGTGTGTATTATGAGACAGAAAATCGTTGAACTACAAATACAACCAAAAAATATGAATAAAAATGTCCAAGAAATTGTGTCAATTAATACAAAAGTGAAGCACATGCTACAATATGAAGAACACTACACGTCTCAGATAAATAAAAATGTGTCGTGTCACCCACTTCCACTTGCGGACAGTGGGGCGGCGCAGTTGGTCACACTCCAAAAAACCTCTCATTCGTAGATGAGGCTTTTCTGCCAGTTATATTGCTGGGACTGCTCTTACTTTCTATACATATTATTGGTTTTTATTATCTGGTGAAGTGATTACCTGATGGTTGAAATTGGTGGTTAGTTAGGTTAGCAGTCGAAAGTTATATATTTTTTTTTATAATATAGGAGTAGCAGACGAGCATGCAGTCCACCAGATGGTAAGTGGCTACTGCCGCCCATGGACATCAGTAATCAACCCCAGATAGGATTAGATATTCCTACCTGAGGTCGGCCACAGATGCGCCGCTACCCCTGAGGACTAAGTTCGAAGGCATCGGAAAAGTCTGTCTCCCTTACCATACCCTTCAAAACGGAACACAGCAGCGCCTAACACTGCTGTTATTAGGTAGAAATAGGTGTGGCGGTGGCGCCGCCGGAGTCGAACCTAAAGGGTTCTACCTTAAAAGTTATATTTGTGTTAATGATGAAAAAACATGAATATTAATGCGCTTGTCTGTAACCAACTTCAGTTAGATTAAGGTTTTGCTAGTCACTGCGAGCATTGCTAGTAAGCTGGACACCTACGTCTTACTACTTTTTTACAGACTTGAAATTAGTATAAAGCACATAACACTGCTGTTATAAGGTATATCAAAAATAGGTATCATAGTGTTAGAAACACAAAGAGACTACTACTTTCACATTTTAATTAATAGATACATTGCTGCCTGTAGAGACTAAGTTGGAATGCTTTATGCATATGCCCTATCTCACCATAGATTAGTAAAGATTACTCACTCCTAACATGAAAATGTACCCAGTTTTGAGAATTGAAATAGTTGCGTAAAAAAGTTTTGCCAAGTCTCCGTACTAAAATGTCCCTAAAATATTTGAAATAATTATTTATTTATTATGTAAATTACGCAGCATTAGTTATTTATTCGTAAATTTTCTCTTAAATGTTTTTATTTGTCAAGAATTCAAAAAAAGAACTTACTAATAAGCCGTTTGTGGCTTCATTCAATTTCAAGGCGGCGAAGTATTTTTACTAATCTATGTATCTCACCTACAACGGATGTTCCAGTATGTTCCATTGTAGTCCACAAATCGAGGTAAAAGCTCAATAAACCACAACCGTGAGCACCGAGTGGAACGCACCCAGCACATTTTTCTCGGTGATATATGGTGAAAAAGTTCCGGATCTAGTATTGTTTAGTTACTGTTAACCGCTTAAGTTACCGTATATATCTGTAAGATGTGGTTGAAAGAACATTTCGGCGAGAAACACAAGGCGTTCCAGCTTAGTTTTCAAGTTAGTGAGTAATATTTTAAGGTGGTAAAATCTTTCGTTCTGATTCCCCCGAATCGCCCGATCCAGGGCAGGGGACTGATACAAGGCCTTCCAACTTAGTCCATAGAAGTACCACACCTTTTATGGCCGACATCAGTCAAGACTACAATCTTATCTGGGTTTGATTATATGGTCGTTCACCATCAGGTATTGAAGGTGGTAGAATTCGTTGTGATTCGACTCCAGCGGCACCACCGCCACGCTTAATTAACTTTAATAACAGCAGTGTTAAGCACGACTGTGTTTTGGTTCGAAAGGTGTAAGGGAGACATATTTTTCCGAGGCGTTCCAGCTTAGTCCTCAGTATAAAAAAGGTGAAATGCATACACGTTTGGTACTTTTATATTGCATAAAACTGCAAAACATACTCACCTATACTATAAACCTTCAAATACGATATTTATATTTCAAAGCCTGGTCCGAGTATTCAATAGCCTTCACTTAGTCGATACGGTATCGGAGAAAATCATTTTATAATGGCAGATTTATGTAGTTTTTAGAAGAGTGGGTAAGGCAGCGATGCCTGAGGGATATTATACTATGACTACAATGGAAACATTGTGAAGCTTCAGTGAAAAATATCGCCATTTCGATTTGAGTAAATATTGCCGTTTTCTGTAATAGTATTATTTTATACTATTTATATTATTATTCAGACATGACGTTATATAGTGTGGGTAAAGTTTTTGTTAAAGGTACTTTTTAAAATGTTTTTTCGTAAAAAATAATTTTTTTGATAACTTACTAGGGTCTGATTGACTTGGAGTTTGAAATTTGTATTTGCTGACATAATGTTCTGGCGCTTCTATGATACCGTATGGATAATAGCTGACTTACATATGAGCGTGTCTTAGTCCTCAGGACTGAGGAATGGCAACACATCTGACATATCTTCAGGTAGAGCTCCTGTTTTATTTCTAGAGTTAGTCACAGATGTCCATAGCCAGCAGCGACCAGATGGATCAGGTGGGCGCCATACTCATTTTCAACAAAGTTACAAATAAGTTAGATTCAACATTATCCTTAGAAACTTCAACATACTTCGTGTGATTCAACTCTTTTAAAATGTTTGGGATCTTACTCAATTACATTTATTTGTTTATTCCTAGTCAAAACTCGATTCCCAATCCCAAAATAGAGCCTTTGTCCAGTTGAATGGTTAGAATAAAACTTCAATTGAGCGATTACTCCTTTGTACTCAAAGCGTGTGTTACAGTGGAAACGGTGTTTACTTGTCATTAGCGACTACTGTGTGTGGAACAGGTGTGTTCCCCAAAGTTGTTACGCCGGAAGCTATTTTGAATCGTCTAATTTGTTTGCTGAAAGCCTTTATCGGCCGTAATGTGTAATTACAGCATGAGATCATTACGGTTCCGTAAACAAAGTGTAGAACCGGAATCCTATTACTAAGCATGCGTGTTACCTGATGTTTTTATAATATAGATGTAGCAGACAAACATGCAGTCCACCTGATCGTAAGTGGCTATTGAAGTCTGTAACCAACCCCAGATAAAATAAGATTCCTACCTGAGGTCGTCCACCAATGCGCCACTATCCTTGAAGATTAAGCTGCCTAATTGCAAATTTTAATGCCTGTATAACAACTATAACAACACGGCGACGCTTATCTAAATATTATATACAGTCCTTTTATTTCGACATTTTGACACCATTATTTTTATTATAAACTATTTCTAAACACAGAATTATTTTCTTGTATTGTTGGTATGTTAACGCTATTCAATTTTACAAGGTTTTTTCGTTTATTTCACGTTTGAATATGCATGTAGTTATCAAACATTCAAAAACTGGCCAGCTTTAAGCCACGAGCTCAATTTTGTTAAATTACTCCTATTACAGCTCAAGCGTCTTAGCTGCATTACACGGAATAAAGTGGGAGCCATTTTTAATTACTATTCATTACGTAGGTACTAAATATTTCCGGGTTTTAATATTCTTTAAATTAAAATGTAGCTCGTACCTACTATGTTATAATGTACTGGCCAGCTTTAAGCCACGAGCTCAATTTCGTTAAATGACTCCTATTATAGTACAAGCCGTCTTTCTTAGCTGCATTACACAGAATAAAGTGGCAGCCATTTTTAATTACTATTCATTACGTAGCTACTAAATATTTCCGGGTTTTAATATTCTTTAAATTAAAATGTAGCTCGTACCTACTGTGTTATACTTTTAACTCTCCTCTCCTATCAGAATGAGAAGGATTAGGCCATAGTCTATATATCTAGTCCGCGCTGGCCAAGTGCGTGTTGGTAGACTTCGCATACCTTTGAATAAAAAAAAAATTAAGGTTTTCTCAGTTGTATTCCTGTTCAAACATGCATGTTTCCTCACGATGTTTTCCTTCACCGTTTTTGCAAGTGATAATTAATTTGTAATACGCACATAAATTTGAAAATCCAGAGGTGTATGCCTGGGATTTGAACCTCGGACGGACCACTCGATCAAGAGTCCGAGTTTCTTAACCACTAGGCTATCACTGCTTCAGTATGCGTTAGTATAGGTTGTTAGTATATTCATGTTAGTATATGAGTGAAATTAAAAATATATAAATAATGAATTTATAAATTTAGAAACAAGAATTGCATAGCTAGCAGAGCAAGCTAAAAAAGCCAAACACGAAAAGCTCAGGGTGAAAGCTGGCTCGCAGCGCACCAACCTGCATCGATCACTATTTATTACACTCGTTCCCGACTGCCTCATGGCGCACCTACGCCACCTACGGAGAATCGATTCCCGGCGCGAAATTTATTAGCTTCATATCGAGTATTTATCGACTATCTACCTCTGCTAGCTGACGGCCGAGCGAAATTACAGAATGTACCACCAGGTGCGGTTACACGAAGCACTCACATATTTTCGATATTATTCTACGGTGTAATATATTAGCGTGATGATATTGGTTTGTTTACTACGAAAATATGTACATAGTACAACGACTTTTGTTTGTCTGTTTAACGGTTTTTCTGCTTTCACGGTTTTTATTATGAAATCTTTATAATTAATAAAATATTGATACCTATTGCACTTATGAAAATCGTAGTGATGTTGAGGAAGTATTTGATATTGATTTTTTAGATGTGTTTAGTCCACTTTATGGTAAGTACGCCCATGGACGTGAGTAAGCAAATGCATTTAGAACGGTAGATCTACCTGAAGCCAACCATAGATGCCACTCCTGAGGACTAAAATGGTCGTTTCATATTTAACTATATATTGTTTGCTGTTTCCTTCAGGCACAATAAAACTAAAACATAATATTCCACATATATTTTTATAAATTGAAATATACAATAAATAAACATTGAAAGATAATATTGTGAACTAGCTTATTTTCGCGTTGGTTGCATTATTTGCACTGTAATAAATTACTAGTTGATTTGCATTGAGTTTTCAGTTAATTAATGATCCAATTGCAATCAAATAATATACATTATATACCCTATAACTGTTACACTCATGTTATTTATGTAACACAATAAACATAAATCATAATACAGTATAATCAAAATTGTACAAAGGTGTCATCAGGCGTAATGAGGAGACCACAATTTGAGGACGATCACAGCATTGCTTCCCTTGAAAAGTTCTCAAGAAGTATGCGTCTTATTAGTAGTTAGAACTGTGATAACTTCGTGGCCGTAAAGGGTAAAATCCCGAGGTAAAAATTCCTGAGATAATAGTAATAAAGATGTGAAAAATCTACGCGTGGTGGTCTATTGTTTAAACTCAATTTATCATCGATATACTTCTAATAACGTCTTTATTAGTAGTATATCTGTGCAATTTATCCATTTATTTAACGTTCGCTCGCCCAATAGTAAACAAATAGGGATATCGTTTAATTATTTCAAAAATGTTAAATAATTTCAAAATCCTTCGTAGTTGTTGTTGTGTTTGTACGCACCGAAATTTTAATTCCAACTTTATATTGGAGCATGTTAAGTAAATTCTTTTCTCTTTGTCTATGTTCTATGTATTATCCATGGCATACATAACGGATGAGTGCAATAAATAGTCGATACGAGCCCGAGAACGCGCTCAACTTTGTTGATTTCCTCATGGTCCTATTGGTATCGTACGTTCAGCTTTAAATTGAAACAAAACTTGGAAAATAAAAAGCTTCGATGTATTGACTCGTCTGGTTTTAAGTTTATCTCCGGTAAGGTTTATCTGTATGATTTTTAAAGTAATACGGCTTCTTGAATGTTGGGTAAAGGATGAGAGTGTTTTTTGCAATGCCGACAGACAAAAATAGACACCATAAAGTTGGCAAGTTTTGCAGAAAATTTTATTATTATTTTAGGTATGTATGAGTTATGATATAATTGATAGCGTTACTTTCGTTAAGTTACTTGTCTTATCATATCGTCACAGTCATTATGTAATAATTTTGCTTTGTAATATGTAGTTTCACTTTTTATGTCAAAGAAAAGGCGGGTGGTTAACAAAAGATTCTTTAGTTATTTGTTAACTTCTTACGTGCGTACAAAGTTAACGTTACGATTTCAGTTGAAATGAATTTATTTACAAATCGCGTCTAATATACATGAATGCTTAATAATTAAATCAGATGGACACGAGTGTCTTATTCCGAAGTTATTAGTCTGCAGGTCTCACCAAGATGCTCGACCAAGCATGGTAACTTCAGCAAATAGTAGCACTTTGGAGATTTACTGGTGAATGAATGAACTGAAATGTTCGTATAATTGTTTTACAAATTGTTTGTAACAAAAATTTCTTATAATTATTAAGTTCTGTTGTAACAAGAAGTGTGTTATCATGATGTTCTAGGTTTGGCTTTGTATAGTTGAAAATAATAATATGCAACATAAAAAGATCCGGCTTTCAATCTCCGCTCAGGCAGATATCTTTTTGGCGAATTTAAATGTTTCTTCTCCACTTATAATATACCTGTCTATTTGTCAGCTCTGTGTCTAGTCTAGATATTAGTGTTTTCCATCCACAAATCCACGACACAGGATATGCTAATGCATAAATAATTTATACCAAAAAGTACCTAAAGTAATTGATTGTTTTAAAAAAATCTCACTGCTTATAAAATATTGCCTATATCACTCTCACAATTCAGACGAATCCAACGACGCCTCGAATATTTAAATCAGTCAAGCTGTTTGGTCCACAGGGCGTGCCAAATATCACATACATACGTTTGAAAAACATTACATTCCGCTGACGGGGAAATAAAGATAGCTAGAGGTTTAATCTAAAAACCGAGCGACTACTGGCTTTGTTTATTACACTAGTATAAACTCGCAGTGACGCGTTATTGGAATGCGGTTGCTCGTCGTAAATTACATTACGCACAACGGGAGGTTAATGTTTGCTTTGTTGTTCAGGTGTATTGTTTTTCTGATACGATGGCTTATTTTGATTACTAAATTTTATACTATTGAATTTTATGGATATTGTTAAAGCTTTTCTTTGTTTTAGTGTTTGCTCCAGACACTAAATTCGTTGCTACACCTGTCCGCCAGTTAGTCAACTTACTATTCTATATACCTATATACACATATTTTTGTAATCCCCTTTTAATTTCTTTTATTTTGATACCTTATTTGATAGGTTTGGCATTTCATTTATCGTATTATTATTTCGCACTAAAACTCCGCCATTTTGTTTTTTTAAACATCTATCTAACGGCTTATTTAATAAATTAAAATTTAAATTCTTTGCCAGACTAATTAAAAAAGTACACCTAATGATAGAGGTTTAATCTAAAAGGCAACTAACTATTGGCTTTGTTATTTTATCTAGTATAAATTCGCAGTGACGCGTTATTGGAATGCGGTTGCTCGTCGTAAATTTCATTACGCGCTCTCGACGAGCGTTTATGTGTTAACGGGAGGTTAATGTTTGTTTTGTTGTTCAGATGTATTGTTTCCCTGATACGATGTCTTATTTTGTTTACTAAATTTTATACTATTGAATTTAATTGACATTGTTAAATCTTTTCTTTGTTTTAGTGTTCACTCCAGACACTAAATTCGAAGCTACGTCTGTCAGTTAATCAGTATTGTGCATGCCACTTCTATAATTTGGGCGAATCCAACAACAACACAAATATTAAAATCCGTCACACCGTTTGGACTGTAAGTCGTGCCAAAGAATAATTCATATGTACATATGCTCGAAAATCATTACCTTTCGCAGTCGCCTAAATGACGGATAGAGTTATAATCTAAAAACCGAGTAAAAGATAGATAGAGTTTTAATCTAAAAACCGAGCGACTACTGGCTTTGTTTATTACACTAGTATAAACTCGCAGTGACGCGTTATTGGAATGCGGTTGCTCGTCGTAAATTTCATTACGCGCTCTCGACGAGCGTTTATGTGTTAACGGGAGGTTAATGTTTGCTTTGTTGTTCAGATGTATTGTTTCTCTGATACGATGGCTTATTTTGTTTACTAAATTTTGTATTATTGAATTTTATGGATATTGTTAAATCTTTTTTGTTTTGGTCTTCGGTCCAGACACTACATTCGAAGCTACGTCTGTCAGTTAATCAGTATTGTGCATGTCACTTCTACAATTTGGGCGAATCCAACAACAACACAAATATTAAAATCCGTCACACCGTTTGGACTGTAAGTCGTGCCAAAGAATAATTCATATGTACATACTCGTATGCTCGAAAATCATTACCTTTCGCAGTCGCCTAAATGACAGATGGATAGAGTTTTAATCTAAAAACCGAGTAAAAGACAGATAGATAAAGTGTTAATCTAAAAACCGAGCGACTACTGGCTTTGTTTATTACACTAGTATAAACTCGCAGTGACGCGTTATTGGAATGCGGTTGCTCGTCGTAAATTTCATTACGCACTCTCGACGAGCGTTTATGTGTTAACGGGAGGTTCATGTTTGCTTTGTTGTTCAGGTGTATTGTTTCTCTGATGTGATGGCTTATTTTGTTTAGTAAATGGTTATTAAAGTTTCGAGTTGTACTATGGCAGACTGTCTATTTATTATTTACTCTTGTGAATATTGTTTCAAATTTTGTATATTAATAAAAGAAATTATTCTTTTAATGTGCTATGATTTACAAAATATGTTTCCTACATTTACAAACCCACACTCCCCCCTTCCCCCATATTACTCACTACGTATTGTGGGTGGCCTGCACACACGAAAATAAGCACACCCAAACCCAGAATAGAAATCTAGATTTATTATCTAGATATCTGTCTGGCCGGGGATCGAACCCGGTACTCTTTGTGCGTCAGGCTGGCTTGGTGACAGCGGGTCGATAAAAGATTATTTAGTTAGTCCAATGTTATTTTTTGACTCCAGACACGAAATTTGTTGCTACACGTGCTACTAAGTTACAATAACTACTTGTACAATAAGTATAATTAAGATTACGACGAAATAATTGGGTCAATTACGAAAGATCAAGATTAAAATTAATAATTTCAAATCTTAATCTATTTGATATATAACGATTTGTACCATTTTCTTGTCTAATTATAACAAAACATGTTATTTAATATCTGTACACTCGTATACAACCCGAGAATTATTTCCAATTTTATTTGGATTTTTAATTTCAGTGTAACTAAGTTTAGCAATACGGCTTAAGCAAATACTTGTCTACACTAATATTATAAAAAGAGGAAAACTTTGTTTGTTTGTTTGGTTGTAATGAATAGGCTCAAAAACTAATGGACCGATTTTAAAAATTCTTTCACCATTCGAAAGCTACATTATCCATGAGTAACATAGGCTATATTTTATATGAAATATATTTGATAAATAGATTTTGAGGCGGTACAAAGTTTGCCGGGTCAGCTAGTTACAGATAAAACAAGTAACTTGATCACAACTTCCCTCAAGTTTAATCGTAGGAACGTGGCCGCAGAGAGCAAGACAGAATAATTAGGCTTTCCATGAAGTCCTTTTTGTTTAAGGGACCAAGTTTAATTTAGTGTCTCAAAGTTTGTTTGATATTTTAAGCGATGGGATTGGTGACACTTTTCAGTTGATTTACTTTTAAAATATGAAGTAACTTATGAGCATGCAGTTCATAGTCTGTGGTAAGTCCTTATGGTAAGTGACCACTGCTGACCATTAAATCCGTAATAAATACCAGATATTTATTAGGATTACCCGAAGTCACAAATGGGTTGCTACTCCCGAGGACTAAGTTGGAACTCTAAGTGTATGTGGTTTTCCCCACTTTCCTCGTTTCAAATAAGAACACGGTATGGTTTTCTTTTACTTCATCCCTTAAAATCAGACACGATAACGGTTAACACTGCTGTTGTAAGGTAGAAATAAGTGTGTTAGTGACGGTGATACCTCCGCAGTCGGACCACTAAGGTTTCCGAGACCATCAAAGTTTTCATATCTCAAAAAATTCCGCTTGTTAACTAAATATACAAAGGCAAACAACAAAGGCGTAAGAAACCTAAAAACTGATACCATATAGCCAAAAAGATATTATGTGCCTACGATTTCTCAAATTATACGTGGAGATACATTTACATGGGTGGCGCGTGGGTGGAAATTGATAAAACTACTCGAGCGAAAAAATGATTCGCAAAATGCGAAACTCATAAATCGAAAAGAAATATTTCACGGTCCGGTATTCAGAGCGTTGCGTTCAACTATGGAACGAATAGTAGAAAGGTATAAAAGCTTCACCCTTTCTAAAAACACGTAAATAGAGGAACGGAGCGTTCGGTTCGAATGGCGGCAACGCACACACACACAGCACGTACTGGGCGCCTCTCACATACGGGAATAAACGATGTGAAATGGGAAAAAAGTTAAATATGTATGAGTGCGGGTAAATATATAAATCGGTATATAGAGGCGTTTATATAAAATAGGTAGGAGAGCGCGGGCGGTCGCTACGCTCGGCTCAGTCGCGCGGCATCCTCGCAGCATCCCTGCCGCGTCTCGGAGCCACGGGCTCGGATTGCGAACTGTGTTCAACTTTACAACTTTTTGGAACTTTAATGGCGGTTACCAACGGTGGCATTGTGATCTCGTGCGACCACTTCGGGGCGATCTTTGGAATCTTTGGCGGAAGTTTCGTAAAGTTCGTAAGTAAACTTTTTGTACGTTTTATGTTAAACTTTTGATTTTTTTTTTGTTTCACATTATTTATTCTAATTGCAATACAGTTTTATAAAGCTTCTTAGTTCACTTAACTGAAAGACTTATAATTATGATCTCACCGGAAGTTTATCAAAAGTTAATTAATAAGTTGAAATATTTGACAAAGCCTTTAATTATCTTTAACAAGCCACAATTTAAATTATTTTATGCTTCATTTAATAGACAAATTAAGTAAAAAGAAAACATTTTTATTTGAATATGTCAGCTAATTTTAGAGAAACACTTTATTTATAATAAAAATCATGTATTGAATTTATTTTCTACTGACGATACATACCATAAAAGAAATCATACATACACATAAACATATACATAAAACAATATCGATTCTTTGTTGTACAGAAACAATTATTACAAGGTGTTATAACAATTAAACTAAAATAAAATTAACATATAATTAAATAAAAATCAATGTTTCCTAATATAGCAGTTAAACATATTATTAGTTCCACACGCTACGCTAATGCACGCTCTCGTAGAGCTAATCGTAGCACTCCTACAATTTCTCGTAGCTCGTTAGCTCGTAGCATCCCATATCGATTGTTACCAAAATAATACTTAACCCGATACGCGGTCAGCGGAGTGAATAATAGAACAGTGATCTAGCATTTTTTAAATAAAACTTAGAACATTGAAGTAATTGTTTTGTTTTTTAGCCGACGGACACGCGCTTCTATTATTTAACAGTTTGGATTGCATTCAAAGTTATTATGAAATTAATAAAATGTAATAAACAAAGTTGTTCTTGTAATCTATTGTTATCAAAATAATACTTAGCTCGATACGCGGTCAACAGAGTGAATAATAGAACAGTAATCTAGCATTTTTAAATAAAACTTAGAACATTGAAGTAATTGTTTTGTTTTTTAGCCGACGGGCACGCGCTTTTACTATTCAACAGTTTTTTGGATTTAATTTGAAGTAATTATGAAATTAATAATTATTTCTCAAACTTGTTCTTTGTTTTACATACAATTAAATTATGGATATTTTTATTTCGTCGCTAGTTGGATATAAAATATACTATATTATTATTGTTTAATAAGAAGCACAAGTTAATGGATAAATGTGGAATAGATTGTTATAAAAACGTTCACTGTGAATATAACCCTGTACTTTGATTTATGGCTTGTAATAATATAAATTGGAAAAATCACAAAAAAATTAAATCTGTCTAAAAATAGATTACGGGGATTGATATCTGCATATCAGGCTGAATATGTACCATGTGGGTCTATTGATTGTTACCGAAATACCACCGAGTTCGAGTCACTCATCTGTTTAAAGAGCAAACGTTAAGTGTAGTTTGAAAACAACATAGATTTAGTGTATTAAGGCCGCTAAAATACTTATAATATTTTGTTCACTATGTTAACCTTAAAGGAACTTCGCTTTATTATGTAAATGCGTTAATGTTTAAAAATAAAAAGAAATAATAGATCGAATAATTAGGTATATAATGTATTTAATAAAAACATAAACATGTTATTTAAAATCTATTTGAACTTACCTTGAATACCATATTCTACTCTGTAGATGTATGTGCATTTTATACACCAACGTATAAAATTTTATTTACGAATGATTGAAATGCCTTAGATAAGGCGACCATTTTAGTCCATAGGAGAGGCAAATCATCTATGATTCGCTTAATTTAGAACTTTTCTTCTATACGGAGTTGATTACGGATATCCATAAGTAACCAGTTACCATCAGGTGTTCATTTGCTAATTCGATCTTATAAAAACACATCAATTACAAATTGATTTAAAAATAATAGGTGATCAGATTAAAGTATTTCCCCTTGTTTATTCGCTGTTTAAACTTGACTTTGTTGAGCTTTTATTAAGTAATGTTCATAAAGCAGCAAGAAGTCTTCGCAATAAATGAGATAATAAATGTCTACGAAATAGCTTTAACATGTAATAAAACTATTCATTTCGCGTGAGCGTAATATTCGTATGACAGTTAATTAAGAGTATTCTCCTAAATGGTGTATACTAATAAATAAACGAAACGCTAAATTTATTGAAGATAATAACTATCCCAGATTATTATTTGAGACTTACAAATAAGCAGGAAAGCAGAACTTATAAGATTTGATTTCTAAAATACGGCCCTTATTACCTCAGTTATTAGTAATGGTTGGTTTATTATAGATGGGGGTAGAAAAAGCGAAGTTTTTTTTTCAACATTGTAGTGAAATAACAAAGGAGCTTGCAATCCATGCAATCTGATTGCAATCTGATGGTAAGTGGTCATTGACGCTTATGGACATTAATTGTAACCAACTCCATATAAAACAAGGATTCTAATGAGCATAGGACTATCTTAGTCCTTTTTTTTTTTAGTTTACGAGGGGGAAACCTTCAAAAGGTACCCAGTGTCGTGGGAGCGACACGGGGTTATGTGGAATTCTTACCGCACTAACCCCCCCCCCCCCCTCCGTGGCCGTTCTCGGCGCTGTGTAGAGGGCTCCGGGTTCTCCAACGGAACACAACCGGAGCTCTCTTAGCGCGTTGCCCCGTCGGGCTTCGTCCAGGTGAGCTTGACGCTCGCCACACCGTTTGGTGCGTACGATGGTATGCGACCACACATACCGCCGTCCTTCCCGGGCGGTTCGAGCTCCCACTCTTGCCACCCACGACCCCAGAAGCCCCCTTTTAGTCGCCTCTTACGACAGGCAGGGGATACCGTAGCCCTATTCTAGTCCCGGGACTACAGGGACAAGGAGTATCTTAGTCCTTAGGACTAGCCTAAGGAGTATCAACGATTACCTCTTATGTGAGTCATACAGATAGGATTTGTGTCTTACTTTAGGTCTGCTATTATTTATCTATATTTGGGGTTGATTACAAATTCCCAGTGCGACAATAAATAAGCTACATTACGGGATCGTTAGCTACTACTATTACATAAAAACGTTATCCTAAAGAGAAATAACCAGATATAAATTGTACATAACTAGAGATTGATTCCCAGTTTGACTCTATTGTTGGCTAAAAATACACATGTAATTAAAATAAGGCACTAAGCTTATTTGAAATCGTTTATACATAAAAATATGTTTCTGGGTCTGGGTGTTTGTGTATTTGTCTATGTGTGTGTCCATGGCACCCACGACACAGGGAATCCTAGTGTGGGGCTGTGAGTGTAGAAAGCGTCTATTAGCGTTTAATAGATTATGTTAATTGTATCAAATTCTCAGTTAATTTAAAAAGCTTTTAAGTTTTTATTGTAGAATGGTTTCATAAAACTGCTTCTCTCGTTATTAATCTGTTTCAACAGTCTATTTGCGGGACGGTTTTAATAATGTCTATTGCATCTTTGCTTGTTTTGTCCTTTATAAATCTATGTATAAATAAGCAAGGAAGGAATAAGCAAGGAATAAATAAGCAAGAAAACTAAAATTGTACTGAAATGGTGTATACTTCAGTACTATTTTGGTTTGGTTTTTATTTTAACTACTTAACTATCAATATTATGAACACTAACTTGTGAAATCACGGGCAGAAGTTTGCATTATTTTAAGAGTCAATTACTTTATATTTTAATTATGATCAAAAAGACAGGCATACAGATATTGTATGTATTTGCGTATTGTAAGAAGCCAGCATGTCATTTACAAATAAATATCACAACCGTCCCGATTAAGTGAAGCGCTTCTTGAAAAGATTGTGCTTATAAAGCGTGCCATCTACGAGTATAAAGCGTAGGGCTATGAGCATCGACTACTGATGTTTCATTTATCTGCAGGGCACTTGTAACTGCGAGGGCAAGTTATAAATTGTATATATTTACGCATTTTAATAAGCCAGCGCGCCATTTACACTCAAACATCACGAGCCTATTAAATGAAGCGCTTCCACAAAAGGTTGTGCTTATAAAGCGTGCTTATATAAAGCGTAGGGCTATAAGCATCGAGCCTATTATTCGAGGACTACTGACGTTTCATTTATTTGCGGACGCCGGACTAATTTAACTGTCAGGCGAAAATTGTGTTGAGGAGAAACAAATTGTTTCATTATACATATTGGGGCCGTTTCGCAGACATAACTGTTATATCTGATTAATTGCGGAAGAACCCGCTTGATGGAAATGTTTCATTTTCAGACTAAAATCTCATTTCTCACGATGTATAATTTTAATTTCTAATTTATTTTTAAATGGGACTTGAATTGCAGTTATTTTCAGCCTATATTATAATTATTGTATTGTGGTGAAATCTGACGTTATAAGTTTAGTCTACTTAATTTATTCCTAGTCTCCGTCTTATTAATTATCTAATACGGGAGACCTAATTATATACAATCATACATATATAGAAATGTAAAGTGTGCCGCTAACTTTAGTATACGTAGTTTAAAATATTAATACGTATATAACAATTTTTCCAATTGTTAATATTTTAAGACTTAATTAAGTCCAATATTGGAAATAGTAAATAGGACAACGGCTTATACGAAGTAAGTAAAGACATGTATAGATGTATACCAATTAATTGTAAGTAGCCATTTATTTCGGATGTATGGATACACAGCTTAAGGCTCACAAGGCCACTCCGACAGATCTGTATCTGATTAATTACAAGAACAGCTTTATGAATGAACTGAGACGATTCCACAATCTCCAAGAACTTATGATTTGTTCCATCTTATTATCTCTTTGAATATAATTTTGCGTTCCACTTATTTGCGGATACTAATTTATCTGTCACGGGGAATTGCGTTAAGCGAAACAAATTGTTTCGTTAAACGTATTGAACTAGTAATTAATGTATGTAATTGCGGAAAACCCGCTTAATTAAAATATATCGCGTCAAAGTCTAAATGATGAATTTAGATTTCTGTTTCTGGGTCTGGGTGTTTGTGTATTTGTCTATGTGTGTGTCCATGGCATCACGACACAGGGAATCCTAGTGTGGGGCTGTGAGTGTAGAAAGCGTTTAAGGATGAAACGTGAGGTGTATGTTTTTGTTGTGAATTGTCGTCAACTTATTTATTATTACCACTGTTAGGTACGGTGACTTTACCTTTACCTCACGATTCCTTTACCATTATTAACCGTTATTAACTTTACCGCTACTTTTCTTTAATTTCTAAAAACCAAAGGTTTGTGCCTGGGAATCGAACGACGGATTCCCACGAAAGGCCAAGTTTTAAATATTAGACCATCATTCCTTCTAGTTAAGGATTGTGTACCTAAGTGTTATTCTATGATTTAGATAAACATACAAATAAAGCAGATATTACAAAAGCTAGTGAATACCGAAATTCAAATGTGGTAGAACCCTTTGTGGTTCAACTCCGGTGGTACCACCGCCGGTGGTTTCTACCTAATAACAGCAGTGTTAAGCGCTGCTGTGTTCCGGTTTGAAGGGTGTAGTAACGGAGACAGACTTTCCAGCTTAGTCCTCAGGGGTAGCGGCGCATCTGTGGCCGACCTCAGGTAGGAATATCTAATCCTATCTGGGGTTGGTTACAGATGTCCATGGGCGGCAGTAGCCACTTACCATCAGATGGACTGCATGCTCGTCTGCTACTCCTATATTATAAAAAAAAATCAATATAATCGTTCTTTTAAAAATACGATATTCTCATCGAGCACTTCGCATTAAACTTTAATATTACTTTTGAAAGTCAAACTTCCATTTAGGAATAAAATCATAAAAGAGTCGAATCGGGCTATTTACAAAACACAATCCGCGATCACAGCGCGAAGGGACAAAGGTCTTTCTTTGGAAAATTCGGTGGTTGAATCTATTGTTCTCATTTTCAATTTAAAAACGAAGCCGGGTATCAACTGTGTCAGCTCGGAGGCTAATAATGGCAAATTAAAAGGATGGTATAAACAGTCTGGCTGCAATTAATTATTGCAAGGCGGAAGGTTGATTTTTTCAAAACAAAATGTTAATCAGAAACGCTTTTTAATTAACGTTTAATGTAGAGAAGTTTGTAATTATATGCTAGGTTGCGTTGATAATAAACGATGAATTGTAAACATCTTGTAACGGCAAAAAATCTTTAGGATCTTTTTCCTGTCACGCGGGTTCGTATCCGTATGAATATCGGGTCCGCATATACCGTTTGCATCCTATAGTATCATAGATACTCGTACTTCTCCTGTCACGTTTGCTACACGCACGCGAGTCGCAAAGAGACTGTAGCGAGTTGATTCATGCGTGCGGATCAGACCTGATAAATCCACGTGACACGAAAGAGGCCCTTAGTACCAGTTAAAGTAAATTTGTTTGCATTCGCATATATCGTCATTATTAAAGTTATTTTTTAAACATGGCATCTACGTCAATAGTCCTAAAACTTTACTACATTTTCATTAAAATGAAAAAAAATAAAAACATCATTTTGGTTTCTGCCCTATTTAACCATTTAATGTAGTCGATATTACGTGACCCAGTAATGCGACTTTTTCTTACTTCTTTTTCATATAATTTATAACTTATCCGCCTTACTTCTTTTCATGGACAAAATTACGGAAGCTTTACCAAAGTATACAATTTTCTTTGAACTACTTATTTAACGGAAGAATACCGCTCATTAGAATCATTTGACGGGGACTTACCAAGTTATTGAATACTTCGGAAATTTGGTCCCAAATGAATGAACCAAATTAAATCTCGGGGAACCACTTCGATTAAATATGTACATATAAAGTACGTTTTTGTTACGAATACCTACATTTTAATAGCTTTCTTTGATGGTGAACAATTTGACGTTAAGAACGAGGCTGTTTGCAAAATCTTAACCAAATTAAATGTCTATTAAATTGGAAAAGAAAAATAGTTAGTGCCTTTTTTCTCCTTTATTTGTCAATTTGGAAATTGGGAAGATGTGTGATTATGGCCTTCTTACGACAACTAGGCACAAGATAGTGAGAACATAAAGATGGATATTCGTTTAAAATCTCTAAAACTTTCACCATTCGCCACTGGACTCGATATTTTTATGGTAGTTTTCAATAAATTGATTTTTATGCATTCATTTCACTTTCGTAATTCGACTACCGTCGTGACGAAACAGTCACTAAAACGCTCTGACGGTTACGAATTCGATTTCCGGCAAGTACTGACGAATTATTACAATATTACCTAATTGCTTACATTCATATATATATAAACTAAAAAGAATATTTGAATATTCAGCTTCAAAAACAAAATCGTTTGTCCAACGAAAGATAAAGGCTAATAGTTTTGGCTTTTAAAAATACATTCTAAACTTTTTGCATTCCCTTGGAAACTGTCAAACTGCCAACTATCCTTTGTGTAGGCTGTGCTGCTGCCAAAAGTCAACAATATAACCTTTACTTCCAACATTGTAAACTTTACTAGGAAAAGTAGATGGAGAAGGAAATTAAAAAAAAAAAAAAAAAAAAGATACCGGCCGAATTGATAACCACCTCCTTTTTGAAGTCGGTTAAAAAATCGTGGACGTCACGAGACATCCGGCAGATGTTTTTGAACACTGGTATAAATTGATACAGCATAATACCGGTTACATATACGAGTACATGTAGTCAAAGTGACAGTTATAATTACTTTGTGGGTGTTCTGCAAACTGTCAAGAGATGGCGCCTCACACTTTTTTTCAACATTTTTTTTTTATAATATAAGAGTAGCAAAAGCATGCAGTCCACCTGATGGTAAGTGGCTATTGCCGCCCATGGACATCTGTAATCAACCCCGGATAGGATTAGAAATTCCTACCTGAGGTCGGCCACAGATGCGCCGCTACCCCTGAGGACTAAGCTGGAACGCCTCGGAAAAGTCTGTCTCCCTTACCACACCCTTCAAACCGGAACACAGCAGCGCCTAACACTGCTGTTATTAGGTAGAAATAGGTGTGGCGGTGGTGCCGCCGGAGTCGAACCACAAAGGGTTCTGACCACAAAAACCTGAACTTAAGCCAATAGTTATGAAAGAAATCGAAGTGGCAATCAATAGTGGTAGAATTTCTCTTCGTATGATTATTGTGACACGACCACTACCCCCATTTACTTAGTACTCGTATTGCAATAAAAATTCATAAAATACACAAATTGACACGTATATTCAAAGATTACTATAATAATGCTCCTTAAGAATTCTCGGGTATGTACGTTTCTTCACGATGTGTCCTTTCGCCATCAAGTAGGTGATAATTATTTTTAATACGCACTTAAGTTAAAAAACTGAGAGGTGCATGTCTTAGGTTCGAATAACCTCATACTTCCCGATTAAGACTCAAGTTTCACTATCACAGATTTTTTTTTGTGAAACACTGAAATACTTATTAATGAATTTTGGTTTTAAATCAATATTACAAATAAACGTAATTTAAATTGAGGTTACAATATCAACAATGTTACTACAACATTGTAATTCAGTCCAATTATTTATTTAAATTAAATTTCAATAACAGAGCGATATTAAGCAAATATTAACATTCCCACATGAGAATACAGCGCCTATTGTAGTTTGTATATGAAATAGTTACTCGTGTTTAACATTAAATAACGAATGTTCTCGTATATTCTATTCTCTCTATGTAATATAAGATATTATGTAGAAATCCTTTATACATTAAACATTCAATCAGTCTTATACACTTACTTCACTACTGTTTGCATCTGTATTTTTGTTACACACTTTGAAATCATAGATTAGTAAAGATTACTCACTCCTAACTAGAAAATGTGCCCAGTTTTGAGAATTTAAATACTTGCGTAAAAAAGTTTTGCCACGTCTCCGTGCTAAAATATCCCTAAAATATTTGAAATAATTATTTATTTATTATGTAAATTCATGTAAATTACGCAGTATTAGTTATTTATTCGTAAATTTTCTCTAAAAATGATTTTATTTGTCAAGAATTCAAAAAAAGAACTTACGATAATAAGCCATTTGTGGCTTCATTCAATTTCAAGGCGGCGAAGTATCTTTACTAATCTATGTTTGAAATAGGAAATTAATGAGCGTGTATTCCATCTGGATGGTAAGTGGTCACAGCCGCGCATGGGCATCGGTAAACAACTTGATGCATCAGCACTTCTAAATATTAAGATGATGACATTGGTAGATCCCTAATCTACATATACTCGGTAACATAAAATATCCATGGGCGTCAGTGAACATTTATCATTAAAAGGACTGAACTCTCGTTTGATACTTCTATGTTAACTTAAAAGAAAAGATGGGTAGCAGCATCATTACGATCTATGAAATATCAAGGAGAGAATAATATCCAGAAGTTGATTTCTAAGAAACGACACATGAGAGTTCTAAAACTTTTTTAAGAGTAAATAACGGCTTCAATAATCTTATCTTCTCCCTTCCCTTTTTTTTTTTGTCGAGGGGGAAACCTTCAAAAGGTACCCGACAACGTGGGAGCGACGCCGAGTTATGTGGGATTTTTACTGCACTAAAACCCCCCCGGTGGCCGTCCTCTGCGCTGCGTTGAGGGCTCCGGGATCTCCAAAGGAACGCAACCAGAGTCCTCTTAGCGCGTTGCCCCGTCGGGCTCCGCCCAGGTGAGCTTGACGCTCGCCACACCATCTGGTGTATACGACGGTATGCGACCACACATACCGTCGTCCTTCCCGGGGCCGCTGGCCGGGCGGTTCGAGCTCCCACTCTTGCCGCCCGCAACCCCGGAAGCCCCCTTTTAGTCGCCTCTTACGACAGGCAGGAGATACCGTAGCCCTATTCTAGTCCCGGAACTACAGGGACATCTTCTCCCTTCCCTACACTTAAGCTGAAACTCTAACTATTATATTATTTCAGATTTACTAACTTTATTGTTCTATTTTTTTCAGACCGGACGACCATGGTGAAGTTTGCTCTCGTGGCGTTATTTGGTAAGTTGTGTTATACACTCATTATTCTGAAATAAGTTTATTTAAGTAAGTAAGCGAATCCATAACTATTTGCAATGATAATTATTATGGTCTTTATTTCTTTCATTAATATATCTAGTAATTATATGAACAAAAACCTGATTGCTGAAAATTACTTAACTGATATTACTTCCCCCTAACGAAGTTTAATCAATCCCACAATCTATAAAAGTCCAACCACTTGTATTGTAAAATAAGCATTACGGTGTTAAAATGCAAAGGCATAAAACTAAAAGTTTTTTTGTCGAAACGATAAAAATAATCAACTTTAAAGCTATGACTTAATAAGTTTCGAACGAAAACTCCAACTTATTCTCCTTTGTGAAATTTTGCGAGTAAATATAAGAAAAAACTGAGTAAGTTTGCTCTAGGCAATGTTGATCGGTCCCTGTAGTTCCGGGACTAGAATAGGGCTACGGTATCTCCTGCCTGTCGTAAGAGGCGACTAAAAGGGGGCTTCCGGGGTTGCGGGCGGCACGAGTGGGAGCTCGAACCGCCCGGCCAGCGGCCCCGGGAAGGACGACGGTATGTGTGGTCGCATACCGTCGTATACACCAGATGGTGTGGCGAGCGTCAAGCTCACCTGGGCGGAGCCCGACGGGGCAACGCGCTTAGAGGACTCCGGTTGCGTTCCTTTGGAGATCCCGGAGCCCTCAATGCAGCGCAGAGGACGGCCACCGGGGGGGTTTTAGTGCGGTAAAAATCCCACATAACTCGGCGTCGCTCCCACGTTGCCGGGTACCTTTTGAAGGTTTCCCCCTCGACAAAAAAAAAAAAAAAAAAAAAAAAAAAAAAAAAAAAAAAAAAAAAAAAAAAAAAAAAAAAAAAAAAAAAGGCAATGTTGATCGAGGCACCTTCGCTTCCGAGCACCCGGTTTATTTGCCCTCTTCTAAACAGGAGAAGTCGTACACAAAAGATCTTAAAAATAGTGATATTTACCTCTATAGGCGTTCCAACTCAGCCCTGAACCCGTTTTTAGGAAAGATTCCTGTCCTATTTGAGTTTGGTGACGGGGTCTTGTTGACTGGCAGATAATGCTATATAGCATTAAATCCGCCTTTGTGCCTTTACATTTCTGTTAGGTTCATAAAGAATAAATAAATAAATAAAGCTACAAGTAAAAATGACTGCTACTAGTAAAGTGGTATGTAAAACTTGTACCTCGTAGTTTGTTCCTAATAAAAATAACTTTGGTGAGGTTAGACTATCACAGGAAGATTAACGCGGTTTACCCGTGAACGAATTCCAGCTTCATCTTAGAGGAGAGATCTTAACAGGGGGACCTTAAAGTGGGTTAAAGTGGGTTTAAGGGTTTTAAGCGCAATAGAATTCGAAGGCGTGCCCGAAGTCTTGTCGTTGCCCAGGCAAGTAGTGGAACACCATGGGTAAAATCCCATAGGAGTTTGGAATAACCTTTGTTACAACAGTTACTGAAGAGTATCCATGATAGATCATGATACTCTTCTCCTCCTCCTCACCAAAGTTACTTTTTTACCTAAGAAATAGGTTTCTTAGGTAAAAAAGGCTAGAAGTAAATTGCAGCAAGAACATCAGCTGAACTATTTGTAACATCTAGTTCAAGAAAATACTTATTCTAGTCATTTGCCTAAAGGCAATCTTGATCGAGTTCCTCTCAGCTCGTCGGTAATTGTTAGTCATCTGTAACAAACATATGAAGTGTCTAGATGTGGCAGTGTATCTATTCGAATAAATTGACTCCGCCACCCGCGTGGCGGAGCGGTCACCATACCGGTCTGACGCGCGAAGGGTCCCGGATTCGATCCCCGGCCAGACAGATATCTAAATGATGAATTTAGATTTCTGTTTCTGGGTCTGGGTGTTTGTGTATTTGTCTATGTGTGTGTCCATGGCATCCACGACACAGGGAATCCTAGTGTGGGGCTGTGAGTGTAGAAAGCGTTTATTTTAAGCGTTTATTGATTCGATAAAGTCCCGACTAAGAAAAATGTCTCAGAATGTACCCCACATTCTCATCTTATTTTTGACTTGAAAACGACGACGTGAGATTGACAAAAAAAACATTTCAAGTGTTATAATGCTTTTTTAATTTGTTACCTCCATCAATGTAACACGCTTTTATTTATAAAAAAGGTGTCCGATATAAAAACGCAAATATTTAATTAAATTATTTTTAACTTTTTAGCTCTTTCTTATTAACAAGTAATACAAGCTGGTTTATAAAAGGTATTTTTTCTTTTGATTTTTATAGAAGTAGCAAACGAACATGCATAATTTGATTGTAAGTGGCTATTGTTGCTAATGGAAGTCTGAAATCTACTCCAAATAAGTTTAAATTCCTACCCGAGGTCGTCCCCCGATGGTTTAGTTAGTCCTCAGGGGTAGAAACGTACACCCCGACTCCAACTTTATCTGGGGTTAATTATTATTATTATAATATATCAGTGGCAGTAGCCACTTACCATCAAGCGAGCCGCGAGCTCGTTTCTACTTCTATATTAAAATATGTATTTGAAGTATATTAAAATAAATTGGACACACATATCACATCCAGTTTAGTATGATCCGTGGAGGTTCTATAGTTGGTTTAACGAGACGTCGGGTAAACACCGACGGCAAAGGTTCGACGCTTTGTGCGATTCAATCAAAGCCTTATACTCGGAGTTTTAAAGAGATACCTTTCGAAAAGGAACTTCCTAATTAAAAGTTCTTCGTGCTTTAGTATGAAAGTGAACGGGAGAGTACTCATATAGCGGAATGGTTTCGCTATTTTTCATTTTTGTGTTTTTGTTTGAGGTCAGTTTTTCTTAGATATGAAAATTAACCACAGATTAATTATTTATTCGGATTTAAATAGGTATTTTGAAATGATATCAAAAGATCAAAAAGGCAGGAAGATTCACATAGAAATTTCATTCATAGACAAAGGAGACATGATTTTCAAAATTTACTTATATGATACCAAAACATGAAAAAAATATATTCCTTTTAAAAGGTTTTTATTTCTCAATTTAGAGGATATCGGAAAGAATGAATAGAAAGTTTTATATAGTAAGTATTAAATTTACTTGCGCGAGTATATTTAAACTTACTCCTTTTAAGTAAACAATATTAAATCTATTTATTTAGCTTTTGAGTTCAAGCGCAATTTTCTTCGGTGTGTAAGCATTTGCTTATTTGCCGTATATTTTTACAACCTGTACTCTTACCATAAGTTTTTATGTTTTGAGAAATATTAATGTTTTGGTATTTGTTTACGTATTTACCCATACAATTTCCAATCAGCGCCCCTAGCGGATTGTATCAGAACTATTGTGCCAGTAACGTAACATTAAATGTCAAAATTGACAAAATGGCGCTTTATGTTTTGTCTCTCTTTTTTGTGAACATGTAAGACTTGAGCACTTACTTATTGTTACGTTTACTCAGTCTACTGAAGCAAACGGAATAGAATAATAGATTGAGTAAACGTAACGTAAAATTGTGGGATGTTTTGAAAACTCATGGTAAGGGTACTGCAGGCACGGATTTAGACTGGAAGTAAACTACATTTCCACAACTCTGTTGTTACAGGAACATGACAGTTCAATCATAGCTCACGAATGCCGGTCTATACCAATTACAAAGCGATTTAAATGATTGAGAATTGATTTTGAGAATGTTGGCAACGTTCTGTGATAGATTCGATTAGTCGATAAAGTTAAATAAATACCTATATTATAATAACCTACTTCGATCTGGTTCGACTACGGAGGCACCACCATCGACCTATTACAACGGCAATGTTATGTGCTACTGGGTTCTACTTTGAAAGAGTCCAGCCTTATCCAAGGCGTTCCATTTTAGTCGTTAGTCCTATCTAAATATATGAATCACTACCTATATAATCTTATCAGGGGGTTGATAACGATGTCCGTGGACGGCCATTATATAGGAAAACAATATAAAACAGTATTATAATTATGTTAAACAAGTTTATTAATTAATTTGTCATGAATGCACATTTATATGACGACGACCCGCGTGGCGGAGCGGTCACCATGCCGGTCTGACGTGCAGAGGGTCCCGGGTTCGATCCCCGGCCAGACAGATTTCTAAATGATGAATTTAGATTTCTGTTTCTGGGTCTGGGTGTTTGTGTATTTGTCTCTGTGTGTGTCCATAGCACCCACGATACAGGGAATCCTAGTGTGGGGCTTTGAGTGTAGAAAGCGTTTTATATAAACTTCTTAAAAAAGCAATAAGATGATACATTAATGTCACCACCGTCGTTATATCAACTGTGTCAAAAAAATAATTCCACAAGGAGGGACATGTAAGGGAATTTCATACAAGAGCGTGTGGTTCCGTGACAAATTAGGTTGTCTCTAGGGATCCTGTGTCATTTTCCGCAAAAATGCGCTCACATTATTTGTTCATTTGTCCCGTGCTCACTCCCCGACAGATGTTCCCGTGAAAGTAATGTGTAACGAATTGTGGGACTCATTACACACTCGCATAAATTCATTAACATTACGTTATAAACAAACGTAACCCTATACATTGTGTTTATAGACATGTGTTACACTATACGAAACATTATGTGTTGCAGAATGTAAATAGCGCCACATTTACAATTAGGTTTTAGATCAAAAATACCAGATTTAAATACTTGTAGAGAGTATATTTTTAGGGTTGTCATGATTGATACCCACGGTATCTTCTTTTATCTACACTAATACTGTATGGTAAATATTTATTTGGCCCGAATAAAACTATAAGCTTTTCCTTTTTAGGTTTGTGGTTCCGTGAAAAATTAGGTTGTCTTTATGGATCCTATGTCATTTTCCGCAAAAAATGCGCTCACATTATTTGTTCATTTGTCCCGTGCTCACTCCTCGACAGATGTTCCCGTGAAAGTAATGTGTAACGAATTGTGGGACTCATTACACACTCGCGTAAATTCATTTACATTACGTTATAAATAAAAGTTACCCTATACATTGTGTTTATAGACATGTGTTACAATATACGAAACATTATGTGTTGCAGAATGTAAATAGCGCCACATTTACAATTGGGCTTTAGATCAAAAATACCACATTTAAATACTTGCAGAGAGTATATTTTTAGGGTTGTCATGATTGATACCCACGGTATCTTCTTTTATCTACACTAATACTGTATGGTAAATATTTATTTGGCCCGAATAAAACTATAAGCTTTTCCTTTTTAGGTTTGTGGTTCCGTGAAAAATTAGGTTGTCTTTATGGATCCTATGTCATTTTCCGCAAAAATGCGCTCACATTGTTTGTTCATTTGTCCCGTGCTCACTCCCCGACAGATGTTCCCGTGAAAGTAATGTGTAACGAATTGTGGGACTCATTACACACTCGCGTAAAATCATTTACATTTGCTCGTGCAGTTAGATAATGGAAATTTTTAAAATTTGTTTATAGGCATGTCTTACAATATACGGAATACTAGTTGTTACAGATAAATAGCGCGACATGTATAATTCTGTGATAGACAAACAACAGATAAAATATAATAGATCCCAAACATTACATTTAGATACTTATAGATTTATTTTAGGTTTTTTATTATTGATATTACCCACCCAATTTACTCTTATGTTCCACTTTTGCATGATAAACATATATTTGGCTCGAATATACGTATTTGCTTTCTACTATATTACCCCAATAAGAATAACTCTTGGCCTCAATCTGTAACCTCTGACAGTTATAACCTAGATGTTTTGAATACAAGAGTCATTAGCTATATTCTGGACAAGTGTGTTATATTCTAGAACGTAACTAACTTGTCTTCAGGTGGCATTACTGTCAACTGAAGTTTATATATCTACTAGCTGACCCGGCAAACGTTGTGTTGCCATATAAATAAAAAAAATATTAAGATTGAACAACCCTTATCACTTAGGGGTACGAAAAATAGATAGTAGCCGATTCTCAGACCTACTGAATATGCATATAAAATTTGGTGAAAATCGGTAAAGCCGTTTTGGAGGAGTACGGTAATTAACATTGTGATACGAACATTTTATATATAAGATAATCAAGCCTTAGTAGGACTGTGTATATCTGGTTCAGTATCAAACGAGCATGTAGTTCACCTGATAGTAGATAAGTGGTAACTCCTTTCCGTGGACATTTGCAGCCAAGTCCATATAGAACACGGGTTCTATCTAAAGCTTGTTTCTAAGATGACCACTTCAAATATTAGTAAGTCGGGAAACGGATTTGGTAGGCCTTACTGTTTTATCAAAGGAAAATCTGCAAAATGTACCCGATTATAGAATTACAATAACTTAATACGAGTTTGTTAAATATGGGAAAGTCACTTCTACTTGTAAAGTTAATTACCACAATACTGTCTACCTAAAATAATGAGCAAATTGTTCGTATGATATGTTTAGAAGTCATTACACTCACGTTTAAACTAATTTGCGAGTTCCCACCGCACAAGTTTAGTGCAATGTACGCGATAGACTCAGTTAATTTATCTAATTGCCTTCCCTAATAGGGATGAAAAAGTTAATTGAACAATGAACATATTAAAAGCTGGCATAGTGTTTTGGTATATTTCTTTTATGTTTCTATTTAATCATAATTAGACAATCATGTCTAGTATATTGCATGGAAGAAAATATTATTGATACTTTTATTGTACATAGCCGTTTCAAATTTGGTCTTTCGATTCAAATCTCAGGCACACTCTCCTTTTAAATATGCATATTGCATATCTTGCTAAATAATTCAAAATTATTTATCACTTACTTTTACGGTGGAAATAATCGCGAGGAAACCTATACGCCCGAGACTGAACTGAATTTAAAAAACTGAGCTTTTAAAACAAGGACTCCTGAAGAATACTTAACCTTTTTAACTTACACATAAAACGTAACATTAAATAAATTAATATACAGCAACGATCATACTCATTAAGCTAATCAGATTCGGTCATGGGTATCCCTTGACTCCACTAAAATACGCTACCGAGAAACAAATTTGAAGCAAATTATAAACTATTATTAAGGTGGTAGAACCCTCTGTGGTTCGACTCCGGCGGCACCACCGCCGCACATATTTCTACCTAATAACAGCAGTGTTAGGCGCTGCTGTGTTCCGGTTTGAAGGGTGTGGTAAGGGAGACAGACTTTTACGAGGCGTTCCTCAGTTCCTTAGTCCTCAGGGGTAGCGGCGCATCTGTGCCCGACCTCAGGTAGGAATATCTAATCCTATCTGGGGTTGATTACAGATGTCCATGGGCGGCAGTAGCCACTTACCATCAGGTGGACCGCATGCTCGTCTGCTACTCCAATATTATAAAAAAAAAACCTAGAAACACATTTGAGGTAAACTCAGAATTCCAAGTATTATG
Organism: Epargyreus clarus clarus; assembly: GCA_014595695.2. Lineage (NCBI taxonomy): Eukaryota > Metazoa > Arthropoda > Insecta > Lepidoptera > Hesperiidae > Epargyreus > Epargyreus clarus. Next base: position 762,525 of record JACTTY020000048.1, on the reverse strand, counting down.
ACATGTTTCAAAGTAGCTTGCCCGCTTAAACTAATTTGCGAGTCGCTGCCGCTAAAGTCGTACAGTTTAATAGGTTGGACACATAGACTCAGTTAATTTATCTCACTCAGGACCGTAATTAAACAAACTGAATGAAATTAGTTATGTTGTATTATGTTTTTGAAGTTTTATGTCTTACGGCGCGACGGTATCGGTGAAACGATTGGTGTAGCGTATGAGGTTACGTTACGATAATATTGAAATATCTATTTATACGTAATATACTATGGTATTATATACAGATACGAACAGACACTACACGTAATCATAATATAAAATACAGAAAGTTAACTACAACATGATTGGTACATACCAATCATGTTCTTTCTTTTAATCGTTTCAGGGTGTATAAATTGTCGTAAGCACTTTTTTATTTTTTTATAATAACACATATACATTTAACATTTAAGCCAAATAAGCATACATTCTTATGTTTCGTTGTTTTTGATTTCCTTATTAAAAAAAACTAGCTTCATTGCAAATTTGGAAAGAAAGTTTTATTTTTTAAATTAAATAACTTACATAAAAAATAAGCGTCAATCGGTATTAAAATATCAAAACCTATACAATATCTACCTATGCGCATATTTAAGTTCCAAAAAATAATTTATGTTTGGAATAACATTCCAAAATATAATTCCAATAAAAATACTTGAAAATAATTTTCGCGTTTTCAATAATTTTCGACACGTAGCTACGTGAACCGAAACAATTGAATTCTGTTCAATAGCTTGCGATAAAATTCGAGGTAGTAATTACACCGATATAGAGCATATTAATGAGCCAACATTTGTTGATATTGGCCCAATATTTGAAATTACCAACACGTTCGCGTTTAACATACGATAACATTTATGAAATTATAATTAGTTAAAATTCATAGAATTGTGTGTTGATGACATTTTCATGGTAATGTTTGATATTGATGACGAAATTAATTTAATTTTGTTAACAATTACCGCCTAATTTTCGTGTTATTCGAGCTTTGAAGCATGCACAGGCATGTTTGAGGTATGTTTTAAGGCTGTATAGGTTTTAATAGAATTTTATGACCGACCGAAACTGGTTTTTAGCCGAAAGCGATTTTTTTAAATTCAATAGGGGTACAATAAAATTATTTTTTTAAATAATAAATATAAAAAACATACCATTAAAATAAATATTAAAACATACAGTGCGACAGCGTACTGAAGCTCAAGTGGACAAAGGTCTGTGATGCAATCGAGTGAGTACAGGCGAACACAACTCCAGAGTTCACCAATGTGTTTCGGCTGAGCCGAAAGCCGGCCGACCGAAACCGCTTTTTGGACGAAACTTGTCCGAAACCGTAACTTCAGCTTCGGCTACTTCCTTATGTATTGTGTTGTATCTTTAAACTGTATAATTGTACATAGTGTCGGTACATAAAATAGAGATAAATAAAACAGTAAAATGTCACTTCTAGGGCCAACGTAAGTATAAAGCTCAGTTTAGTCATGTGGACCGTTTAAGTTGATGGGGGGTTGGTTCGGGCCACGCGCACCCTAATGGAAAGATAATAACTGTTTAGTCAAAGCCTTGCTGTATTCCGTACCGCCTAGTATTCGTATTATTTTAGCCTGAAAGTATAGCAATGTTAACAGTTTTATTCTTATTTGTACATTATGTAAAATATGTTTTTGCATTTTCTGTATTAGGACCTTTGTCCTATCACGTGTTTATGCCCGCATGCGTGCCGTTCGCATCCTAATGTTTCATGTGTACTTTTCATATGAAGAAAGCTACATACAACCATTCGAATATCTACGCATATTTGCTCAAAAGCAATAATAAGAGAGTAGAAATAACATAAAAGTAAAATGTCACTTCTAGGGCTGACTTAAGTATGGACTTCCGTTCAGTCATCCGGGCCGTTTAAGTTGATAGGGAGGTTCGGACCACCTCCCTAATGGAAAGATAATAACTGTTTAGTGAAAGCCTTGCTGTATTCCGTGCCTACATTTCTACTATTGTTTCCCGAAATTCAATTATTAACAGCTGTGTTCGTGACAAAACTTTTATTGTTTTCAAAAATATTTTAAACTATTGTTTGTTCCATTTGGGTGATACCACCATATAAGATATGGCTTCTAACAGAGTGTTCAAGTACGAGTACCTTCTAGCTTTAAGTATGTGTATGTGAGGTGTGAACAACTTTTTTATATGATTGAAGTAGTAAAAAAAAATTTGAAATAAATGTTGGTTTAGTACATATTTCTGAAGTCGGCGCTCAATATATTTCGTTGGATAACGAAACAGCGTGTCTAATATGAGTCTCATTAACCTCCTTTTTGAAGTCGGTTAATGAGTTGTATTCCATGTCATGGTTAGTGGTCATGGTTGTCCATGGACATTTGTAACCAACTTCATTATAGAACAAGGATTGTACATGAAGCCGATTGCAGATGTGTTGCCACTCCTGAGCATTAAGGTCTCCTCACACATAAGTTAGTCGGCATCAACAACAACATTTAATCGAAATGAAAGAATTCGTTCCCGTTAAAAATAGGGGTGATACTTTTGTCACATCATCATTATACTTAAGAAAAAACATAGTGAATATTTTAAATTGAATACTTTACCATAGTTGAGTATTTGTATTTCAATCTTATAAAATTCATACATTTACGGGTAAGCTCAGGCCGGTTCAATAAGCGCTCAGATTGGTCGTAACGTGCCGTGAAACGACTATTTTCATACTCTTTTCTAAGCATTACTGTATATAGGAAAAGTGTAGACAATTTTCATATGAAGAAAGCTACATACAACCATTCGAATATCTACGCATATTGGCTCAAAAGCAATAATAAAAAAGTAGAAATAATGTAAAGTCACTTCAGGTGTCAAGTCACAAGTCACACAAGGTGATACACTACACAGAGTTACGCCTGAGAAGCTGGAACACCTCGGAAAAGTATGTGTCCCTTACCACACCCTTCCAAACAAGAACACCGCAGAGCTTACCACTGCCGTTATTAGACAAAAATAGGTGTGGCGTTGGTGCCGCCAGAGTCGAAAAAAAGAGGGTTCTACTTTAATTTCCTTAATTGATACTAATGAAAGACTAAATAAATCGTTAAACGCTAAATATATTCAGACCTGCTTCAAAATACCCACAATAACGGTTAAGTTCACCTCGCTTCATTAAAACATGTAACGCGGTTAACATGCTACAGAATTGCTACGGTATGTCTTAATACTCTTTTATCGTCTTTGTTTTGCATAGTGAGCTTAAAAGAGTATACGTTGTTACGTACGACATGTTTCATTACAAGTCTTATTATACATACATATTAAATTGCATAATTGCAAATTAGTTGGCAATAAATGAAAGCTTAACATTAAGTGTGTTGAAAATTTATTGAAATTGCATTGAAATAACATAACGTCTGTTGGTCCCATTTATATCTACAAACATTGAACGTGTCAGGCACAGGCCGTGGTCATCAACAACCCATTACTGTCCCACTGCTGGGCACGGGTCTCCTCTTATAATGAGAAGGATTAGGCCATAGTCCACTGCGCTGGCCAAGTGCGTATTGGTTCACATCCCTTTGAGTTTTTTTTTATAAATCTCTCAGGTATGCAGCTTTACTCACGATGTTTTCCTTCACCGTTTAGCAAGTGATAATTTATTTTAATACGCACATAACTTTGAAAGATCAGAGGTGCGTGCCTGGCATTTGAACCTCGGACCCTTCAATCGAGAGGCCGAGTTTCATAACCACTAGGCTCACTGCTATCTTTACCACAGGCGGTGGTACTTTTCTTAAAGTATAAGCGTGCCGTAGTCATAAAAATATGGTTCCTTTAATAAGAAACAAAAAAGTATTTAAGCTTTTGTTGTTATTTGTATTACATTTTGATTTAATGTAAGTTAAATTTTATTATCTTTAGTTCTAGAGTTGATTTATTACATTAAATATATTTTAGATAAACTATAAAACAAAGCTTACCATCAAAAACCATACATTCCTCTAGTGTTACATGTGTACATAAACGATACACATTTACAGTAGTAGTAGTGTTAGTAGTGTACATTTTTACTAATTATCAAGTGGCTTGTATGCCTTCTGACAAGGTGTAAAAAAATAAAGTAATTTCATCTTTTTCTTTATCATTTATTTAGTAACATTTGAACTAATATCCAGCTTAAAATCACGTTTTCAATTCATACGTTAATAGGTGTAAGTTCTCTTTGTTCATTAAAGTGTGCGGATTGGTCATTATGCACCGCGGAACGGCTACAATGTCTTCATACTCCATTATGCTAAGCGTTACTGTGTGTAGGAATGCGAGTTGATGATGATTGTTTCTGTGTTTAGAATAAGTGAAAAAATAAAGATTAAAGAAAATGAGAAAGAAAGAATTGCGTATGTTATGTAGTGTATATGTAAGTACACGCAAGAAGATTTTTTAATTCCCTAGAAGGGGTTAGTGACAAATCGTTAATGGAGTAAGTAGTAGTATTTATACCAATTCTAACTATATGTATTGTTTAAATTTACACGTTTGTAAATTGTTAAACTAAATAAAAGGCAAAAATATACTAGAAAAAAGATTAGAGTAAACTCTATATTTTCGTAATCGACTATTAACTTTACAGCTGATAAAAATATATATAATAGACAAAAATAAAAACTCACAAACTTATTGTTTATTAAATTAAAATAATGAATACTTATGAATAATAATTATTAAATATCGACAAGGTATTCAATAAATTGTTAATACGATGACAAATTCCGAACAAGCATAAATTGTTAAATAAATATTAATTACATACGAATAACATTTACATTGTATGTTTTTCGTATAAACAATATTACATATTCGATGAGTAATATTTATGCTAATATATTCCGCGAGAATGATATGAGGGTGACGAGGGGAAGGTCGTGATACCCGCTAATTAAGGAGTTCATTTATAACTGCGCAGATGCCGCCACTTGTTACGTTGGTTTGTTAATTTATTATCTGTTTTTATTGGAAAATATTTCCTATATTTGAAGTAGTCTAGATAGCTTCACTACTCTATATTAAATGTAACTAGATATTTTGTTTATACTTACACGTTAAATTGTTAAATTATTAAAGAACAATTCGCAAGAAATTTGGAGAAATATATTAGAGTTACTGGAAATTTCATAAATTGTTAAAAACTGCTAACTTCAGACGAAAAAAAAATATTTCAAACTTTCAAAATACTAATTCATTGTTATTGAAAAATAACATATTATGTAAATAAATAATAAAATATCGACAATGTACTAGATAAATTGTTAATGCGTTGATAAATTCCGAACAAGCATCAATTGTAAAATAAACATTAATTACATACGAATAACTCGTGCGAATAACATTTACATTGTATGTTTTTCGTATAAACAATATTACGTATTCGATGAGTAATATTTATGCTAATGTATTCTGCGAGAATGATATGAGGGTAACGAGGGGAAGGTCGTGATACCCGCTAATTAAGGAGTTCATTTATAACTGCGCAGATGCCGCCACTTGTTACGTTAGTTTGTTAATTTATTATCTGTTTTTATTGGAAAATATTTCTTGTATTTGAAGTAGGCTAGTTAGCGTAATTGCTCTATATTAAATGTAACAATATGTTTTGTCTATATTTACATGTTATAATGATAAACTATTAAACAAATATTCGCAAGAAATTTCGAGAAAAAAATTAGAGATGCTAAAAGTTTCATAACTTGTTAAAACTATTCACTTCAGACGGAAAAAAATATTTCAAAAATACAAATTCATTGTTATTGAAAAAACATAATATACAAATTAATATTAAAATATCGAAAAGTATCTGATAAATTGTTAATACGTTGATAAATTCTGAACAAGCATCAATTGTAAAATAAATATTAATTACATACGAATAACACGTGCGAATAACATTTACATTGTATGTTTTACGTATAAACAATATTACATATTCGATGCATAGATTAGTAAAGATTACTCAATACTCACTCCTAACAAGAAAATGTACCCAGTTTTGAAAATTGAAATAGTTGCGTAAAAAAGTTTTGGCACGTCTCCGTGCTAAAATGTCCCTAAAATATTTGAAATAATTATATATTTATTATGTAAATTACGCAGTATTAGTTATTTATTCGGAAATTTTCTCTTAAAAATGCTTTTATTTGTCAAGAATTCAAAAAAAGAACTTACTAATAAGCCGTTTGTGGCTTCATTCAATTTCAAGGCGGCGAAGTATCTTTGCTAATCTATGATTCGATGAGTAATATTTATGCTAATATATTCCGCGAGAATGATATGAGGGTAACGAGGGGAAGGTCGTGATACCCGCTAATTAAGGAGTTCATTTATAACTGCGCAGATGCCGCCACTTGTTACGTTGGTTGGTTAATTTATTGTCTGTTTTTATTGGAAAATATTTCTTGTATTTCAAGTTGGCTAATTAGCTTAATTGCTCTATATTAAATGTACCTATATATTTTGTTTATACTTACACGTTAAATTGTTAAATTATTAAATAACATTCGCAAGAAATTTCGAGAAATATATTAGCGTTGCTGGAAATTTTATAACTTGTTAAAAACCGCTAACTTCAGATGAATTAATTTTTTATTTCTCATTGTTATTGAAAAAAAAAAAACATATTATGCAAATAAATAATAAAATATCGAAAAGTATCAGATAAATTGTTAATACGTTGATAAATTCCGAACAAGCATCAATTGTAAAATAAACATTAATTACATACGAATAACTCTTGCGAATAACATTTACATTGTATGCTTTTCGTATAAACAATATTACATATTCGATGAGTCATATTTATGCTAATATATTCCGCGAGAATGATATGAGGGTAACGAGGGGAAGGTCGTGATACCCGCTAATTAAGGAGTTCATTTATAACTGCGCAGATGCCGCCACTTGTTACGTTGGTTTGTTAATTTATTATCTGTTTTTGTTGGAAAATATTTCTTGTATTTGAAGTAGTCTAGATTAGTATTAGTATAGATAGCTTCACTGCTCTATATTAAATGTAACTAGATATTTTGTTTATACTTACACGTTAAATTGTTAAATTATTAAAGAACAATTCGCAAGAAATTTGGAGAAATATATTTGAGTTGCTGAAAGTTTCATAACTTGTTAAAACTATTCACTTCAGACGAAAAAAAAAATATTTCAAACTTTCAAAATACAAATTCATTGTTAGAACAAGCATCAATTGTAAAATAAATATTAACTACATACAAATAACTCGTGCGAATAACATTTACATTGTATGTTTTACGTATAAACAATATTACATATTCGATGCATAGATTAGTAAAGATTACTCACTCCTAACAAGAAAATGTACCCAGTTTTGAAAATTGAAATAGTTGCGTAAAAAAGTTTTGCCACGTCACCGTGCTAAAATGTCCCTAAAATATTTGAAATAATTATTTATTTATTATGTAAATTACGCAGTATTAGTTATTTATTCGGAAATTTTCTCTTAAAAATGGTTTTATTTGTCAAGAATTCAAAAAAAAAACTTACTAATAAGCCGTTTGTGGCTTCATTCAATTTCAAGGCGGCGAAGTATCTTTACTAATCTATGATTCGATGAGTAATATTTATGCTAATATATTCCGCAAGAATGATATGAGGGTGACGAGGGGAAGGTCATGATACCCGCTAATTAAGGAGTTCATTTATAACTGCGCAGATGCCGCCACTTGTTACGTTGGTTTGTTAATTTATTATCTGTCGTTATTAGAAAATATTCCGTATATTTATTAGAAGTAGGCTAGTTAGCTTCACTACTCTATATTCTATTCATTAATAGTAAGTGGGTTTACTCAGTTTATGATCATATCGAACTAAATTCTTATTATAAAAAGCATAGATTAGTAAAGATACTTCGCCGCCCTGAAATTGAATGAAGCAAAGAAACGGCTTATTAGTAAGTTCTTTTTTTAATTCTTGACATATAAAAACATTTTTAGAGAAAATTTACGAATAAATAACTAATACTGCGTAATTTACATAATAAATTAATAATTATTTCAAATATTTTAGGGACATTTTAGCACGGAGACATGGTAAAACTTTTTTACGCAACTATTTCAATTCTCAAAACTGGGTACATTTTCTTGTTAGGAGTGAGTAATCTTTACTAATCTATGATAAAAAGAAACATTTTTGAAAGATTCAAAGGTAGGACCAGTATGGTTATGTTATCATCGAGGAGGTACCACTGCCTCATCTTTTTACCCTAAGCAGTTCTTGCGTTTCGGTATAAGTAGTTGTGGATGCTGACTGTCTTATATATGAGGTGATCATCTCAGTCTTCAAAATTATCTTTAAATCTTTTTTTTTATTAGGGCGAGCGAAGCGAGTCCTCTATAATTCGAAAATCTTGCAAGCTTTCCATCCCTTTTTAGAAAAAACTACAGGGCTTATAAATTTGAAACTTAACATAGTTACTTAAGGTCATGTCTAGATTGAACCAACACGATTGAAATAAGGTTTTGTACTCAAAAAAAAACACTTTTTTAACAAATTTAAATTTAGTGTAACATTGATGGCTGTATGACTTGGATTATTTTTGTTTAAATAATGGCAGAATAAAAAAAACGTCATGATGAATGCAGACATTTATGACATAATTATGTCAATCAAAAATATGAAAATGCTAACGTGGCAGCGTTTCACCGGGGTTTCACCGGTGTATTTTAAAAGCGTTTTGTTTCAAGTTTTTCTTTGTTTTATAATATAGGAGTAGCCGACGAGCATACAGTCCATATGGTGGTAAGTGGCTACTGCCGCCCATGGACATCTGTAATTAACAGAGGTCGGCCACAGAAGCGCCGCTCCCCTGAGGACTAAACTGGAACGTCTCAGATAAGTTTTTTTTTTAATAATATATGAGTAGTAGACGAGCATGCAGTCCACCTGTAGTAAGTGGCTACAGCCGTCCATGGACATCTGCAATCAAACCCAGATAGGATTACATATTCCTACCTGAGGTCGGCCACAGATGCGCCGTTATCCCTGGACTAAACTGGACTAAGCTGGAACGCCTCGAAAAACCATGTTTCCTTTACCACACTTTTCGAACCAGAACACAGCGCTGCTGTTATGAAGCAGAACTAGGTGTGGCGGTGGTGCCGCCGGAGTCGAACCACATAGGGTTCTACCATTTTACTATTAATTACTATTAATCCATTCATATAAAATTTACGTATCATCTTATGGTAGGTACATCAGTATAGCTCTGACAACTAAGTATAGTATAGCCATATCTTTATGAATTGTATTCTCCAGGTTACACTGGTGTACTTATAGACTGTAATACTGTAAAGTTTCATTCAAATCCGATTAATATAAGGCACAAACATCCATCCATACTCACAATTTTTCGCACACATTATTCTACTTATTATAGTATTTTTCAAAGTGATTTTTTTATTCGAAACACTTCATTTAAAATAAAATGCTGCTCAGTATTAAAAAAAAAGACATTTGCTAAATATTGAATAAAACGCAGGACGTAATGTTTACACTTAGAAAAATATTAGGTCGCTCAAATTAATGTTTGTAAGTTGCTGTTCTGTTGATTTCTCGTCACTCGCAGCCAGTTGCTCCCTTAGTAATACTATAACCAAAATTCATTATTTTTGTCATTCAAAACTTTTATTTGCAGTCACTCGTTTAAATACTGCCCGTTTAGAATCCATCCGCAAATTTCATTTCCATCGTCAAAAAATACTTTGTTTGTGACAAAAAGCCCAGTGACAAATTTACAATTTAGCGACTATCACATTGTGTTTTACGGAAATTCGTTCCTGTATTGTATAGAATTGGTTATGTTAGGTAGAAACATAAAAGAAAATACAAAACTAATTGAGCAGGCCACACACATAATTCATTAATTTAATTCATAAATTTAATAGTTAATTTAACAATTGATAAAAATGTTATTTAATAGAATTAATTAGTAGCTCATTCGCAGCTTTACGGAATGTATCCCTCGGAGCTTTAGAAAATTAAAGAAGTCGTGGTGAATTCAACATTCACTGATAAATGACCCAAATCGACATGAAGAGAATAATAAAGGTCATTCACCATCTTGTTAATTGGTAACAGACCCCAGATTAGCTTATAATGTACTGCGTTTCAGACATCCACAATAGCTTATACCTATATATACTTAATAGTACATTACAATACGAGGACGAAAAATTTTTTTCTGACAAGTGTGAGTTTGCAGGCCGAGCCGCAGGCGAGGACTGCAATCACACGAGTCAGAAAAACATTTTTCGTCCGCGTGTTGTATAAAATTTTATATTACGGGGTCGGAAATGGGGGTTTTGCGCACGCGAAGCGTGCGTAAAACGTCCATTTACGCACGCCGTGATATAAAAAATATTTTTTGCAAATCAGACGCAATAATTTTATAAGTATGGCGGAGTTTAAATTCAAGAGTAAAAAGATACCAAGGATAAATCGCAAAAAAATTACAATCCCAAAAAATGGATCTAATATAAGTTATCCACCACAAGCATTTAAAGTGGTTCTGGTTCTGGATCAAATGTAGCTTTGCTCTTCATAGGTCTTCTGACGAAAGGTAGATTTAATAATTTATTGTTAATTAATAAGTGACCACATCATGCTTGATATAGGATCTTAAACTGAATATACAATTCACGATACGCGAGCCCTTATAAAGCTGCGCTTTTTGCTAGTAATATAGGAGTAGCAGACGAGCATGCAGTCCACCTGATGGTAAGTGTTTACGCCGCCCATGGACATCTGTAATTAACCCCAGATAGAATTAGATATTCCTACCTGAGGTCGGCTACAGGTGCGCCGCTAAGCTGGAACGCCTCGTAAAAGAATGTCTCCCTTACCACACCCTTCAAATCAGAACACAGGAGCCCTTAACGCTGCTGTTATAAGGCAGAAATAGGTGTGGCGGTGGTGCCGCCGGAGTCGAACCACAAAGGGTTCTACCACCTTCAGCCACCAGTCTATGATGGGTTTCAGTCGGATTCTCTGTTTTATATGGAGTTAGTTACAAATGTCTTTGGGTGGCAGTAACTACTCACCATCAAGTGGACCTCATTCTCTTTTCCTTCTTCAATCTAATAAAAAAGATAATTGTTACAACCATTAAAAGCAAAGTATTCTTCAGCACATTTTTTTTGAATTAATAGTTGAAATGTTCATGTAATTGCGAATCCCGTTGCCAAGTACTTGTTCAATTATAAAATCTCCGATCCACCGACCGTTTAAGCAATTGAAACGTTTTACCGGAGCCCTTTAGTCACCGCGAGGATGCTCCAAATAAGTACAATCAAAGGCCCCGCTTTTAATAATAATACTTTTACTTCAATCCGACCGTCTGAGAGCGATCTTCAAATCGGAGCAAAGCTTAATGCGTTTTGCGGATTGGTGAACCGGAATTGTTTTGTGCCTATATAATTTTTAGGCAACAATTTAGGTATTTTCGTTTCTGGCTTAGTTTAAAAACAGACGCTTCTTATTCCGGAGTATATGGTAGAACTAGTTAAGTATAAAAGTTCATTTACTTTAACAGCCACTGAACGTGCCAGGCACGGCCCGTAGCAGACGAAATATTTTTTTATACAATTACTTCAAGCGAGACTTACTTTTCTGACGCATTCCAACTTATCCAGGGGTAGCAACGTATGTTTAGTCGACCTCAGGTGGGAATCTTATCGTATCTAGAGTTGATTACAGTTGTCCCGCAGTGTCCAATTTCCATTTGGTAGACTTTATGCTCGTTGGCTACTTGTATATTATAAAAAAATATTCATCATCAATCATCATTAACAACCCATTATTGTCCCAGTATAAAGTTCAAATATTAGTAATCGTTAAAAATATGAATAAGTAAAAAATACTATATTAAGATATATCGTTAAGCGATATATTTAACATGGTTTTTCTTATTTCATTCATTATCTATGTATATACAAGGCCGTAATAGTTAGGTTAATGATACTCAATTATTACACGTATTTCACTAAGCGCTCAATATTATCAAATTAGTTACTAAGTATATTCCCTTTTAATCTTTTGGGAACGTCCAGTCATCCGTTACATTATTTCTAAAATTAGCCAACACATAGTAATTTATAGATGTTTATGTATTATAACTCTACTTCACACCCTTTAATCCCCTATAACACAGCGCTTTACACTGCAGTCTTATGACAGAAATTAGTTGAACTACGAAGAGTTATTTTTTGATGACGAGGAAATCTTCAAAAGGTATCCGACGCCGTGGGAGCAGACACATCACAACCCCGAAAGCCCCTTTTAGTTATCTCTTACGACAGGCAGAGGATACCGTAGCCCTATTCTCGTCCCGAAACTACAGGGGCAAGCTACGAAGGGTTCTTCTACCTTAAAGTATACAGATGAATGTAACAATATAACTAAAAGGTTTTCTACTTAAATATACTACCTTATACAAAACAGGTACTTCAGTAATAGATTACTTGCTGTCGTCGTGGGAGCTTACAGGAATTCTCGCGGTGGAAATGATTACCGCACATTCCGTTTAGCAAAATACAAATGAAATTTGCTCTGAAGCAGAAAATGTTGAGGGAATCTAATTCCAACATATAATAAAAAGAGGTGATAAAATTCTTCGTGTTTTGATTGCGCCATCACTGTCACATTTATATCTGTTCTTAAAGCACTGTTGTAAGGCCGCGAATAAATACGAACATACGTAACGATGAAGTAAACTGAATTATATTTTTAAAACATATTTTAGGTTGGTTAAGGTGGTGGTGGTGGTGGTGGTGGTGTATGTATGACCGAATTATTTAATTCATATTTAGAGTTAATTATAGATGTTCATGGGTGGCAGTAATCCTATCATAAAAAATAGATGGATTGCATTCATTTAGGTATTTTTTCCTACTATATTTTCCTATTCATCTTTATTTTTGATTATTTATTTGTCTTTATAATTGTTTGTATGACACCAACATTCGTTCTTGTTTTTGTAGAAGAATAAAAATTGACACAAACGATCCTAGGTAATCGGATAACATACCTAAATCTTCTTTTCAACATGTTGAATAGAACTAAAGACGAGACGAGATCCTTTATATTATGTGTTACTATGAAATAAATAATCTTTTTATGAGCTTACTAAAGTAAACAGACAACTTCTTTCACGAGGAAAAATACGACTAACCACACAACAGGTAATACATTACTGTCGCCCTGAGTTGTGGGAGCTTAGAAAAAGTCACACGGTAACAATGATTACCTACCGCTTTTTCCGTTTAGCAAAACCTCTGAGGCGGATAGTAGCGAAAAGGAATCAAATTTACGGGTGGAATGGAAGTAAGAGCCAAACGACATTAAGGAAAATGGGAAACAAACTAAGAAATAACAGGAAATATATTATTCGTTCGTAGCGTAGATTAAATGTAAAATAATAATAGTAATAATAGACATTTATTTTGTTTTAAGTCGAAAAGATTTTCGTCAGATTGGATTTTAAGTATTAACTTCAATTTATACGTTTTCTTCGTAATATGCGTGACATAACACGAATAGCTTTATACTGTTACTAAATAAGAAAAGTATTATAATTATATAATGCGTCATTTACGGAAACAAAAAAATAGCTAAAGATAATCCCGTCTCATCAGTGTCGTAGATTAACACATTCAAATAACACCACACTTAGAACCGTAGTCGTTGTATAAACGAATTTAGTCGTGCGGTAATGATTACCGCGCGTTCCGTTTAGCAAAACAAAATTTGCTCTCAAACGGAACGTTCCGAGGGAATCCAATTTGCGCGCCCAATAAAAGAACGAGTTGCATGAGGAAATTTGTCACATTTACCCATTTACGGGCCACGTATAGGGGATACGTGGAGGAGCCATGCGTATTAGAGGAAATAAGAAGGCACACACATTTATGTATGCGCATACAGAACTGGTGTTGTAACCTTGTAACACATCTCATGTTTGTGTGAAAAGTTTCAAATAAGTTACAAATAAGTTGCATTAGTTTTTAACCTATTCTCGTCACACTGATGACACTTCTTTACTTGATTGGTCTTCTGGTAGAATGAATAGGGTTTAAGCTGTAGTCCATTATGCTGGCCAAGTGCGAATTCGAAGATTTTACATATCTTTTAGATTTAATTCTATAGAACTTACAATTGTGTCAGTTTCCTTGATAAAAAATTTCGTTGATTAATTTATAATATGCACTAAACTTCAGATCAGAAAAGTCAGAATTGCGTGCCTGGGATTTAAACTCGAGTCCTCAGATTGAATTTCAATCGATTACTAACTTTTAAAAACTTTTTAAAAAACTGACAAGTTTCGTCACGATTTTTCTTAACTTTAAAGCAAGTTATAATTAAGTAGAAATATATACCTACATAACTTCGACAAATCACACGCCTGAGACTGAAACCTTCAGTTTTCAGACTGAGAACCTGAATTTCACTCAAAACTCCAAATGATGTTTTTAAAGCAACGACACTGTTTATTTAAACATGTCTCGTTTCATCCCAAAAATGAAAAAAAAAGACAAATATGCTACACGTGTGTTATTTTCATTCCTTTGTCATTTGGGCTTTGCCCCAGAGAATGTAAAGCACCTTACTGACCTGAAAGAAAAACTCAAGGCTAGGGAAGTACCTACTTGAATAAATGATGCCCTCTAAACATACTGTACATGTCGCAGGATCTCAGCTCAGACCCTTACTTTTTAGGGTTCCGTACCTAAAAAACAAAAAAGTACTTCGTAGGATGTCTTTGGTTACTATTTTTGCTCTTCTGTCCGTATGTCTGACTGTTAATATAATTTTTATTAAGAATGCATATTTTAAGTATCAAGAGGAATCTCAGATATCAAGTTGATATTGCAAAGTACTCGGGCCTATGGACTTTTTCAGCCGTGAAAAAATCAAACTTAAGCCAATGCAATCAAATAATTATATGATCGTTTATGTTGAAAATGTTGGCATATTTCGATTTCATAAAACAATAAAAAACTATAACTATAACTTCCCATTGACCGAAAATCAAGAAAATTGACGAGAAGTTATAAATTATGGTACATATAAAGGAAACGCACTAAAACAGTAAATTAATATGTTGAACAAAAAATACGAGTATCATAACAAAAAGATGAAATGTTACAAACTAATCACCGAATCGTATGGCAAAATTAGGTTTCTCCTACGAGCTTCTACGGAATCCTCGCTGCATGAATCTATTTCGCACTTGACCGGTTTTATTTCATATCTAAATGAGCGGACGGTAGAAATACAAGAAAAACAAAATTATTATTCCCCGTCCCTCGGGAGTGATAAGCAGGTTACCTGTCGAAAGCCTTCAACCTTTATTCATTTGAAATTGTAACTCTAAGAAAGGTCCATACATTATTGATGAGAGAGAAACTTTTATTACTTGTTGGCGCTCTTCAGCAACATGTTTTTGTTGACGTGCTTGAGTTACCGTTTGGCTATGGACTTGGGCGTAGCGACGAGCAACGCGTAAAGCGTAGCGATTTTTGGACGCCCTTTATTTTTCCAGAGTATCGCTGTTTCCTGTGGCTTGTCTGCGTGGCCACGAAATCGGACTTAGACTCTATGTGTGGAACAACATAATCGAAATTTCTTCACCCATTCTTGTACTTCTATTTGTACTCAAAAAATATATCTTGATTTTTTTTTTTAATTTATGGTGGGATTTTTCGCTGAGCGAACACATCATCCCGTACAAACAGACTATAAAGCAATATATTCATCCCATAACATTGTATAATACGAGTATTTACTTTTAAAAGATTTTAAATTGCGTACATACGGAGTTTCTTTCGCCACTTCCTCTCCATAACAAACCACTTTCCAAAGCGGTAGTAGTTTGTTGATGTTGGAAAAAAAACCTATATGAATATATACCTTGATTGTTAGCAGTGGCATATTTTTTCACTAACTCACTAAATTTCCTTGCATACGGAGTAAACAAAGAGCGATATAGTCTCTTTGTTTACTTCGAACCTCTCCTCAAATACAAAATATGTATGTTACAAAATATGCTGCTTTTGAGCGTATACAGATAATAGAGCTAGCGCCACTTTTAAATACGACCCTCCGTTGACGACTTCAAAAACGATCTTACGTACGTGGTATAATTGTCACGGCGCTTGTAGCTTGTCGCGTCGCTTGTAGCTCGTCGCGTCGTTTGTAGCTTGTCGCATCGCTTGTAGCTCGTCGCATCGCTTGTAGCTTGTCGCGTCGCTTGTAGCTCGTCGCGTCGCTTGTAGCTCGTCGCGTCGCTTGTCGCTGTCGCCTCAGTCTATGGCGGAGTGCTTAAGCTTGTAGCCCCGCTCTTAGCTGTCGCTTGTCGCGGTAAGTCTGCGGCGGTGTTGTACGGTTGCTTTGAACAAATGTTTGTGAAAGATTTTCTTATTATAAAATTTTGCAATACTTCGGAAGCTGTTATATGAAATAGCACTTGAATTGAACGGTGTGAGTTAATGGCATTGCTTTCTGTGTGGGTTTTTGAGTTTAGACCATTATAGAATTTCGTTTAGTTTATCTTTTATAAGTTTGAAGTAGGAAATGAGCATGCAGTCCACTTGATGCTATGTGGTCTACGCTACCCGTGGACATTTGACAAAAGGGTTCTATTGAAGCCAATCACAGATGAATAAGAACTGCTTAGAACTAATATCGTCACCTCATATGTAGTAAATCACCCGCCATATACACTCTTTCACCGGAACTTATATTTGTAGGTTGGAAGGTGGCAGAACCCTTTGTTGTTCGACTCCAGGGGCGCCACAACCACACCTACGACTATAATTAGTGGTAGTTGTTTAAAGAAATTAAATATGTGTCCAACTTTATAACTTAGCATCTTACAAGTTGCGTGTGCGTACGAGTATTGTTTAAGAGTCCCGTAGCGCCGCGCGCTTCCTGCAACGTCTAAACTCCATCCGGCAAATGTAGCAAGAACGAATCGTATGTCTTTTTTCAAGCCGTGATGTAAACAGATGACCGCGGGTTCAAAGCTCTCGTTTCCGCGAGGGGCGGGGGAAACAAAAGATGCTCGTTTCCTCCCCCGCTCCGACGCAGAGGTCGGGGGGAGAGGTACAATGGAGGCATTGTTTGTGCCCGGTGACAGGAAAAACTCCGACCTCCGTGTTTCTGTGAATTTTTTATTTTTCTCTATTCATTCTTTCCGAGCTTTTTTCTTATTCTCGGTAAGCTCCTTTGACTATGTCACGGGGAAATCAAAGTCGTTTGTTGAGTTCTCGCTGAAAGATTCCTCGATTGTAAATAGGATTCCACAGACGCGACATTTACGCGTTAACGCCTCCGAACGTTTTGTACCCTTAGTATGAGTTTTTACAAAAATGACTGTTTATATTTGTTTACGTATTTGCCCATACGTTTCCAATCAGCGCTCCTAGCGGACTGTTAGGAAATGTATTGGAGATACGTAAACAAATACAAAACAGTCATTTTTGTAAAAACGTAAGAACTCATACTAAGGGTAATGATATTTGTGTACCCCTACGTTGTATAAGGTTTATCATTTATTTAGAACATAGGTAGGATCCTTCGCAATTTGACTCTTCGTCGCCTTTATAATAATAGAAATACGCGCTGCTGTGTTTTGGTGCGAAAATTTCTCACCACAACTTTCAAATTATGCTTTCTTCTTAACGTCTATTTATACAGAAACTTACTATTTAAACAGAAAAGCGAAACTCGCTACGTACATTCAAACAAAAACAACGAAAACAACTACTTCGCCAAAATATATGAAATTGAATACGTCGCGACGCCGATCGCTACACAAAATGTCATTCGCACAACCGAAAATGTGGTGGACGATTACATACAATACGTATACCAGACATCCATTAGGAGCCGCAAACCTTTTAAGCCTGTTTATCCACTTCTAACCCACATTCAATACTCAGACTGGCCTTTTATTTACTTTCACACAACTTGAAAGGATAGAAAGTATAATTATAAGGTCGTAGAACCGTAGAGACACTATTTCTGCCTAATAACAGCAGTGTTAAGTGGTCGGTTTGAAAGGTGTGATAAGGGAGTCAAACTTATCCGAAGCGTTCTGACTTAGTCGAAGTTATCAAGGGTTAACAATGTACCTGTGGCGGACCTCTTATCTAATCTGGGGTTGATTACAGATATTATCGGGAGTAGCCACTTACTATCAAGTGAACTGAACAGTTTGTTACTTCAATGTTGTAGAAGTAGTTGTTACAAATACTTTTCAGCGTATTTATCCACTTCTTACCCACTCAATACTCGTCTTCTATTTACTCTGACGCAACTTCAAAGTATAGAACGCTCACGTTCTTAATTAAAGATATCAGTGATGGTAAACAAAGCGGAATCGTACTAAGCATCGATATAGCCAAGATCCACAGTAATGTGTAGCGAATGGTCCGGTTTGATAAGGAAAAACGGGTAAATAAGGAATCGTGCGGCCCGGAAGGGTCAGGCGGGGAGTTGGGGAGGCTGCTTCCGCCGGATATACAGCCGTCCGCCGGCTTAGCCAGTGTATTTCATCGCCGTGGGCTGGTTGCTTCTCAACGCAATTTTATACACATTGAAATTTCAACCTCAAGAAGTACCATATAACTAAGTAATATTATAAACGTGAAGTGACTTTATTTGTTTGGAAATACCATATAAGTATATCCTAAGTAATATTATAAATGCGAAGTTTATTGCTTGCTACGCTTACACGCCTTAACAACGCATTATCAAGGGTCCATAAAAGGACAGCATCATCATCATCAACACATACCTGTCCCACTGCGGGGCACGGGTCTCCTCTCATAATGAGAAGGATTAGGCCATAGCCCACCGCGCTGGCCAAGTGCGTGTTGGTAGACTTCACATACATTTGAGATTTTTTTTTATAAATCTCTCATGTATGCAGGTTTCCTCACGATGTTTTCCTTCACCGTTTAGCGAGTGATAATTAATTTCTAATAAAAGGATATAGGGTAGTATTATTCCGAAAAAAGTATGCGTAATCTACACCAAATATGATTAGACTGCTGTCTGAGGGCGGCCACAGATACGTTGCTACCCCTAAATTAGAACACCTCGTATAAGTCGTGGTGAGAAATTTTCGCACCAAAACACAGCAGCGCAAATTCTATTATTATAGAGCAGATATAGGGTCAAACCGCGAAGGATCCCACCACCTACGTTCTTAATAAATAATAAACCTTATACGACGTAGGAAACGATATCAAAGTTAAGTAAAATAGAGCTAGTGATAGTTGGTAGGTATATAAGTTGGTAAGAATCAAACAGTTTACCTTTTTCTCTTTTATGTCTAAACATGTCTTTATTGTTAGCCATTGACGAGCTTTGGTGTAAATAATAAAGAATCCTTATTTTTTAAAAAACAAAAGACATAGATTTTAAAGATCAAAGAGTTATAAATAATTTAATTAAAACGTAAAGTTCAACGTTTAATTAACCGGCGGTAATGTAATATTTATTAAGTAGCTAACTCATTAGACGTATAGATAAATGTTTAGTTCATTAGCATTTTCCTTCATGACTAATACTTAGTTTTGTATGGAGAATGATATCAAATAGAAAAATAATAAAAGTAGTTTTATAAATCGCGGTATAAGAGTCAGATGAACGTATGTACAAAAAATCAAAAATGGTTTCTTCTTCACAAAACGGTCCACAATGTAGTCTTTTATGAAATGGCAAAACGACGTAACGCTATATTAAATATTTTTATTTCAACTATTGTATATTATCTCTATTAATAATCTGGTAAAGTTTGAAGTGACGAATTTTCACACTATTTTTGCTCTCCTGTAAAATTGACAAAATGTAGATACGTTCATCTGACTCTTACACCGCGAAATGTGATAAGACACCCAAGAGAGGGATACTCATATTTATAAATTGAATACCAAAAAGAAACAATTTCAATACCCTATTCTATATTAAAAGTTAACGAGGCTTCACGTGCATTAAGCCACTAAATCGTAGCACTTGAAGTATGGAATTCTTTTCAGCTTTTGTGGCTGAAACATGTGTAAGGGCTTTCAGTTTTTACGTCGCTAATGGTGTCGATGGAGGCCCGCTTTACTTCCAATTAACGTCTGAACGTTGAGGGCAAAGTTAGCTTTAGGCTGTGTTCACATGTGGCAGTTTAATAAAATCTAATTTATTTCGAATCTTCTATAAAATTTAAAATGTTATAGTAATTATTCAGAAGAAAGAATAAGCTAAGTGACGATGAAATGGTAAATGATATATATTATGTAATCATTGACAATCTTAAATTATACTATCCCATTATTTTTCATGTAGTTACTATATAATTTTGAAGAAGAAAAGAAATGTTAATGAAATAAATGATATCAGTCAATAAGAAATGTAAAACACGAACAGTTCCTACGGGCGATCGTCGCCGACATTCGCTGGATTTGGGCGCTGGTCGTTTCCGGTTGCTGGCGATGGATCACTACAATCGGTGTGGCTCGTCGGCGATGGTCATCAACTATTGTCACCTGGCTCAGTAACCCTCGGCGGTGGTAGCCGCGCGGATTTTCGCTAGTGTATTCGCTCCCTAAATTCTAATTTAATATATTTTGCCAGTGTGCAAGCAACCTTAGATTCAAAAGAGATATCAGTAAAAACTTCATAATTTAAACCATGATCTCCATTTCTTACTATCTCGATTGAAACGATATCTAGTTGATTAAAACGGTTTGTTTATTCAGTTGTCTCAATTTACAATTGTACCTAGTTAGGAACCTTTATTAGTTAGTAAAACATTAGGGAATTATATAATAACGTTCGTAGATTCAACCTTTAATGCCAATTTATATGAATTGCAAATAAATACAAATTTATCAGTAGGCACAGCAATAATACTGACTATGTATTTTATATATAACTAGTTTTTTCCCGCGGCTTCGCCCGCGTTTAAAAGAAAATAATATAACATACTAACATACATAAAACAGAAAATTTGTGCCTTCAACTTTGCTAAAGATCATCACTTGATCAAATGCATAGTTTACGATTCAATCCTTACTAATATAGATTAAAATAATCGATGTTTTGAGTCCAAAACATCAATTCTCCGATTAATCGATCTTAGATCGCCATTCCTAATTTCCGTAGGATTTACGGGATAAAAACTCCTATGTCCTATGTCCTCTCTCGGGTCTCAGACTATCTTTGTACAAAATTTCATTAAAATCGGTTCAATGGTTTGGGCGTGAAGAAGAGACAACCAGACAGACAGACAGACAGAGTTACTTTCGTATTTATAATATTAGTAAAGATTTATCAGTAGACACAACAAATAATACAACTACGTAACATCAAAGATTTTGCGAAATACATTCATAATGTATTAACAAAATATCGCATCTTCAAACATCGCGAAAATGGAGGCTATTCCGTATTCGTATTGAAGTCCGTACTTTTATAATACCTGTAAGCAAGAATATGTTTAGTAGCCGTCATATCCCACCCTCCACCCTCTCCCGATTTCCAATGGATTCCCCATTCGTTTTTTCGCTCCTTGTCCCCACTCAGGCGTAACATGTTATGTAGGTGTTTGTAATACAATTTGCTTTATAAATACTCCTTACGGATCGATGAGTGCGAGATTGATGTGTGAACGTGAATATAAATCTTGGATGTCGTTAAGTGTTTCGCTCGTAAATAAGTATGCAAATATGTACGTACGAGTTGCGATTTTCGGAATATATTTTACTGTAGGCGTACAGTTTGAACGTTCGTGATAATTTCGATTTTAAATGAAATATAATCGACAAGAGCGCGTTACTACGGGGAGCGGTTTGGAATGTCTATTCTCGAAGTCGGATTTGTATTAGCAATTGATTATCATGGTTTAACAGCAATGCTGCTAATTATCTGCTGTTTGAAAGTCATGACGGTTTCATAGGCACACTTTTACACACCTAGACTTTACACAGAAATCTATCTATTCGCTGTATAATCGAGCTGTAGAGAAAAAAATAGTTATTGTTTTCCCAATGACGCTCGATTATAACTAACTACACATCTGGCATAATGTAATGATGTAAACGATCTGGGAAGGATTTGCCGCTGTCGTAAAGTAAATGGTCATGACGACAATACAAATGGCGTGTTAAGCCCTACATATTTTTCAACGAATCGTGTAAGATTGTTAAATCCGTGCGAATATCATATGAATAGACCTTTATATGTCTACATTTTTGTACATATTATCAGGAGGCACGGCAGTGCCTCCGCCAAGTCGAGCCAAAAAAAGCGGCACGGCCGTAGCATTCTTTTCTCGATTACAGTTTTCAGTTCAATATTTTCAGATTTATTATGTTCGAACTAAAACTAATGTCGTATCCTTGTAAGCAAACAATTTCCGTTGACTGCCGCATAGTTACGATTTTTGCAATATTTATGAAGGCGGATAAACATAATAATCATTCTCTCTAAGGGCCACAGCAGACATGCTACTATTAACGTTGGCCCTCGACGATTTTGTTTCTTTTCGGAAGCTCGATGCTGCGGTCAAAATCTACACACTGCACACATATGAGTACCGTTCGAAGGTATCTTTGTATGATCAATGCAGGAATTCCTCGCAAAAAACCCTGATGTAGCAAAAATGCAGTCGCTAAAACGCGTATTTTAGATACCGAAATAAACGTAAACATCTTTAAAACGTGATGTAGCACTGATGCAATCACCAAAACGCGAATCGCCGCTAAAAGTAGCCCGCCTGCTAAGACCTTAAAGGTATATTTGCTAAAACATTTGACTGCTATATCTGAAAGCATTTATAAAATGGGAACCCATATTACATTCCTTAGAAATATATGACTGGGAAGCAATATCTGGTAAACTTTGCCGTTTCCTGTACGCGGAAATCGATTTCTGATTTCGTACTTTATTATATGGAAAATGGATGCTTCCGCTGGATATACGGGTACCAGCGAGACGTTTTATATTGGAATTTCCTTTCAACTTGTGTGTTTTATAATATAGAAGTAGTAAATAATTTAGTCATTGACAGTTAGTAGTCATTGTTACTTAGGATCATCTGTAATCAACTCCAAACAGGATTGGAATGTTACTAGAAGTCGGCTACAGTTGCGTTGCTACCCTTTAGAATTAAGAATGCTTCGTGTAAGCATCCTTTTTACCAACCAGAACTTGCCTTCACTGCGTAGCAGGTAGCGCGTTAGTTATCCGTACCCTTACCAGGAGTTTTACGTTTCGACAAATATGACTGTTTTGGTAGGTATTTGTTTACTTATGGGCCAATACGATTTCCTAGTTCTGACACAATCCGCTAGGGGCGCTGATTGGAATTTGTATGGGCAAATACGTAAACAAATATCAAAACAGTCATATTTGTCGAAACGTAAAAACTCATGGTAAGGGTACTGGAGATATCTAGAGCCCACGAAGCATTCCACGAAATTGAAAAACTGTTTGCACCAATTAGCGCAAAATGTACGAACGACGACTTGTCTACGCTTACTGTGTGTAGAGGTTCCATCTCATGCCCACGTCAATAATTGGAGTTGTTCATGTTTTTTGTTTCAGCGGTGCTCACCCTGGGGCCGCATTGTTCGTGCTTCCGATGCATGCACCCGCCACCTCCCACGCCTTCGCCCGACAAAAAACGGTTCGTATTTTTCATTGTTGCTTTAAAGGCTTATAGGTTGCTTTTTTATGCCCTGTACCTGCGGATAAATGCCCGGAAGCTGATGGTCTGTTTTTGTCGTGATTTAATGCTAGAATTTATTAATCTAGGCGGTTCCGTTTAATGTAAATTATTAAAAAAATAAAGCATTAGCTTGTTGAAATTCTGATTTTTATATTTCAGCCATAGATTAGTAAAGATTACTCACTCCTAACATCAAAGTGTAACCAGTTTTGACATTTGAAATTGTCACTGTCATCTATTTTCGTGTTTGAAAAATATTAAAAAATGTAGTTTTTAAAGTATTAACCAATGAAACGATATCGTTTAAGCCATTCCTCCTTCAATTACAATTTCGACATCCTTCAATTACAAGGCGGTGAGATATCTATATTTATCTATGGTTTTAGCCTTCGTTTTAGCTATGTATGACGTATTTCCATTACGTTTCTCTTAATAAGAAGTAAAATAGTTTTACTCTTACAGTTTTATTCTTTTAGTAGCTATGTTTTTATACGTTTATAAATCTCTTATTACGAGTAAGTAAGAAAATCTGAAAGTAAGACAATTTTTCTAAATATTGTTGTTCTAGCATATATTTATTTCGCAGGTTGTTACAGTAAGTGTAGTGACGTTTTGAAAAAGTGGAGGCTTTACGCACGATAAAGTAGGCTCAAAAGCTTATAAAGGGTTGATGAGGACAGTGCGTGGGGTGTCACGCGCGTTGCCAGGCTTATCTCGTTACCTTTGAGCAAGTTCGTGACGGTTACCCTTATTATAATCTTAGAATCAGGTGTACTTAATAGCCAACTTACGTATGGGTTGACCATCTCAGTCCTTAGAAAAGGTAACGCATCAGTCTGCTTTGAATAGATTTCTTGGTCTGTGTATGGGGTTTGTTACATTTTTTTGTGGAATATAAAACTAGTAAATGTGTGTGAGTGTGCAATCCACTTGATGGTAATCGGCCGCTGCTGCTAATGGATATCTCTCATGAACCCAGATACGATTATACTCCTGTTTAGGGTCGGCTATAAATGCGCTGCTATCATTGAGGACAAAATTGGAAAGCCTCGGATAACTATGACTCCTATAAACCAGAATACAGCAGCGCTTAACACTGCTGTTATTAGGTAGAAATATGTATGGCGGTGTTGCCTCCGAAGTCGAACCATAAAGAGTTTTACCTTGATAAGCAAGAGCTTTTTATAAGAGTATCACATGTATGTTGTAACATCTCCATGGGCCACAACGTCCATGACCAACAAACATAATTCATGGATAGATAAGTTTTTATACACTTTACTCCCTAAAACGAGACCTCAGCTACTCACTATTGCTATTAATAAATTCCAACGCCTCGAAAACTTGGAGTAAGCTTCACTTGCACTTTGCACTATGATCTAGTTAGTCGATGCTTTGTGAGCAAATACTAAGTTATAGTTTAATGAACACTATCCCATTCGTGAACTCTAGGGATTATAACTCCGAGTATACGGTAAGTTAAGTAGCTAAACACTAGCTTAGGTTTTAGTTTTTGAATGTTTTTAAAAGAACAACCTTAGATACGTTCGACTAATGTTTTTCGAGCGTATGTATGTATGTATGGATGTATATGTATGGATGTATGTATGAATTGATATCTTATTCTCTGGTATGTCGTGCAGCCCAAACGGCTTGATGGATTTTATTTTATAAAAACATATGAGATATCGTTAGATTCGTCTAAATTGTGGGAGTGACATACATTACTTCTATTTCCAGTTAATTATTATAAAGCAGTCGGGCTTTTTGTATTATAGTTACTAGTTATGTACTTTCACGAGGCCTTAGCTACTCACTTTTGCTATTAATAACCTCCAACGCCTCGAAAACTTTCAGTAAACTTCACTTGCACTTTGCACCATGATCTAGTTAGTTGATGCTTTGTGAGCAAATACTAAGTTATAGTTTAATGAACACTATCCCATTCGTGAACTCTAGAGATTATAACTCCGGGTATACGGTAAGTTAAGTAGCTAAACACTAGCTTAGGTTTTAGTTTATGAATGTTTTTAAAAGAACAACCTTAGATACGTTCGACTAATGTTAATGGTATGTATGTATGTATGTATGTATGTATGTATGTATGTATGTATGCACGAATGCATGCATGGATGTGTCTTATACTTTGACACGTCGTGCAACCCAACGGCTTGACGGATCTTAAGATATGTCGTGTCGTTGGATTAATCTAAATTGTTGGAGTATGATACATTACTTCTCTTTCCATTTAATTATTATAAAACAGTCGATTTTTTTTGTTTTATAGTTACTAGTTCTGTACTTTCACGAGGTCTTAGCTACTCACTTTTGCTATTAATAAATTCTAACGCCTCGAAAACTTGGAGTAAACTTCACTTGCACTTTGCACTATGATCTAGTTAGTTGATGCTTTGAGAGCAAATACTAAGTTATAGTTTAATGAACACTATCCCATTCGTGAACTCTAGAGATTATAACTCTGGAGTTATTGGATATAGAATAAGTTAAGTAGCTAAACACTAGATAAGCTTTAACTTTTTAACATTGTTAAAAGAACAACATTACGAGTACTTCGAAGAATGATTTTCAAGCGTATGTATGTAAGAATGAATGTATCTAAATATATATAACCTTTTACTTTTTAATATTCTTATAAAAACAGCGTTTATTTCGCTTTAAGCTATTTATAGGGGTATACAAATGTTAGCTTATTGCGCTTAACGAGGATATATATACAACTGTAGGCGTTTTTAATACTAAGTAGTAAGTTGTTATACAATATTTACCTACTTATATTGAAATGGGTCGTACAAAAAATAATTGATTTATTTTAAGTTAAAAAGTTAAGGTTTTTTTATATGTGAATGACAGTTTAATTATAGGTTTCCAGTTAAAATCGGTGTAGTAATTAGAATGTTATGACTGACAGTAACTAATCAACACAATAACACCCAAATATGCCTATAACTATATAGATAAATACAAAAATGATATTATATGTAATAATTAAATAACAAACAAGCATGCAGCCCGCTGGATAGTGTTTTCGCTGCCGCTTGTGAACATCAGTAAGCAACCTCAGATAAGATTATTTAAGTTTGTCACTACCTGAGTTCGTCAACACATATGTGGTAATCCTTGTTAACTAAAGAACGTCTCGGATAAGTATGTTATACACCACTTATCAAACAAGTTTTTGCTGTTACGTCGACTACTAGTTATTCAGATTTAAAATGACTTAAAAAAGTTATACACACGCCAAACACAGAAGCAGGAAATGTCTAGTAGTAAAAGTTTTACAGTTCCTGCCCCCACACATTAGCCCAACATTGTAACACACGTAAAACTTTGAGAGCGAGCGTAAATCGTGAGTAATAGTAAATTCAGGCAATAGAAGCTTGTAAACAATTTCACACGCTTTCAAAGGTATTTTAAAATTCGTTGGCGTAAACTGAAAATTCCGTTTAAAGCAGCCCAAAACCATTTACATGTACAAATACGGATATGGATTTTGAAGTACTGCAGTGCCGCGGGCGAATGGTAACTCAGACACGCCACTTTACACGAGTATGTACCGTCTATGGAATAATTGACGTGTATATTATGGTGTGTGTTCTATTGATAGTGTATAACTATTGATACGCTCGGTAGTAATAATTAGTCTTAAGTATTTAACATCAAAAGGCATTTGTAATTTTTTTCACAATTCTTGGCAATTGGCAAAAATCGGGTAAGGTTTGATTCCTCAAAGTCCTGTTTCATGTCGCAAAATAACTTTTTCGCATAATATTGTAATGTTTAAATACTTACTTTTATTTTCAAGCTTCAAGATAACAAAGCTTATTATAGTAACAAGAAGTAAAATACATAATATTGATTTTCAATACAAAATTACGAGTAAATGCTACGAATGACTTTTAAAACATTGTAAAGCTGCGAGAAAAACGACAGCCGTAAGTCAGGCATGGTATTTGTAAAATGTTTTACGTCTACGAAATAAATTTGAATAAATGTATTTGAATTTTACGAAAAACGGGATGATGAGGCGATGAAAGAGTTCGCAGTTTAAAATACGTCCATCAATGTTATATTCAAGGCAGAAATTGGTAAAACTGTGTAGTTTGGAATTATTACAATAATGTCTGCTATGTGCGCTAACGTATACATATATTAAAAACAATTGTGTTCTAATTTGGGAGTTATAAGGGAGATAAACTCACAGGAAGTTCCAACTTGGTCCTTAAAGGTAGTAAAAGAAGCTAATGTCAACATTCGATAGGATTTTAATATCTGATTGTAACCATTTTTTCTATTACTTTTAATTACCGGAGTAGTAGACGAGCATGCAGTCCACCTACTGGTAAGTAACTATCGCAGCCTATGGGCATCTGTAATCAACCCAAGATAAGATTTGATTTCTACCTGTGGTCGTCCATAGATGGGCATCTATCCCTGAGGACTAAGCTGGAAAACCTCGGAAAAATATTTCTTCATTGCCACACCCTTCAAACCAGAACACAGAAGCGGTTATCATTGCTGTTATTGGGCAAAAGTAGATGTGGCGGCAGTGCCGCCGAAGTCGAACCACAGGAGGTTTTACCACCTTCACGATATCGTAGAATATACCACAACATGAGCTGAATTTGCTATTAGAATCTCAGAAATCCTTAAATGATACTATTTTAAAATCTATAGGCACAATTTCTATTTCAGAACTACTATTGCTGCGAATCTGAGTTAGATTAAAAGGCAACAACCGATCCCCAAAGTTTATATATCGTTGTTTAAGCACAACATATATGAAACGTATTATACGATACGATTTACTAAACTGTGGATGTAAATGTTATTAATAGTTTAAAGTTTTGATACGTGAGGATGACGATGTCAGAATAGTAGTAATGTAGGACGTTTTTTTATAATATTAGAATAGTAGATAAGCATGCAGACCACCTGATCGATTAGTGGCTGCTGCCGCATGGATATCTGTAATCAATCCCAGACAAAATTAGAAAGAGATAGAGGATTAAGCTGCAATGCCTCGAAAAAGTATGTCTCCCTCACCACACCACAACACAGAAGCGTTTAACACTGCTGTTATTAGGCAGAAATAGGTGTGGCGGTGGTGTCGCCGGAGTCAAACCACTAAGACCTTTGAAACCAGCACCACATCACGTTTTAACTCCTATCACAGGATCGTCCAACTCTAGGATTCCATGGCGTGGGCGCCATACACATTAAGCCGCCCTGAAAATCCTTTACACTTAGATAATAAATCTAAATTCATAGGTAATAAAAATGTTATGTAATTGAAATGCCAGGGTTCAAACCCGGAGTCCACGTTGCGTATTTTATTTTTGTAAACTTAGTACCTACAGGTTTAAGACAAAACGCCAATAATGAGGCACCAATTATTATATCGCATTGGAGGCTTAACTACCTCGATAGAGAAACTCAAAGTAAGGCTATTTCAAACATGTATTGTTTATTTTTAAACAATTTGGGCAGTAGTTAGCGGGTAGTTCGGGCTTGTTCGTACGGATTAAATTTTAAACGCGCTTCAAGCTATAGTGCGAATGTTGCATACTATTAACATTGCTGAAATTAGTTAGATATCTAGATTTTTCTGCTGTATAACAGCAATTAGGTTTAATTTACACATGCAGACATAGCGCGTGTCAGACACGTGTAATGACAAACAATATAGTATTCACATATACAATGTATATTAACGTTTTTATATCTACGATAATAATCGCGCAGACACGGGCTGTGTCAAAATATTGTAGGTAAGTGTAAAAAATATGATTTTTTTGCATCGGTGCTTGTCTGATACGTTTAATGTCTGTAGTAGTGTATACAAACTGTTGTGGCTTACAGAGTACGGATCCTTTGTAATTTTGTTGTGGAACGCATCTGTGGTTGACCTCAGGTAGGGTTCCAATCTCCCTTGGGGTTCATTAACCGATGTCCATGGACGGCAGTGACCATATAACGTCAGGTGGACTGCGCAACTTCACATTAAATATGTAGGGAAAAGATGATTAGGACATTAAAGGGACACGTTAGTCAGTAATTCAGTAATAATAAAATTAGTTATCATAGTCAGTCGGTCAAGTATATGACATCTAAGTCTACTATAGAGCAAAATAACCATAGCGAGGGCTAGGACTGTCTATTGAAACAGACAGCGATCCGTGCACCAAGACGCATCCAAACCAAATGCGTCCTGATCAAGTGCTTCAACCCTTTTTATAGGAAGAGCAGGTAAAGTAATCAGGTAGATGGGTCATAAGGCGATAAGGAATGTCGTCCGGTGCAGATGCCGCCAGCATCTGGTATTACGTCATCCGCTTTCAACGCCTAGACCTGCCCCCGACAAATACTTCAAATTCAATACTATTAGTAAATAAATAAATTGAAACTGTTTTTTTACACTCTTTTCGATTTTATACGAGAAGCTTAAATATATCGTTAATCGATGTCAGGGCTATTTGCCTAAATTGAACGTGTAGGAAAATAAACAATTTGGATAGTAGTTAGCTTTTAGTTTGAGCTTGTTAGAACGGATTGAATTTTAAGTGACGTTTGAATAACTAATAAAATGTAATCTAGTTTAACTTTAACATTTTGCGGGCATTTTGTACACATTATTTTGCATGTTTCCTACAAAATAACAAATATAAATACATATTTCAACTGATTGAACTAACCAATAAACTTGTAATTCATCTGATGGTAAGTGATCATGGACATTAGTAATCAACCTAAGATAGGACAGGGGTTCTACTTGAACCTGATCACGGATTACTACTACTATTACTTACTTCCAAGATTCATAACTGACGTCTCATATAAGACAGTTGGCATCTATTTTCTTCCACTGAAACACAAGATCTGTTTTTTACACTTAAATTTGTGAAGTGGTGAAACCTCTCTGCTCGGAACATACCTTCT
Source organism: Epargyreus clarus clarus (assembly GCA_014595695.2). NCBI lineage: Eukaryota > Metazoa > Arthropoda > Insecta > Lepidoptera > Hesperiidae > Epargyreus > Epargyreus clarus. The sequence continues at coordinate 731,726 of JACTTY020000048.1, read as the reverse complement.
CTTTCTACCACCGTCGATATAATTTCGGTGGAAAACTATCTGCATAATTAACCCTTATTTAATACATGAAAAACATCAGTTTTAAACAGTATTTAATAGGTTACTTCATACGAGTATGTACTAAACTATGTATGTACTGCAAAACATTTGCACGGTTTAAATGTAAAGCAAGCTAACGTAGTGTAAATAACAACTTTTCTATAAACATTTCCGTAGCTGCATACATAAATAGCCAACTTTAGGCCCGGTATGACAAACAGGGGTAAGTAAACAATTCGGTCAGTTTGAACTTTACGAACAGGCGCCTGTTGGATCATTAATGAACCAGCATTGAGTATTAGTTAGTGTTAGTTACTTGAAAAATATAGTGTTTAAATAATTTGAGAATAATTGTTTTTCTGATTATTGAAGATGTTAGCTAATATTAAATACAAGTTGTGGTCAACCCATTATTGTGCCATTACTGGGCACAGATCTTTTCAGATCAGATCATCTCAACTTTTTTACCTTAAGAGTGATAATAATGATTCTAGTGTGCATGTAGGAATAAAAGTAACTTTGAGAAATCAAAGATGCGTGATTCAGATATCAATTCATATTCACCAATTGAAAGGCCGCCTTTAAACCATTAGGAAGTCTATCAAAACGTATTTGACCACCGCGGTGCACTATGTTCTAAACCTCTTTCACTTGGAGAGGACACCCGCGTCCAGTAATGGGAATGTAGTTGGTTAACGATGATGTATCATTTTTTTTTATATCAGGGGGAACGAAAGTGAGTTACCTCAATTTTAGAAAACGAGCTTGAAAGATATGGAATCTTTAAGAATGAATAATATAATGAAGATAAAGGAATAAAGTTGTGAAATGTCAAACACTCGCTAACGACACAAGTTATTTATATTTCATTCTAGAAAGTATGTTAGAACTAAGATATATGAAGTACGAAGTATGAAGGTGGTAGAACCCTTTGTGGTTCGACTCTGGCGGCACCACCGCCACACCTATTTCTACCTAATAACAGCAGCGTTAGGCGCTGTTGTGTTCCGGTTTGAAGGGTGTGGTAAGAGAGACATACTTTTCCGAGGCGTTCCAACTTAGTCCTCAGGGGTAGCGGCGCATCTGTGGCCGACCTCAGGTAGGAATATCTAATCCTATCTGGGGTTGATTACAGATGTCCATGGGCGGCAGTAGCCACTTACCATCAGGTGGACTGCATGCTCGTCTGCTACTCTTATATTATAAAAAAAAAAAAAAAAAAAAAAAACCTAATATTTCATGACATTGAATATAAGGTTCGTTATAATAGAGCCAGCAGACTGGAAACTAAACACGAAATGATTGTCCTTATTACAGACGTCTTTGTACTGTCTAGGCTTGCTCATATTAGTGTGAAACATATTGAGATTAGATTTCATAATATTCAATATTATTTTATATTTTCTTTCTCCGTATTCTTCCACGATTATGTTTTTCGAGCCTGTCAGCCAGCCGGTGTTTAGTATATAATGTATTTACTATGTACCTATGTACTAGTAGACCCATTCTACAGCATGCTGAAAGTACTACATGGCCGGCAGTGTCAATTTGCTGTCAGGTGGACTGCATGCTCGTGTGCTTTAGTATATTGCAAAAATAATAAGAGAAACAATCAGCTATACCTACTTGTCATAATATTTCTGACTGAATGACTTAACACCGCAGAGTCTAAATTATTAAGGACAGAAGTGCTAAATTTGTAAAGTAGTTTTTTTTATTACGTAGACATAGGCATGAAATCGTCGCCCCGTTATTAGGCTTTCGACCCCAGAGAGAGATTGAAAATCCGGAAATTTTGAATTAAGATTCTGATTTTTGTATTTGGCTTATTTTTTTATATTCAGAGTATCAATTCTAAGGGGGTTATATAGGTTAAATAATACAGGTATAATTTTATGTTATTCTGTAGGTACGTTTACCAGGTGGCTGGCAAAGACAGTATCATATATATTTTTTATATTACAATATATGGCATTGTGTGTGAATACAAAGGATTATTATCAGTTATAAATGACGGTTCACGCAAATCCCGTTGCCAGCCCTAACGTGTAAATAAATATGTATGCCACACGGTTCATGATAGATTACAATAAGTTAGTGTGTACGTCCGTCCATCTATCATAGCCATTCTGATAAATACTACCGACATTTCGCGAATACATTTTTGAAACTGGCGACCTCGTTCACAAAATAGAAAATATTTTTTGTGAAAAGTTGTGCTGCGTGTAGCGTTATATTTTGCGAGCTTTCGATTTGGGCCGCGTTTGCCGGAGAGGTTTTTAGGTTTGCTCACAGAACCCTATTACTAAATATTTGTCCAGTGTAGCAGTTGATTTGTAGAAAGATGTGGATGCCTCCCAATTTAGGTACGTATAGAGTGACCATCTTAGTAGGTGCTCAGGAGTGTCAACGCAAAAATTTGATAGTGGTAGAATCCTGTGTGGTTCGACTGCGAAGGTACCACCGCCACACCTTTTTTTTTGTTATCGAAGGGGAAACCTTCAAAAGGTACCGGTGCCGTGGGAGCGACAAAGAGTTATGTGAGATTCTTACCGCACTAAAACCCCCTCGGTGGCCGTCCTCGGCGCTGCGTAGACGACTCTGGGATCTCCAAAGGAACGCAACCGGAGTCTTCTTAGCGCGTTGCCCCGTCGGGCTCCGCCCAGGTGAGCTTGACGCTCGCCACACCGTCTGGTGCGTACGACGATATGCGACCACACATACCGCCGTCCTTCCCGGGGCCGCTGGCCGGGCGGTTTAAGCTGCCACTCTTGCCGCCCGCAACCCCGGAAGCCCCCTTTTAGTCGCCTCTTACGACAGGCAGGGGATACCGATGCCCTATTCTGGTCCCGGAACTACAGGGACAACCACCGCCACACCTATTGCTGTTATTAGAAAGATTGTGGGCAGAGAGAGACATACTTCAGGAAGGATATCTGTTCAATGGTATAACAGATGTCCATGGGATGCTGTGACCACTTACCGTCAAATGGAAAGCATGCTCGTTACTTCAATCTCATAAAAGTAACAAAGTCGTATGCAGCAGTAACAGAACTTCCATTTGAAACAAATTCTCATACTTTGTTTCACGCGAAAAATGTAACGGATATGTGTTTAAAAATGGCTTTTCCAGTGTAGTTTTAAAGCCATTATTTTATACATATATCAGCGTTTGAGTCGGAGTTCCAATAGCTACGTGTGTCGGGTCGTGACGTTGAAAAATGGCCGTTCAAAAACAGCTCCGAGCATTTTGCATGGACAGTTAAACTTCGCTTTTGTGATATTGAATTTTTAATAATTATTTTTAAAAGCGTCGAAGCAACAAAGATTTTGTTTAAGTAAGATTGGTTCTAGCGTACCTATATATTTATTTATTTATTTATTTATTTGATTGATCTAATTAGAACGGCCGAGGCCACTTACACTAACTAGACAGATCTAACATACAGACAACTCACAGAACTATAATGTGACCCATTGTTAGACTCATAATATTGTCACCGTCACTACGTTATATTGTGTTTATGTTAAAAATAACTAAATACATAACCAATTTGTATAAATTATAAGGATAAATAATCCGGAGATCATTAATTTTTCATTAACAAAAATAAAAATAGTTTACAATATGATTGAATAACAAGCGAGTTTGCAGTCCAAATGCTGGTAAGTGATCACTGCTGCCCATGGACATCTGCGCCTTGCTTCATAATTTTTTTTTTTTCCAGTTTCCAAAATTCCAAAATAACAGTTTCCAACTTCGAATACTCTACTTCTATGTAAGTTATCCGGCATCCACATACACCAAAACGCAATACTGCTTTACGCTAGAATTGTGCGTGGTGGTGGTACCTTTAGAAATTATAATTATTATTGTCAAAGCTATGTGAAGTGCTAATGTCGTTGCAAGCTGGGTGGATCATAGCTTAAACTCTTCTTATTTTGAGAGAAAAAAAAACGCTTTCTGTGTAGAAAACGTGTGCTTTCTATCCCTACACTAGGATTCCCTGTGCCGTGGGTGCCATGGACACACACCCATAGACAAATACATAAACTTCCAGACCCAGAAATCAAAATTCATCACTTAGATATCTGTCTGGCCGGGGATAAAACTCGGGACCCTTTGCGCGTCAGACCGGTATGGTAACCGCTCCGCCACGCGATTCGTCAAATGATTGTGTTATAACTTTTATACTTCATAACAACTTTCGGCAACCTTTTCGTCAACATGGGCCACATAGTATTGATGGCCTTTGGAAAACACACATTGAAATTGACCGGCAAAAAAAAGGTTGTCATGAATTATTTTTTTTAATTTAATTAAGTTACCGACCGCTGACTTTTAATATATCTAAATCGATCTATACGAGAATGAACTGTGTCAGGGCTAAACACTAAAAGATCTGAGAGCGAAAGACAAAGGGTTTTCAGTTTCAATCATCTTGTCTAGGTCTAACCTAATTTTAATAGGAATCTGGGTTGTCTAGGTTAAATATAGTCTAGAGCTGAACTGAAACTAGTTGTTTTTTAATTGATGAAATAGATCTTGTATTATTTTAATTAATGGTTACTTGTAAATTAGGTCTCTTTTATTTTGTATTTGTCTGAACGATGGTATCTTTAAAACGGCTGAAATCAGAGATTATATTACTATAAAATTATTGACAGTTGTTGCTAAATAATTATTTCGAAGGTGGTAGAACCATTTGTGATTCGAATCCGGCGGCACCGCCGCCACACCTATTTCTGCCTCATAATAGCAGCGTTAAACGCTGCTGTGGTCTCTTGTTATGGGTGTGGTAAGGGAGACATACTTTTACGAGGCGTTCCAGCTTCGTTCTTAGGAGTATCTGTGGCTGGGTGATTGATTACAGATGTCCATGGGCGGCAGTATCCTATTATCGTCAGGTCGACTTCATGCTCGTCTGCTACTCCTATATTATAAAAAAAATTAAACCTATTGATACATCTATGAGCCTAAATCGTATTATCAAGTTTTCAATATAACTATGAGTAGGATTTTTTTAATCACACAACTGGAGCTACGGTCCACAGCTAGTAAATTTTGTAATTATAAACTGCATAATTTATTCCCATAAAATAAACACGGTTGCATCGACATTTAACTTCAATAATTTTCAATGTATTCATATTTTAAAAGCGCATTCATTTGCATATACTTATAACAGTTATACGGCTTTCTTTGTTGCAATGCTGCAATATAATTGTAGCGGAAATAGCTCTTTATTCGATAAAAGGGTCGTTTTTACTAGGAAGTACTAAATTACAGAAGCTTATACATATTTAATAATAAGCGCAATATTTTTTAGTTAAAAAAGAGTGATATTACTTTTTTTTTACGTCGTCATTAAATTATTATTGTGCGCAATGAGAAAGGTTTAGGCTTTAGTTCACAATGCTGATCAACTGTGAATTGCTGGTGACGTCCTCAATTTTTTTTAAAAGTATTCTAATGTGTGTAGGTCTCCTCTCTTTTGTTTCCTTCGCAGTTTCAGCGAGAAATAATTAATTACTTTCCAATATGCACACTTTCAGACGTTCAACGTTAGATATACATAAATGAGACCTAAGTTATTGGGTAATGGAGGAATTGTACATATTCATATGATTTACTTCTATACATATCTACATATTCATATGATTTACTTCTATACATATCAATTACTTTCAATTGATAAAATACAGCAGTATTTAGGCGACGGGAACAAGCGAAGTAATTACGGCGTAGGAGCTCAATCGGCACCAGCAAACAGCCCGCCTCGTGAGACCTGTGAGTGAGGCGGAGTAATTGGTGTTTGCCGATACGTCCACTGTACGTTCTCTCGTCACACTTATGAGCCAATAATATAATTGATTGTAAACGTAATTGATATGTGATGGATTGAAAACTTTTTAACTATTTGTTATGTAAAAAAATGAGGCGCAAAAGCTCATAGACCACTTGCAAAGAGTCAACTGATTACCTAAAGCTAGTTTAGTTTCATTGTACTGATAAGATACAACGTCATTTTTCGGAGAACGGAACTAATTCCAGTTATTAAAAAGCATCAACTCAATCAGCATCTGCAAAGATCCTTACTATTTAATAATAGATGCTTGGTTTGTTTCATTTAATAAAATACAGCAGCATTTAGTTGACGGAGAACAAGCGAAGTAATTACGGCGTAGGAGCTCAACCGGCACCAGCAAACAGCTCGCCTCGAGAGACCTGCGATCGATCGGTAATTGGTGTTTGTCGATACGTCCACTGTACGTTCTCTCGTCACACTTATAAGCCAACAATATAATTTATTGATTGTATACGTAATTGATACGTAATGAATTGAGATCTTTTAAACAATTTGTCTTATAAAAATATTAACATGCGAAAGCTCAATCGGCCATTGCAAAGAGGCGACTGATTGCCAATATAAGGTTAGTTTCATTCTATTTTTAAAATACAACGACGTATTTAGGGAAGGAAACCAAGTAAAGTAATTGCAACGCAAGAACCCGAATAAGTTCGGTTACGTTCAATTGATAAAATACAGTAGCATTACCATGAGTTGGCATAGAAACGCCACTATAGAAATGGTAAATAGAAAACTATTGTCATTTTGCTAGTGAATAACATAACTACTATCGTTACGGTATTTCTTGACAATGTCTGTCAAATTAATGACTCATGGGACCGAATTTGTATGGCAATAGATCATAATGACATTCGCTAGCGATTTGATTTCGATAGGTTTTTTACGTATCGAGTTACGTCACTACGGATTTTAGTTCTACGAGTAACCACCAGAGGCGCTGTACAAATTTTCATACATTTATTTTACGCAGTCGCTAGCGAGTAATACTTTTGTAAACTCATGGTAGTCCTACTGTAGTATTTAGGCGAAGGGGAACAAGCGAAGTAATTACGGCGTAGGAGCTCAATCGGCACCAGCAAACAGCCCGCCTCGAGAGACCTACGATCGAGGCAGGGTAATTGATATTTACCGATACGTCCACTGTACCTTCTCTCGTCACACTTATAAGTCAACAATGTTATTGATTGATTGAACGTAATTGATATGGTAAAAATGTGGGTATTTTATTCAATTGATTATATAAAAATAAGATGCAAAAGCTCAATCGGCACTTGCAAAGAGCAAAATTATTACGATTGGAAGGTCAGTTACATTATGTTTATAAAATACAAACACGTTTTAAGGAAGGAAATCTGTAAAGACCCTTACTATTCAATAATAGAAGTTTGCTTGCGTTCAATTGATAAAATACAGAGGTATTTAGGCGACGGGGAACAAGCGAAGTAATTACGGCTTAGGAGCTCAATCGGCACCAGCAAACAGCTCGCCTCGAGAGACCTGCGATCGAGGCGGGGTAATTGGTGTTTGCCGACACGTCCACTGTACTCTCGGTTGACACTTATAAGTCAATGTTATTGATTGATTGAACGTATGAATTGATATCTTTGAAAAAAATTTGTTGAGTAATAAGTGTTCAGGCAATTTAGGCTATGTTTACGCAGAAGTAAACTTAGTGAGTGATTTATTTCCAAATCTATTATTCTTTTACAGTTTACTAGAAGGGAAGGGGGATGGTAGGTCAAACTATGAAGAATTCTAACTTATTACTCAAACCTACTAACGAATTTTTGATTCAATTAACATAAACTTTAGAAAGCACCTTTCTACTTTTAAGTTACGGTTTTATGGATCCGTTCGAGTAATGACCCTTACTGAATAAGATGCTTTATTTCATTTCTTTGCGATCAAATAAAACTTAATGTCATATTAACATAGCTGTAGATTTTGTAAAGAAATATTAACTAACCAGGTAGCTCTAGAAATTGGTCTGAAGCAAAATATCAGTAGATTTCAATTTATATTGGATGCGTTATTAGATATTCCATGGTAATTCCCGTCTGGACCATCGATCATCCGCTGTCGATACACGACAGCTTCACTCCATGCGAGACGATATAATGTTGATATCGAATAAAATTTTAAACTTCAGGGAAATAGTGGCTTTTTTCGTATATAAATATCGATTTATCGAATATTAAGATATTCGCTGTTATAATATTTAGGTATTCTTGTAATTAAATGATGATGAAATGATTTGATTTAAGAGATGTACTTAATATATATTGATTTACAGGGGAATTTGCAAATTGTAATTTATTCTTATACTTACTACAGGATAGCTACGGCCCCGTAAATTGATCGAACCTTCGATTTACACGACAATTCAAACTTATCACTTTGGTAATACTAGTTTGTTGTTATAATATTAGTTATTGGGTTGTATGCCTCTTTATTTTTTCCAAAAATATTTTTTTGTATTATACAAATATAATATGTAAATTTATATATAATTTAAATATTACAACCTAACATCCATCTTGGCAAAATTGAGATCTAATCGTCATAAAATTATGTGACCTATAAAAAGCACTTACGTAGGCGTGAAGACGTGGGTTTTACCTGAAGCCTCTTAATATTCCTGAGGTTATAAATAGGTTGGAAGATGCTAAGAAATTAAGCTATAATACTCGTATAACTATAAAGAAATTTTAAAGGGAATATTGCTGGTTTTACAGAGACCTGTTAATTCGAACACGTTGCGATGGCGTTAGGTTCTGCTGTCCCTGTAGTTCCGGGACCAGAATAGGGCTACGGTATCCCCTGCCTGTCGTAAGATGCGACTAAAAGGGGCTTTCGGGGTTACGGGCGGCAAGAGTGGGAGCTCGAACCGCCCGGCTAGCGACCCCGGGAAGGACGACGGTATGTGTGGTCGCATTCCGTCGTATACACCAGACGGTGTGGTGACAGAAACTCACCTGGGCGGAGCCCGACGGGGCAGTGCGCTGAGAGGACTCCGGTCGCGTTCCTTTGGAGATCCCAGAGTCCTCTACGCAGCGCCGAGGACGGCCACCGGGGGGGTTTTAGTGCGGTAAAAGTCCCACATAACCGCGTGTTGCTCCCACGGCACCGGGTACCTTTTGAAGGTTTCCCCCTCGAAAAGAAAAAAAAAGAAAAAAAAAAGGTTATTTGACTGTGTTCACAGCTGCCATTGTAAAAAAAATGGATGTTGCTGTCTTTGCTTTTATATGACTCATATATAAAATATTATATCTCTAACTTACTGAGACCCGTGCTTAGGTATAGATCTCCTCGCAAAGTGATAAGTTTAGATTAGGTTATTGTCAAGTGTCAAGTGCAACTTTGTTGACTCACACACCTATGAAATTTTATCAAAAGTATTAAGTGTGTAAGTTTCCATAATATATTTGCCTGCACCGTTAAAGAAAAAATCAAAGCCGCGTTGCATGCAAATAGATGAAATTAGTCACAAGGCCTCTATCTTCGAGGACAACATTTTAAAGCCTCATTTTATCTATGCCTGCTATTTGATACGGAACACAGATCTTATTACAACTTAAATTGAGCTATTTAAAAAAAACCTAAAAATATATGCGACGAAAAGATAACCTAAATCCCGTAGGAATTTTATTTATGTTATTTTTAGGATAAATTTCCTTTAGAAAATCGGTTAATAATCACAAAAACTCAAACAGTCTTTAAATCTGTAAGATACTTAAGTGTTTCTAAAAATAAAGGTAGAAAATAAACCTCTTAGCAAAAGTCCGGTTTCTCACGAAATAAACCTGAGTGGCATCTAGACAACCCACACGTACTAACGAGATATTTGTGTTTTTCCACTAGTTCCCAGCTTTTATCGGTCTAGACTCATTAGCAGCCTTTCAGCTTGAGTATAATGGCCTCTTTCTAATTCTAAGCTCGCTATTAACATTTAATGAATTCGTAATGATCAAATAACATTAGGATCTTAGTAAACTTTTCAATACTTTTGGATTGCTTCATTTTCTCTGCTTGAAAAGCTTTGGAAATAATCTATTTCTGTTATTAGTAAGCAAAGTGATTACTAAAACAGAGTATATATTATGAGAATTTAAATATTGAAAGAATAAAATTGCGAAAGGTACCAATATAGTTTAATCGTGAAGGTACAACCACCATATTTATTTCTAGCGTGATGCAGTTTGATAACGTTTCGGTGGAAGTATGTGATGACTTAGGAACACACCTGTGATGTGTACAGTACCCTTACCATAAGTTTTAACGTTTTGAAAAATATGACTGTTTTGGGTATTTATTTACGTATTTGCCCATACAAATTCCAATCAGCGCCCCTAGCGGATTGTATCACAACTATAGTGTCAGTAACGTAACATTAAATGTCTAATTTGACAAAATGGCGCTTTATGTTTTGTCTCTATTTTTGCGAATACGTGAGGCAGACAAAATAACTTGAGCATTTACCTTTATTACGTTTTGTTACGTTTACTCAGTCTACAACAAACGGAACAGAATAATGGATTGAGTAAACGTAACGTAAAATTGTGGTTTTGAGTCATGCTAAGGGTACAGGTAGAATCTATATTCCCACTTACCATTGCTTCATTTACCATCAGATAGACTGTAATGTTAAAAATTAAAACTACCAAATTAGAGGATAATGTGCGAATGAAAATTTTTGAACCATAAGTCTCACGTCAAAACAGCATGGAACCACAAAAAGTCTCTAAGTAAATTGGTTATGAATTTTTCGTTATTCTAAATTACCATCATTTACCTACATTTACAACACTAATTACCAATTGACGATAATTGGTTTTGCATATACAAATGGTAATTCGGAAATCGGAAACAATATAAATTACGATATTATTCATCATTCATCCAATATTAACATCACACTGTGTATTGCAATTGACATTTCAATTTAGTAGTAATATCCTGATAATTTACTCGGTTGCTGAATTCTCTTTGATGGTCAAATCACTTTCAACGTGTGTTATGTTACATGTTATAGCTCTGTACTTACTTAGGGTGGGTTGCATCATGTTACTTTTACGTTTACAAAAGCCTTACCAACCGTCAAATCCATGGTTAAAAATTCATTAGTTGCATCATTTTAGTTAAGGTTAAAATGACGTCATAAATAACACTTAACATTAACCCCTCGATTTCAATCGATCATCGGAAAGGCTAAATATTTGACTCCTCATCGTTTTCGTATTATAGTAAATAAAATGGATCCCGACGAGAGAATAATAACGTTGGCATTTTTTATGAAAAATTGCAACTAACGTATAAGGTTGACTACTCGTAGCGTTCCGTAGACACTTCGTTGTAGCGATGTTTACGATGCGCATAAGATCGCCTACGCCGTAGAAACGAGAAGCCCTAAAATTTTCTAAATAAAAGAAAAAAAGTACTGAATTAGTTTTTTTCTTGCTTGTTTATGTTTGGATAAGGAATTTTACATTTTTTGAGAGTAACTCACTGGTGACGACTTCATCTAAAACTTTGTAGGCATTCAATTGCTAGAATGGTACAAACACTACTTTAGTTTTGGCCCTTTAACTCTTGAACCGATGGTGTAGGATGATAAACGATGAAAGAGATATTTTATACTACGCATAAGTTATACGAAATAGTGTACTATGTAGTACACAATACCCTAAATAAGTGTGGTAGAGTTTTTGACTTAGTTTGTCTAGGTTAACACGTGCTTGAAGCTGATTCTATTCAGTGTCAGTCTTTGAATTTTTAGCACAAATCAAAGGGAACTTGCAACAAGCGCTTGCGAAGCGTCCACACGTTTGTGTGTTTGTACAGGTTTGGTGTTTGTGGCAAGTGCCAAGCGTGCGGATGAAGCATAATAATTTTACTGGAAATTTCAACGTCAAAATGATTATTAAAGGCGATAGAATAGTACATTTGGCTATTGGAAACTGTGATTGATTTACAATTGTCTGTAAATCGTGTTATCATTGCGGCAATCGACTGTCGGTTGTCGGTGAAATAATTCACAGCATTATCATTCAAAGAGCATGGAATGAAATGAAATTGTAAACATTCAAAATAATAATAATATGCTTGATGGAAAGTAGTCGCAGTATGTTTGTTATTAAAGTTTGTTACGTACACATACCAAAAGATACAAAAAACAACATTTTTATTCAAGAAATACATTTTATAACACACTCGTTGTAAAATTTAAGTTCCATCTGAGATCAGTCATAGATGCTTTGCCTGAGAACTAAAATGGAATATCTTCTGCTAGTTTCCCTTACGCCGCAAATTAAAACAGATCAGCTTAACTACAAGGTACAAATATTTAGGTCTAGAATCCTGGAACGGGGAACAGTTTCTACCACTTTTGATAAATATTTGTTGTAATAAAAATAATAGCTGCACAAAGTATTTAACTATTTTACATTAATTTCCTACATGAAACAAGCACTTCGACCTATTTCCTCCAAGGTACCATTTCTTTCCTTCCTGATATCTATTCCAACATAGACGACCCGCGTGGCGGAGCGGTCACCATGCCGGTCTGACGCGCAGAGGGTCCCGGGTTCGATCCCCGGCCAGACAGATTTCTAAATGATGAATTTAGATTTCTGTTTCTGGGTCTGGGTGTTTATGTATTTGTCTATGTGTGTGTCCACCCACGATACAGGGAATTCTAGTGTGGGGCTGTGAGTGTAGAAAGCGTTTTTAAATGTGTAGAAAGCGATATACGGGGCGACGTCTTATATTGTATACTTAAGAGTATGCATTTTGAAGGTACTCAGGATAACAATGTCTTTACGGGCGGGTGTAACCCATCGAGGAGGCACTCGGCTATGGTCTGAGAGTCGCGGTGCGCGCATTGTCTGCTGATGACGTATTGTTGCCGAAGTGTGCTCCAGAAACTTTCTTAATATGCCTTGGTCCAAGACATTGTGTGTGTGCGGAAGAATGTAAGACGAAAATAGGTTAGAACACGTTATTTTTAAGATTGTAGAATTCTTCATGGCTTAGCTTTGAAGGCATGACCGCCACATCCATTTCTTTCTACTATTAGCGACTGTTCTACTTTGAAGGTGATAAAGTCTTTGTGATTTTACTCCGGCGGCACCTAATAACAACACAGGTGTTCCAGCTTAATCCTCAGAGGTGGCGACGCATCGGTGACTCACCTCAGGTTGGAATCTAATACTATCTGGGGTTGATTACAGATGTCCATGGGTGGCATTAGGTGGTCCAATTACCATCAGGTGGACTACACGCTCGGCTACTCCTATATAATATAAAAAAACTGTGCTCTCATTTTATGCGCGGGTTAAGGAACATTTTGAAGCAGTCCTTATAGAAGTCCTCCAGAAGTCCAATTCCATCTGGGATCAAATTCAATCAAGACTTACGGAGGTAACTTATTCTAGGTTCCTCAGCTTCTTCTTGTACACATCTGAGTAATATATTTAGATTTCTCCTCAGGATCTCTTCTTCTGGGTGTTTGTGTGGGACACACAGAATCCATTTATGCGTGAGTGTAAAGTGCCAACGTCACAATGTGTATGTGTGTGCGTTGACCATACAACCTGCACTACAGATAACTAGATTATTAGAAAAAAATCCACTATTTTCAGTTTATTGAACCCAATTTCATCTCCACATATTTTATCTATGTATAGCAGATACAAACTCTCAGTGATACGAGAAAAGAGTTCGAATTTCGGAATAACTGGGACAATCGCTCCGAATTTCCATTCTCTTCCGTTGTAAAAAAAACTGCACAAATTGATGAAAGCTTCCTCGAAAATTCGTAGTGACGTCATACTTTGTATGCGATAGTGATTCGAGAATTGCAATATTGCGATCGATATATACCTAAAAAGTTTTCCAAAAATATACGCGTAATTGAAGAACCCTTGTGGTTCGACTTCGGCGGCACCACCGCCATGCTTACTTCTGCCTATCAACAGCAGAGTAAAGCACTGCTGTGTTCTGGTTTAAAGGGTGTGGTAATGGAAACATACTTTATTGAGGCGCTTTAAGTTCAATAGTATAAAAAATGTACTTTAAATGTTTTTAAATTAGATATTTATTTGCAGGTGCAGTAGGCTGCTCGGACAATCATTGACACAAAGCTATACAGCAGAATACAGTAAGTGTACTTTTTTAGCCTAAAAAACAGCAATAATGAGTTTAATCTTAAGGGAATTATAACTAACTTTATTGGTAAAGAGGGATAGATAGTTAGACACCTAGTAGATAAATAGGTAGATACTATTAGCTAATCATAATTTGGTTTGGATAATTTTGAATCTGAAATCAGAGGTCGTGTAATGAAAGTCGAATGGCTAACATGTTTCTTCTCCAACAGCTGATAACTTTACTTCACATATACAGTCGCATATGATATTAAAATAGATATTTCATTTTTTTAGATATACTTATATGAAATACCTAAAAAAGAGGTGCTGTGTTTCTAGACGTATGAGACGTCAACGTACTCACAATTTATTCGATCGACGGACTTATTTCTTCTCCACCCAGTGCAGCCAAATGGCTAATCATACACGATGCAAAGAATACGAATAAGTACTTTAAATTTTTAAATGTTTACATATCTACTGTTAAAAATCTTATAATAATATCCTAACCATATCTTCTAAATCTATATAACTCAAGGGTGACTGACTGACATAGTGATCTATCAACGCACAGCCCAAACCACTGGACGGATCGGGCTGAAATTTGGCATGCAGATAGATAGATAGATAGATATTATAACATAGGCATCCGCTAAGAAAGGATTTTAATCAATTCTACCCCCAAGGGGATAAAATAGGGGATGAAAGTTTGTATAAATCTTCTAAGTTAATAATATTACTTCGTATAGCGAGCGAAGCCGGGGGCAAAAGCTCGTCATAAATATATTTGTTTGTCTTAGAACCTAAACAAGTGTGTTAAAAGTCACTTAATAAAAGCGAGTGGCATCAACAATGTTAAATAGTTTCAAATACAGTTACGATCGTAGCCCGTTGCAATACAGGCACCGAAAGTGTACGCTCGAAATATATTAAACGACGTTTAAAATGAAAATGTCGTTTAAATTTCCGAAGGGGAACGGCGCGATAATTTCGCTTGGGGTCGTTGTTAAAATGATTATGGCGAATACATCATGGCGGAGTACCCACTCCGCGATCGCAAAATTACGTAGCAACATGAAAATTAAAGGGCGTTTTATTCGAACCGTATTCGTTGGGAAACGTATCTCATTATGTGAGATGGAAATATATTGGAGCGACTATTTGTCAAACACTTGGCTGCGAACGTTCCCGATCCGCTTCGATTCAATTTGCGCGAAATTTAATTGGAATCGAAACGCTTCGATGAAATAAAAGCGTGGATTATGCTTCGGTGCGTTGGAAAGTATTTTTTAGCGTTTTTTTATAAAGTGACAACACTCGTACGCTAAATGAAAACGTGGGTAGATGATGAATGAATGTAGATGTACATGAGTTTTTTTTCCACTTTTACGTGATGACTGTCAAATGGAAATGAATTTTCAGCGCCTACACAAAGCCGAGGCGAATACAATAGAGTTGTCAAATAGCACAGTGAAGTATGAAGTCGTTCAGAGATGTTTAATTTGCGTTAAATGGACCAGAACTTTATAAACCTAAGAGTAAACAGCTTTGTGTATTGTTCAAATGTCCATGCCAAATGTCATGTTCAGAGAAGTATTTTTACGGAATGGTTATCTATATGGTATGGTGGAATATTAAGTGTAAATTTAGATATATTTCTTCATAATCTCCTAAATACTTATGAAGATCCGTCCGTACTACCAAAGTAACATATATATTAAGCTGCGCACACTATAAGATGTTTCTAGCTTTGTTACAAAAAACACAAAAAAATCGCTGACTCTCAGTCATCCTAATATAAGCCCTAAGAAAATAGACTATTAAGCTCTTTTAATTAAAAAAGAAATGATTTAAATGTTCTCAGTCAATTCCAAAAATATATTATTTCAATTAAACTCGAAAACACTGCGATAATCGAATATCAACATAAAACGGTATAAAGTCATAAAAGTGACCCAAGATATTGTCGACAGCTGCCCCGTTTGACAAGGGTGCCACTGAATAGGTACCCAAATTGGAAATCGACATCAGACTCGATGGTTTAACAGACCGAATTTGAAACGTCACTCCGAATTATCAACGTTTTCAAATATTTTCTCAAATCAATATAATCTAAGCCCCAAATCAACGTGTCGATTGAAATTGAATTATTGATCAAAGAAGAAATGAACGATAACGTTCGGTATTGCGACATGTTTAGCTTTTTATTATTATATAAAATGAGTAGAGAGATAAGGAGATAATAATGGGATAAAGGTCTGAAACAAACACTTAGGTCTACAAGAGGCATGGAGCGAACGCTCCCCCAGAGCCCGATCCGGGCATCGCGCTAGAAGGACTTCGGTTGTGTTCCGTCGGATATCCCGGAGTTCTCCGATAAGCTCTGAGGACGGCCACCGGGGGGGTTTTAGTGCGGTAAAAATCCCACATAACCCGGCGTCACTCCCATGTCGTCGGGTACCTTTTGAAGGTTTCCCCTTCGAAAAGAAAAAAAAGAAAAAAAAAGAAAAGGTCTACAAGAGGCATGGAGCGTACTCCACGCTTCTCCAATGCGTATTGTTAAAGGGTACGAGGTAGTGGCCAGTCCACGTCGGATGGAGGTTAAACTACTGCTATCCTATGAGAAAAACCCCAACCAACTGCTTAGTATGCATTTAAAAGTAAAGAAGCGCACAAAATCGCCACTAGTGGTCAATTATCCAACTACCGACCGCGCTTGCTTGCCGCTGCTTGACTTTGTAAATCTGCTGAGACTTGAGTACTTAGTCGTATTCATAATCATTGATAATAATTAGTTGTAGCGCTAAGTTAATACACATACTATTTTTAATTTTAACAGTTTAAATGTCTTTGTTCAGGTCTCGCCCAGAAACGCCTGTTCGAGAGATGGCCCGAACTTCGAAAAATAGCGACTAACAACTTCATGTGTGTTTGTTACAACATCCCACAAACTTCGGGTAAAGGAAACAGCTCCACAAGGTAACTTGTAATGTTTATTTACTTGAGCCACTTGGATAAATGATTTCTTTCTCACGGGTGTATCTATGTGTTTCGAACTAAGTATGTTTTCCGTATATATGGTAATAATGAAAAATGAGCGAACAGTAGTAATGGAGCTAAATAGACCATAATGCAATTTAAAAGGACTGAGTTATTTACTTGTGTCCGTATTTAATAATCAATCTGTCCAATGCTATGACTACCATAGATTGCAATTTCGATGTTTGGTAAGAAAAAATTAAAAATGGGCTTTAGTGATGTAAGAGCGGATAGTATTTATGGTGAAATGTTTTATGAAAACGTCGCTAGTAGGTACATGTTAACAATGCAAAATTTTAATAGCTATACCACATTTCCCTTAGTAAGTATAGATAGTGGAAAACAGCTATTTCCCTACGATTAGTATAGTCCGCGCTAATCTGCCAGTCCGCTCAGAAGTTGTTGCGAGCAGGTGTAGTCATACTATTTGCTGTGGCGACGCGATTCATTTCTATATTCAGAGTGGACTAGCAGTCGAATGGACCCACACTATAAGTACTATTTATTACTCAGAGATGTTTTAGTATATGCATTGGCCGCGTGGACGTACTATACGAATTATTATAAGATTTTCGTAAATAACTCGTCTCTTATTTACAGCACAAGTTCACCCATTAACGCCACGAAAGATGCATCGGGGAGACAGTCACGAAATAGGAGTAAGTATTGTTTAAGTTCACCTAACAGTAGCGACGAAGTTGCAAGAGGACTTTAAAAACTCTAATAACATTTTATCACTTGAAGAGCTACTGACACACTTGGAGTATTCGCACGTGCTTACTATGTTCATCGGTTTATACCCAAAATTATTATGTAATTATTATGTAAGTAATTGAAGATAAGTTCAGTTTGTAATATTAGTAATGTATAGACGTTTTGTGAAGATTTTAAACTGTTAAACAAGAGTAAATACAAATAAATATAGTTTAAAAAACTAAAAAACACGCTTTTATGATAGTAAATAGTATAATTGTGGAAAATTGTGGATAAATGCAGCACCCCACGCTTTTTTCACAATTATACTACCTATTTACTGTTCCTTAATTGATTCCTAGATTGAAGATTATTTTTTCCTTTTTAGTTGATTTTATCATAAAAGCGTGTTTTTTAGTTTTTTAAACTATATTTATTTTATTAACTTTTAGTATTTGTTATTATAGCAACCACCATTATGAATGCTTTATAAAAAATAAATTGTCTATCTATTACGGTTTAAGAGATAAAGCCCTGTGACACACGAACAGACAGCGGAGGATTTCATTTTACCCTATGAGTACGGAATCCTAAAAATCAATCTAGTAACTTGCGATGAACTTTTTCTAAGGCGCTCGAACAATCTCGCCTTGAAAATCGTGAATCCTGAGGATGTTAATAAGGAAAATGGTACAACATTACTAAAATCGTGTATTGTCATCGGTTTTTGATAATTCTTCAAAATTTTGAATTAAACTGAACTTAACTTGAATTTAAAGTGGATAGAAATCGGGTTCAAAGATTCCGTTACATAGTTACATACATACATACATACATGAATAAATACAACCCAAGCTAATAAAAGCATATTAAAAAAAGAAGATTTATTGTGTCAGGTACCGGCAAATTGGTATGTCTCTTTCAAAAATTATGTAAAATATAATAAATGTCGCTTTGTTATTCTTGACAAAACTTATTGTAAAGTAAAAGTGGTAGTAGCAAAAACATGATAATACCAAAGGTAAATGCCCAAAAGTTTTGAATAAACAAATCCGCTAAAACAAAACATCAAACTAAGCCAAATGGCAAATAACGGCATGTTCTTATAATTTATCGGCATTATAATAGGCAGCTTTCATTGTACCTTTTTATTGTTTGAATTATTTCGCGCAATAACATCTCGTAATGTTTCAATTAGGTAACCACAACAATACGATGAATTCCCAGACTAATTCGTTCCATTGCGCCCTAATGTGGGTTATAAAACATCTTGTTTGTGGGACATCGCACAATGGGCAACTTCGCCCCGCCCGTGGCATTAGAACAGCGGATCTCAAACTTATTTTGTGCCGTCTTTTGGAAATATTTCTAGCCGTTTTCTGCTGTTTGGAGGTGGGGTGGCGAAAAATGAAGCTATGTCTAAAACATTAGTAAACCGAAAAAAATATTGTTAAAAAGTCCTGATCCATTTTTGGGCCTCGCAATGCTGAAAAATACAAACCAGGTATCTCCTCCTAGACTGCTCCGACGCCCCCCTATTTTCGCTAAACCCCTTACTGCCTCCATTTTCGCTCCTTAGGCCTCTAACGTCCAACGGCGTCATCACCCACTTTGAGAACCACTGCATTAGAAGATCCAAGCAATTTTGCCCTACTTTGTCTCCATTGCTGCCTGTCTCCGGCCACGGGACAAATGAGATATGAACAGAAACGACGCCGCGTTTTTCATTGTTTAACGTGTCGCTAACTTCCACTGATTCCATTAGTTAACCGTCTCGGTGGAAACAATTAGAGCTGGTCCAGCCATTTATAATGTCTTATTCGAACTGGCAGTGACGTGCAATAGTTTAACAACTAAATTGCAAATGATAATAAGTAAGCTTTTTATAATGCTAACCTTTTAGCCTAAAACTATTGCAAGTCACTGGCAGTTCAAGTAAGAGCATTGGCTACTATCGCTCAAGCAACTGATAGGTGTATTAAGTAGGTTGACACAACTGCTAAAAGTTCCTCGCAACTAATAAATCTAAATATATATAACTCAAAGGTGACTGACTGACATAGTGATCTATCAACGCTCAGCCCAAACCACTGGACGGATCGGGCTGAAATTAGCATGCAGGTAGATGTTATGACGTAGGCATTCGCTAAGAAAGGATTTTGATAAATTCTATCCCCAAGGGGATAAAATAGGGCATGAAAATATTACTTCGTAACGCGAGCGAAGCCGCGGGCAAAAGCTCGTAACTTATAAGCTTCTATACATGTGCGTAGACAATCAAGCGTTGACAGATTTTTCGCTTATCGGTCGCCCAAACAACAACTTGGACGCCCTAGCGGTAACGGTAAGCAACAGCTTAGTAGCGCGATAACATAGCCCATACAACTATCGCTCATGATATAACCCTTCGTGCGGTCAGCCGTAAAAGGATATTAATTAAAGGATGAATGGCCGTGAAAATGGCAGGGCTCGTTAAAATTTCAATCAAGTACAATATTTGCGTAAGCTGTAAGGTAATGTTTAATCAGAATTTAGATTGGTTTATTAACTTTGAGCACACAGTTTTTCTCACGTCCCAGAAAATGTAAACGTCTCGTTCTCATTTCGCCTATTTATGAGTTCCCTAGGTTTCAAAGGGGTGATATTGCGCTCTGTGGCTCGTATTTGAGGAACAAGACTGTAATTCCCGCAGGTTTTGTCTTGGGGCGACTGGCGACACATCCAACAAAATGGAAAGACGGGAATGTACAAAGGGAGAAACTGTTTTTTATATAAGGGTGGTTACACACGAGCGACAGTGAGTTAATATGACCGACAAACGATCATACTTTCTGGCGGTAGACGGTGACTACCGGCGAAGGTCGTATGCATGACGTCACCTGAGTTCATGTCGCTAACGTCACGTCATTTTATAAAGTTGATGTCCAGTTGTTATCGCTGAGGTCACGTCACATTATGTCGCTAACGATCTCCTATTGTTGCCGCCTGCCGATAGTCGCCACCTGCCATCAACAACCGTCGCTGATGGATATCAGTAGCCGCTTTACGTCAGCAACCATTACCAATGTAGAAGGTGGTAGAACCCTTTGTGGTTCGACTCCGGTGGCACCACCGCCACACCTATTTCTGCCTAATAACAGGGTTACGCACTGCTGTGTTCCGTTTTGAAGAGTGTGGTAAGGGAGACATACTTTTCCGAGGCGTTCCAGCTTAGTCCTCAGGGGTAGCGGCGCATCAGTGGCCAACCTCAGGTAGGAATATCTATCCTATCTGGGGTTGATTACCATCAGGTGGACTGCATGCTCGTCTGCTACTCTTATATTATAAAAAAAATCAAGCCTAGTAACCGCGTGCCGTCAGCAACCGTTACCAATATTCGCCGCCAGTCTTCAGCGCTCGTGGTCCATTGTTGTGCGTGTATTAGCTCATTGTCATTCATATGCTACTACCTGCACTTGCAGTTGCCGTCTAGAAACTAATAGAAAGTGAATCCATGCGTTAACATGGCGAAATAGAAAACTAAGGAACTGTTAATTAGATATTCTGATCACGTGAAACTACTTACAGAATGTTCCGCCCGGGTCTTCGATTTAGTTACGATTTGTTTTAATTTCCCCCTTGGGACACTACGGATAGAACTAATAAAAATTCTCGTCTCGTCCGAACAACTAAATGTTTTTGGACGAAGTATTATTGTTACTCTTGAAACAATATATTAGGTCTACCATTGGCTGATATTGAATTTTCGAAAATGTATGTAACTTTAGTTACATTACTTGTTAAATACTTTTGGGGAGATTGGAGTAGAAACAAACTTGCAGACGACCCGATGGTAAATGGTCACTGCCGCCCATGGATATTTATGACTAACTTCATATAGGTAGAATTATTTTTACCTGAAGCTGATCACAGTAGCGATTCCACTCCTGAGGACTACGATTAGCCTCTAAGTCAGCTACCATCGCGGCAGCCATACCTTCCCAAAACTTCCACGGAAGTAAATTGGCTCTATCACCTTTCTTTATCCTTTCAATAGCAGCTCGATTGACAATTAAAATATTTCGTTTTTTGATGTGGAGGGCATGTGTGTAAAGCAGTTCTATTAAGAAAAATAACTGTTACCTAAGGTAATCACTTAGGGTAAGTCGAACTAACTTACAATAACATACTCCTACAGCTTAGAAGCTTAATACATTCAAAGCATTCGCACAAAAGATTAATTCCATTATTCGTCAAACGTGCTAAGCTCATAACGTGTTATCAGTGTCAGCTGTATTAGACACTTGAGAAACAAGAGCGCGTCTTTCCAGACATTCTTGTCAGCTTTGTGCTTTTCTCTTACCTACTTACACTAAATGAGTATTTTAAGACGAATTTATAATTGTACATTTTATTATCCTTTTGTTGTTGTTTTATTTGTTATTTTTTCTTTTGTTTAAGGTTATTTTTTTTTGAGTTGCAATTATCCAAATAAATGTTTCTTGTCTCATTTGTGTTGCAATTATCCGAATAAATGTTTCTTTCTTTCTTTCTTTCTTTCTTTCAAAGAACAATGCCCATGAAAGTATGGACCGCCGTCCAGAGTTGCATCAAATTGAAACTTGTTGTAGACGATGTATAATTAACCAAATACTGCCACCAATAATTATTTTTTAGATCAGCACCCGGGTTCTGAAGTTATTTACCAAAATGTTACATAACCTCAGAATCGAAAATATCCGACGATAGATTGATGGTCCATTTTAACTGATAGTAGGTACCTATAATGTAGTTCGATTAACATATTCCATTATCTTTAAAAGGTAGTAGGTAAAAAAACCTAAAATAATCTTAAAAACCTAAAATAATGAATTCCGAGTATAAAATAACGCCATTTTAATTTTTAAGAACAACAATCAACATTTCGTCTTATTTTATCTTAAATGGAACCCCCTTGTTCAAAGAAACTATTCTGATCGACAAACTATGTAAAAAAATTAAAAAATAATTTTAATATTACTTTCATTTTGATGCATAAGAAAAATCATTAGTCAAAACACTAATAGATCTTATTGAATTCCGAGTATAAAATTCCGCCATTTTAATTTTTAAGAACAACAATCAACATTTCGTCTTATTTTATCTTAAATGGAATCCCCTGTTCAAAGAAACTATTCTGATCGACAAATTATGTAAAAAAATCAAAAAATAATTTTAATATTACTTTCATTTTGACGCATGAGAAAAATCAGTACCAAGAATGGGCATTCTCCTTTATCCTAATCTACAGAAGCCGTTGTATAGGAACGACGAACGACTACCTCAGACCTCTTTGTGGTTCTACCGCGGAGGTATAATGTACTTACCATTCCATATGCCTTATTGCTGTATAGCAATCTAATCTAATGAAGGTATTCCATCTCAGTCCTAAGGGGTGATTGACAATGCCCGTGATCGACTTCACCTAACTTCATGGGCGGCTGTAATCACGTACTCATACTATCATGCTCATTTGATACTTCAATTTTATATAAAAAAACTAGCTGACCCGGCAAACTTTGTACCGCCCCAAAATCTATTTATCAAATATATTTCATATAAAATATAAGCTATGTTACTCGTGGATAATGTAGCTTTCGAATGGTGAAAGAATTTTTAAAATCGGTCCAGTAGTTTTTGAGCCTATTCATTATAACCAAACAAACAAACAAAGTTTTCGTCTTTATAATATTAGTGTAGAAAAAAAATCAACTACCGCAAGTTGCGTTGAGGAACTTCATTTCAAACATGTATTTGTAAGGCACAGTTAACTTCAACAAGTCGCATATAACCGTGAATTCTAGAATAGCAGAGGCAACGTCGCGTTCCACCGGATCGCAAAGCTTTGAGGGGATGAGACATTGCGATTCATTCTCGCATTTAAAAGCAAGACTGTAATTTCACAGGGCTTTGTCTACTCCCCGCGCGGGACGGCTTGTAGGGAAATATGCGCATTCAAAATGGGTTTTTATCTTTTTTCAAGTGGTACGCTTTAGTTGCGTGGTCCCTTTAGAATTGTAAGGCCGCACAGATAAATCACATCCGTTTGTGTACTGCGCCTCATACGGTACGATTCCCATTGGTCCGATGATTGCAACGATTTGATTGATACCCCTGGCGTACGGTTTATTTTACTTTGAGGTAGATACATGAGGCTCCACCGTTACACCTATTTGAAGGTGGTAGAACCCTTTGTGGTTCAACTCCGGCGGTACCACCGCCATACCTATTTCTGCCTATTAACAGTAGTGTAAAGCACTGCTATTGGAGGGCGCCACAGTAGCGGTGTTGACATCTTATTAAGTGCAACTCACGTTATAAATTCAAGTACAGTGAAAATAGTGCTAAAAACGATACGAATACAAGTTTTATATTGAAAGAAAGTGAAAAGCTATATAATAAATATATTCATCCAAAGCAAAAGTGCGAAGAAGTGTCATAAATACGACAAATACATCCAAGCTATTGCACGAGAAATAATTGGAAATATCGTTCAATAAGCACCAAAATCATAACAAACGGAAACCGTAAGTGCAGTGGAAAATAATTTTCATGATATTGTGCTAAAAAAAAGAGAAAGAAAAACAGTTTAAACTAATATAACCTCAAACGGTTTTTAAAAATACGAATTCTTAACCATATATTGGATACAGCGCCATCTATCAACGAATAGAAAAAATACTACAGGAGCATAGATTAAATAGTAAAGCACATGACCATAGATTAAACAGTAAAACACAGATAAAATAGGAAAAGTCTGTTTGAGCAGCGCCATCTATTGGAGAGTAGCACGAGTAAAAAATGGAAGAACTAAAATCGATATTGGAAAAAATACAATCTGATATGAACGAAATAAAAAATGAACAAAAAAATCAAAACAAAGAAATGAAGGTAATAAAAGAAGAAATTATTACTAACCTCAGAAGCTCAATTGAAGAAAAATTTACAGTTTTAGAAGACAAGTACAATGTTTTACATGAAAAAATGGAAAATCAAGAGCGTCGGTTATACTTCTTAGAAAAGCAAGCTAGACAGCGTAATTTAATAATTCTTGGTATGGAGGAGGTTGATAACAATTATTTTGGTTTGGAAAACTTAGTCATTCAATTCATTAAAAATAAATTACAAATAGATATAAGCAAGCAAGACATTGAATCAGTTAGGAGGATGGGCAGGAAATCTACCAAAGTCCGGCCTCTTATTGTTACCCTTACTACATTGAGCAAGAAGATTGAAATTTTATATAACAAAAGAAAATTATCAGATACAGAGTATTATATTAAAGAAGACTATCCTGATTATATTTTGAAGAAAAGGAAAGATCTGAAACTTCAACAGCAAACGGAAATCGAAAAAGGAAATAAGGCTATTATTAAATATGATAAATTGATAATAATAGAGAAGAAAAGCGATATAACCTACCCCACTACCAAGAAGCGAAACTTATCAATATCACCTCCAAATATTCAAAATAAGAGAAATAACATTCCGTCTTCATACCAAGCCCAAAAGAAAAATAAAACCTCAATGGACTCATATGTTACAACAAATAAGAAGCATATTAACTCACCCAAACATAAAGAAAAATCATGTAGCACCTCAGTTATTGCAAACAATAAAGATATGTAGCAAACAAGGAAGGCCTCTCTCCATTGTTCTTTCCCAACACGGTTGGTCCCCGCGGGAAATGTAGACCAACACCCTCTAACAGCTGATCATCCACTACAACAATCAACTCTACGGCAAACCTATAACAGTCAATGCAATCTACCTAGTAATACTCATACTATAATTAACAGAAACATGAAACAAAGAATGCGCTCCACACTACAAATAGCGACACTAAATACTAGAACACTCCGATCCGAAGAAAGTCTACAAGAGTTAGAAATAGCACTGAATAACCTTAAATGGGACATACTCGGTATTAGCGAGATGCGGAGAGTAGGGGAAGCAATAGAAGAACGACCCACTTATATTCTCTACCATAAGGGTGAAATAGCAGGTCACAGAGGTGTGGGCTTCCTCATAAAAACGTCACTCAAATATAATATTGAAGAATTTATAGGGATATCTGACAGAATAGCAATTTTAAATATGAGATTTTCAAACTATAAAAAAATGTGGACGTTAATTCAAGTGTATGCCCCAACCGAACAAGCGAAAATAGAAGAGTTAGATCATTTTTATATTAAACTTTCAGACTGCATATCGCAATTTTCAAGTAACCATATCATAGTCATGGGTGACTTTAATGCCCAGGTTGGCAGTCGGCGGAGTGGAGAAGACCTCGTAATTGGTAAATTCGGTCACGGAAAAAGGAGTCCTCATGGGCAAACTTTGATAGAATTCCTGTTAGAACACAACCTGACTATCTTAAATACTATGTTTTATAAAAAACCTACCAATAAATGGACATGGATTTCCCCCGATGGTAAATATAGAAATGAAATTGATTATGTGATTACCAACTTTAACACGTTCCCTGCGGCACAGATTTTTCTGTACTTTCCATTACTGCGTTACGAGTTGTTTTAAACCTCGTCCTATATCCGACATTGTGGCGGCACGAGGCGTGTTAAATCCCACCGACCGAAGGAGACTAAAATCCTTTTTTTGGCGCCAAATAAGACAAAATCGACGGCTTTTGTCTTGATTATTATTAACAATGAGTTGATTAACCTAAAACTGCCGCCGCCCTTGGTTAAATTCGTTACTTTAGATTCTATGGGTAAAATAAAATGTGGGTCTAATGCACCTCGGACCGCACTGAAAAATGGCAGGTTTCCATATAATTTAGTGATGGGAAAATAAATATCGATTTTATTTTATTGTTTTTATTTATCAACGTTATGGACAGAATGAATACAAAAAGGGGAAAAGTTATGGATGTTTTTCATTGAAACATTTCAGACAATAAGGTTTTTTGCAAACAGTGCATTCCGTGAGATTTTTTTTTTGGTTTTTTTTGTCTGCCTCACGACATGTCAAGAATGTGCGGAGTTTTTCGTAGCATCCGACACATCTCTTCTTCTTTGGACCCTTATCGAGATGATGTGCTTTCTTTGCAGTGGATTCTGAAAAGTAGGAGCGAGTAGATTAGGGTAAAGAGTAATCGGAATACTCGGTAACGATTTTGCCTACGTTTCCTATATCAATAATGTAGCTACTTAACTGTAATTTCTTACTATACGGATATACGCCTAGCCTGCCAAGTCTCACTACTGGACTTTCACCTAGACAGAGTATATTTGTGACTTACCTGTTTTTGAAATATCTTCCTGTATTCTGATTTTGGCTCAGATTTTTCAACCGGTTTTTCTTCATCTTCCTCCATGATCAACTTTTTTCGGCAACGTTTCGACATGATAATTTTCAACATAAAGACAGCGGTCCTACTTCGTCGCTACGCAGCCTCGACTGCGTTGCACAACACTAACCACGTGAAGCTAGCGTGGGGTGCGGTACGAGGTGCGTGGGGAAACGAGGCGTTCCCAACCTCGTTCCGCACTGTGTTAGCATTATTATTTGTTCAGTGCGGTACGAGGTCTAACAAACCCGACATTAGGTTGGTGTACCATAGAACTAGGAATCAGTAGCACATCACAAACATATAGTTATCACTCTCCTACACTGAACCAGACGGAAGTTATGCCTCTCGCACCACAGAGAAGTTAAAGTTTTTTCTTACCGCTATAACGACCAGACATGGACGAGGTGTTTTAAGCCGCGTTCCGCAGCTAACGTGTTAAGAATGCATTTACAAACACGGAAGTTATTCAAACCTTTAACTTCAATACTAATCATCGAATGGTGAGAAGCTCCTTAAGATTAGTACCACCTAAACACTCAAGAAAACGATTTATTAACACTAATGTAGGCCAGGTGGATGAGAAACACATCAAGAACAATATTTCAATGCTGTCAGAATGGAATATACTACAAGACCTAGACAAAGATTTAATGAAAACATATGAAAAACTTGAACAAAGACTTATATCAACATCTAAAATAAAAAACAATATTAAAACTAAATTTTTCCTTAGCGACAACTCTACCAAACTTATACAGGAGAGACAAAAGATATTAGCGGACCCAAATAAGAAAAGTAGGTTCACAGAAATTGCCGAAATAAGTAAATCTATAAACAAGAGCATTAGAAAAGACAGAAAACGAAGAAAATGGCAAATCTTACAAAAACACATAAACGAAACGGGAGGTATAAGAAAAGCTTTGAAAGAACTCAGGGAAATTAACAAAGAATGGATACCAAAGATGAACCGACATGGAAAATGCATCACAACACGAAAAAACATAATAGAGCACGCTACAACCTTCTATAGACAACTATATGCTAGAGACATTAATACAACACCACAACTTAGTTTAGCATCGACCCACACATGGCCTTTAGATCAATTATCAAAGGTAGAGCAGGAACCTGAGATTTTAATTAAAGAAGTAGAAAAAGCAATCCTTAGCCAAAAAACAGGTAAAGCCCTCGGTCCTGATAAAATTGCAAACGTCATGTTGAGAGGTACTGTCGACGTATTAAGTCCTATCCTCACTAAAATCTTCAACAAAATGCTCACTTCGTGCAGTATCCCACAACAATGGACCAAATCTCACATAATTCTTTTGCACAAAAAGGGACCTAGAGAAGAGATCGGCAATTACAGACCAATTAGCCTCATATCAAATGTGTATAAAGTATTTGCTAAAGTTATCTTAGAAAGAATCCACAAGAAGCTAGATGAACAACAGCCAGTAGAACAAGCCGGCTTTCGCAAAAACTATTCGACTTTAGATCACATTCATACAATTAAACAGGTAATTGAAAAATACAAAGAGTTTAATAAAATTGTGTATATAGCGTTCATTGATTATAATAAGGCGTTCGACAGTTTGATCCACGAACGAATTTGGGACAGTTTACAGCAACAAGGTATACCACAAATCTACGTAAATATCATTAAAAAAATGTACTCAAATAGTAGAGCGAGAATACAGCTGGAATCGTTAGGTAATGAATTTCCTATAGAGAAAGGCATTAGGCAGGGAGACCCAATCTCGCCGAAGATTTTTTCAGCTGTATTGGAAAGTATCTGTCGAAATTTGGAGTGGGAAAGCTTTGGTATTTGTATAAATGGTAAGAGACTAAATCACCTAAGGTTTGCCGACGACATAGTGTTGATGGAAGAATCGCCGAGAGTTCTAGAGCAAATGATTAGAGACTTATCTAAAGAGAGTAAGGTAAAGTCACCTAATGCCGAGGGGTTCTGAAATTGGCACCAAATTCCGTGGTATTTACAAAAACGGCTATTATAAACTATTTACGAACTCATTTCTACTGAAAGGTATATTATTTTATAGATAATTTATCACTCTATTGTCATATGGCTATCGTAATAGTATTATGTGTATGGTTTTTTAAATAATCGCATAGTTTTGCATTCGTGCCTCCATCAATCGCATGCTTCATACATTTTGGGCCTCTTGCACGTGAATGTCACGATTTCTCAAATAGTGATTTTTTCAATAAATATACATGTGTGGGATAGTGTTTCGAAGAAAACATTATATTGATTATATATGGAATCGATAACATTTAAATATTTAGCTTATTTCTTAACAGATAATAGTAAAAATAAGTTTAAAAATACAGCGGCATTAGGAGCCAAATATTTTGGGCTGTCCCTTAAACCGAGGTATACCACGGAATAGCAATTTCATAGACAAGTTTTTAATTTCAATTTTTGTAGTTGTTTTTATGAATAAGCACGTCTTGCTTCGAATTTGATAAATTTAATACTCAATTAATATCAAAATCATTTTCCGAGGTACTACATTGTACTGCATTACCTAATTATATAATATCAAAGATGACCTATTTATGTGATTTCCTAATTTCTTCTATGGGACAACTAAGGAGAGAAAATGAAGTTCATCCAGATATCAATGTAATATTGAACAAGTATTGTATATTATTATGTACATATTTCAATTAAGCATCTTTCTGCCTCTAAATTGTGTAAAAGTCCGTTATTATTTAATAATCGGAATTTGGAAACGTGATTTTTAGTTATGAAACGCTATTCCGATGTATATAAATCGGAATTAGGTTATATGGGCACATTAATCCGCGGCATAACCGCAAAATACTATACAGGGTGTTTAAAGTTTTCATCGGTTTTTAAGAACACATCTATCGTTTGTATCAGTAATTCACTTAATCCTAATTAATGAAGAATTATCATTGTCATAGGATTTTAATAGATATTTAAATAAGAACTAGAACATTTTACGACGTTTTCATTTGATTAAATTACTCAAAACGAAATAATTCTATAAACCTGATGACCATCCATATTATTATTATTGCTGGTGTACGATAATACACCCTAGTATAAAGTACATGAAGATGAATGTCCAAAATTGTATTGCAGATACACGAATCGACCTCAGTTTAAAAAAATACATGATATACATTAGTAAAATTAACCAGTCAAGAAACTATACTGTAAAAAAGTTTTATTTCGGCCGCTTCCCTTTAATCATAGCTAAGAACACTTTTGATAAAGCCACTCTTTAAATAACAAAAAAAAATTTAAATCAAAATTGAAACTAAATTCAATAAATAACATTTATTTTTATACATCATGTAGCAGTCGTTCTATCTCTTTCACTCCCTTATTTTGTATACTCGGAATTAGGAACCAAATACATCGGAATAAGGATTTTTACATCGGAATTAGGGTTTTCTGACTTGGTTCATATTTATTTTAAATTCACATTTAAATCAATATTTAATTGTAAAATGTCGAGTATATTTCAAGAGTAAATATAATAAAGCTTCTGATAAAATTATCTAATTCCTTATTAAGCCGTAGTAAATGCTTAATATCTGACACTCTTTCTAGTTTTGGTGAAAATACCGCGGAAATAGGTGACTTTACCTTAATAAGTTTGGTCTAGTCCTGAATAATTCAAAAACAAAGCTCTTGACTAATAGCGTAGAGGTAGAGATAGCAGTAAATGACGATGTGTTAGAGTACGTTGAGGATTATGTTTATTTGGGACAAATCATATCATTTAAAGATCAGATGAAAAAAGAAGTCAACAAAAGGATAGCAAATGGGTGGAAAAAGTACTGGGCACTAAAGTATTTAATGAAAAATAAAGACTTTAGCATGTCCATTAAACGCAAGTTATTTAACACGTGTATTTTACCTTGTTTGACTTATGGCTGTGAGACATGGGCCCTTACATCACTAAATAGAACGAAACTTGCAACATGTCAACATGCTATGGAGAGAAGCGTTCTTGGCCTCAGAAAAAGTGATAGAGTTAGGAATATAGATATAAGACAAAAAACCAAATTTACAGATATTTTGCAAAGGATAGACCAACTAAAATGGAAATGGACTGGCCACTTGATGCGCTCTAAAGAGGAAAAGTGGAGTAAGGAAATCACAGATTGGTACCCCAGAGATTCCAAAAGAAGTAGAGGTAAGCAATATTGCAGATGGGAAGATGAAATTAGAAAGACAGCGGGACCATACTGGAGGAGAGTCACAAGAGACAGGGCTCAGTGGAAAGAATTAGAGGAGGCCTTTGCCAGGAGGCAAACTGAGTTAAGAGACCTGATATAAGAGGTTATTTGTTAAATATTTTTATTTTTATTGTTTATTTTAAACCGAAAAGATGTAAAACCTTTTGCTATATTAGTGTTTGTATATTCTCAGTAATAAAGGCTATTTTATTTTATTTTATTTAAAGCACTGCTATATTCTGGTTTGAAGGGTGTGGCAAGGGAATCCTACTTTTACGAGGCGTTCCAGCTTAGTCCTCAGGGGTAGCCGTTCATCTGTGGTGGACCTGAGGTAGTCTAATCCTATTTGGTGTTGATTACAGATGTCCATGGGTGGCAGTAGCCACTTACCATCAGGTAGACTGCATGCTTGTCTGCTACTCCTATATTATAAAAAAGGAATTTTATTTTAGGCCTAATGAGTAGCAACGCTCCTATGGCTGACCTAAGATCACTATAATCCTATCTAGAGTTAACTAGTGATCTATGTACGCAAATACCACGTATTGTCAACTGTACTGCATGCCTGATTCCGACTACTATGAATTAAAAAAGGTATTCCACGTCCGATTGTGTTCCCGCTCCCGTACGATTCCCCGTGGTCCGATTTAATGATCGCAACGATTTAATTGGCACCCATGGCGTACGGTTTGTTTTACTACAAATAGTTTATGCAACGTGTGGCCTTATTCGGAGGGTCGTGACTCGGTCACTGCACTCTTGGAAAGTTCGCAGTATTGATTTTATTGCGCACGCCCGAAAATATAAATGCGATCTGGCGGTACATGGAAGTGGCCATTGATTTAATGGGCGCGAATAAGTGCCGTAAAGCGCTTCGTTTGTTGGATTAACGAATTAAATACTTGTCTGACTGATTCGATTTGGAATTGCTGAAATATTTTAGTTTTAGATATTTAATAATTATTGTAAGGTCCGTTTATATTTAATTTTTATAGACGTTTAAATTTAGAAAAATCAAAATGCCAAAAAAATTATATATAAAATTAAATTAAAGAATAAAATAAAAATAAAATGTATTAATCAAAATGATTTATAAATTTAAACGGGATATATTATTACGATATTTAACATAATATTATGAATAACATAAAATTTAAGCCTGAATGTGTTTGATGCGTTATGCAGTACCTACGCCATTAATTAAAACTAAGAAAAGCGCGGGAAACGATACCGCCATATTTTATTGCCTGTTTTTCAAGTTGTCATATAAATTTAAAGAGCAAAAGTGAGAACAGAGAAGTTATTTTATAATATTGTAATTCTAGAATAATTAATTATGGTGTTTTTGCAGGTTGGACGCCATCAAACAATAAGACTAAGGACTTGGAAGCTTTGTTGGATTTTCAAGTTAGTCTCCTAAACACAGGGTGAGTTTATAAGTACTAATTCATATTTTATAATAGTAACAGCAAGAGAATGTATGGTATTACTTATGTTAAGTGGTCACTGCCACTGATATCTGTAACCGCACTGACTGTATAAGACCCCTATTCATAATGGATCTATCCAATGTTTTCTTACCAAAGAACGACGACAATTTCTTGTTTTTTTTATATATAATTAACCTAACGATAAGGCAGACGGGCTTTCGCTTTCGCTTTCTACACTCACAGCCCCACACTAGGATTCCCTGTATCGTGGGTGCTATGGACACACACAGAGACAAATACACAAACACCCAGACCCAGAAACAGAAATCTAAATTCATCATTTAGAAATATGTCTGCCGGGGATCGGACCCGGGACCCTCTGGGCGTCAGACCGGCATGGTGACCGCTCCGCCACGCGGGTCGTCGCGGGTCGCGGCTACCTGATGTATAGCAGTCACCGTCGCGTGTAGTCATTTGCAACACCAGAGGAGTCACCAATGCATCGCCGGCTTTGAAGGAGAGCTCCTTTTACACCCCTCTTGAGCCCCATGTCATTGTCCTGAGGGAATACTCCTAAGTCCTAATAAACATTTCCAAATTTCAATATTTGGCACGAAAAAATTGGATAGATCGGTTATAATAACGGGCAAACATACTACCTGTGGATAGTAAAAGCCACGCAAAGGCACTGCTGAGTGTGATAACTATGTTGGAACACTTCGTACAGTTTTTTGTCTTACGCTGCAAAATAGGATAATTATGAACTACCACGATTATAATGCACCATTCTTCACCTGCTCACCAATCAAACCGCGACGAGTTCTGTCACAAATTATTATTTGTACCGGCTGCGGCTATATTAAGTACGTAGGTCTTATTTTTTGGCATGCCCTACAGCTAAACCGGCTTGACGGATTTTAACATATGGGATGTCATTGGATTCATCTAAATTGTGGGTTATAATAGTTAATAAACTACATTTCAAAAGTATAATTTCTAGTGCTTATTTAGGAAATTGTACATTTTTATGCAAAAATAATTAAAATATTTTTCGCATACAATCTCTAGGTATTTCCGTATTCCCGTTAAAATTTTATTTTCCTATTTACGTTTGGAAGTTTCTTCGAAGTTGGCTCCGTACTCTCTAGTATTAGCCTGTGTAGAGAAAAGTAGAATTATATTCT
The DNA here is from genome assembly GCA_014595695.2 of Epargyreus clarus clarus. NCBI lineage: Eukaryota > Metazoa > Arthropoda > Insecta > Lepidoptera > Hesperiidae > Epargyreus > Epargyreus clarus. Next base: position 697,751 of record JACTTY020000048.1, on the reverse strand, counting down.
TTATTGTTTTTAATAATTAATAAATATGAAAATGAAATGAAAAATAAATATAAAATCAATAAAAATAAACTTTGATAATTGCCATTAAAAATATTATACTCACTATTGACCCGCGCATGTAATAATCACTAATGCTATCTATAAAAAACAACCCTCCCTTGGCAGTCGGGTAAAAATATGAAACCTTAACAAATATCAAAAATCAAAATCATAATTATATTTGCACTATAGAACGTATACAAAAATACTCATAATTACAATATATGAAAGAAAGAAAACAAAAGAAACTTCCATCATTACACTATATGAAGGATGCTTGTCTATCAATTTGTTATACGCCACAAACTGTCACCCATTACTCCAACTAAACAACCCTATCGTTAACGTGATCCTCCAAAAGTTGAGAGATCACCCCATTACCCGACATTACGTATTTGTTTGCCGTCGCGACGCCGTTACGTAATTACTTGAGACGCTCGACGCGGGCCAACGACCCCTCGACTTTGACCCACTTACTACCCTAATTTCGCGTCTCACCCTCTAGACAATATTATACGTAGATAGACGTACAGTTGATAACCCCGGTGAGTAGTCACTTTTAGTTAACGTGTATCCCACAATTAGTAACAAGTGGGTAACGGCTGACCTTTCTACTTTAATTTCGTATATGATCCTCTGGACAATATAAAACGTTGTAGATAGTCTGTAAGTAAGACTGTCCGACCCTATTAATTATAGTCGGAATAATTTTATATAGGTAAGCTAATTAATGTAGGTTACTGATGTCCATCGATGGAAGTAACCACTTACCATCAGTTGGAGTGTATACAATATTATAAAATAATAATATTATACCTATCATAAACTGGATTTGCATAAAATTGGGTAACGTTATGATTTTTTTGTTCGTTTGTGACCTTTTTTTGTTAGAAGAAGCACATTTTCCCTGAATTTGAAATGACGTGCGAACTTTCTCTGTCGGCCGGCTGAATGTTTATATTTTCTCAACGTCGGCTCGCACTAAAAGTTTATTCCGTCGTAATGTTTTCCTTCCATTACCTATGATTTGAAACATTTGGGAAGGGTTGAATAAAATAACATTATGCGCGTGGAGGGTAAGGTCCTGCCCCCGTAATGTCCTATTTATGTGTTTTGCGCAGCTTTTATTTTCAAAGGAACGGCGAGTGTATGATTGATTTCCTGGGCAGACGCTATCAGAAACCAATTCTGTTTTCATTACTGAACGATTACAGAGCAACGGATTACGACGGATGATGATATTTTGTTTTTGTTATTGTTTTCTCTTTGCTTAGATCTTGATGAAATTACGCAAACTTGACGGATATTGATACGAGTATTTGATGAATAAATACAGATTAGATTGTACTAGATACTTGTTTCTTTCATTTCACGGAGTGAAATGAAAAGTAAGTAGAGAAAAGTATGAACTTAAATCAGAAACGTCTGTTTAGACGCATTGTTTTAAGGTGGTATAAATAAAATAACAATAAAGGAATGGTTACACTCAAAGTTAAAGAAAAATTAAAGCTTTCTACAAATACCACTTTCTGTAAGTCAATTACAATTGAAAAGAAATTGTGTAGAAATCGCAACAAACCAATAACAACTTCATTTGGGATTAGGAAGTGGACACTTAATCAGGGAGAGTAAATCGAAAACTTTGCTAGCGGCGAAATCAATTTTCATTACTTTCCAGTTCACAAGCATCCATTCTAATTGCTTTTCGACTGTTACTGCGTCAAATTTAATCATTTCTGTCACGGAATTCAATGACCTTTCTGTATTATATACCCAGAGAACCAGATTTGTAAGTTTCGGAATTATATCCCGCAAAAATAACACTTCAGGTCTCTACGGGATATAAACAAGTTCTGTGCGAGGTGCGGCTCTTAATTTAGTTAATAATAATGGAATATCCTACAGACTGTCGGTGTGTACTGATTTAAAGATGGTATACGAACTTGCATACAACAGCAGATTCGGTAAACCATCATCATCTCATCATGTTAATTTGTGGGAAACGGACCTTAATTTTCATACATAATACGTATTAAATTAATATCCTCTTTGGAGCTCGTTTTAACGAACAAAAACAACTACAATATTAATTGTAAAAATAATCGCAAAGTGGTAAAGAACAGGCGAACATTTAAATCTGCAAAAGACAGTTTTCAACTGCATAAGTATGAAAGAAATATTTAACTTCTAAATGAAACGAAATAATAGCTACTTCCTTACTTTTTACCATATCTACTTTTTCATAATACCGAGCAAAAGTTTTCATAACTAGGCGTCCAAAGCGACGGCAGGTTTTAAACTTTGTCACATTCAAGCATTTCAACAAATAATTTACGCCATTTAGAGGTGGCTTTAAATTGTTACTTTTGTTTTCTTCGGCTTTTTATATCCTTACTTTTTCATAACGCTGAGTAAAAAGTCTTCAAGGCTACCGGGGAGATGATAAGTATTTTCTTATACTGAAGGAAGAAACGAATAAATTGTTTGTAAAGTTATTTGGTATGTATCCCAGCCTTCTACTTTACGTTGCGCAATACCTTGCTTTTCAAATGATTATATGTTTATAAATCAATGTTTAAGTGATTACATGAAAACCGTCATAAAGGTATATTTAAGGAGGAACTCCATAATAAACTCGTAGTGAATTGTACGTGTCAACAACTCATTCCCCTTTTGAGACGAGATTTCAAGAGCGACAACAGGGCAATGATAGCTTAATGGTGAATATATACTTTTATTTCCTTCCCCTCCTGATTTTTACATATACCTTTATGTATATAATGCGTTATATACGTTTTAATCAATTTATCAATACGTTTTTATCATTGCATAGAATCATAATAACTGCTTAGAATTTTTACACTGATTGATCGACATCTCTATCACACCTATGGATACTGGTATATTGCAGCCTAAAATATGAGGATGGCTTTGGCTCACAAACTTTTAACTATTCGTAATTAATATTACATTTCGACTGTACACATTACAGAGGTAAGTTACATATTCAAAGCGCACAACAATACGAGTTTACACCAGTGTCTTGAATTACAAAGGTGCCACAATAATTAATTTGTACTGAACAACAGTAAAATGATTCTGAAAACCATTACAGAACGTGTTCGTTTCTTGTGTGTAGGTAATTAGTGGAGGTTTTACTCGTAAGCTAAAGCAAACAAAGAAAAAAATGTTCAACTTTGTTATTTGCGCGCTCAAGTCCAATTTGTAAGCTCTTCTATTTCAATTTTCAATTTCTTTTTCTTTAATTTAAATGATAGGAGAGCTCGGTTCGACTGCGGTGGCAGCACTGGCATTTTAGTCTTGTTAGTGCTGCTGTAACGTTTTACCGCCACAGGAAAGTAATAGCTAAGATAAAAAGTGATTGTTGGCGATTTTATTGTAAGTATCGGATAAACTCTCAAATAGATGCCTGAGATTTATGAGAGAAAAATGCAATAATTCTAAATTTAAATAAATTGGACTCAGTGAGTGCAGCCACTTTGACATTATTTTTGTGTATACCAAAACTGAGATCAATCCAGACTGTAGACTAGTTTGTCTTATGTACGAGTACCAATTTTATAATAAGCTGCGATATAACAATACGGTACATATGTACGATGTTAGAACATATGATTTTTTCTAAAGTACATGCTAAAAGAAACTAAAATTTATCATTTATCCAAACATGTAGGTACAGTACCCTTACCATGAGTTTTCAAAACATCCCACAATTTTACGTTACGATTACTCAATCCATTATTCTGTTCCGTTTGCTTTAGTAGACTGAGTAAACGTAACAATAAGTAAGTGCTCAAGTCTTTTTGTCTGCCTCACATGTTGGCAAAAAAGAGAGACAAGACATAAAGCACTATTTTGTCAATTTAGACATTTAATGTTACGATACTGAAACTATAGTTCTGATACAATCCGCTAGGGGCGCTCATTGGAAATTGTATGGGCAATACGTAAACAAATACCAAAACAGTCATATTTGTCAAAACGTAAAAACTCATGGTAAGTGTACTGGGTACAGAGTTATTGCATAAATTGTCGCGTCGCTATATCTAGACACAGTAGTTTCACTTTTTTACGCCACTCGTTACCTACATTAAAAATAGATGTGTAGTATACTTTTTAACATTCTATTTTTTAAGTCTACCTGCGGCTGACGTGCGAGTAAATATAAAAGTAAAATAAAATATAACCTGCATGTGACGAAGGTATGACATGTTAAACACTGAAACATTTTTAGACCACTTTTGTTAGGCGGGGTATATTTATACAAACTTTCTTTCTTCTTTACTTTTATATTACTGGTTGTCAGCACGCGTTTTGGCTAAATCTAATGGATTCATTATAATAATAATGTCTTAAATAAATGATATTATTAATAATAGATTAATTAATGAAGTAGATTTATTTAGCGTTTTATAAGATTGAAATAGCAAACGAGCATGCCGTCCATAGAAAAGAAATCATGATGCAGTCCATCTGATGATAAGTGGTCACTGCCGCCCATGGATATCTGGAACCAACTCCATATATAATAGGGGTTCTACTAGAAGCCTACCACTGATGTGTTGCTACTCATTATGAATGGTTGGGGCGGTAAAACCTCCTCGGTTTTACCACTACACCAGTTTTACCAGGGAACCAGTATTGTTCGAATACTGGTTTAAGGGTTCTACGTTCTATTTAATAATTATTAATTCTATTTCATTATTATTTTTGCAATTATTAATTCATTATTATTATTTTAAATTGGAGATGTATTATTGTTATTTTATTTGTATATATTATTTATGTCTACATCAAATTGTTTTATAATATCGTTTAATTTGTGTGTGTCAATTAGTATAATTGGTTCTGCGAAACCGTTCTATTTGACAATAAATAAATAATGAATAATTTCAAACAACTTTATTGGTCAACAAATGCATTAGTAGAATTTGAGAAATGCTTTTGACAAATTCCGGAGCTTTTCGTATAGTATTTTTGTAAAGAAACTTCTAGGTTAGTGTGACCTCCACGAATTTCTTTTGGTACGTTTCTCGGACAAATTAAGAAGTTTTAAGCTTTAATAGCATTAAATGTTTGTAAGAAGTTTTTGCTTACCACTTTCAATGCTTATAAAGCTTTCCATTTTTTGGTTATAAAAATGGGTTATACCTTTCAAATCATGAAAAGTAAAGCGACTGAATAATTTCGACCCAAAAGTAATTATTATAGAGCGACTTTGTAATAGAATTTCAAGGTAAATAACGCTTTAAATACTCGTAGACCCTACAACGATGTTTCCTGTAGAGCTTTATAAACTGCTTGCTTGTTTGCTACTTCCATATCATAAAAAAATATAATATCAGCTGAACTGCAATTATTTAAGATCAGAAAGACTACATACCCTCTAATGACTCAGTTTTATCGACCAAGAGTTTATATTACTAAAAGTAAAAAGTAAGATTATGTATAACTTTTAACTATTTAAAATAGTATTTGTGACTTATATTCGTACATGTCTTATTATTTCTGTATAACTTTTCCTAAAGTTTGACCATTGTATAGCGGCTTTATAACAACTGCATTTCGTTTAAATTGTAACACGAGCATTCTCAATTGAGGTCACCAGAAAAGACAAAGTGATTCTGCTCCCAGTTTCATAAGTTTTTTGTTTGTTTTAAAATGCCAAATGTGACCCAGAAACCTATTTCATTTCGGTGTCTGAATACATAATTCAGCTTTGTTCTGACATTCAGGTTCCTTCAGGTGTGTATTTACGACTTTTTGTATTTCACCCAGCTGTGACTTCCCTTAAAAATGTATTAGCATTTAGGTTTTTGTTCACTTGTGTGCCGTAAAAATGTTAGGGGTAATACTAAGAGTATTAAAAGATAGAACTCTGTGTATTTGGACTCTAAGGGCATCACCATCTGTTTATACCTTATAACACCGGTTTAAAGGTGTAAAAGATAAACTTATAGAGGCGTTCCAACTTAGTCGTCAGTGGTAGCAACTCATATGTCTATCTCATCATATCTCAGATAGAACTTCAATCCAATCAGGATTGATTACAAATGTCCATGGGCGGCATCGTCACTTACTTACCTCTTACTACTTAGAACAGTACGTGTCGGATGGACAGCGTATTCTTCTTTATTACTATATCTACACTTGCGACAATTATATAATAAACATGTAAAGGAATAGTAATTACTCCACAATGTAAAGAGCCAAAAACTACCAAGTTATGAATGACGAGTATAGACAAATGTTAAAATTAATGAATATTTTCTTTCTTTGCCAGAAATCACTGCACGCTTTTCAACGCCTTGTTTTATTGCTACGAAGTGGAAAGATTACTGAGAAAACAAGGAGGATGTGGTACGTATTTATTTACTTTTAATACATTTAATTAATATATTTGTTTTTTTCTGTCGTATTGAAGCAGACGATTACATCATCATTTTAAATACTTAAAAACGAAAAGATATATATCGCGTGTAAAAGTAAATAATTTTGGAATTTTGCAACTACTGGATCATACGACAAAGTGCAAAGATGCAATTTTTAGAAATTGTATTTATTGAGTTACGTAATTAAAATTCTAAATATTTTATTTATAAAAAAATAATAATACAGCCAGTGACATTCTAGTGGTTAAGAAACTCGGCCTCTCGACCGAGGGGTCCGAGGTCCAAATCCCAGGCACGCACTTCTGATTTCTCAAATTTATGTGCGTATTAGAAATTAATTATCACGGCTAAAACGGTAAAGAAAAACATGGTAAGGAAACCTATATACCTGAGAGATTTATTAAAAATATCTCAAAGGTATGTGATGTCTATCAATACACACTTGGCCAGCGCAGTGGACTATGGCCTAATCCTTCTCATTCTGAGAGAAGACCCGTGCCCATCAGTGGGACAGTAATGGGTTGATGATGATGATAAATACAAATGCGAACGCCATCTGCATTATTACTTGAAACTTGGTACTTGGTAGAGTCTAATCAAGCAATCAAATACGCAAGCTTTCAGTAGCATAACCTAATTACCATTTATCAACAACTTTTCATTTTATTTGTCATGAAAAGTGACTGAAAATAAAATAAACTGCAAAATGTTGGTCTTTTATCTTTAAAGCAGGCTGGATCTGCCGTCATAAAAATACTATGCCGGTAAACACTATAAAAGGTTCCGCAGTCCAGAGTCTAGAGATATAACTCTTGGGCTGTAATAAGACAGGCAATAAATATAAAGGTTAGCTCCACAGTTTTAAGGGTCGGGTCTTGTGGGGCTTATAGCGGACACCAAAACTGAAATAACACCTTTAAGACGCTGCTACGGTTCAGTTAACGATAATACACGCGGCTTTTAAAAAACTGACTGAGTATAATAAATATCTGAGATGGGTATGTATAATTGTGTGCCAATTAAACTTTAAATGCTTAAAAATATATGGATTTTCACTCTTTTTAATTTTTCCTATTATATTAATAAACAATATGGCCATGTGTGTTAACGAATAGGTATTTATCGATATTTATTCATAATATTAAAAAAAAATACCTATTTTGCAGCATTTCTTGCGTTTCTATGGAAATGTGTTGATATCGGCTGACTTACATAAGAGGCGACCATTTTAGACCTCAGGAGTAACATCGCATCTGTCATCGCCTTCAGGTGGAATCTTTGTTCTATATGGATTTGGATACTGATGTCCATGGCCGGCAGTAAACACTTACCATCTGGTGGACTGCATGCTCTTGTTTCTTCAATCGTTTAAAGAAATTAAAAAAAAAAACATTATTAATTATTTAGTGGGCCCCTAAATCTGCGTTAAACCGCTCCATCAACCGCTTCTCTTATGCACGTGTTTGCAACTTAAGATGATACTGCGGCGCGGAATAACCGAGTCAGTCGAGGTCGCAGATGATATGAGTTTAAAGCACCTCTAAATACACCATTTACTGTGCGCCTTAAGGTTATACGGCGCATAACTTTCTACTTTGTTTTTAATTTACTTTATGAAGTGAAAAAGTTGTCGTTGAAGGAATATTGCAGCTTTTTAGTACTAAATTATGATTAACGTCATTTGCAACAACAGAACTATGTTCAATTAAGATGTTTTGGACTATGATTCGCTAGCTCTGAAGGAGAGCTATGTACATTAAATCTTGGCAGCCTTCAAATTATATAAATAGTTTTCTATCATAGAGTTCAATTTTAGTTGTACTACATATAATATTTCTTTTACACGGTACAATATCCAATATATGTAATATAATATTTACGTAACATCACATTAATATTACATTTTTAATAAACTTTTATGTGGTTTTTAATAGATACTTATATCGAATACGCAAAAATCAAATATTGTAAATACTTGTTCATACTACGGTCAAAGTCTACGATAACGTATCATTAATACATCAATGTGTCTAAAAACTCAATACTTGTAAAATACAGGAATATTTGGAGATTCGATTTAATTTGATTTGAAGTAAAGGGTTTGTGTATTTATAATAACAGAATGATCAGCTTTGTAAGCTCTGCCGATTAAACTTAAATAAGAAACAAGATAAATCACTTAAAACTTTCTGTCACGGAGCACAATCTCTTGATAAGTTTAGCTTCGCGGTGTATTTAACAACTTTACTCTAGTGACTGATCACTTCACTTCCAAATCCGGATTTGTTCATAATTCGCGTTTAAAGTAGAAAAGTTAATCAATTATTCATCTTCGTATAACGTATTTTGTTTATGTTTTTGCTATCGTTATTTTTTGTGTTTGACTGTAAACTGTGCATTATAAACCCTAATAAAATGTATTTGTACATGAAAAAGTATTTATTTTAGATTACTGTTTTTGAGAGATGCGGTGACGTATTAATAAACACATATCGGTTATTCGAAATATGACTATGACGAGTTGGTTTGAAAGGTGGTTGAAGGTGGTAGAACCCTTTGTGGTTCGACTCCGGCGGCACTACCGCCACACCTATTTCTACCTAATAACAGCAGTGTTAAGCGCTGCTGTGTTCCGGTTAGAAGGGTGTGGTAAGGGAGACAGACTTTTCCGAGGCGTTCCAGCTTAGTCCTCAGGGGTAGCGGCGCATCTGTGGCCGACCTCAGGTAGGAATATCTAATCCTATCTGGGGTTGATTACAGATGTCCATGGGCGGTAGTAGCCACTTACCATCAGGTGGACTGCATGCTCGTCTGCTACTCTTATATTATAAAAAAAAAATAATAAAAATAAAAATAAGGCGCCTACATCAGTTTTATTTAGGTAGGTACCTACTTTGAATTTTTCATGAATACTGATCTTTTATTTCAATTTCGGACACACAAAAAATATGTAGAACATCTTCTTATTTGATTTAAGTGTTTGAATTTCTTTATCGAGTAGATATATTTGGGACTATAAGTATAAATCGTTATCAATGAATGTTTTGGATATTATGGATACCGATTCACGCGAACTCTGTCTCGCTATTTCTTCAAAGTTATTCATAAATCATTATTTCATGGAGAAAGGAGGCTAAAAGTGAGGGAGAAGGGAGACTTTATCAACCATTTGTCTTCGTTGATAAAATATTTATTTTACAATTGTGCTTCTTGTAAACTTCAGACAGTTAGCAGAACAATAAATGAAGCCTTACTTTGTGATATGCTTTAATAAACATTGTAGGAGTCTCTATAAAAATATCTATTTTATTAGTTACAACGAATACAATGCTCTTTTTTATTGCGACGACAATAATAATCGTTTTATGGGACCTAATTTTATCAAAAGAGAAATTATTGGAAAGCATTATATTAAACACACGTAAAAGGTTTGAACCGAGTATGTGTGTTGTTATATTATTATGCTAGATGTATAAAATTAATTAGCAGAGTAACGTATTAACCAACACAACTCTCGCAACATTTCCACCTTTATGCAAACGTATGCATTGTTTTGGCGGTACCTACCTGCTACTCTATTTATGAACTTAGAAACAACGTTTAATTTGCATTTAAATACAATGGAAATGTTCATCATAGCATACAGAAATATATTAAAGGAAATTGCGATATTATGTTGATAAGATCATTACACCAGAATTATGGTTGTTTTTTATGACATTTATAGCTAAAAGTCTTCTTGGTACCTAAAGAAGGCTACATTCACACGAACGTGTTGACGGCTGCCGGGTGTAAACCCCAGTGTGAACGTGAATCATGCTAGCAATACGATTGCGGCTACACAAAGCGTAGTAGCGTTTTTGGGTGGGTGTGAACAAAATTTGATTGAATGGAAAAGCGCTTGCCCACGGTAAGCGGCTGACAATATGTTTGTTTTGAATGCAGCCTAACGCCGCCTATGTCTATAATTGTGTGAGTGATAGCTGCGTAGATAATCATCTTGCTAAACCCGCAGTTGCTAAGGCGTTTTTGTTTGAAGGATCGACGAGCGGCACATTTAATTAATTTTAAATGTCTACGCGTCTGTATGGATGTGTAAGGTACTAAATAGGTGCAAAACAACTTTTGACGACTGTGATAGCCTTTATAATATCTATAATCCTCTATAATTACTTAAGCGATAGAAGGCAATGGGTGGTCAGCCTAAGAGCTGTTTTGTACGTGGCGACCTTCGGATCGTCATCGCTATTTTCATTATAAAGCACATAAAGGAACAATGTCTATGTGGCCTCGTAGTCTTAAAAGCTTTTATATCACGGCGTGCGTAAATTGACGTTTTACGCACGCTTCGCGTGCGCAAAACCCCCATTTCCGACCCCGTAATATAAAATTATATACAACACGCGGACGAAAAATGTTTTTCTGACTCGTGTGATTGCAGTCCTCGCCTGCGGCTCGGCCTGCAAACTCACACTTGTCAGAAAAAAATTTTTCGTCCTCGTATCGTAATGTACTATTTTATTCTTCTCTGTACCGCTTTTAGCTGTTTATTTGAAATCCCCTTTGTTTATAACTTTGTAAATAGTTTACGATCGCGCCTAAGTATGTTGAAGAGATGTCATTAAGCGAAACGTAACAATATGATATGTGTTCTTGATATTCATAAAAATATTTATATTTCTATAACTATAATTAATAAGAGCAAATCTGAAACTGATTTAAAAATCAGTGGCATTCATAATAGATTCCTAAATAAATTGATAAAATCTACCAATTTTAAATGAAATATAAACGCTTGCCATATTTACGAATACAACTATAAAGTTTATCGAGTAAGGTGATTTAAAGAAATCGTGGTTTTTATGAAAATATTTACCTTATTCCGTTATTAAATAATTTTACCACATTTCTTAATAAGTAAACTATTAATATTATACTGTAATATTTGAAATATTCCACTGAAATAAAAATTTCAGTAACTTCAGTGGGTAAATACGCACATTCCCAAAAACAAAATTTTAAAATGAGCTTAGAAAGTTGATATAGGTACTCGTAAATATATGGTTATACCAACTTTGTTAAAATAATAATAGTAATAATACGTTACATCATTGTTTAATCAAAGGTAATTTCCATTCGATTTTGAGGTGAACTTATTTTTGAATGTTCGTAGTAAAATATGTAAGTAAGTATGAGGTAAAAACATTATGCAATACTATACAATTAAACATAAACTTTACTTATAAATATATATCAGAAGTTTTCCTACAAAATAACAAAGTAGATAAAAAACCAAGGAGACTGTAACCTCATGAATACATCGCACGATGTAACGTCTTTCGTATTGTTGGTGAGAAATAATATATCCATGCGCGAATGCCTAAATGGGTTTCTTCTAGCCACCAAGGAACAAATATATTGCGATTTGCTCCTTCATTTTCTCGCAAGGTATTTTATTGCTTTGGGGTCTCATAAATTCCGTACTCACTCAGAGAGAAAAATAAGGCCGGCCAGCAAATTGTTGCGAAAAATCCCTTATTAGTGTATTATTATCGCTTATGTGCGGGACGGGAGCGTTTCAGGAAAGATATTTTATTTACTATGGAAAAAAGCTATTACTTTTTTGTTGGCCTTAAGAAATATATAAATAAATAGGTAGCTACCTTTTTGCTTCATATTAGTTATTACTGATGGACAAAGACATATTAATTATTAAGATAATTAATGTCTACTTGCATTTCATAAGATTTTAGGTTTAAGCCCGTTATTGGGAAACCTCCTTTATGGCAGACTTTCACAATGACTATTATTCCCATCTGGGTCGCCCAATTACTTAAAGGCTGGTAGGATGGCTTTAAAATCATGAACTTTAATAGTTTGTTATAAAGCTTAAATAATAGTATCTACATTTCATATTTATGAAACATTTAGCAAAATTTTAGTAATGAAACATTTAGCTAAAGTAAATATCTAGTATAATAGGTGAAGTGTTAGTTTATATACTTAAAAATCGTAAAATGATTTGTGGTTGGTGCTTAACACACTTGTTATAGAACAAAAGCGGTGGCGATGATTCCACCGCAGTTTAAATAAAATTATTCTACCATTTTTAAGATCACACCCACCCAAGGCATGACTATGACCAGTTTACATCAGTATGCATACACATTTGCTACTTTTTACAAGTTCATTCAGTTTTACTATTAAACTTTTCTAGTTAAGGGTCAGATGGAAAGGTTTGCAAAAGCCCGTAGCACATGGGAGATCGATTCGGGTGAATACAAATAGAGGAAAATCGGCCTCCCAAAGTATGATTTGTGTTGGAGTTACATACGAGTACGACCCGTCCGTTGACCTAGAAACAGTGGATCGCCTGACGAATTTTTTATGCGCAACCACTACCAACGAGCTGCATAGCAATGTCCACCGAAACACAATCTCATTAAAAGTCATTGCATCTTTCCAATTTGTGACTTGTCACCACGTAATATTCGATCAGTCTACTATTACGAACCTGACACATGATAATTTCGGTATACTAAGAGTTAAGGGCAGTGAGCAGTTAAGTGCAGCCTTGTGATTAACCACTACGCTATCACTGCCGACTATCGGACTAGGGGTCCGAGGTTCAAATCTATCACGCACCTCTGATTTTTTCGGAATTACGTGCATATTAGAAATATAATTATAACTTGCTAAACAGTGAAGGAAAAATATCGCGAGGAAACCTACATACCAGAGATTTATTAAAAAAAAATGTCAAAGGTTTGTGAAGTCTACTAATACGCACTTGGCCAGCGCGGTGGACTAAGGCCTAATCCTTCTCATTATGAGAGGAGACCCGTGCCCAGCAGTGGGACAATAATGGGTTGACGATGAAGAGTTAAAGACTTTTACATTCAAAGGTTAGCTTTTTAGTAATGACGGAATTGTTGGATAACAGCGTCATATTAAATAATTCTGAATTTTAATTTCGTATTAATATACTTGCAAGTAATGTAAAACTCTATAGTATGTTTTAAATCAACACTGCAATGCCCATATAATACAATATAGTAGTTACTATGTATAAACTAGTATTGTGATATATATTAGAAATGGATGGCGTAGGTACGGAACTTTATGGTATTGATCTTTACATTCAATACGACCTTAGCACGAAGCCAATCCCTCGCCGAATAACTTTAGCTAATAAAGGACAGAACAGTAGGCGAAAAGAAATTACCTGTCTGTTCATTTTCCTCTCAATAAAGGAATATATTGCCTTCGTAACGAACTCCAAATCAAATTGACAAGTCCAGCTCCAATTTTTGGAGCTCATTCAGAAATAACCCAGCGGTTACTTCACCAAAAGGTAACTTTGGAAATTGGAATAGTTCCCCGTATATCCCCCAGCATCCATCTCTGTGGAGGCGGGTGTCACGGGCGGAGGGTGGTGGCTACTTTTTATTTTTATACGTCAGAAGCTCGTTTTGTAAAGAATCTATGACGGTTGCCTGAATTCGGTAGCGGCACAAGTATTTAGGCTTGGATTCTGTTCAACGATAACATAAATAGGATTTCGTACAAAATCTACACTGGAAAAAAAAGTTGCTTTTTCATTTCGAAAATTATATTGAAAATACACTCTCGTGTTTTCTTTTCTAAGTAACAAAATGCCAAGAAAAAAGGCTATAAGCATAACTTAAAATACTCTAAGAATACGATAAAACAGAAAAACACATTTTAGGGGAAATATTTCATTTATAGTGAAAAGTACAGCCCATTTCGGATCAAGCAATTCCATTGTTGTTTTGTGATAGCAAAGGCTATATAAGCATAACTTGAAATAATCTAAGCATCCAAAAAACAGAAAAACACATTTTAGGGGAAATATTTCATTTATAGTGAAAAGTACAGCCCATTTCGGATCAAGCAATTCCATTGTTGTTTTGTGATAGCAAAGGCTATCGGGAATCCATTTATCTCGGCAATTCTACGTGGCTGTAATTTTTTTGCGCCACTGCACGATTTACGATGTTATAAATTGTGAACGAATGCGGATAGTAAAACGAAAAAGCGAGTGAAATTTTCAGCGAGACCTAAATTCTGCATATGATGTATCCTTTTATATGATGTTTCTGCCTATGACGTAGTTTTATTGCGTACGTTCCCTCTCGTAAAATATATCCCGTTTTATGTATGCACATATGAAAAAGCTTTATGTACTGCGCCTTTAAATAACTCTAAGACACTCCTATGAAATTTTGTATGGCTTACGTGGATGTTTGCTTGAATTATTTTCGCGCGAATTTAAAAATTCTGCCTAGTTCATAATTAAATGCGGTGAAGTAACAGCTGTAAATTAAAATTTTAAGTCTGGTGCCAAGCGTTTTATCCGGATGGGACTCATTTTTTAAATGGAATCATTGAAAAGGCGAGCTCTAGCTGCGGTCAATGCCCCAGCGAACAATACTGTTACTTAGCGAAACTGTAAGAAACAGTTTTAAAGCCCATTACAGGATTTTTAATGAAATTTCAGAAAACCTTACCATTAATTTTGTGGTAGCTTTTATAAATCTGTTGTGATATTACCACTTTTGAGTATGGGTGTTTTTAGTTTATATATTATGGTTAAATGTTTAATTTAATCCATTGTAACAGCCTGTTTAAGGTTTGAATCCCGGGCCAGGTAAATCTGATTTTAGTTATATGCACATTTTTATGTGATGCAAGAAGCAAAAGAGCATCTCCACCCGATGATAAGTAGTCACTGACTGCTACCCATGGATATCAGGTGTGATCAAATACATATAGAATAGGTTTAGATTTAAGCTACAGTCTACCACGCCGGTCAACTAGTGATTGGTAGAGTTCACACACCACTCTAAATTAAAAAAAAAAATACTTAGGCATGTATGTTTCCTGACGATATTTTCATTTCCGTTAAAACAAGTGACGCAAGTGAGTGAATAAACGGATTTTTAATTCGAAAAATCAGAGGTTGTCTACCAGGCACGACTGGATCCTCGGACCCCTAAGTTGGAAGTTAAATTTAAAACCACTAAGTTATTAGTGGTTTGAATAACATAACTAAACCCACATTTATTTTTACAGTGTCATGGTGCTCGTTAAGTAATGACGTGCGACGAAGACGTGTGAAACGTTCTGGTAAGATTCATGTTATTTTATCCATTATAAGTAGATAAAAATGGTACAGCTTTTAGTGTGTTATTTCCGGAAGCACCACCGGCACACCTTTTGCTGCTTTATTACGGCAGTATTACGCGCTGCTGTCTTCCGGTTTAAAGGGTACTTATCGGTTTAAAGGTTACTTATCCGAGTCGTTGCAACTTAGTCCTCGGGAGAAGCAACGCATCTATGACCAACCTCATGTAAAACTGTCATTTAGAATTGATTATAATTACGATCTAATTATTATTTGGTATTCATTTTTTCATTTTTCTCATAAAAAAAATAATAAAGCATTTTTCTTCTCAAGTATACATAAGCATTATTACGCAGATTCGCGTCCGGAGCTCGTGTACACGTTTATAGAACAAGCGGTACAGCCAGGTGCTCAAGTCGCATTGAAATGCTCAGCCGTGGGTGAGCCCCCGCCTCGATTTCGATGGACTTTGGATGCCCAATCAATACCATCTCATCATGGGTAAGTGTATATTTGTTTCTTTTAAAAAAAGTTATTTTTGTGTTGTGGTTTTTTTTCAAAATTACTGAATTAAGTTTAATATTAAGTATTTTGTGTTAGAAGTGAAACTGCGATATTTGTTAAAAGGAATTAGAAAACGTAAAGTGAGATTGTTCATTTCATTTCATTTGCTTTGTTCATTTTAATTATAACTACTTGTTTACTAAGGTAACAAATGAATCGTTTCTATTTTCCACAAATAGGGCAATAATAACGGAAGGTCGCGAAAGTGGGCCATCGGGTATTGGATCTGGCAACAACTATATACTATCGACGTTATCACTGAACAGCGCCCGTGTAGAACACGGAGGTCGTTACGAGTGCCGTGCTAGCAACTCGCACGGAGCCGTCGCACATGCTGCTAGGCTCAACGTATATGGTACGTCCTTACAACATGTGTATTTAGAATGTAGAAACCGCTTAATGGCATATTGTCAACACAATCACGAAACAGAGGTCATGTAGAACACAGGGGTCGTTACGAGTACCGTGCAAGCAACTCGCACGGAGCCGTCACACATGCTGCCTGGTTCAACGTATACGGTGCATATTTATAACATATGTATTTACAATGTAAAAACCGCTTAACGACATATTGTCAACACAATTACGGAACAACGCTCGTGTAGAGTATGAGTGACGTGCTAGCAACTCGCACGGAGCCGTCGCACATGCTGCCAGGCTTAACGTATACGGTACGGTATATAACATCCATATTTACAATGTAGCAACCGTTTAACGACATATTGTCAACACAATCATGGAACCAGCACTCATGTAGAATATAGAGGTCGTTACGAGTGCCGTGTTAGCAACTCAGAGCCGTTGCACATGCTGACTGGCTCAACGTATATGGTACGTCGTTATAACATGTGTATTTACAATGTAGAAGCCGCTTAGCGACATATTGTCAACGCAATTACGGAACAGCGCTCGTGTAGAACATGTAAGTCGTTACGAGTGCCGTGTTAGTATCTAGTACGGAGCCGTCGCACATACTGCCAGGCACAACTTATACGGTACGTCTTTATAACATGTGTATTTATAATGTGGCAACCGCTTAATGACATACTATCAGCACAATCACGAAACACTGCTCGTGTAGAATACGGTGGTCGTTACGAGTGCAGTGCTAGCAACTCGCATGGAGCCGTCGCACATGCTGCCAGGTCTCAACGTATACGGTACGGTATATAACATGTGTATTTACAATGTAGCAACCGCTTAACGACATATTGTCAACACAATTACGAAACAGCACCTGTGTAGAATATAAAGGTCGTTACGAGTGCCGTGCTAGCAACTCGCACGGAGCCGTCGCACATGCTGCCAGGCTCAACGTATACGGTACATATTTATAACATGTGTACTTACATGTAGCAACCGTTTAACGACATATTGTCAACACAATCACAAAACAGAGGTCATGTAGAACACAGGGGTCGTTACGAGTGCTGTGTTAGCAACTCGCATGGAGCTTTTGCACATGCCAAGAAACTTAACATGTGTGTTATATGCTATATTTTTCTAACGTATGTATATACAATATAGCAACAATCTAACTACATACTGTCAACACAATTATAAAATAGCGCTCGTTTAAAACACGAAAGTCTTAACGACTGTTGTGCTAATAAGTTGCAGGGAGCTGTTTACTCGCTTTTGATCTAAAAGCCATAGGTACACGGTTTTCTGTGATGAAATATATTCATAAATGTAGCTTAGTTTTAATAGTACAACAGTAACCTATTAGAAAAACGTACTTTGACACATCATCGACGTTAACACAGATAGGGCTCGTGTAGGATATGTTTATCATTTTGAGTGCCGTACTAGTAAACTCGAGCATAACGTAACATATACAACTCTATTAACGTTAATAATTTATACAAATCAGTGCTTTTCTAGTACATTCTAATAAGTACAATTTTACATACTTTGTATAACACAATACAACATACTGCCGAACTGGCACTAACTCTCCTTAGTGCTAATTTCCCATTATTGCGGTCACTGCACACATTCATAATAACAACGTTATATTTCCTAATATATTCCAGAACAAAGCTAAAGCTGGTTAACCGATTGAATGCGGTTATTTTGAGTGACGTTTCAATAATAATTATGTAATTCACGCAAGCTCTCAAAACGTTGTATGCATCAATATCGTACAGTTTATATCCTTAGGTTAGTTCGCGCCAAACCGCTAGTCCGCTCTGAAGTTGTTGCGAGCAGGTGTAGTCATACAATTCGCTATGGCGACGCGATTAATTTCTATATTAAAAACGGACTAGCGCTTTTAGAACATACTTGATTTCATAGTCTGCCATGCCATTTTGTTGTATGTCTGTAAGAATAATTTGAGTGTTATTTTGTTCTACGTACTCGTACGTTACGGTTGAAAGAAGACAGCGATAGATGGATTGAATGTTAGTAGGAAAATATGTCTTTAATTGAAATTGGTTCCTTTTAAATTTCAGAGAAAACTATATCTGGGACTGAGTATAATAAAAAAACATGTTTAGAACCATATTTAGAAATTAACGACCACAGACTTTAACAGAAAAAAATAACACACATTAGGGACATGAAAATAGACCTATATGTAAATACCGCCATCTTTGATGGTCATTCGAACCGGATTATTTAAGCAATGTTATTTCTACACAGGTCCGCCGTACATTCGGGCGATGAATCCGGTGAAGGCTGTAGCCGGGTCGGAAGTCACAATTTGGTGCCCTTACTACGGTTTTCCGATAGAGTAAGAACCGTTTTTTCCAACTTATTAAGTCGGCAATGTGTTGATCCTTCACACTTTTTAAATGTTAGTCGTATTGCTTATTGTCTTGTAATTTTTGATTTTTTTTATAATATAGATTTCAAACGAATTTGTCCTTCTACTAAGCCAATGAGGCCGACTACTGCGTTGCTTAGCCGACGTGTTGCTACCCCTAAAAATTAAATTAGAACGTCTCTGTAAGGGAAACATCCGAGGCGTTCCAACTTAGTTCTCAGGGATAGCAATGCATCTGTGACTGACCACATATAGAACTGGGGTTATTTACAAATTTACATGGGCGGCACTAACCACTTGCCAGATGGACACTTGTTTGCTACATCTAGATTACAAAAAAGTAACGTTTTAATAGGATCTAATAACATTTTACATTCAGCACTGTGAAATGGGAAGGCGGTGCTGGTGCTGACCCGAGGTACCACCAGTCGGACGGTCA
Organism: Epargyreus clarus clarus; assembly: GCA_014595695.2. Classification (NCBI taxonomy): domain Eukaryota; kingdom Metazoa; phylum Arthropoda; class Insecta; order Lepidoptera; family Hesperiidae; genus Epargyreus; species Epargyreus clarus. The sequence goes on along the minus strand of JACTTY020000048.1, from coordinate 678,378 downwards.
CCTCACCATAACGAACGTAGACAAGAACAGGGACAGGGGAACTTGGGCTTGTTCAGTACTCACGCCTGGCGGAGAACTTGCGCGGCGAGAGGTAAGTTTTGTAACAAAGAAAACTTTAACGATAATGACAAATTTCTTATAGTTTCTTGAAATAATAATTGAAAAATACAGAACAGAAGATTTTCTGAATCATACTGTCGGCTATATCCAACAGTATGATTCAGAAAACACTATAGATAAAGACAAAAAACGGAAGCTTAAATGAATCCTTCTTTTCTTGGAATGAGTTTAATATTTTTTGTCATGAAATGTGTAAATGTAGGCAAAAACAGAGACAGGGGCACTAGGGTTTGTTCCGTACTCACCCCTGGTAGAAAACTTGCGCGACGAAAGGTCAGTTGTATAATAAACAAAATTTTAACGTTAATGATAAACTTTTAACAATGCCTTGAAATGATAATTGAAAAATACAAAAAAGATGACTTCTGAATCAGATTGTCATAACTCTATTGACAAAAAAGAAAGATAAAGATCGATCTTCCTTTTCTTGGAATGGGTTTAAAATTGATTGTTATGTAATGTGTGTACGTAGACAAAAACAGAGACAGGAGCACTTTGGCTTGTTCAGTACTCACCCCTGGTGGAGAACTTACGCGACGAAAGATAAGTTTTGTAACAAATAAAACTTAAACGTTAATTATAAACTTTTAACAAAGCTGGGAAAGAATAATTGAAAAATACAAAAAGTGGACTTTATGACTCACATTTTCAAATCTGAATAAGCTAAAAAGGAAATTGAGGACAGAATAGAGAAAGCTGAAGATCATCCTTTTCTGGAATTGGGTTAAATAGTTTTTGTTGTGTGAAATGTGTATGTAGACAAAGAATGAGACAGGGGAACTTGAGCTTATTCAGTACTCACCCCTGGCGGAGAACTTGCGCGACGGAAGGTAAGATTTGTAACAAAGAAAACTTTAACGTTAATGACGAACTTTTAACAATGCTTTGAAAGAGTAATTGAAAAATACAGAAAAGTTGAAGAAATACAGAAAGACTTCTGAATCACAATTTCAATTCATAAACTAAAAAGAAAGCTGAAGATCTTGCTTTTCTTGAAATGGATATAACATGTTTTTGTTATGTAATGTGTGTGTGAATAGGGGACTTTTCCTTTATAGGAAGCTGAAGGATATCATCACAGATAAAATACAGTTATACCATACCAGAGACCATCCTTCTTTTCAGAATGAGTTTCAAAAACATCATCGTGTATTTTGTTAAAGTCTAATGTACTGTGGGGCCATGGTGTAATTAATTTGTGTTAAAAGTATAGGCCAAGTCAAAACAAGGAAAGTAATATCACTTTACACGAAATCAACGAAAAAATATTCGGCTCGATTCACATAAAATCCAAATACGACCAAATCGAACCAAAGCCAATAGATACATAGATAACTATTAGGTACAAAAAACGAATAATTGTGAAAAGTGTGAAAAAGTACAGATAGCTGCGAAATTGGATTAAAACTACAAACAAAATAAACGATGATAGTTATTCCAATAGTTTATACTTTATAGTATGGGATGCGTCGAGCCAGCTATATTAAACATTCAGGTTTTGTAGCGAAAGGAACTCTATTTCGAAGCCTATAGGCTTAGTAATGGGTACTCTCTCAAACCATTGTATTTTTAGGGTATACAATGGGTGATGGGTTGAAAATATCTTGTTAAAAAATTGGTTAAGTATGCTTTGGTCTCACGTTTAATGATCAATAACTGAATGGTAAAAACTTTTTTTTAGAGAGATAAAGTACTATGTATATTGTAGTATGGAACCTTCTACGTACTTAATTGCGACTAACGTCTAGCTTTAAAAAGCGTGGTATATACTATACTAGAAATTCATATCAGTACCTACCCCATGCTTCTTTTACATATAGCGAAAACACAAAGCAGATTCTTCATTTTAGATCGATTCCTCTTTAAAGCGTTTTTCTAGTTTTATTTTATCTATAATTTATTGTGAAACTTGTAGCGTGGACAAGTTATCATATTACAGGCCGAGAAATGGGCACATTACCAAATCAAAATCCATGTTTGAAGTGAAACTTCTTTAGCGGCGTTGCGACATTTCGTGATGGGTAAAAAATGTTATACTCACGTCAAGATACGTGATCTTATCTAAAATTTATAAGACGGAAAAACAAACTCCAAAAGTCAAGTTGTCATCAGGTGAGGTTTCAAAAGTTTTCACTTCTGCCTGCACTCCCGGATTGCAATCCGTTGATTTTTTTCAGTTCTTTTTTCTTAAGGGGCTTATGAGGTTTCCATCTGCCGCCCCAGGTACAAATGACGGTGGTATCCCCGCCCGTGCTGTCGCCCATCGTGTTCCCGCCCGGCCTGCGCTCCGGCGACCGCGCGCAGATCACCTGCACCGTCACGTCGGGTGACATGCCTGTGTACTTCTCCTGGCTGAAAGACCAGACGCCGATCTCTAGCGTGCTTCAGGTTGGTTCGTTGGTTTAAGTTAGAATTTAAAAGATTACGGAGGTTAAAATTTACATTAAGTTAGTTTAGATAGGTACTACTACTTCCCTAATTATAAATTTAGGAAAGTTTATTAGTATTTTATTACTTATTTATTAGTATTCTTAACAAAATATAAAAACTATTTACATTGATCATCTTTTCCTTTCCAGTTTAGGTCAATTCAAAGTTAAATGCAAAATTTTATATGGTTAAATTTCATCCAAAAATAAAATATCTTCCGCTAAACACTTTAAAAGTCTAATTTACTTAACTACTTAATAAAAATCACATTAGAACATAGATTATTATGAACAGAAGACGATATTAATTTGCCGATTTATCCAATTCTTAGGTAGATGAACGGGGTGCAGAATTTTACAGTATGCTCCTCTTCAAAAGCTTGACCGCTGCTCATAGTGGTATATACACCTGCGTGGTAACCAATACAGCTGGTAAAGCTAATACATCTGCTGAACTGGCTATAAAAGGTAAGATCATAATACTCATGAGTTACCAAATTAATTAATAGAAAGCACATTGACAAAATAGTACAGAAGTAAATTAATATATACGTATAAATTAAAATTTTAAATCTCATATCTCCAGTGAAGATACATTTTTTTTAAAACAATAGTTAACAAAACTTCCAGCATACACATTTTTTAACATAGAAGCAAACAACCACATCAAAATAATTATTTAACCCAAAGCTGATGTAATATTTCAAAGAAAGTCCCATAGCAACTTGTAACTTTTACAACTTGTCAAGTCAACGAAACTGAACTAATATATTCTTATGCAGTTCCACCGTACTGGCAATTAGAGCCTTCAGATACCGCGGTGTTACTGAATGGATCATTAACTATAAGTTGCGAAGCTCGGGGACACCCGTCGCCTGCAATTTATTGGACCAAGTTCTCTGGTAAGAATTACTTTCTCTTATCACTACAGATTGTGCTACAAACTGACATCTTAATATTATGTTCCATTTATAAGGTAGTACAGAAACATCCCTGGGCGGAGTGTCAGATCCTGTGGTACTGAGTAATGGATCTTTGAGACTAGAATCGGCGAGAGCTGAACATTCTGGGAAATATCGTTGCAGAGCTGATAATGGAGTTGCACCTGCTCTTTCTAAAACACTAACTATACATATCAATGGTAAGTGATATGAAAATAAATTGATTGATAATTTAACAGAAGGTACAAAATAAGCAATTATATTATTTTTCTCAGAACCGGCAAGGTTTGAAACCCCATCAGTAAATGTTACTGCGAAATTGGGTGACACAATTAGACTCATATGTCTTGCTCGAGGAGATAGTCCACTTTCGATGACTTGGAGTCATTCTGGACGGGCATTACCCAACTCTGATTACAGGTAAGCAGAATGGAAAACGACTTTAATTGAAATAAAATGTTAATATGAATAAAATATATTTTATTCCTTTTAGGATGAGTATATCGGAAACAAGAAGTGCGGAAGGTTTGAGAAGTGAATTAGTTATAGAAAGGGCAGATAGAAGAGATTCTGGAGTTTATCGTTGCCAAGCTTCCAATCCTTATGGAAGATCTGACCATTTTGTACATCTAGGAGTTCAAGGTACCGACAAATTTGGTTAATTTTGTAGTTCTAATTTTTTTATAACATAAGCGTAGCAGACGAGAATGCAGTCTACCTGACAGTAAGTGGCTACTGCCTCCCATGGAAATCTGTTAACAACCCCAGGTAAAATTAGATTCTTACCTGGACTCGCCCAAAAATGTGCCGCTACCACAGAGTATTAAGGTGGAATACCTTGGATAAGTATGTCTTCATTAGGCCTTACCACACCCTTCAAATCAGTGCTCTAGATTTTTATGATTTTGAAAATTTTAGAGCCTCCAGAACCACCGGCAAATTTCCGAGTATTAGATACAACGTCACGATCCGTTCGTCTCCAATGGCAGAGACCTTATGATGGAAACTCCCCTGTGATGGCATATGTGGTACAATATAGAAGGCATGACTCTTCCAATCCTGAAGCATGGAGAGATGCTGATACTCATAACATTTCTATATCAGCACATTCTACGGATTTGTACTCAGAGTAAGTTGTGAAAACATTATTCTAAGGGATTTATTATTCAGAAATGATGACGGGAAACATGGTATTTATATTTATTTATTATTTTGGTCACTTCATAAGTAAATTTTCAAATCTATTGTCTTCTACCTTTTTAAAAGTAACATAACATGTAATACTTGATAATGGTTCGTATTCATATGATGGATCCGTTGTCTATCTACTTCCCCTTGCGTATGTTTGTAAATTTATTTGTTATTATTTTCATTTCTGTGTGAATTTATTGTCTTGTATTTTATGTAGGACTGAAGGTACAACAATAACAGGGTTGGAACCAGCCACGGCTTACCTAGTACGAGCTCGTACAGTAACAGCGCAATTTGCCTCGACTCATACGAGAGCGTTGCTAGCGTTGACATTACACGAGCCACCCGCTAGAGCTCCTATCAGCCTTCGGGCATCAGCTCCAAGACCTTCGACTATTGAATTAGCTTGGCAGGTAAGGTATTGACGTTTTCTAGGTTTTGTTTTGTGTTTATTAATTTTATTTGAGTTTATTACTATCAATGTTATTACTTTTCAAACGCAAATTAAAGTTTCATAGTTGCTGAGCTTTTTCTTTTTTTGCTATTGTTGCAAAGCTTATGAATGGTACTTTCTATGTATCGATACTTTCTGAGTATATAAAACCGTTAATTTAATGAGTTTCCGTACTTTTCCATAGTATCCAAGAATGGTATTTTTCCTTATGCATACCCTGAAGGAATCAACAGAAAAATTCTTATCCTTTCCACTTCCTCTCAGTTGGAGCAGGTTTTACTTCAACTTTCTATATCTGTCATTAACTAGTAATGTCTATTCTAAGCAGTTAATCTGAGAAAGACATAAGGAATCCATCAACATCAGTAAGTTGATGGATTCCTTTTCTCTCATTATTATGGATTATTCTAATATTTGGCAAATTATACAAAGTAGCATCTATTAACTCCTCATACTTGATTACTAATAATTTCACACAGTCACCGCCAACATCAGCTTGGAATGGTGAGCTGCTCGGTTACACGGTGTGGTGGTGGGCTTCCGCTGACGGCTCGCTGTCCGGAGGAGCCAATGTGGGCATGGAGTTCGCGACTGTGAGGGGACAAATCACCAAATATACTATAGAGGGCTTGGAACATTATACTAGGTATGTTGTGGATTACATATAATGATTTGATAGAAAAATATTGTCAGTGTCTGTTTCGTAGCTATCGTCATCTTTTTCAGGATTCGTATTTTGAAAATAATTTAGTTCATTTTTTTCAGAAAGGTTATCTAGGATATTTCATAAGTGTGGTTTTATTAAGAAATTTAATAGGGGAAATACTTAATGACAACAAGATTAATACATTTTAATTTTCAGGTACTCTGTGAGTGTTAGGGCATTCAATAGTGCCGGAGCCGGCCCCGCCACTTCGCCCGTCAATACGCTCACACAAGAAAGTGGTATGTAGCTGACTTCATTTAATTGGAAGAGTTGATTATGTTAATTGCCTTTCTTTAATGACATTTGAGCTACGTTTTGGTATTGTTAATGAAATTGAAGTGCGTTTAGGTAAACGCACTGAAGGTGCAAACAGTAGTGAGACAACTTATACAGGGTGTCCCGTGAGTACCACGACAAACTTGGGAAGAACATAGGTGATGGTCTGACCTCTCTGGGGAAAAAATACCTTAGTAAAAGTTTCACCGTTTATGCACTATCGATTGTTTTATAGGTATATATTTTTTTAAATTCAGCCCTCTTTAGCTTCTTCCGTTACCTGCGTCTACAAATTTGATGCAGTGTATATTTTTTCAGTTAAATACTATCAGATAGTTGGTCTACCACCCTGTATAATATAGGCGCGTCGCTGGCGCACAGTCGATTTACGAAAAGCTTTCTCATCTTTTAATTGATATTTCTCAACACGAACTGCATGCTTATTCTGTTGCATAAAATAAACTTTTCCATATAGTGCCGTCAGAAGGCCCCCGAGCAGTTCGATGTCGAGCGGTTTCTCCTCAAAGTCTGAAGGTGGAGTGGTCACCACCGCCAGCACATTCACACCACGGAGCCTTGCTTGGGTACAAGCTTCTCTATCGCCCGGAACATAGTGAGTATGGTTAATGACTTTAGACTGTAGCCATAGAACTATAATTAGGTACTAAAAGGACTCCTATTATTTTTAGCGTAATCTTGAACTTTGTTTTATATACTATACAAGTAGTTGATGTTAAGTAGCTACTACCGCCTATGGACATCAACCAATCAACCCCAGACAAAACCGAATTCCCCCATTACTGACCACAGATGAGCCGCTACCCCGGAGGAGTAATATGGAATGCCTCGAAAAAGTATGTCGCCCTTATCACAGCCTTCAAACCAGAACACAACAGCATTTAACACTGCTCTTAATAGGCAGAAATAGGTATGGTTAAACTACAGAGAATTCTTCCCCCACACGAATATTCACCCAACTGAATGAACTGACTACGCGAAGATGCAACTAGCATGAATGTAATATATGACAGGAAAAGGTCTGAAACTATAGGATGATGAGTTGGATAACTTATTTACAACAACTCTAGCTACGAGTTTGTATTTGATTTGTGTTTGACATGACATGATTCGCTTTGCTAAACAAATAGTTACGCATTCAGAGTTGCATTCCGACCCATCTGTCCTGTCATCGAATATTGTAGTGTGCTCACGGAATAATCCATATGACAAAATATTTAATATTTGGTATAATACGTTGGTTAACTATATTTCATTTGGCAAGGAAAGTACTTTCTGAAAATGCCTTAATACAGAACAGAATCCAATTCATCAATAAGATTACTTAATTTGATTAAAGTAGATTAGATGCGTTAATCGTCTACATAGCCAATCGTACTTTAAATCGGATCGGACGTATGGCTGCATGCTCGTCTGCTACAATAGCGGCATTAGTCATTTACAGTAAGTGACTACTACCGCCCATTGACAACTGCAATCAACCCCTGATAGGATTGGACTCTAACCTGAGGTCGGCCATAGATTCGCCGCTACCCCTGAGGACTAAGCTGGAACTCGGAGAAATATGTCTCCTTTACCACACTCTTCAACATAGTAGTGCTTAACACCGCTGTTATTAGATAGAAGTAATAGATTCTTCGCACCATCGCCACACCTATTTCTGCCTGTTAACAGTAGTGTCAAGCGCTGCTGTGTTCTTTTTAGAAGGGTATGGTAAGGGAGACATACTTTTCCGAGGCGATCCAGCTTAGTCCTCAGGGGTAGCGGCGCATCTGTGGTCGACGTCGGGTAGGAATAAATCCTATCTGGGGTTGATTACATATGTCCATGGGCGACAGTAGCGACTTAGGTACCATAAGATGGACTGTATGCTCGTCTGCTGCTCCTATATGACATATAAAAACATCATTAGTTTCGTATTGGACTTGGTGTTATCCTAGTACAATGTTAGCTGAGCGATGACAGTTGTTTGTCGGCAGCGACAGATTGGTTGGAGTGGGAGGTGCGCGGCGCGGCGGGGGTTGGTGCGGCGGGAGCGGAGGTGAAGCGCGTGGCGGGGGTGGAAACACTGCTGCTCGCGCTCAGGCCGCACGTGAACTACACTGTGCAGGCGCTCGCGTACACCGCCGCGGGGGATGGACTTCCCGCTCATCCCATACATTGCACCACGCAACAAGACGGTGAGTGAACTTTAGTGTGATCTAGCGCGCTCGCGTACACCGCGACGGGCGCGGAGGTGAAGGGGGTAGCGGGTGTGGAAACACTGCTGCTCCTCAAACCGCACGTGAACTACACTGTGCAGGCGCTCACGTACACCGCGGCGGGCGACGGCCTGTCCGCTCATCCTATACATTGCACCACGCAACAAGATGGTAAACGAAATTTAGTATAAAATAGCCGTGATGATACATCGTGATTGAGTTAGGGGAATATTTTTAGGTTGTTATATTCTTGTAAGTATAATTCCAAGGTCTACGATACAACTTCTATTAAACATATTGCAAACCCTTTTAAACTTTACTGATCATGACCAAAAAGTACATAGTCCATTAAAAATAACGTATTCTTAATGGGTCAGTTACTATCTACTATTATACTACTATTGTGTTTACGTGTTTTATCCAAGGCTGCATCTCACTTAACATCAGGTAACGTTGCAGCCAAACGCAAGCCTATAGTAAGATAAAAAAAAATTTTAACCGAAAGTTCTTAAAAAAATCTCATATACATTGTTTAGTGCCGGGGCCGCCAGCAGCCGTAAAAGTGGTAGCGACAACAGGGACTTCACTGGCTGTCAGTTGGTTACCGCCAAGTCGACCAAATGGACCCATACTGTACTATACAGTGTTCTATCGGGAATTAGGCAGGTATGTATATTACAGGTATGTAAATTATTTCATTATAATATATTTGTAAGTCTATAATTCGAATAATGTTAGGATTTATGTTCATTATCAATCAGCTAATTAACTGATCTAATGCAGTGATGGTATAAAAACAGTAGAAAAAGCGTTTTAATTTTAACAAACCTAAAATACTTAAAACAACAAACTTATCTATCTTTATGTGAAGGAAAATATTACCTTATAATTTGTTATATCTATAAATCAATACACATTTTTATATAAGTGTTTTTAATGTTAGGTGACATCCCGTAACCTACACATTCTTTTATATAGTTAACATTGTATTAGCATTGATTGACAAATATACTACAAACCCAAAATCCCTGTGAATGTAGGGACAGACCGCCACAAACAACCACCGTCCAAGCGGAGGACACAGAGGCCTCTGTAGGCCTGGGTGGGTCTACTGAGCTGCGGTCATTGTCTGAAGGCGCCACATACGAAGCCTGGGTGGCAGCACACTCAGCGGCTGGAGAGGGAGAACCTTCGGCGCCACAACCAGCTACAACTACATCCAGAGGTATATATTTTAGGCACATTAATTATTTGGTAAACATATTGGAGAAGCCTTTATGGTTGGACTCCGGAAGAACACATTCCCATGGCTATTTCTGCCTTATTACAGCTCTTAAGTTCTGCTGTACTCTAGTTTTAAGGCTGAGATAAAGTAAAGTAAAATTATATACGAGGCGTTCTTAATTAGTCTTCAAGGGTAGCAAGTTAACAACGTGTATGTGGCTGATGTCAGCTAGAACTCAAATCCTACTTCAATGTTGTTTGCAATTTGTGTTTGCAGTGCTTTCTAAAGTGCTGCATATTTCAAGAAACTTTGTTATTAACGGGTTACGTACACATGCAATCGACCGATCTCAGCGTTGCTTGTTTTAGAGCATGGATGGTAGTGATCCGCTAGTATTTATAAGTGTATAGAATGTGATATCTGAGGTTAAATTAATAATTAAAAATAAAAATTCTTGTTCACACCTGGGTTACTGCATACGACAGTGAACAGCTATGTGCTTATTGACTGGCTAATCGTGATTGTATTTATATTTTGATCTGGGTGTTTATTTTATATTGTTGTATAAAATAAACACCAGGATTTTTTAACGATCTATTGGGAAACTGTACTCGCTACCTTGATCGTGTTTGATTTCCCACTTAATATTTGAACATCTTTGCTCCATATCATATACGCCAACTACACATTCAAAAAACATTCAGAAATTTTGATGATTTGGTGCGGAAACCATACATCCCCTAAGCGTGTGGTCAAGCTTATCAAAACCAGGCGTATTGATGACTTGGTAGGGAAACCACACATACCTTATGTAGGGTATAACCACTTGAGCGTGTGGTCACCAAGTGCAAAAAAGACTTTCGAACTTTTCGATGATTGGGTGGGGAAACCACACATCCCCTGAGCGTGTGGTCAAGCATATGAAAACATCCAGATGTTTTGATGCCTTGGTGGGGAAACCATACATACCCTATTCAGGGTATAGTTATCGCCTAACTGCTCCGCTCTGAAGTTGCTGCGAGCAGGAGCGGACTAGCAGTTTTACGCGGACTATAAGCACCTGAGCGTGTGGTCAAGCATATCAAAACATCCAGGAATATTGACTTGGTGGGGGAAAGCCATACATAATTTAGGGTAAGCACCTGAGCGTGTGGTCAAACATATCAATACATCCAGGCATATTGATGCCTTGGCATGTGGTCACGCATCTCCCCCCACAGCGGCGGTCCGCGTGCTGTCATTCGGCGTGTGGGCGGTGGTGTCGTGCGGGCGCGGGCTGCGGCTGGCGTGCGCGTGCCGCGGCGAGCCGGCGCCGCGCGCGCGCTGGCTGCGCGCCGACCGCCCCGTCACGCACGACCCGCGCACGCATCTCACGCCGCACGGACATCTCGCTATACATGGTGAGATTATATTATAGACGTATACACGCATGTATCTCACGTTACACGGACATCTCGCTATACATGGTGAGATTAAATATTATAGTCGTATACACGCACGCATCTCACTCCGCACGGACATCTCGCTATACATAGTGAGATTATATTATAGACGTACACTCGCACCTATCTCACTCTACACGGATCTTGCTATACATGGTGAGGGTTTCAATATTGTAGTGGTAAGCACGCATACATCACACCCCGAACTGACACTTCGCTTTATATGATGAGAGTTTATAGTATAGACGTACACTCGCATGCATCTCACTACCTACAAATATCTTGTAACAAATGATAATATTTAAAATCGTCGTAAACATGCACGCATCTCACGCCGCAGGGACATCTTCTTATACAAAGTAAGACTATAAATATCGTCACAGAACTAGAAAAAAAAAGCATATCCCTTATACAAAGCATGCATCACCTCTCATTAACATCTCGCTAAACTGTGTTAACTTTATATCATGACATAGAAATAGAATCTCGTTTATCCCTCATGAACATTTCGCTTCATTTTAAGGTTCAATATTAAGTGATTCAGTAAAATACGTAGCACATTTATTTTCCTTTGCAGACATTCTTGCCATTTACAAGAAGCTAAGATATGTGCCTATAAATAATAGGTACGACAATGTTTACACGATGTAAAACATTCAAAATAAACACAAAACAATGTGCTGTTTACTGCTTAAGAGGCGGAAAACTCACTCTCATCCCATAAGGAAATCTCGCCGTCTTCATAAGGAAATCTCGCTATTTACAATCAAACGTACATTTAAATATTCTTGTAAAATAATTGAAACAACAGTTAGACTTGATGTCCTTAAATAAGGTGTAATCAATAGATCATTCTTATTCGCCGAAAATGATCAAAAATCCGTTTACCTAAGAAAAATGTTAAACGTAATAATATACATTTTAGTACATACGTATCGTCTTTCACTTCCAAACTACAAACAGAAGTAGACGCATCGACGAGCGGCAACTACACGTGCTCGGCGCGCAACGCGTACGGCTCGGAGGAGGTGACGTACCGCGTGGAGTGCGCCGCGCCGCCCGCCGCGCCCGCGCTGGCGCTCGAGCACGCCACGCACCGCGAGGCCAGGCTCTCCTGGCGCACCGCGCACCACCCCGCCGCGCCGCCGCACGGTGAGTGCCACTGTGTACACAGCAGCAGAACGGCAACTACACGTGCTCGGCGCGCACGAGTGAAGAAGCTGATACACATCGTGGAGTGCGACACCTACAGAGAGGTTATGCTCGTCTGGTGCACACCGCACCACCTTACCACGCCACCGCATAGTGAATAGTATAGAACCCACAACCAAAGTAGACTCTGCTACGAGCGGCAACTGCACGTGCTCGGTGCGCAACGAGTACGGCTACGAAGCGATGACATACATCGCAGCGCACAAAAAAAAACAAGTTCATGCGGCTGTCGTCGCGCCATCCCTCCGGGACATCTCATACAATATTTTTTATCTTTTATAACTTTCATAAGTAAAATAAAAAGTTCAATCGACATTTCTCAAATTAAAAATATTTACCCGAAATTAAAACTTGGAAACATTTTTTATTCAAACTTTTGCTAAAAAAAACCATGTATGGTATTTTCTCTCTGATGTGTTTTAAGCGTTACTTAGGCAGTATTATATTATTTTCGCCAAGTGCAAATAAGCGATATATTTTTAAGTCTACTATACTGAACAAGCAATTTGCTTCAATTGATTTACGTACAGTACCTTTGAATTTCGATCCAGTAATATAATTTGGAGTCAGACTTGGCAAATCAAACAATTCGGTGTTACTGCATACTGCACACATACTGCATAGTTACAATTCTAGCTAATTTTCTTCTTTAACCCAAATAAGAAACTCGATCTTTATTGCCCATTTGCTAAGTTATTTCTGAGTCAAACTTCTTACTTGCCAAGTTTTCAGTTTCCCGCATTGTAAAAAATAGACGAGGAAAAATTCGAAGTGACTTCGTTCATTCTATACCAACTTTTAATAGGCACAGAAATACTATCTTCGTCTAATTCAGTGTAAAAGATGGAATTTTAGAAACTAAATTTTTGACAGATAATTTTACATTACAGCATTAGGTTTATCAAGAATATGTAGTTCATGTAATATTGACTGAGAGTACTCAAATCTCATTTTCCCAAAAAACATTATGATTTTTTGCGCAGAAGGTGTGATATTATTACATAAGTGAATTCCCGAAACTAGGTCACTGTACGAGTATGATCTCGATTGGAATTTGGCAGAATAAATATGAATAGTACACACTAGTGTAATCCATGTTTGCATACGAGATGAACGTAACTTCGTGGAACAGAATTATTTCCTTTCAATAGTCAGTAGGAATAAATCTAGTTTGAAGAATACTGTTCAATATTCAAATTTGTGTTCTATATTCAAATAATTTGTATGTGATAGTTCCGTAATATTCAACTAGATGGCGCTGCTAAAATAGCCGTTGAATCACGCTGTTGAGAACCTTTCGTAGATACTATAAGAGGCCGCTTGTAAATTTAATAGAATATATTCAGTGGAACATACAAGTGTGTTTTTGTTACAAGTGTGGTTAGTAACAACCCCTCAACCCCCTCACCTCTCTCCGAGTTCGAACATGGTCCTTCGAGCCGGATCCATCTTATTCTATAAGATTGGACTGGAGGGTTTTTTGTGAAGCAACGGACTTGCGGGCAGCGGATTGTTGTCGCAAACGCAAGTCAGACGACCAAGTGTGGATGGTTGTCAATTCGGACGGTCTCCTGAGGAGGTGACTGTCAGGCGGAGCCAGCGGTGAGGTGCAGCAGGGAGCGTTGCTGTCGGAGCACTGCAACGACCACGGGCAGCGGAGCCCGAGGCTACACTACGGGCAGCGGAGCCCGAGGCTACACTACGGGCAGCGGAGCCCGAGGCTACACTACGGGCAGCGGAGCCCGAGGCTACACTACGGGCAGCGGAGCCCGAGGCTACACTACGGGCAGCGGAGCCCGAGGCTACACTACGGGCAGCGGAGCCCGAGGCTACACAACGGGCAGCGGAGCCCGAGGTCGTGTGAATCAAATCACATGAGGTTAAGTAAAACCGAAGAAAATAGTGAGTAATTTACATTATAAAAAACTCTTTGGTGATATTAAAAAACTTTTTGAATTAATATTAGAACATAGAACATTACAAATTTAATATAAATTATATAAATCTATGCCCGATTTCTGAGCAACATAAATACGTCAAACACTTGTAAAATTTGAACATTCTGAATTTGCAATTTTGTCTGAAAGTAGTTTTTATTGACTTATGCTTATTACTTATTAATTATTATTAAGTTTAATACTTATTAATTTATGGTTATTGGTTCATAATGGAGTCAATTATAAATTTACAAAATGATTTAGCGGCACGTGTTTACAAAAGTAAATTGAATTATAAAAAGTCTCCTAAGGAAAGAATTACACTAGAATACGTAAATGGAAGGTTAGAGGGTTTAGAACAGTTGTGGTCAAGGTTTATGTTAGGACACGAGGAGTTAGCTAAGAATTATCCACCCGATGTATTAAAAAAGTCTATATACGTCACTGGCGAGATGTATGACAAGGTAGAGGAAATTTATTTAGACTACAAATGTGAACTGCAATGCCAGTTATCAAAATTCCAAGTAAAATATAGTACACCATCTCATACAGCTCCCCCAATCTCAATAGCTAAATTACCCAAAATAAATATTCCATCGTTCTCCGGAAGTTATTCGGAATGGTGTTCGTTTAAGGAACTATTTAAATCGTTAATTATAAACAACAGTACTATAGATAACATTCAAAAATTGCATTATTTAAAGAGCTGTTTAGTGGGTGAAGCAGAACAAATTCTTAGACACATTCCCATACAAGAAGAAAACTTTGAGCGATGTTGGGAATTACTTACAAAACGCTATGATAACAAACGATTTGTTTCTAATCATGCAATAAAACGATTGTTAAGTCAAAAGAATCTTATTAATGAGTCCGCAACCGGTTTAAAGTCTATTGTCGATACAACTGATGATTGCTTAGCTACCTTGAGTAATTTAGGGATAGATATTAGGAGCTGGGACATTTTAATCATACATATTCTTACTTTAAAGTTAGACCCAGAAACTCGTCGACAGTGGGAATTTAATATCGCTAGTTTATGTGAAGAATTGCCTACTTATGATCAATTTAAGAATTTCTTATTGACTAGGTTTAGAGCTTTAGAATTTCTAAATACCAAACCAACTCCTGCAATTAGCCAACTTGTCAAAATTAAATCTTTACATGTAAAAAATGTTGTTTGTCCATATTGTACAAATGATCACAAACTGAGCTTTTGTAAAGAGTTCCAAAGAAAGTGTGTAGATGCCAGGCGTAAGTTTGTCTTTGACAATAATATATGTTTTAATTGTATGGGTGGTAGTCATTCGGCTAAAGACTGTCGGTCTCAGGTAAAGTGTTACATTTGCAAACGAAATCATCATTCGCTCCTGCATCCCAAGGGAAGGAGTCCTATGGTTACCAACAATAACAATGAAAATAACGGGTATGTTGCCTCTTCTTCAGGAAATGCTAATGGGGAAACCAATCCAACACCATTAGTATCTTGTTTTGCAAAGGATACAGTTCAGCAACAGGTGTTGCTCGCCACAGCACTAGTGGAGGCTACTTCCAGGAACGGAGTAGGATACAAGGTTCGCGCACTCTTAGACCAGGGGTAGCAGTCATCCTTTGTCACTGAGTCTACGGCACAGTATTTGGGTTTAAATAAAACTCTTATTAAAGGAAAAATAACTGGTCTTGGTGGAGATAAGCAAATTATTTCCAAGGCGATGATTACCATCGAAATCAAATCTTTGATTAATTCTGATGTCAGGATTCCGGTGAAGGCATATGTCCTCAAAAACATAACTTCTCTTCTTCCTACGAGAAAAGTTGAAAAATTGGATTGGCCAGAATTAAAGGAACTAGTTTTAGCTGATCCACAATTTGATGTTCCAAATCACATTGACCTTCTTTTAGGTGCAGAAACATACAGTCAAATACTACAAGAAGGCATGAAGAAAGGTCCGTTTGGTAATTTAATAGCACAGGCTACTAGTTTCGGTTGGATTCTCTCAGGTATGGTGAATCCATCAAATGATCCTATTTCGCAGATCCAAGTTATGCACTGTTGCACGGAAAGCAATGACATGCTCAAAAGATTCTGGGAACTTGAGTCAGACCAACGGCAACCTAAGGAAACCATGTTCACAGATAATGAAAAACGATGTGAACAATATTTCAAGGAAACAACTCAAAGGGATGAGGATGGCAGGTATATCGTACGTCTTCCATTCAGAAATGGTACTCCTGAAGTAACGGCTTCACGGGAAATAGCTGAAAAAAGACTGAAACTTTTAGAAAATCGTCTTAACAAGAACAAAACAATGAAAGCAACATATCAGGAAGTAATTGAAGAGTACTTACACTTAGATCACATGGAAGTGGTACCTAAGGATGAGATTGATAATGATAAATCAATTTATTTGCCTCATCACGCGGTGGTCAAAAATGACAGACAGACTACCAAAGTAAGGATCGTCTACGATGCATCATGCAAAGGGAAAAATAATTTATCATTAAACGATCAGTTGCTGGTTGGACCCAAGTTGCAACCAGAACTAAGGTGCATTGTGATGCAATGGAGGATTTCACCCATTTGTATGTCAGCCGACATAGCTAAAATGTATCGGCAAATAAAGGTCAACCAGCGGGATGCTGATTGTCAACGCATACTCTGGAGAGAAAATGATAAGGAAGAAATAAAAAGTTACCGACTTACCAGAGTCACCTTTGGTACGGCGTCAGCGCCTTATTTGGCAGTAAAGGCTCTTCAGCAAGTAGCACATGATCACGGTGTAAATTATCCTTCAGCAGCTGAAAATATACTCAAACATTTCTACGTAGATGATTTAATGACCGGTGTTAATAGCGTCGAGGAAGGAAAAACAGTATACAAGGAAATGAACGAACTACTAAGCAAAGCAGGTTTCGAACTACAAAAATGGCGCAGTAACAGCGATGAGCTGTTAAAAGTAATGAAAAGTATAGAAACAAAAGGGGACAATACTGGGAACCTGAAAATACAAGAAGATGATATTACAAAAATAATGGGACTTACCTGGGACCGAAGTGAAGACTCCTTTCGCTATGTTGTTAATCTGCCTGAGCTGAAAAAACCTGTAACGAAAAGAAGAATTATATCAGATATATCTCGTCTCTATGACCCACTAGGTTGGGTAGGACCAAGCATAATAATAGCAAAAATCATAATTCAAAAGCTCTGGCTAGCGGCACTTGATTGGGATGATAAGGTACCAGACAATATCTTAAATGAATGGTTGACTTACCGCGAAGAGCAGACCAACTTTAATAAATTACGTATACCTAGATGGCATGGCACGAACGTGAACGAGATTTGTCGTGAGATTCACGGTTTCTGCGATGCATCTAAGGTGGCATACGCAGCGGCAGTATACCTCCGTGTACTTGACTCAGCAGGAAAGGTGACTGTTACCTTGGTCACGGCCAAGACTAAAGTTGCACCTGTAAAAGTAGTTTCCATTCCAAGGTTAGAGCTATGCGGTGCCGTGTTACTTACCAGATTGTTGTTGGAAGTTGCACAGGTGATGAATGTGGAGAAGCACAACATTCATGCATGGACCGATTCGACCGTGGTACTAGCTTGGCTAAATGACCATCCAAGCAAATGGAATGTCTTTGTGGCGAATCGAGTGTCAGAAATTCTCAATAACTTGGAACCAACCACCTGGTGCCACGTATCTTCCAAACAGAATCCTGCAGATGGAGCATCTCGAGGTTTACACCCTTTGGAACTGGTGAACAATCAGTTATGGTTTCACGGTCCAGACTTTATATCTCGTGAGCCTATCATCTATCTCAGACCAAAAGAGGTTCAGACTGAAATGGAAGCACTTAAAACACACTGTGCTACGCTAGAAGAATCTACATGGGATAAATATTCTTCGTTAACGAAAACTGTACGAGTCATGGCATATTGCAGGCGGTTCATAGTCAATTGCAACAAAACAAGAGGACCTAAAATAACTATAAACTATCTTACAGCGAAGGAATTAAGAGATACATTAACAATCTGGATTAAAGAATGTCAATCGAACAACTTTAATGATGAAATTAAATTAGTAAAAGAAAATAAAAACTTACCTAAAGGCAGCAAACTTAAGACACTGAATCCATTTCTTGATAACGATGGTGTATTAAGAGTGGGAGGTCGACTGTCACACTCAAGGTTGAATATAAATAAGAAGCATCCAATAATAATACCAAGGCAGTCTCATCTGACGGAACTAATCATTTCTGATGCCCACAAACAAACACTTCATGGTGGACTACAATTGACTTTGGCATATATTCTAAGCAAGTATTGGATATTGGGCGGAAAACAATTAATAAAGTCACATAACAGACAATGCGTAACCTGTGTCAAAAACTCAGCAGTCACTAGAAATCCGTTGATGGGGCAAATGCCGGCTGCTCGTGTTACCCCAACTCGTCCATTTAGTCATAGTGGTGTAGATTACGCAGGGCCTATTCAAATCCGCACGACCAAGGGCAGAGGTCATAAATCCCATAAGGGATATATCTGCTTATTTATTTGTATGGCTACTAGGGCCATACATCTTGAAGTTGTGACTGATCTAACGACGGAAGGCTTCTTGCAGGCTTTCAAGAGGTTTGTAGCCAGACGAGGAAATTGCTCTCAGTTATGGAGCGACAATGGAACCAATTTTGTTGGGGCAGCAACCGAGTTACAAAAACGTTCTTCTGATGAGTACAGGCGTATGCATCAGGAGGTAGCTGAAGCACTGGCGATTAATCATTGCGAATGGCATTTCATACCGCCTCATTCGCCCAACTTTGGAGGTTTGTGGGAGGCTGGTGTGAAATCTGTAAAATACCATTTAAAGAGAGTCGTCGGTAATTCGACGCTGACATACGAAGAAATGGCCACGGTACTAGCCCAAATAGAGGCCTGCCTCAATTCTCGGCCAATGTTAGCTTTCAATGACCAACCAGATGATTTTACGGTATTAACACCAGGGCACTTTTTAATAGGTGAACCACCAGTGGCAGCACCTGATTATGATTTTGAAAAGTCAAATGTGAGCAGTCTGAGGAGATGGCAACATACCCAACGAATGTTACAAACATTTTGGCGACAGTGGTCGCAGGAATACTTAACTAAATTTTTACATCGGTATAAATGGACTGATCGCCAATCACAACCTTCCCTGGGCGATGTAGTAGTCATAAAGGAGGATCATTTGCCCCCATGCCGATGGCTTTATGGTCTAATAACTGCCACTCATCCAGGAGAAGACAAGGTTGTTAGAGTTGTATCTTTAAAAACTAAAACTGGAATTTTGAAACGACCTGTGTCGAAATTATGTTTCTTACCAATAGAAAAGTAAACTAATATTTTTTGTATGTGTAACAATATAATAAGTAAATTAGATTCTACATTCTAATTTTGCTGGACAATGTTTATGTATGTGCAAGTGCTTTAAAGGTACTCATTTAAGAAAGTTTTATGTAAATATTTAACCTTTGTATTTCCTAGATTCTCTATGGTGGGCGGTCGTAATTGTTGTAATATTGTTAATTTGTTATTAAAGGGCAAGGTCCATCTTGCCCTTGGTGGGCGGTATGTTCAATATTCAAATTTGTGTTCTATATTCAAATAATTTGTATGTGATAGTTCCGTAATATTCAACTAGATGGCGCTGCTAAAATAGCCGTTGAATCACGCTGTTGAGAACCTTTCGTAGATACTATAAGAGGCCGCTTGTAAATTTAATAAAATATATTCAGTGGAACATACAAGTGTGTTTTTGTTACAAGTGTGGTTAGTAACAACCCCTCAACCCCCTCACCTCTCTCCGAGTTCGAACAAATACCATGCGCTGTAAGAAAGATTTTGGCTTTGCAAATTCATATTTTCGATATTTTACGTTAGTGGTTTTTTATATTAATTTTTCTCTTTTGTATAAATACATTAATATAATCATTAATAAGATACTTGGTGATATATTTGATTTCATTTTCTAATTGAGATGCATACCTAGAATTTAAAAGAAAAAATATGTGTGGCACTCGGAGACTGCCGCGGTAAAGCTATTGCATAGCATTTTTTATCAACTTATGCAATTACAATTATATATTTATTTTATTTATGCAGTATGCAAAAAGTCATTAACCCGTCAACTGGCGTGTGCGCCCCGGGGCGCACAGATCGTTACTAAAAAGTATCACCGCTGTGCCGGTCGGAGTGGGGGGTGTTAGGTTTTTTCGTTACGGAATTTCTGGATTCGGTCTCCACGCTCAAGGCCCCTATAGAAGCTATGCAATAGCTTAAAAATGTAAATAATTTGAATTTCAAATTGGCCTAGGTATCGTACAATTTCAATTTAAACTTTTCGTGTATTTCCCTTTTCTCTAAAGTAGTAATATTTTGTGTATCTATTAATTGTCAATTATAATCTAAGCAACAATTATGGTAATCAAAATATTAAATCTTATTTGGCGTAGATTGTTTAAAATTACATTGCCTTCAAATTTTAATCTAATTTCATCCTTTAATCTCAGAACTATTTTCTCTCATGAGCAATTTCATTGACTTTGATCCGTTTTCCAATAAGTAGCCAATAGAATTTAATGTCGGAATAAATCCTTTTGAAACTGTTAGTTTTAAATAAAAATGTAATAAAAAGATCGAATGCCAAATAAATTGAAGCTTTTGAACTTGCATTTGTTCACTAATATTATTTGTTGTGCGGGTTTTGTTCCCACAAAAGCTGGTAGAATCTTTTATGGTTCAATTCTGAACTAACTGACTAACAACGATGTTAAGCGCTGGGTTTCAGTTTGAATGTTGTGGGAAGAGAAGTACACATACGTAAAGCTGTTTAATTTATTATTCAGGATTACCAATGCGTCTACGGACAATTTTTTATAGCAGGACTCCAATCCTGTTTTGGGTTAAATATAGTTGTTTATGAGACGGTCAGATGGACTGGAAACTCGTTGCTACTCAATAATGAGTCAATCTGATGATAATTAACCTATCACTAATTATCATCAGATGGACTGGATTCTCGGATGCTATTTCCTTAGTACGAATAATTTCCATAATGAAGGTGGTAGAACCCTTTGTGGTTCGACTCCGGCGGCATCACCGCTACACCTATTTCTACCTAATAACAGCAGTGTTAGGTGCTGCTGTGTTCCGGTTTGAAGGGTGTGGTGGGAGACAGACTTTTCCGAGGCGTTCCAGCTTAGTCCTCAGGGGTAGCGGCGCATCTGTGGCCGACCTCAGACAGGAATATCTAATCCTATCTGGGGTTGATTACAGATGTCCATGGGCGGCAGTAGCCACTTACCATCAGGTAAACTGCATGCTCGTCTGCTACTCCTATATTATATAAAAAAAAACGAACAGATGCAGACACCAAAAATTCCATCAATCTTAAAGTCCTCCAAAACACACCCAATAGGTTTCACAATCTGGTGGGTGCGTGTCCGCGACGAGAGCGCGGAGGGCGCGGAGGGCGGGCGCGGGGAGGAGGAGCGGCGGCTGGAGGCGGGCGGCGAGGCGAGCGGCGTGGTGCTGCGCGCGCTGGCGTGCGGCGCCGCGTACTCCGTGCGCGCCGTCGCGCACTCCCGCGCCGGGCCCTCGCCCTCCTCCGCGCCGCTCTTGGTCAGGACGAAACCTCCAGGTATGATTCGTGATTTTACTTACTCTTTATTGACCATGTTAAAAACAGTGTGGTGCAAAGGGCGGACTTAATGCTAAATAGCATTATCTCCCAGTCAACCTTACGGATGTGCAGAAAACTAGAAAGCGGTACAACTATACAAAAATAATAATAAAAATAATAATAAATAGGAAATCATCATCAACCCATTACTGTCCCACTGCTGGGCACGGGTCTCCTCTCAGAATGAGAAGGATAGGAATAGGAGGATAGAAAGAAATAGGAAATAAAATAATAATTGTTCATACATCAGTATGAATAGTAGTTTTATAAGTTATAGAATTATAGTGTCATACTAATAATTGATTCAGTATTCGGACAACACGATCGACAATAATCCAGGTTTTCTCCAATTGTGAGGAGAAAAGAGTTCAAAAAGTAGCACATAATCCTTTATGTGCTACTTTCTGAAATACCTTTGATTACTTGCTCCTGCAAGTAATCAAAGGTATTTTTAAGTATTAACGGTACCTATTTAATTTTAACCATCAATTACTTAAATGGGAGAATGTTGTTGTGTTTTAAACATAACAAGATATAAGATATGAGATATTGTTAGTAACAAGTACTTTTAATTTTTTTAGCCAAATCTGATTTCTTAAACATACATAAATGGAATCCCGATTTTTCGTCGTACTTTTACTAACGATAAGAAAATATTTGTAATTTGTGTAAATAAAACATGTTTGGACTCGACACAGAGGCTTTTACGTATGCAGATCACTTCGCCCTTCTTACGATAGGATTTCCGGGGCCGAATATTTTCCATATATACATTCAATAGAATTTGTAACCTGATTCAATCCGTATTGACCGATAAAAACACGAAACCGCGCTTCTCGTGCTTGCCAATATCAAATACACTCAAAACGTGATATGTTTCTCAAACAGACCGGAGAAGTGACTCGACCTTATGAAATTTGTAGTAGGTCCTTCAAAAAATAGTGTTTGTACTCGTGCGTACATTAATATGTACGTAAGAGGTTATTTATATATCTTTGGTATATTAACAATTATTAGTTAAATTAATGCATGGATCAATAAGGAGAGCCACAAGGAGTGAACCTAGTGAAGTAATGTAGGTCGAAAATGGCCTGAACTGCTTCAAGAAAAGGATGGTACGGCCGTGCCGCTTTTTTGCTCAACTTAGCAGATGCATTGCTGTGTCCTCCAATGTTTTTAGGACTATAAGTAGCTTTACAAATGAAATTAAAACCAGGAATTTTACCTTTTATTTTACCTATTTAGTGTTTTAACATAATTTTAGCATTTATGATAAATATTATCATTTAAAAATGATTGCAAACAATATAAAAACTTTATGTATAAGCCTTTAAATAAGAGCTCTCTACGCACTGAATTTATACCTAACTAGCTGACCCGGAAAACGTTGTGTTGCCATATAAATAAAAAAATGTTAAGGGTGAACAACCCTTATCACTTAGGGGTATGAATAATAGATAGTAGCCGATTCTCAGACCTACTGAATGTGAATATGCATATAAAATTTGGTGAAAATCGTTAAAGCCGTTTCGGAGGAGTACGGTAACTAACATTGTGACACGAGAATTTTATATATAAGATAATAAGTTCATCCACCGTCTCTATGACATTTTGTGTGACAAAAAATCAACGATTCGAGCATTACAATTAAAGTTAAGTATATGACTCTAAACCATTCGACGCTACAAACATTAAACTACAAAACATAAGTATATTTTACTCACGATATAATGAAACACGTAATAAAAGCGCCTATTTCAGAAATATCACATTGCAACGCTGTTTGAGTTTTCAATCCACTGAGTGAGCTATTCAAATATGAAACCTCTTTAAACTTTACATTAGAGCAGGTGTTTCAACAGAAAGTAGAAGCCTCAATTCTAGTGTTACATTCGGTATGCAAATACGCGAAACAATGGCTCACCGTAATGCGCTACCACAAAAATGTAGAATAATAGATTGTTAAGTACTCTCTTGCTCTCCGCTATTACGGTTTCATTTTCGCAGCGTTTTAAGGAAAATGAGTCTCATTGTCTACTAGTCTGTTACTGACGGCATGCGTGGCAGAGCGGTCTTCATACACATAGTGGGTTCCGGGTTCGATCCCTGGCCAGTCAGATATCTAAATAATGAGTTTAAATTTCTATACTAGGTCTTTGATTATGCGTATTAGTTGTATTTGTCACATAGCACACTTAGTATACATATTCTGCTTAGAGTTTGTAACTAGCATTAGCACTAGCAAAAGCGATTTGCCGTTGTCGAATACTTACAGTCAACAATTTTAAAAATAAATATTTGAAAACATTTGAAATTATTCAAAGAGATTAAGGAGACCTGGGGGGCTAGCCAAGTTGACATTCTACAGTCGCTTGCGCTGTAGAAACGCTAAAATGTATGAAATTAACAATGATCACGTGATCAAAATAGCGAAGTTGAAAAGTCGTAGCCAAGTTACACGATAGAATAGAACGTTAGCGATTCTACAATGCTCATTTCATTGCTTTTTTCCATACAAATGACAACCTTTGACAACCTTTTGACCACCTTTTGACTTTTTTGTCAAATTAGTTAGCGAAGCGTATTCTAAGATAAATGTCATAGTGAGCGATCGCACCGACCCTGTAGAAAACGTAAACGCTAATAAAATGGCGGATTCTGTATCAGCTGTTTGTCACTTCACTACGTGCTATCACTGCATTATAGATTTTAATTACTTTTGATCATTTGAAAATGTATACTTAAAATGTGTTGAAATTTGAATATGGCTCTCTATAACTAGGGTACCCTAAAATATTATAGAAATGAATTACACAGTCGTTTTTCTATTTTAAATTAATATGAGCATATAATATAATAGATATATACGATAGAAATTAGAGTTATTCCAGTGTTTAAATAAAAATATTGTCTCAGTTTAACTGTTTTATTGCATCATTATTAATGCTTCTCATATAGGTTTACTTGTAACTAAACCATTCATTTACACCTTAAAAGAAAATATAATATTAATATCTGTATCCTTTTTTTCATTATTATCTCCTGTTTCCCAGCAATCTCTCTGTCTAGGCATAAAGCTAGAAATTATGAGGTTTCATTTGTTGGTATGGCATGTATGGTATACACCCAGTGGCATTTTCATTTAAATAATTGCCTCCTTGGAATCCGCTCCTACGATGGAAGAAGATCCTGAGTAGCTCTCCTTTTGATGAGCTTTAAAGTGCGGGTGGATTTCATAAGTTCACTAGCAAGTTCAGTGTCTTTATATGTACGAGTATATGATTTTAGTTTATTTGTCACTTTCTCTCACACTGTTGTCCCTGTGGCATCAGCTATCATGCGAAGCATTTTCGATTGGAAGCGCTGTATGATGTCCAAGTTTAAGTTGGATGCGGTACCCCAAAGTTCGGATCCATATGACCATATCGGTTTTAGTATGGATTTGTAGTGGACAAGTTTGTTGCTGAGAGACTTTCGTGCCATGAGCCAGTAAATCTTAACAAGTTGGACGTCCAGATATTTTCTTTTGGTCATAATTTTATACAAAATACATGCAATCGCTGTTACTGTCATTAGTAATATCGCTATGAACAATTAGTATACTCTTTGTAAACAATCACTAATCACCATAGTTACCGTCATAAACACATTATTAAGTTTAGTTTTTGCAAATAATTTTAAATAATAAAATACATGTGCTATAAAATATGGTATATTTTTTTATTTATATTATGATGATATATTGTAATATTACTATTAAATAATTAATCATTACTATGAAGCTATTTTGGCTGGTGTAGAAACCAGACGATATTGTATTTGACGCCTAATTGATGTAAGTGTGATAGCTAACCATAGACTTATTATATATGTAGAATGACATTAGCTAACGAATAGAATAGAAAACGAATAGAATGCAAAGTTTGTAACATGGCTAGCCCCCCTGAGACCTCTACAGGGTCGGTGCGATCGCTCACTATTACCTTTATCTTAGAATACGCATCGCTAACAAATTTGACAAAAAAGTCAAAAGGTTGTCAAAGGTTGTCACTTGTATGGAAAAATGCAATGACATGGGCATTGTAGAATCGCTAGCGTTCTATTCTATCGTGTAACTTGGCTACGACTTTTCTACTTCGCTATTTTGATCACGTGATCATTGATAATTTCATACTTTTTAGCGTTTCTATAGCGTTTCTACAGCGCAAGCGACTGTAGAATGTCAACTTGGCTACCCCCCTGCTATGTTACAGAGTTTCGTGCTAAACTGCGTTAGCTTTGAAGCATCTGACAAAACAAACAAATATGCGTACGGACGGCGCTCCAATTGTGTCCTTAGGGATGCCGATGTATTTATCGGTTTCAAATAGCCAGAACTGTTCTATGTGAAGTTAGTTACTGGACGATAAACAGAGTTATTGACTGCAATAACATAACAATATCAACGTTATAGATTGCAATGACATATTGATATAAATTCTGCCTGTAACTTATACATGTCCCACTGCTAGAGGTTATACCACCCTCTCACTCAGGGAGGACAGAGAGGACTCAGGAGGAGGGAGGGCTCAACCAACGTAGATGATGGAGAGATGTATCTGGATTAGGTTAGGTTAGGTTAGGTTAGTTGAAGGTGGTAGAACCCTTTGTGGTTCGACTCCGGCGGCACCACCGCCACACCTATTTCAGCCTCATAACAGCAGTGTTAAGCGCTGCTGTGTTCCGGTTTGAAGGGTGTGGTAAGGGAGACAGACTTTTCCGACACCTTTGTCCTCAGGGGTAGCAGCGCATCTGTGGCCGACCTCAGGTAGGAATATCTAATCCTATCTGGGGTTGATTATAGATGACCATGGGCGGCAGTAGCCACTTACCATCAGGTTGGCTGCATGCTCGTCTGCTAATCCCATATTATAAAAAAAAGGTGGCTAATGACAAAGTCGCTGTATCAGGTATCTCTAAACCACCCTTAAGTTCCGTAGCAAGCTTTAGTAGTGTCAACGCACCGATGATCGGTTTTAGGTAGAACCCCTGATTGCCTCCTCGAGATCAATTATGAGATACATAAGTCGTGAGGCTACGCGCGCTTTTGAACTCAAACATTACTCAAGTGCAAATATTTCTAACAGTATTAGTGTGGGAAGGCGGAGGAGCAGACAGCCAGGAAGAGGGTGCTGAAGCTGCTGTTTGGAGCAACAGTAGTTCGTTGGCGCTGGACGCCCGACGCGCGGTGAAGTGCGGCGCGCGGCTGGTGCGGCTGCAGTGGCGCCGAGCAGACGCCGGAGCTGGCGCCTGGAGAGACGCGGACCTTACGTCGCTGCATCATCACCGGGAGGTATGTGACGTCATTTTTGGACGCTAGTAATAGAATGGGGAGGTAGAGGAGCAGTGTGGAGCAACAACGCAGATTTCTCGGCACTTCACCATCACCAAAATCTGCGTGACGTCATTGTTCTTTCTTAGTATTGGCAAAGAAAGGCAAAATAACAGCAGTATGAAGCAGCAGCAGTTCGTTGGCACTGACCGCCGGCGCTGACGCATGGACAGACGCTGACCTCACGTCGCTGCATCATCCCCGAGAGGTATGTGGCATCATTTTTCACTTCCATTACTATTGATATATTGTAGTTTGAGAAGACGTGGAAGCGTGACGTCATTATTCCTTCTTATTTCTATCAGTACTTTTATCAAACCTCTGAGGGGCAGCGATGTTAAACAACATCAGATCGTTAGCGGTACACTGCATGCACCATCATCGGGAGTTCTATTTGTTCTTACTGTTCATTTTACAGGATTAACATCGTAACAACTTTGACCATACGCCTGTTAAGAATTACTCGTATGTATGTGCTTTAGTAAATTGCATAAATATAGTAGAAAAATCTATCAGCGATGAATTTTACATCGCATAGTCGTTGGCTAATAAACCAATAGGGGAATATTCCGATAAATTGAAACGATCACTCGTGAATGTAGCACACATGAATAAATCAACAATTTATTTTGTAGCGTGCAGTCATGGTCGCAAATTACAGAGTGAATGTAGGACGTAGGCTATCATTTGAAACACTGAAATATGATATACTCGTATTTTACACTGTACACATTTGATTTAATTCGTAAAACAAAGCTAACGAGCTATTATGTGGATATGTATTTATTGTAATTGGTAGCTTTATTGTAATTGGTGGTTGTAAGTTTGATATGGCTCTGTGATAAGCGTCCATGAGCAAATAAGTCTATAGCTGCATAAAATCAATATAATGTGGCCTTTGAAAGCCAGTATGGCTAGGGAGGTAATTTACCGCCACCACAACTTTTTTAGCGTAAAGCAGTTTTGCGTTTCTATTCAAGGGTGTAGATACTATCTGGCATAGATATGAGGCGACCTTCTTATTCCTGAAGACCCATTTGTGATTAGCTTCAGGAAGAACCCCTGTTCTACATAAATAAAATTCGCAGGTGGTAGAAACCTTTGAGGTTTGACTCCGGCGGCACCACCGCCACACCTATTTCTACCTAATGACAACAGTGTTAAGCGCTGCTGTGTTCTGGTTTGAAGGGTGTGGTAAGGGAGAAATATTTTTTCGAGGCGTTCCAGCTTAGTCCTCAGGAGTAGCGGCGCATCTGTCGCCGACCTCAGGTGGGAATATTTAATCCTATCTGGGGTTGATTGCAGATGTCCATGGGTGGCAGTAGCCACTTACCATCAGGTGGACTGCATGCTCGTCTACTACACCTATATTCTATATTATATATTATTCAGGAAGAACCCCTGTTCTATATAAATAAAAATATTCATATTCGGTAGTTACCACATACCACCAGGTAGACTGCATGCTCATTTGCTAATTGAATCTTATAAAATCATTAAATTAAAACCTCGTCGAACATTTTTAAATGCAACTGTTCTGCCGTTTCCTAGTCTGTATAGCATATTTGCTTAGAAAACACATGTACTTAAAATGTATCTATTTATACCAATACTAACTAAAGAAAATAGAGTACATAATTTGTATTTCTTAAAATCTTAGGTTGTACTCGGCGGTCTTGGCGCGGGAGTGTGGTACGCTCTCAGGCTGTGGACGGCCACAGAGTCCGCGAGGCAACAGGCGGTGATCTATGCGGCAACCACTACACATTCTGGAGGTAATTACTATTATCCTTGAAGAAATATAAATTTCGTGAACATATTTTAAGTTATTATAGTTATAATATTGACTTTATATTATCATTTCCCTTTTTCTTTTATGACAATGATATACATTTGTATTACAAAATGACGATAATATATAATGTATAGATCTGCGATGTCATGCCCATGATGTGATGATGGTAATTTAGCTACTATTAGTTTTTTATTTTACTGGTGTAGCAAAGACTTAAAAACATACCATTCAAAGCGATTGTACTCTACATCATTTTGATTAAAATGAAAATTAATTATTATAATTAATAAAATTTAATGGAATGCTACTTATTAATAATAACATTTACTTATTTTATAATGATCTATTTATAAGAATATATTATTCGTAGAGCGCATCCGTCGTCCGGTCGCGTTTCAATCGGAGAGCGGCGCGGTGCCGCCCACCGCGGGCGACGGCGCGGAGCGCGTGCTCGGCGCCGTGTCGCTCGCCTTCGCCGCGCTCGCCGCTGTTGCTGTGGCCGCACTGCTCGTCGTGCTTATGGCTAAGCGGAGGTAAAAACCACGCTATATAGATCCACTACTAAGTAGAACTGGGAACAGCTCTGTAAAGATCCGCTAATGGATACGAGTGAGAACAGCTCTGAAGTCATCCGTTTGTAAATAGGTGAAAGACAACTCTAGTAGAATCTACTACTAAATAGAGTTTACGTAGCGCTGCTGATGTCGATACTAAATAAATGTGAGAACAGCCCTGCAAAAATCCTCTGCAAAAATCCTCTATTAAGTATTGGTAAGAACCAACTCTGAAGGAGAGCGGCGCAGTATCCCCCATGACGGATGACGGCGCGGAGCGCGTGCTTGGCGCCGTCGCTGTAACCGCACTGCTCGTCGTGCTCATGGCTAAGCGGAGGTAAGATCCACTCTATACAGATCCGCTACTAAGTAGAAGTAGGAACAGCTCTTTAAAGATCCGCTAATGGACACGTGTGAGAACAGCTTTAAAGTAATCCGCTTCTAAATAGGCGAAAGACAACTCTGGTAGGATCTGCTACTAAAAAGAGTTAATGTCGAAACTAAATAAACTAACAGGAGGTAATAACAACTTTGATACAGAGATTTTACTAAAAAAGTGTAAACAACTAAAATGATCTGGGACCAAATAGGTGTAAGAACAACTTGATAAGGGGGGCTAGCCATGTTACAAACTTTGCATTCTATTCGTTTTCTATTCTATTCGTTAGCAAATGTCATTGTACATATACGATAAGTCTATGGTTAGCGATCAATTTATATCAATTAGCCGTCAAATACAATATCGTCTAGTTTCTACACTACCAAAAATACCTAGATGGTACTGATTAATTATTTAATAGTAATATTACAATAAAACATTATAAAATACATAAAAAATATACCATATTTTATAGTACATTTATTTTACTAATTACAATTATTTGCAAAAACTAGACTTAATAATGTGTCTATGAACGGTAACTATGGTGATTGGTGATTGTTTACAAAGAATATACAAATTGTTTATAGAGATATTACTAATGACAGTAACAGCGATTGCATGTATTTTATATAAAATTATTACTTCAACTGAGGATACTTATTCGTACCTCGTACTACGAGTAAAAGAAAATATCTGGACGTAAGATTTACTGGCACGAAAGTATTTCAGCAACATCAAGCAACAAAGCCATACTAAAACCAATATGGTCATATGGATCTAAACGTTGCGGAACCGCATCCAACTCAAACTTGGACATCATACAACGCTTCCAATCGAAGATGCTTCACATGGTAGCTGATGCCACAGAGACAACAGTGAAAGAGGAAGTGACAAATAAACTAAAATCATATACTCGTCCATAGGGGTAACCTACCATTGTATTCGTCATATAAAGACACTCCAATGAAGTTACTACTGAGCTTATGAAATCCACCCGCACTTTTAAACTCATCAAAAGTAGAGCTACTCAGGATCTTCTTCCATCGTAGGAACGGCTTCCAAGGAGGCAATAATTATAAATGGTTACGCCACTGGGTGTATACTATACATGCCATGCCAACAAATGAAACCTCATAACCACCAGCTTTTTGCCTAGACAGGGAAATTGCAGGGAAACTGGAGATAATAATGAAAAAAAAGGATACGGATATTAATATTATTTTTTTCTATTAAGGTTTTAATAAATTGTTTTGTTACAAGTAAAGATAATATGAGAAGCATTAATATAATGATGCAATAAAACAGTTAAACTGAGACAATACTTTTATTTAAATACTGGAATAACTCTAAGTTATATTTTATCTATCTTTATATATATATATATATATTTCTTATGTGCGTGTGTATGTCACTGAACTCTTCCTAAACGAATGGACTTTGATAGAATTTGATGAAGGATTTTGATGAAATTTGTTGTGTGTGTTCAAGGGGACTTGAGAATGGTTTCACAAAGAATGGTTTCAGATTCACAATTTTGTCCGTGGGAAACGGTTTTTTTAATTAATTTTTAATTCGTAAGTAGTTGTTGATTTTGGAATGTTTCACATTGGATTCCACAGACTTCGCAGTTTCAAATATTAAATAATAATCTATTTTAATGATAGTTTTTACCAACAGTTGGCGCTGCAATCGAATTGAAAAAAATATTTTGTTTTCATTGAGTTACATTCGAACACGTGTTGAATCAATATCTATATATAAAAAATAAAGTCGTGTTAGTTACACTATAACTCAAGAATGGCTTAACCGAGTTGGCTGAAATTTGGTGGAGAGGTAGCTTAGAACCAGGAAAAGGACATAGGATACTTTTTATCCCGTTCGACCGCGTTTCCGTGAAGTATTTTATAACTCGAGCACGGCTGAACCGATTTGGCTGAAAATTGGTGGAGAGGTAGCTTAGAACCAGGAGACGGACATAGGATACTTTTTATCCTGTTCGACCGCGTTTCCATTAATAAATAAGGGGAGAAAGGTTGTATTAAAGTCGCCCAGTTTTGATGCAAAACTATATGAATATTGGTATTTGGGATTTCAATAGAAAGTAATTAAATATCTATTTTACGATATTTGGAAAATCAACCCTAAGTTGGTTAAATAGGGGTTGGAATTTTATTTTAAAATCCGTTAATTTGGAAGCAAAGGCTGTAAAAAATTGCATTTGGCTTTAAAAGGCACTTCGTTTAGAAGTCGGCAGATTTTGAAGCAAAGTCTATGAAAATTAGAATTTAGCTTTTATATTGAAAATAATAGAACACATATTTCACCGTTTCTGGAAAATCAACTCTTACGGTCGTTTAATCGGGTAGGGAACTTTAATTTAAAATCCGTTAATTTGGAGCACTAAGAAAATGATCATAAGACATAATGAAGCATCTGAGTCACTGTTTGTTTGTTTAGATCAACCCTTAAGACTGTTACACGAGTGAAACTACGGGGTACAGATAGTCACTCATAATTAGGTGGTACGAAGTTCACCGGGTCATCTAGTTATATTATATGCTCATATTAATTTAAAATAGAAAAACGGCTTTGCAATTCATTTCTATAATATTTTAGGATACACTAGTTATATAGAGCCATATTCAAATTTCAACACATTTAAAGTATACATTTTCAAATGATCAAAAGTAATTAAAGTCTATAATGCAGTGATAGCGCGTAGTGAAGTGACAAACAGCTGATACAGAATCCACCATTTTATTAGCGTTTACGTTTTCTACAGGGTCGGCGCGATCGCTCACTATGATATTTATCTTAGAATACGCTTCGCTAACAAATTTGACAAAAAAGTCAAAAGGTTATCAAAAGGTTGTCAAAGGTTGTCATTTGTATGGAAAAAAGAAATGACATGGGCATTGTAGAATCGCTAGCGTTCTATTCTATCGTGTAACTTGGCTACGACTTTTCTACTTCGCTATTTTGATCACGTGATCATTTATATTTTCATACATTTTAGCGTTTCTATAGCGTTTCTACAGCGCAAGCGACTGTAGAATGTCAACTTGGCTAGCCCCCAAGATCCGTTACTTAAGTTAAGTAACAGTTACGTTAGTTAATACTGTTCTACTGAGATTATCTAAAGTATCGAGAGTATCTAAATTAACGTAAAGAAAAGTTCTGAAAAGACCCATACAAGTAGTGGTAAGAACACCTCTGAAGAGAGCGGCGTAGTATCTCCAACAGCGGATGACGAAGCAGACTCGCGCTTTGTCGCTCGTCTTCGCCGCACTCGCCGCTGTCGCTATGGCCGCACTCCCCATATTACTTATGTCTGAAAGGAGGTAAGAGCAACTTTATAAACATCCACTAATTAATACACATAAGAACATTAAGAACGGCTCGAAAGAAGTCCGTTACTAAATACAAATATATGGTGTTTTAATTTATTCCTTAGTTATAATAGCGCGTCGGTGATCTATATCAGATAAACTATATTTGAAGTTACATTTGATTTGCCCTACATGCCCATTCGCGCTATTTCCATTACAACAAAAGAATGAAATATTGATATTGAAAAGAAAAAAGTATTCTATGCCTTTTAGCGAGAAAGTAACATACTTAAGAAATACTATATTTTTTTTAAACAGCTATATAGTGAAAAGTTATAACATAAGCAGTTATAAAACATGATATGACACTAACGCTGTCAGTAATGTACATATTAACAGTGTTGCAAAATTAAGCTTATGCTGTTTTATTTGGATATCTACTATTGTAAAATTTACCGCATAATTCATGGACGTTATTATATTTACAAATTGACATTTCAATTAGCTGACATGTGGAAAACCGCTGAAAATGCATCGTAAGCTACATTGTACCAACTACTGGCTCTCCCTCGTGACCTTATGTATGTGGTTTATATTTTTATTAAAGTTTGATATTTTAATCTTTTATAAAATGTATATAATATCGTACTGGCTAAGTTTATTTTAATTTTAATTTTCATAATTTGGAGAAAACACTTGTACAAATCCAACCACTGTCTCTAGTCCAAATTAACGATTTAATTTTATCTTAAGAAGCTACAAACATTTTAATATGTACGATCGTCTTGTTTCCGTCATTCTAAGGTTTACCTAATAGGAAAATTTAAAAAAAAGAAATAACAGTAACTGGTACCCAATATTTACTATTTCGTACTATTTTAAGATATACCTCCCTACTTAAGTACCAATGAGTATCTATGCCAAATTCCTAATCTAATTGCTATTAACTATGAACCTACAACAGGCTTCAGCCGATATATCTTACAATATTATCTAAGGGATTCCTACAATATTTACAACATAGGATACGTCAGACAAAGAACCGTATAAAATCGTTCAGTAATGTATTTCAAGCTCACATTGCCCCATAAATTATTTATCGTTTCCGCCAATCTAAAATATGTAGGATATTTTCTCTTAAATCTCATACGTATGAGATATGGCGTAAAACTTGCAAAGTTATGTGTTCGTTGCATTGATTTTCAGTGGTAGATGTTACTTAAGGTACTGTAATATAATTTTATATGTAAAAGATTTTTCATGTTTTTGATTATTAAAATGACCGAGTATTTTATAGTATAAGGATGTCGTTATGGAGACCCTTTGCCAGTATTCATGTATACTTTAATGTTTTCCCGTTAGGTAATAAAAACACATTATGGTTAAGTGTCGAGTATTAAATAATGTTTGAAATTAAGTATGAACTATGAATAACATAATTATTCATAAAGCAACTGTGGACTAAAGTCAAATAAACATGTTGGAATAATTAATATATTATTTTAAATAGATATTAGTAAAAACCAAAAAAAATAAGGCTGGCATACACCTGCTCCAACACACACAATATGTGCAATCATAAATAATGACCTATTTAATTATTTATTGAGTATGGAATACACGGAACTATACTTAAAAGGTCAATGTAATCGAAAGGGAGTTAAGTTAATCGACTCGCTCTTAGCCTGTAACCCTTTTCAATCTGACAGGAGACTGCCTAGCAAGGGAAAAGGACCAAGGAACATGATACTCGTATTAATCAAGTAGTTTATAACATCGATTGCGTCGATATCGCGTCTTATTGTGATTTTAAGATGTTCTACAAAGTTAAGAAACAACGGGTTCGATTGAAATTTGGATGGGTGGCCACTAGTGGCTACCTTTCATACGCGCTTCCGAGATGAGCACGTTATGTTGTTAGACCTAGTTATTATCATGAGACTAGTCTTGAAATATTCTAAGTATTATCAGCAGTTTTCCGCACGCCTCTACCAATGAGTATGGAAACTGCATGGTGGTATACACACTAGGCTTTTACAATGGCCTTATAATTACCATCTATTCATCTATATCCATATATTATGTAGTTCGACTGATTCTTCGCCATTACTAACACATTATGTCATTACAGCTGGCCATGCGGCGTGCATATCGACGAGGAAGCGCGGCGCTGCAGCCACTCTGTCGCCAGCACGGACAAGTCGGTGTGCCCCGAGCAGCAGAACATGAGGAACTGTCAGCACGACTACAAGCATGACAAGTTATCGCCTGCGTCCGGTAAGTTATTAATATGAAAATAAATTTTTGATGTACTATTTAATATTTGTCGACGTACATTATTTTATGATTATACGGAAAGTCACTTCTTGTAATTTTAGTACATCAAATATGTATAATTAAATAAGAGGAATAAGACTTTAAAATAATATCTTCCCTATTACAAAAAGATGTTGATCCCTATGTATTTCAACTACATGTATAGATAGTTACCTATTAGAAAAAGATATTGGTCCCTATGTATTTCATTTGTATGGATCGCTACATCGCATGAAACCGAAAAATACTAATTTGAAGCTTAATAGCACCCAAACTGGCTAAGCACAAATGCCATTGTGAATCTGTATTATTTATTTTTGTGGAATTAAAAATCAAGGGCGTCTTACGAATCTTTTTTTAACTAAAATATTGTCATTTAATTTAGGGCGCTTTTGTTTCGAATAAACAAACAAAGCAGGCGCAAATTTGTAACGTTTACAAAGTTGAAGGCGTTACCAATCGCATTAAGCTGGTGGCGACCCCGACTCATTTCCGCCATTGTCTGCTTTGACGTCGATCTTGATGGATCTTCGTATTAATGTGTAAAGTGCAAAAGGTGGCGCGCTGGGGAAATTAATTGATACTTAAGAATTTATGACGTAAAAATTGCAAAATGTACGCGAATGTTTATTAAAACATATTGATTAATTTTGTCAATATGAATATGTTGAGTATTGGTTTTATGAGTTTTATGACCTTTTGTGAGTATTGCTTTATGAGTAGCAATCTAGTACCAATGCAAATTAAAAATACTATTTCAAGATATTCATAAGCGAATAAATAATGTTAATATCTAGTAAGTCTACATTTCTGCATTGGATTTTTGAAGGCAATCCTTGGTAAGTTACTATATATTTTTTTTAATTTATTAAATTGAAGGCGTTACCAATCGCATTAAGCTGGTGGCGACCCCGACTCATTTCCGCCATTGTCTGCTTTGACGTCGATCTTGATGGATCTTCGTATTAATGTGTAAAGTGTAAAAGGTGGCGCGCTGGGGAAATTAATTGATACTTTAGAATTTATGACGTAAAAATTGCAAAATTTACGCGAAATAACGAAAACTACGCAAAAGTTTATTAAAACATATTTTTTATCTATGATATGAATAGGTTGAGTGTTAGTTTTATGAGCTTTTATGAGTATCGCTATAAGTGGGCAACCTAATATCAATGCATATGACAATGTTACCTACGTAAAATATATTTATAAGCTAATCCATAATGTTAATATCTAGTATGATGATAATAATAAAATTCCGTACTGTTGTTCAGAAGAGATTCATTGGTCGGTAGCGTTAATATTTTTAATTGTTGTTACATTTTTTGTCGGTTTTAACATAGTATTTCAAACACACAAAAGTAAAATTTGTTGTAACGTTTACAAAGTTGAAGGCGTTACCAATCGCATTAAGCTGGTGGCGACCCCGGCTCGTTTCCGCCATTGTCTGCTTTGACGTCGATCTTGATGGATCTTCGTATTAATGTGTAAAGCGCAAAAGGTGGCGCGCTGGGGAAATGAAATATTGATACCTCGCTGTATACTTAAGAAATTGATTTATGTTCTTAAATGATACTAGAAATCTGAGTTGAAATTAAAATGTAAACGATTTAAGTAAGGAATTTAAATAATGTAGGTGGGGTATATTTAGATATGTTACATATCTCGGACCATACTTAATCGATACATCATTACCTACTTCTGAAGCATTAGCAAAAATAGTAATATCGAAAGTGAGATGTGTTCTTTTATCTTACCTATATGAATACCGAAACGTAACTAATTAAATTAATGATAATAATATTATATTATACTCAAGTCTCTATATTTCCGAAACTTTAAAATAATGTGATTGAATATTTTTAAATACTATTTACTTTTTGCAACTAAGATCTGGCATCACTCATTAATGTAGATAGAACAGAAAAATCAAGTTAGGTACTTACATCCAACCCAAAAAAATATAAATTCAAAACTAAAAATAAACGAACCAAATAGTTCCAATATTTTAACATACTTACGAGTGAAATAAACGTATTCAACAATTTAGCGTCACGGTTCCTGTAATTATGCATAGAGAATTAACATAAGCCCCTTGATAATAATTATACGAGTAGTTACGGATCACAATGGAGGCCGGCTCAAAGCTTTATGGAGATGGTGCTTGATTAGGTTTATGAATCCGTCAATGTTTGTTACGTTAATATTATACGTGGAGGAACCAACGAAATAGACTCCGAATGCAAGACTTACAATAGGCATGATGAAAAATTTTGAAAACCCCTACTATAACGTAGGTACATGTCTACCGATTCCAAAAATCGTATTATTTAGGTAATAAATTCAGTATTAACGAAAATAATAGCATTTGTTTATAGCCATATAGAATTACGCGCGAAAACGCGTCGTGGCGTCCGTTGGTGACCTCACGTTAGAACATCCCATACAAAATGTCAAGCAATTCATACCCAAAAATTACGTCATTCGCGCCCCGATTAGCATTTCAAACAAGATGGCCGACTGCAGTATTTCATACTTTAATTTAATTGAAAATATAATAAATCTTAATTTTTTTTTAAACTGAGTCATTTTTGAGAATCCTTTCAATATATTTTTTCTTAAATCATTTATTCTTTGATTTTTTAATACCGTCATCATGCCAATTGGCTTATTGTCAGTTATATAAATCTTATGTACTGTCACGCACATAAAAAATATTGGTTATAAGAATGTTTAATTTTTTAAATTCAACTCGTATTGCAAGTGTTTAGCGGACACGCAAATCACCTTTTATTATGTAGAAACTGTTGCCTAAGGTCACCTCTTAACAAATCGATATAGGGCAGTTGTCCTTCATGCCATCGATCACAAATATGTCTCTGTTTTGAGGGCTATAATAGAATGCCGTTATCGATATTCGTTTCCTTACAACAGTTTTATTGTTAAAACGTAGCAATTTACTTATATGCCTAAGACATTTAATAACAATAGGAGCCACGAGACAGTGTTATCACTTTAATCTAATACGCACATACAAATCAAGTCACTTATTTGTTGATATACACAATAATCAGATACAATGCATTCGTAGGTTGCACTTACAATTTAACGTTACGCATTTGTATACTAACATTATTTAAAGTTTTAATAAAAACACGAGTCTATTTCTTTACTTCGTCTACTTTATATGAACACACATATTGACAATTATGTGAGTGAGCATAAATTAAAAGTCGAGTTGATTTTTGTGTAACGTTTGAATATAGATGCGAAAATATATTTAGATAATGTTATTGCTCTACTTGCTAAAGAAATTTGGTTTTTAACTTAACAATACTAAACGCTAGCTAAACTAACTAAATCATTTATCTAGAAATCGAATTAAGGTAAGTTATCAACTTGTTTGAGTACGTTGAAACGTACCATATACATAGGTATAATAAAAAAAGCCGTTATGTGTTATATAAGTTACACAAAAAATATGTGCCCTATGTTAAGTATGTTTTCCCAAATTGTGTTTAAGTATTACTCTATTTGTAATTTTTTTTTTATTGACAAAGTTTTTTTTATTGAGTCCATATCTTTAGTATTTTAACGTAAATTTTGTACTACAGCCCACAATCATTGACTACTAAAGGAATACTTAAGTGAATATTTTAATATGTAACGGGTATAGTCCTCGCCAAATTGCTAGTCCGCTCTGAAGTTGTTGCGAGCAGGTGTAGTCATACAGTTTGCTATGGCGACGCGACTCATTACTATATTCAGAGCGGACTAGCAGTTTCACGCGGACCATACTCACGATACGCGGCTCTTTTATTTCGTTTGCCGATATTACTAAAATCATACACATGAGTGACGTATACGATGTATTGTACACAACAGACGTGTACGAAATAAGTCCGTACGCGACGTTCGCTGTGGGCGGCGAGACGCAGGCGACGCTCGACCACACGCTGCAGTTCCGCACGTTCGGGCACCGCGACAACGACGCGCCGCCGCACCGCCCCTGCCGCAAGCACCCGCGCCGCGCCGACACGCACCGCGACCGGGAACGCGCTGACGGTAACGTGTCCAACATACGTCAATAAAAAGGCTAAAAG
This sequence comes from Epargyreus clarus clarus, assembly GCA_014595695.2. Taxonomy (NCBI): domain Eukaryota; kingdom Metazoa; phylum Arthropoda; class Insecta; order Lepidoptera; family Hesperiidae; genus Epargyreus; species Epargyreus clarus. The sequence continues at coordinate 638,658 of JACTTY020000048.1, read as the reverse complement.
TCTAACACGCGAAAAAGCTCCCATGCGTCTTAGATTTTTAGCCTTTTCACATACACACACATATGTACATACACACACATAAGCACGCAACTCGCATACATACACACGTACATGCACGCACATGCACCCGCACGTACCATACACGCACAAGAAACGCACGCAAACACGCACGTGCGCGCACGTCATGCACTCACGCAAACGCACACGCACATATACACATAGACACATAAACACATAGGGGAAGACATATAACAAAGGAAAAGCGCCCATATTACAAGCACACAAACTCGTGCGTGTACAACATTTGCAGATACCATATGACGAATTTATACAGATAAACGCTACAAAATTCATAGATAGGAACAAATTCGTACAAAAATAGACATATTAAAATTAACCAGGAAATAATTATTACCCTTGCAATTATTTTTTGCACATAAAATGTTCGATTTAACTCTAACCACAAATCAACTGTGCTATATTAAATTGTGGTAATCTACCAATAAATAAAACATTTACAACAACTGTTTGATTTGTGGCACGTACGCTAACACGTAATGAGGTCTAGGAGAATACAAAAATTGTCGGAAATTATTTAACACCAGCCATTCATACATAATACAAACTAACAAGTCGAATATAGCAATACGTGACTGTTTTTCATATTTGCTACTAATGTATATTTTAGTAGTATACTGTAATGCTCCAACTGACGTAGATATAAAAATATAGCTTTGGTGAAATATGGGAAAGAGGTACTTTTGATGTGCCTGCCAACGTCAGTATTTCTACCGCTGCTTAAGGTATTTCATATAAGAAGTAGATTTATATCTGTAGTAAATACGACCTCATTCGGCTTTGAAAATATTAAGAAAGATTCGACCTTGTAGGTCTCCTCTCATCTCATATTACTATATCCTAAAAAGTTTAACGAAAATTAACTTGTAACGCACATACATACGTACATTATTAGAAACAGGTTACATATTTTAAATTAATTGGACAGTGGCAAAATAATATTTATAACACATTTAAGTATCAATAATTGTCTCCAACAGTAGAAAAGCATCATTCGGACTGTGAGCTGCAGCACCTGAGCCGATACGAAAAGGTGCGACCCCGACATTGCGCCGGATCTTCATACTGCGTTCCATTAGCACATCATGGTAAGTGAATGTATTATGTAATTATCTTTTACACTTCATCCTAGACCTTGACTACCTCTGATTAATAAAATCATAGTCATGTCACTATAAAAAGTTTGGTTATAGACGATATTGTTATTAGTAAGTAAATCTTATATTATTTAATAGAATACTTCCAAATCTAGTTTTTTATTTTTATTTTTAAAAACCTTCTATCAGAATTACTGTGCGGAACTATAGGTTTTTATTTAAATCTATGATCTATCGTCAGTTGAATCTTACATGCAAAGGTCGAAAGTTGAATAACAAGATTTATTCCGTAGAGATACGGTTTATATAATTTTTCAAGTATTTGTTTGCGTACACTCCTAAGTGGTAAGTAATAAAGAGCATTTATATTGTATTTTAGTATACTGTACACTTTGAGAAAAACCATACAAACATTAATGGTCCACATTTTCACATCACGACGCGGTAAATCGTCCCCATTATGTGCGCAAGAGTGGATGAATAAATCCACAGCATGAACGAGCTATAACAATAAATTCAGTTGATTGCCCCATTATAAGACAATAATGAGAGTAGCCGCTCACTGACTTCAGTCATAAAATATACCATGCGACAATATTTTGTATGACGAATGAATGATAGTACCGTTTGCTTCAGTAGAGTAGTGTGAAACGTAGCTGTATTTTAGTTTAAAGTGTGTAGCAAGGTAGGGAAGGGGCTTCTAACTTAGTCATCAGGGTTAAAAACAAATTTGTAGCCGAATTCAAGGTCAAAATAAATAAAAATACTTATTCAAAGGCTAAACTAACCTTACTGTTTTACATCAAATGTTCTGTTATCTTATTCGGTACTTTAAAAATGGGGACTTGACGAGCCCTTCACAAGTTATGAAACTAAGACTGCCATCTATAAAACATAGAAATATGAGATCAAAACAATTTACTGCGTAATAAAATCGAATCAGAGAACTTAACATAATACCGAGAATTTATTGGCGAAAGAATCTCACTGGAACGAAAACATATTAACATAATCAGTTTTCCCGTACATTGATCACGACATGCTGAAATGTTTCTAGGTCATCTATCATCCAATTTGCCTCGATTCGTTACCGTCTGCGCACAAACGTAACTCAACACTGAAATACGGTCCAATTCACATAATTAAAGTGTGGTTGCCTACATTCTCACTGGGAACATAATAAAACATTTTAACATCATTAGGGAATGCTTCTAGCCGCTTTGAAAGTGATCTTTTGGTCTCGCTGCTCCTGACGTGAATATTTAGGTCTGTAAAGACTGTATTTTGATAACAAATAATATTTGTTTCGACGAATTCGTAGCTTACGGTTTGAGTGTGGCGTAGCCGCGGCGTAGGTTTCGTAGCTATTATAATGGCTTTAAAATTACTACTGCTACGGCGTAGTCTGATTTCGAATTGTAATGGAAAATGTTTTTAATACCGGTTCCCATGTAGAATCTATCATACTCTAGTTTCTTTATCATATGGATCCTAAGTGAATGTGAATGTGAATAAATTTTGTAAAGTAAAAAAATACAAATACCCTTTTTTAATTACAAATTTATTTGTATAAATAGGATTACGTGTAGCAGAATTTGATATCTTGACGTTATTGGTGATTGCCCAAAAATGAAAATTGGCTTATCTGATAATAATGAAAATTAAAAATATTAAGTAATATTACCTATACTAGGTATAACACAACATAATGTCCTCAATCTCGTATTATTGGAACTGTTTTCAATACCTGAATGGCAGCTGCAAAATCCATTTTTAGAAGTGCGAACGCGTTCCCACCAATTTGTACAAACCAATAGATCGTGTGAATAGAGAAAAACATTTATATTTAATTAACTAGCGATCGGCATTCAGCGAACTGAAGCTTCCATTACGGAATTGGTGTGTGCGTTGATTAAATAGATATAGATAGTCGTCGATTTATTATCCTTTTATCTCTGTATCTTTTGGTTTGTGGAAATAGACATTACATTGTCATCTTTTTTGTGTACACACAAAATATATACAGAATGCGAAGAAAGAACGACGAGTTTCGCCGACTAATTCTCATGATTGTTATTTCATTTGTATGGAGGGAATTTAAAAGTTTTCAAGGCTTTTAACCCATTATGTCACGAACTATTAAATCCTCTATTTTCTGTTTTTGTGAAATAAAATAACCGAAAACCCAAATTAGATAACCATTTTTTATTTTAATATGAAACTGTTTTTTCTACATTTTAAAATTGTATCGATTAAATATAGACATTTATGTGAATACTATAATGCCGCCACGGAAAATAAATAGACCCTTAATGGGTAACAACTAACAACTTAACTGTACCTAATTCACCTTGTTTATAGCGTGCGTGTTTGACCACCGTATTGTTTGAAGGTTAATGCTACTAATTGTCACTAATGATTAGTATTTGTTTGAGACATAAATACATAATGACTATGCCGTAAGTTGTCCAACATATTCTTTCCTACAGTAACAATGTTAATGCCAATATTTATGATATAGACATTATTTTAGTTGCCTATTGTCTTGTAAGAAAATAGGTATTTTCTGGTATGTAGATGGCAACAAGAGCTATAATTCCTAATTAATTTATTTTCTATTGTTTTATTGTCTCGAGCCAGATAATTGTTACCATGTTACATGGACGATATTGTCTCAAAGTTAGAACGTGTTAGTTTGGTGGACCGGTCAAATGTGAAATGGTCGACTTTTAGGTCTCATTTTCAATTTTAATATATTTTATTATTCGCTTCAATGCTTAAGTAGTTAACAAAATAAGTACCTATGAGGCACTTTCAGATTTCGTCATACATGTAAATGTAAAATTTACTATATGAAAGTATTGACATAATAATATGAGGCTGCTAGAACCAGAGTTGCCTAACTGCATTTTAATGATTTTTGATCTATCTCTATTTTCGTAATTTAAAAATGTTGTGTAGTCCGCGTAAAACTGCTAGTCAGCTCTGAATATAGAATTGAATCGCGTTGCCATAACAAATTATATGACTACACCTCCTCGCAACAACTTCAGAGCGGACTATACACTTTTACTTTTCTCCATATTGTAAACATAGATTAGTAAAGATTACTCACTCCTAACAAGAAAATGTAACCAGTTTTGAGAATTGAAATAGTTGCGTAAAAAAGTTTTGCCACGTCTCCGTGCTAAAATGTCCTTAAAATATTTGAAATAATTATTAATTTATTATGTAAATTACGCAGTATTAGTTATTTATTCGTAAATTTTCTGTTAAAAATGTTTTTATTTGTCAAGAATTAAAAAAAGAGTACTATTAAAAAAAACTTACTAATTAAAAAAAACTTACTAATAAGCCGTTTGTGGCTTCATTCAATTTCAAGGCGGCGAAGTATCTTTACTAATCTATGATCGTAAATAGTTTTTTGTAGTTAGGCTACTCTGGTTCTAACAGCGTCATATAGGTGGTATAACTGGTCCAGCAGGCGGCGCGGGCGGCGGCAGCGCGGGCGGGCTGTCGGAGGTGTACGCGGGCGACTCCAGCGTGGAGTCGGGCCCCGGCTCGCTGTCGCCGCGCACGCACCACGAGCACAGCTAGCGCCGCGCCGCCGCCAGCGACGAGTCGCTGCGGTATGTTCTCATGTAATGCACGCCGGCTGGGGATTTATATAGAAGTTTCGTAAGGAACTTTGTACTCTACTGTGACGGGACACGAAACTTCGTCCGAAGTTCGACGAAACTTCGTCCGAAGTTTCGTCGTCTGCTTTGACGAAATCCGAATTTCGTCCGAATTTTCGTTAAAACTGCTAGTCCGCTCTGCTAATATAGAAATGAATCGCGTCGCCATAGTAAATTATATGACTACACCTTGAACAACTTCAGAGCGGACTAGCTGTTTAGCGCGGACTATACTCTACTGTGACGAGACCCGAAATTTCGTCCGAAGATTCGTCATACACTTTGACGAAATCCGAAATTTCGTCCGAATTTTCGTAGTCTGCGTTAACGAAATCCAGAAATTCGGACGAAGTTTCGTGGGCTACCTGCTTAACGTCCAAAATCTTGACAGAAACTTCGTTAGTCTATGATAAAACCCGAATTTTCGTCCGAAGTTTCGCAGACAATTTTCTTGTTTACTCAGAAGAGATTCGAAATTTCATGCCAATTATCGTGGCTCAACAGTCCGGAACTAAATCCGCAGTTTTGTTCGAAATTTCGAAGCCTCCTATGTAAAGTCTGTAAACGAAATTTTGGATGTTTTAAGACAAATTTGACATGACCTAGCAACAACTGTTAACTTATTTTTTTGGACAGGGTTAAACTTAAACGTTGTTAAAAAAGTTAAAGAAAGTTGAATTTTAGCTATCAAATGAGAGATAATGCATGTTTCGTTAATCCTAAAAGGATTAACATATACACATTACATAAAACGAATAGACCTTATAGTGGATATTTTTTGTTGAAACATTCCAAAAATAAATGACATTATACATTTGACAGCTACATTCTATTCTCTATGGCTTTAACTCCATTCAAAAAAATATTTGACAGAAACTATACCGGTAAAGACAACACAAGGTAATTAGTCTGTTCGAAAAAATCGCATTGTAAGGACAAAAGCGCTCTTAAGCGCAACTACCCTTTGTTACAAATAGCCTAATGAAATTCTCTCGGACCTATTTAGGTACGTGGGTCGATCCAAACGATCCTACTAGACACGGTCCGTTCAAAGATTGGGATGGGAAACCTTATTTAGTGGGATCGATCCAAAGCAATAGCTATGTCAATAACGCTAGCCAGCTAATAAAATTGGCCTCTCATGACACGCGTGTACCACTCCCATGCGTTATATTACACTCTGCAATCCTCTTGTACGCACACGACAGGAAATTATCAATGAAACGATAGGATATGAGTGTTAAGGATGCGGGCCAGATCCGCGTGACAAGAAAAAAGAGCTAACGATTAATGCTGTACTAAAACTATTGCTAAAGTAATAATCTGTGTATCATGTCACATATTAAGCCCCGATAACTATAATGCACACAAATATGAAACTCTTTTTTCAAGGTCATAATTTTATTTACAAAGAAAATAATAATAAAACATAACTAACTAAACTAAATAACTCTTGATTTACTTCTACTACTAATATTCATAGGTAGATATCCCAAGCCAGGATAGTATGATAATGCGCGATAAAAAGCTAATAAAACTAGCTTCGAGGAGCGAGTTAGCTTCGCTTTAAAGCTAATGAGGAAGCTTATAAGCAGCGCTTTGTTAACTACTTGTTTACACTATCCGAAGTCAGGATAGACACTAAACACTATTATACTAGTAGTTTTAACGGGAGTTTTATAAATCCTCTAAAAGCAATAGCAAACTGTAAAAATCGGCTAAGTATGGGTCTGACGCGAAAACGAAGGGTTCTGTATTATTAAACTAGTAATGTGTAATTATTCAAATTGAGTTAACATAGATGAAGAACTTTATTTTATGGGAATCGATTTTTAAAATTTGCCTTTTACTTTTTTATTACATATTTACTGAAAATTTCATAGAATTGTCTTTTACGATTCAAGAGGCCCTGTGACAGACGGACGGATAGACAATGTAATCGTAATCATTTGGAGATCGATTCTTAATGTTTGACTTTTACTTTTTTTTTACATATCTACTGCAAATTTCATTATATTCTCTTTTCGATTCGAGTTCGATATGACAGACGGATGGATATACAGTGGAACCTTAATAATTGTGTTCTATTGTCACTTGGCACTCTTAGACGGAACCCTAAACTCGAAAAGATACATACTTCAGTACGCCGACGTCTCTAATTTAAATTTCTGATTAATTGCGACAGTAAATAAATCCAATCTAGAAGCAATATACTAAAATGTTTGCGTAAGCGTCGGCTGAAACGTAATCGAAATAAAAGGATAACCGAAGTGAGATTGGAAACAGTTTAAATTGCTAAACAGACTGATTTATCACTATCCTGTAAGGCCCGGATCAGAACGAAATTTATAGAGTATCTACAGTTTTAAAGTAATCTTCCTAAAGTTCATATCACTCACAGTATTGGGGCTTTGTGAAGAGTTATTGTATGAAAAGGCTCACGGTAAATTGGCGTATCCATTCTATAATAATGTAATTGTTTTGTTACAAAGCTCTTGAGGGTATAAGAAATAACAGCTGCACTACACCTACAACGTATTTGTATAGACCTATAACAAAAAGAGCATATTCATGTCTTTTCAATCCGTGGTGTAGAGTGGCCACAATTGACTATTATTAAAAAGCATATTTTAATGTTGCTGTTATTATGAAAACTATACGTATATAGAAGCGCTTCCAGTCCTACAGCGCTTATAACTACACAAACAGATCGCAACGTCAATCGATATCAATACTGTTTGGCCAAAAACATAATATGTAACAAAATTATAATATCGGAATAACAAATAAAGAAATAACTAAGTAAGTATTTCTATGGAATGCGATAGACTTATTTGTTGAGATATTCCTACTTAGTGCGTATATAGAGAAAAGCAATGCCCGTCTAACCTAATTTGGGTAAGACTCGTATTGTAGTTATGTAGATCACATAACATCAAATGAAATGTGTATTCGTTTGCGAAAAAAAAAATATATACTAATGACCACCTTTCTAACTAAATCTGAATATGTGGGTGGTCATTTTGTGTGTTATCTTGACGCTCATGACACAGGGAAATCTAATGATGGGCTATGAATGTAATACGCATAAGGCTTATCGTTTACCTACATTTTAAACATTGACATTTTAGTAGAAACTGTCAACATCGGATAATCTGCTTCCTTTACTAAATACACTTGTGTGTATTTTATAATAATTTTCGTTAGCACAACGCAATCGAATTGAACTCTTCAAACTGAACTGATTTCTTACGACTTTTGATGACTTTTAGCATTTAGAAGTCTGATTCCAGCCAAAGCTTGTTCCGCTCAATAAAAGTAACTTTAATTGTAAATTAAATGATTTTCCCATGTCTTAATATATAACGAAATTACTACGGATTCCTTTTTCAAACCCACGTCTCGGATATCTTTTAGGAACAAAAGGTATTTTATTACGCGTTTGGTTTGAAAAAGATGCGTAAAATTATTCCTATCCAATCTTCAATTAATGTTACTACTGATACTAACTACGTAGGCTTTGGTTACTGCCATTTTCAAACTACCAATAGGATAGTTTTTGTATAAATTTACAATAATCCGTATATTGCATTATTATCTGTATTTGTCTTAAATATACAGTGTTGCCATATTAATCAACTGTTTTTCTAAATCCATTCGTGTCCCATGTTTGTCAATAGATGATGGGTTCTTCTTCATTGGGACGACACGAATGTGGTAATTTGAAGTTAAATAAAGGTGTTATATTAAATTGACACACATACGTAACTCCACCCGGTTCTCCGCCTTCTGTCGGAGTCGGTGCCTTGCCGGTGTCGTGTCGTCCCAATAAAGAAGAGCCCGATAGCGTTAGCTAGTATCTGTATGTGAAATGTTAGTGTGTGTATATATTAAATAGTCCGACTGACGTAAAATATCCCTATTTTATTGTTAATCTGTTTTTAATTAATACGCAGATCTGGGAAAAAAGTTAAGCGATTGTATGCGCACATTTTCGATAAAAATATTAATTAGGTCACTAAGATTAAAATTAAAACTTCAGGCGATTATATTTTCGTAACTTTAAAATTTAAAGCCAGATCTGTGAATTAATTATAAACAGATAGTTCCCCTTTAATTGGAGCTTATTTGTAAATAATTATGTAGATATCGTCACAATTCTAGTCAATTTTTATTAAATGTTTACGACAATATAATTGTATCGTGTACATAATAAAACTATGTGAGAATTCGTGTAATATAAATCAATTTATCGCAACTGTTTGTTTTATTTTTGTTTCCTCATAACATCATGGATAAAAACATAAATAATCCCTAAAATGTATTAATAAATTTGGTTCTAAATATTATGTTCCATGGTTAAACTTTAGTACGAGATCGCCTGTCTTTAATATACACATAATTTTAATGTTTTTTAAAGATATTCCTCGACTTGGCACACTGTCGTGCCCCCCAAATTTAATGATAGAAAAATATGGAAAATAAAAAATATTCTCAGTATACTTTGATGGGTATTACCATCGTTTTTCACTTTTAATAAATATAAAAGTAAGCCCATAAACTATTTTAATTGTAATATGAAGTATTTCATTGGAGTCATCAGAAGTTTTATAGTAGCAAATAAATATATAGTGTAGGATTCTTCTGTTCTGTCTGAAATTCCTAGCAAATGAACTACTTAAATGAAACAGCTAGTTATTTAGTCTTAATAATTCAAACAATCTTGAAACTATTCCATACCATAATTAATCAATATTTCAACGATTACAGAGCTTTTCGTATAAAACACATTTTTTGATAAAAGGCCATAAAATATAAGGGTCTAATAAGACTGCCTTATGGTTACCCAAGCTTTAAATGCCGACATATATCAGCGGCGATTAACTGCGAACATAGACCTTTTCGTTATCCTACATATATTTTATCAGGTAAGGCTATACGACATATACCAGCAATTTTAAGTATATTGGGATTTTCCTAATGACACTAACAGCAAGGTGATCCATCTTGAAATCACTGAAAGTTAGTCCTGTTCATATGATTTATTACTTCTTCATGAAAATTCTTCATAAGATAAGTACAACCCATAGTGCTCTATAGAACATCTCATGATGTTTATACGAAATGACTTTTAAAAAACGTTTTGAAATAAGCAATCCTTTAAACATAATGTTCGTTTCATTACAATATACAAAAACTTGTTAAATAAATACGATGGCTAATTAATTTCAGTTGAACTATATTCTAATTAGATCAGTACTTGCCTCGTAACGGGCCTATACCTATAACTATTTAATAAATACTATAGAATAGATAATAATTCTTTGTAGAAACCGAGAGACAAAAAATTGAAACGTATTTTTATTTTAAAATTATTTCATGGAAAGCGTCCTATTAAAAATCATTTCAAAATCTGATAATCCAATTAACGTTACTCTGAAAGGTATAATGCATTCACAATTGAATAAAAGGTAGCAATTAAAACCACTTATAATTTATTTTATTTAAGAATTATCCGTGATGATATTAATTAATTTAAGTGATCACTTCCACGCCATTTTCTGTCTTATACCGCATCAAACGCTATGATCTACATTGAAGGATGTAGTAAAGAAGAGAAACATTCAGGAGGATTTTCAACTTAGTTTTCAGGGAATAACAACCCACTAGCCGATCCTTAGTAAGACTTGCATTTTACCTAGTACGCCTATTATTTAGATTTATGTAGTATTATGTAGTTTATAACAACAGCGCTGAACACCAATGATTCCTTTAATCAACCTGTCATGCTTCTATCCTAAAGCAAATTAAAAACATTGACTACGACTAATTTCTTTTGACACAACTATTTGCTTACACTTTTGTAAAAAAAAACGATCAATTCTATCTCGAAGTCACAACAGACGCAGTCTTGAAACTAGGAAAACGTTTTTTTACGTCGAGGGTAAGCCCTTTTATTCCAAACCGGCGTCTATCGCTATCACTTTAAGTGCTTCATGTCGGAGCGGGGAACAATGGACCGTAAGTGCACTGTTACGGTTTCCGTACTCCGCAACCACTTTGGACTTTGGGTACGACGACGGATTGCCTCCATCACACTGTTTTCCACTACAGACTTGGTGGAGACAAAACATACTATATGAGTGTGAACTATTATCAACAGAATTTAAAACGCCAACCCATACCAATTTATCCAGTACGATATCATGCTGTTTCTTCGAAGATAAATAATCCGCAACTCATAAGGTTTCAAACGAAAGGAAACCCCGAGCTAAAAGTATTACTTTCCCAGGCTTCATGTTATATTTCCACTTTATTTTCCGATGAAATATTTCATAATCCGTTCATCTACTGGTCAGCGAGGGTGGGAGAGCGGGTGTTAAGCTACACTCTTTTGGGGAGTCCATTTAACCCAAACCTCCCCGCGGGTGGCAGCCATACACGTTTGTTCAGAAAAACGCCCACAAAAAAGGAAATACGAGTGAAGCGTTCGATGCGAATCGAAAATTAATTATAGCGTTGAATAAAACTTTTATATTTTCATATTTCTCGGTACTTTTCATCGCTTTCCGCAGTGCTGGGACCGAATATTACACGCAATTGGAGTTTAACGTTATTGGAGTTAAACGTATGATTACGTAATGTGTATTGAAAGTTATAAAGGTGGGTGTTTCTTTTTCTTTATAATATCAAAGTGGAAAACGGGTATGCCGTCTAACTGATGGTAAGTGGTCACTACCGAACTTGACATTTGTAGCTAACTCCATATAGCTATCTACCTACAGCCGATCTTAGTGCATCAGTCCTGAGAACTATGACATTCACTTCATGTGTAAGTCAGCCGGCATTACACGTCCACCTAAATGTAAGACTTTAACGCTATAAATAGGTGTGTAGTGATTCGTACATAATAAATATATTCGTAATTCGACTCCGAAGACACCACTGCTACGCCTCCTGCCCTTCTGTGTTCTAGTAGTAGGTATAGAAGTCAAGTGTCATAATGATACACACGAGGCATCTACTGCTAGATCTTGCAGTACCTGCATAGAAATCTATAAAATCATTTTGTAATGAATATAATTATACTTTAAAAACTAAAAACCACGCTAAAATCGCACAAGGAAAATTGTTATTCCTGACAGTGACGAAAATGGGACAAAATTATTAAAATCGTGTATTGTCATCGGTTCTTGATAAGTGTTCAAAATTTTAAATAAATCGGACCGTTTCAAGTGGGTAAAAATCGAGTTCAAAGATTCCGTTACATACATACATACATACTTATGCATACAGGTCAAACTAATAAAAGCGTGGTAAAAATTGTGAGCTACGTTGGTTGTCACTGTATAGAGATACCAACACTACAATACAAAAGAATTGTAGTGTTGGTTTGGAAAAAGGTCTGGCTTGAAGGTTTTGGTAAGACAAACTTTACGAGGCGATCGAACTTACTCCTTAGGGATAGCAGCGCACGTATTGCGACTTCAGATACGAGTAGTTTATTATTTATGGTTAATTACAGATGTTTATGGGCTGCTGTATTGTCTCTGTAGTGTATAAATAGTGATCTACTTATATGCTCATTTGGTTGAATTATATAGTTACATAAAATATTATGTAACTATATAATTACTATTAAATAGTTACATATCTATCCTACCAACCTTCGTAATCATCCATTAAAGTTTAGGTTAATCTTGACTATTTCTTCTCTTATATCTATAGTAAAAATGGAAATCATTGTATCCTGAGTGGCATAAACACAGACAAATATAAATTGTAAGTGCATTATACCATACTACAGTTAAATCTTCGTTACAAATAAAATTTCTTAAAAAAAATTGAAATATGTAGACTACTTAGTCTTAGTTAAATTAGTTTTACTACGACTTAGTTGCATTATTAGATTTAAATTAAAGTCACTTCATTTTGTATGACTTGTAGTAACGTACTTTTAAGTAATAAGTATTGGTTATAATGCAATATGAGAAAAGTAACTTCAGACTATTTGTAGTACTCGTATTTTGCAGTGTAAATATACTGAAATATAAACTAAGTAAAATACTATTCGTGTCGCTATTAGCGGGCTTTTAAATTCCACTGATTGGAATCGCTTCACGCTCTTGAAATTCAATTTGGATTATTGCAGCCCGAAATTTGATTAAATTGGTTTGTACGGGAAGTTCATCTCAATCCGTTTCGAAAACCTATTTAATTTTACACACAAATACTTCAATTTTAATCCGTTGAACAGCGATAATCCAGTTTAACCAATTATAGTGGTCTAGTAACCTAATACTCATTGTTTGTTGACACAGGTAAACAAAGACAAATAAGCCACAAAATAATTTTATTTTTCATAAATATCTATAAAACAAGAGTCAACAATTTCCGTCTACAGTACCAATGCATCTACAACCAATGTGTTGTGAAGCTCGCGTGTGAGTTAAGCATCCCGTGCATTCTATTGCATATAACAGCGCCGCGTTCGTTCTTGCCTTAGGCAATACGATTACCTACAGTAGCCTTCTCCCTGGAGAAACAGGCGGAACGCCTCCGCAATTTTATTCGGCTGTTCCTCTAAAACCATGCCACAGTCTGAAATACTCAACCAGGATGTCTTAGCGGGATCCAGGCGTCCGTTAAACGTCACCGTATCGTCGACGTGTGGTGACAGTGCCCCGGTAACATTCAATACCGGAACTTTAATTGTGTTTCCCTCTCGTGAAATATTCAAGTCGCTTCGACGCAGATACGAGTCGATGAACATTGAAAGGTTGACAGGATTGACTTGAGAAAAACACTCCTTGTAAACGTAGGCCAAATCCTGGTTGCGGTCATCATTGCTACGCCCAAAGTGATGCCACATTAGATAATCACGTGCTCCCTGAGTCATGCCGCTTGATCGCAGCTGTCTAGTATTTATTTTTTGGTAGAGCCACTCAGTCCATCCCGCTTGAGTGGATGTGCAGTTAATCAAAATCAGTGCATCAACTTTGTTTGGACTGTTCATAGCGTATCGCGCCATTATATTTGCGCCCGCCCCGACTCCGAATCCAATAAAAGATCTTATGCCAAAGTGGCCGAGGACAAAATCTATTTGGGAAGCGAGAACATCCATAGTTGGGTAAACATAGTCTTCGGGCAAGGTCGGTGCGCCCTCCTCCTGTCCTGGAGCGTTAACATGATAAATACAAAATTGATCCAATATAGCCCTCATGTCTACAAAATTGAAATACGCTTGGAAATTAGCAGCGTAGTTTAGGCCAAGGTCATGGTAGGTAATTATTGCTCGTTTGGTGCGGTCCCCCCGGACCGCCACCAATATGTCTCCACGCGAAGTCCTCACCCTCTCTTCTACGCATGCGCCGTCACTTAGCAGCCTTCTCTCCGATGGATAATGTAACTGGACGCTTTTTAGATCGTCTTCGAGATTGTCAGAAGACATCATGTTCAGCAAAGCTATGTTTTCTTGTATGGTAGTCGGCATTTTGCTTGAAATATGTTCACAGGGCTTTCTTTCACACCTTGATCAATGGACGTCCTCGTCTATATTGACGATCGTGTACTCGTTACTATATTTCACACCTTGCTGATAGACACGTCTTCAGTGAGATGCTAATTAGAAGAATTAGCGTACACCATTAGACACTGGTACCTATTGTTCCCGCTCATCTACATTTCATTTCGATGTTTTTGTATGGAGCACTACACAACCTCGATCGATTTGAAGTCACCTTTTACGATATCAATGATTCGTGGGTTAAATGTTCATGTTTTATGTCAAAATACTCGCGGATGAGATAATATAGAGCGAATAAGGCAGGAAACAGTCAATAAAGTGTAGACCGGACAAACGTGAATCCCAGCGAATGGACGATTCGGCACTAATCGGCAGTTTCCGTCGGCGCTCGGCGGGTCGGCTAACCGGCGACGCCGGTCTGCACGAAGTTCATGCATATTGGCTCGTTCGCACATGCGTACAACGTCAGTCGATTTTTATAGTTACTGTTATTATTATACAAAATGAAAAAGTAAACAATGTCGGCTTATTTACTTTTACAATTATTATTACTGAGTTGTGTGATAAGGCCGACCGCCTATTGTGTTGTTAATGACATTTTTTGTACCTACTAACTTCAACGTAATGAAAGGTTTTATTATCATTAAAACTTTGCTCTCCACTTTTATTGTACTTACTTTGACCTTTAAAAAATACACATTTCTAAATTTTTACGTAGGTACGAATACTTCTGTTAAATAATTTAGTATATGTTTTACTAGCTAAACCCCTTCGGTTTCACCTATGGTAGCGTAACCAGTAAAAAATAGTCCTGTGTGTTACGAATACTGAAGCTTTGTAGATGATTCATTATTAAAAGCAGTTTAATAATTTTAATAATTTCATTTTAATATCAAACAAATCTTTATTCTCAATAATATTAGTCTAGATGTCCACATAACATTATTTTATAATGAAAATCACGTCAACAGCAATTAAGAAATTAAAATCCATTACTTAGAGGCGCGAGCAGGAATTCGTGGTACTGATATAAAATAAATAAAATTCAATTACAAGACTATCATTCATGTCAAAAATAAAGTAACTACTTACCTAAATTCAGCTTTCTAAAATTAGGTAAATATTTCAGTATCAAATTTCTTTTTGCCTCTCTTTCATAACATTCAAAGTTAATGTATAACTTTATTAAACCGATATTCTACAGTAGCTAAACATGTTTGAATTTCAAACTGAAACTGGGGCCGTCGAAATTTATAACATAACAACCTAGTTTCACTCCGGAACAATTTCAAACTGCAGTAAGTAGGGCTTAAGAGAAGCAATAAAGATTATGTTCCTATTGTAGATTTCAATTTTAGTTGTCAACCATCATAACGGTACGTTTAATACATATAAGTACTTAAAGAAAATTGTGTCCGCACTTAAATGTAATATCACTTATTGTAGTAGTTATACTACGTTTTTGAAGTTATACTTCTTTAGGCGCGTTATGAAAAACTGATGAGAGTGAAATTTCAAGATGCGCGCGCATCACTGTAACACAAAATTAACAGGATGAAGTTGCCCACTCAACCGAATTCATTAAGTCTCGGAAAAAAGCTACCAACGAAATAGAAATAAAACCTCTCTTAGTCGCGCATGTTGGTACGCTTGTCGCCTCTGATCACTGTTTTGATATTTATTTATAATATTTATCCACATGGTTTTATTTTTTACAGTCACAACACGTGTTTTATTTTTTAATGTAGGAGTAGCAGACGAGCATGCAGTAAACCTCATGGTAAGTGGCTACTGCCGCCCATGGATATCTGTAATGAATCCTAGATATGATTATTAATCCTACCTGAGGTCGGCCACAGATGCGCAGCTACTCCTGAGGACCGAGCTGGAACACCTCGAAAAGTATTCCCCCCTTACCACATCCTTCAAACCAGAACACAACAGCGCTTAACACTACTGTTATGAGGCAGAAATATGTGTGGCGTTGGTGCCGCCAGAGTCGAACTACAAGGGGTTCTACCACCTTAAAACCTTAGTCGTAGTAGTCATGGGAGAGACATGTAGTATAACTACAACTTGTTGTTGTAGTTATACTACAGGATAGTGCTATCATCACACCTATTTCTGCTTAACCAGATAATCCCAATCCAACTGTAATACAACGTTTTATACTCAGAAACCATACACGAACAAACCCTAATGCTAATATGTAACATAAACAACAGGTATATATTCGGTAGTAGGTATGTGGTCTTTAATTAAGTTGTATTCGTTACACAATCGAAGATCCTATAAGTGACTTATCGCATAATGTTATATGATAAATTCCCCCCGTGAGATATTACACAGGCTTGTGTTCTTCATTGTTTACATGAGGACCGCGCAGGAATATCAGAATTTTGCTTTTACACTTATATGAAGGTGGTAGAACCCTTTGTGGTTCGACTCCGGCGGCACCACCGCCACACCTATTTCTACCTAATAACTGCAGTGTTAGGTGCTGCTGTGTTCCGGTTTGAAGGGTGTGGTAAGGGAGAAAGACTTTTCCGAGGCATTCCAGCTTAGTCCTCAGGGGTAGCGGCGCATCTGTGGCCGACCTCAGGTAGGAATATCTAATCCTATCTGGGGTTTATTACAGATGTCCATGGGCGGCAGTAGCCACTTACCATAAGGTGGACTGCATGCTCGTCTGCTACTCTTATATTATAAAAAAAAAATATATGTCCCGTGACAAGCATCTCAACCGGCATACTTAACACAATAATACTAATCCGGAAGATTTTAGTCGACATTAGTATAATGCCAAGCAGTGTAAAAAATATACGTATCATAAATTATAACAGTAACAACTGCAACTGGTACCGTACAAAGGATAATAACCCTTAACAGCACACTAAAATAAAACAGCAATTATACGCTCAGTAAATAGGAAATAACGGCGAAAATCCTTTATAATCCGAATGTAACCCGTCCTCGCCGGCTTATTGCGTTTTAAAACAATTTACGGGCACTAATGGCCCCGTAATGAGCAACTGGGCGATAGCTGGTGCAGTTAGCACCAGATGGATACGGTTAATTAGATTTGTACCAACACTATTAACCAATAAAGAAAAATGTGTACATGAATAAACCGCAAGTTATGTTCTTCAAGACAATATTTTTTAAATTATTATATTTAATGAAAGGTCTGGTGTTGAAACTAATATTTTAATGCATAATTAATACCATCATACCCTTTAGAGGTAAAAATAACTAAACAAACGATAAACCTTGAAAATTCTACCTACTCAATTTTATCAATGTCTATCCCATTATTGAGAAGGGTCAAGGCCGTAGTCCACCACGCTGGCCATGTACGGATTGGTAGACAACACACACCTTAGACAAGATTTTTTACAAAACTCCCGTGCGTCTAGGTTTCTTCCGCGGTTTCCCTACATTCAAGCAAGTGAATATTAATTTCTAATACACCCGTAACTTCGAAAAATCTTGCCAAGGATTCAAAACCCAGACCTCCAGTGTAAGAACCTAAATATTATACTGGTTACTACACTACGACGTTCAATAAAGTTTACTTATCATTATTTTAAAACCGTGACCGAATGCACTAATCGATACTTCCATTAGAATAAAATATTCATACTCAAAGCCATGCGATGGCAACTAAGCTCGTTTAGTGTTTATCGACACACGCAAACTAAAAATAAAACTCAAACGTTTATTTGCACTACTTCCCACTTGCCGTTAACTGTGTTAAACTTATTAACATGCGAGCGTTTATTAACGAAAAACATTAAAAAGCTCGCCGACCCAATTCGTTAATGTGTACCAATTAAATTGTACTAGTGACTTTATGTGTTAATTAAATACGATTATGGTTCTTTGTAAGTATAAACATAAAAGGCTTACTTTGAGTCGGCAAAAAATCGATTCGTCGGCAAGAATCGCTGGATTCAGAGGGCACGGGACTGGTTGGAGTGGCGCCAATTAGGGAAGGGCGAGCCAGCGGCGAACCTTAAAGGGCTGATGGATGAATGGATCGTAGCAATTTCGTGATTCCACCATCGCGCCGACACACTTATTTCTGTCTTAGCTATGGCAGTGCTAAGCGCTGTTCTGTTCTGGCAATGATATAGTGTGGTCTGGTTTAAAGGGTGTGGTAAGGCAGAGGCCTTTATATTATAAAGCGTTCAAGAGCAGCAACGAATCTGCGACCTCAGATAGGACTTCAATCCTATCTGGGTTTATTTATAGGTGTCCATGGGCGGCAGTTGCCACTTACCATCAAATGGACTGTATATTCGTTTACCTACAAATTCTATAATATGAAAAGCTAGAACCTAGAATAGCTATTTAATTACAGTTAGTAGTGTATAAGAAAGTAAATAATAATATATTTAGATCCAATTATCTCATTCAAGGACGGGCGTAATTCGTTACAAATTATAATTTCACACCTCAGTTCTTATAACTAGATAATAATGAGGACGTTACGTGTTATTATGGTGATGAGTTTCATCGTAAACATCCCTTCTAAATATGTGGTAAGTTATAAGTTACCTATACCTATATTTTTGACTTGCTAAATAAATTAATGTTTTTATTTGTAGTCATATATTGCTTAATGCTGTATATGTAAATACTTTAAATACGTCGATAACATATTGTTCATGTTTTATTGTAATAATGGTTCCTGGATTAAATTCACTGATGTCTTATTATTTAAAGATATCTTCAAAAAACGATTTAACTTGTTTCTTAACAAGTTACTGTTGCATTTAAATAAATACTCAGAAGTAGTAACAAGTATTTAAGCTTGATTTATGGTTCCTGTCTTATTTAAGAACGAGCCCTTGCCCGCGGCTTCGCTCGCGTTACGAAGTAATATTTTCATCCCCTATTTTATCCCCTTGGCGGTAGAATTGATCAAAATCCTTTCTTAACGGATGCCTACGTCATAACATCTACCTGCATGACAAATTTCAGCCCGATTCGTTCAGTGGTTTGGGCTGTTCGTTGATAGATCACTATGTCAGTCAGTCATACGTATTTTCTTCAAAATTTTCCTTTTCCTTTAATTTGTCACATAACATTACTTCTCAGAATTTGATCCTTATAAACGACACTATCAGATAGTGGGATAATATAGAGGTGTCATTTTTTTCAAAATGAACTCGTTCGATTCCCGGCTAAGGAAAAAAATATTAAAAAAAACTAATGATGCAGTTTTAGTTTTTATCAAAATCGGCCTCGTAACTCCTTTCAGCATTTTTCGCTAATCCTTATAGTTTCGGATTTGGCCCTGAAGGCCCGTTTTAAAAATTCACCCTGTATATTTAGATGGCTCCTAATATCGACAAACCACGATATTGTGCATAGCATCCTAATATAGCGTGTTCTATTATAGTTAATAATAACTAGTATTAAAGTATGAACCCGCGTAACATATTACATGGCCCCAGGAGGTCTTTAAACGTCCGTGGGTCCAATATCAATAAATTAGAGGCAGCTGCGTGTAAACCTCAGGGAAACGCATAAATTGATAGTAAATAAGGCGAATAAACTATAATACAGGCACGGCAAATGAAATTACTTCTTAGTTTTATATAACTTTCTAGTTAATTAATAGTGCTTTCATAGTTATACCTAATAGCAACATCAATTTTAAAAGTAAACTTGTAATCCGCTTCTAGGAGCGTTTAATTTGTCAAGATTTTTACATATTTTGCAGAAAATTGTAACAGTTTCAATATTAAATTTAATATAGTAAACTTCAATTAATTCTCGGCATTATTAGTAGCTTTTTGATTAATAGTAAAAATAGTAAAAATAGTAGTTTATTTTTATTTGTACCCTCGTCATTCTAGGTTGCAGAACTGCCAAGATTTCGCATCTTGGCACCACAATTAATATGCCCAAAAGACAAAAGCTCTACGATTGAAAAACCTGATTTTACTGTTATCACGTGAGTAATGATAATATTTGTATTTAAGTTTTTATATATAGGAAATTGTTATAAGGTACTATATAGTCCGTAATAAGCAAATATCTATTACTTACATTTAAGATGCGTCCTGTAACTAATATTGAAGACTTGTTTATGCCGCTCATGGTCAATGGCCCCTACCTTGCCCAAAAGATTCGAGTCCTTCTAAATGTAGAACCCTGGAGTGTTCTACATTTCTACATTAGAATGTGTGACTGCACCTGAAGACTAAGTTAGAACATTTGGTGTCACACATATCACGCCAACTTAATACTCTTAATACGACAGAATATTTAAAATATTTTATTGTGATTCTCCACAGAATTCAAACCAAAGAGGATGCTGAGTTTGACATAGATTGGACAGTTCGCTGGCAGCCAATACGATCACCCACACAAAGATTCACTCTGATGGTGTGGAAAAAGGTGCGCGCACTCGAAACTAAATTAAACGGACCTCAACCAGAACCTTTCATTTACATCATTAATGATGACGAGGTAACGACAAAGAGACACAATATTTACTGCCTTGTTGCTTACCATGTCCATCTAGCTTAGGCGTACGAGTTCGATACCCATAAATTTAGATATTATGTTTATGTCTGGGTGTTTGTAGGCATGTCTTTGTCTGGCCATGATACTCACAACATGAAATTCTGACAACATGACGTGTAGGCAAACTTGTACCTAATTGAATCTATTGACACTTGACAACAAATATGAGGGTTATATAAAATCTCAGTATATCAAGATTTATATACCTAGTCATGATTTGAAAATACTAAGCGTGCTAAATATATAGAAGAAACGGGGCCAAAAAAGCAGGATTTATCATTCAATTTCATTACCATGCAGCAGCATTTTTTCCCTTAAAACAGGAATGTCCATACCTCGATTTCCAATATACCTTTTTTTTTTTTTTTTTTTTTTTGTTTTCGAGGGGGAAACCTTCAAAAGGTACCCGACGACGTGGGAGCGACGCCGGGTTATGTGGGATTTTTACCGCACTAAAACCCCCCCGGTGGCCGTCCTCAGCGCTTGGTGGAGAACTGCGGGATCTCCAATGGAACACAACCGGAGTCCTCCAAGCGCAATACCCCGGTCGGGCTCTGCCCTGGGGGGAGCACTTTACGCTCCTCCCTCACATCTAGTGTTTACGACGGCATGCGACCACACATGCCGCCGTCCTTCTCGGGGTTGCTCTACGGACGGTTTGAGCTCCCACTCTTGCTGCCGGCAACCCCGGAAGCCTACCTACCTGCCAATATACCTACCTGCGTTATACGAAAAACAATTTAAAACCAACATATGCAATATAAAGCTAGAGCTCACATAAAACACAAATAAGTAACTTCTCAAGAAAAACTTTAATCTAGTGTTAAAAGAGTAAAGTCTCATAAAGTAGCCATAAAGAAGCTAACGCCCTGTTGTCTTGTCTAGATTTATTTTAACAAACGGCCTCGTAATTCTACGAGTATATTAGCTCTTGACTGTATTAAAATGTTCCTTTAAGAATATATAAGTTCCCATAAACGTGTCTGGTTGTGAGATCAAGAATTCATACCATAAAAATAAATAATAATATAACATTTATTTGATTTAAACACCGACTATGAGTAACTTATGGTGAAAATGGTTAATACTGGTAGCATTCACCATTACAGTAGTAGCAGTAGCCACCTACCAGTCGAGCTACAAGATTATCGATTTGTAACAGACTTTTATAACAAGACAGATGTACAAACAGATGGATATCACAAAAACGAGAGATCTTCCCATTTTTCATAAAAGAAATAGCCAAAAATAGGAAAACAACGTGCGTCGGTCGTTCAAAAATGTTTATGAACTTCATTTCAATATAAATAAGGTATGCCATTCAGGTGCCGACATTCGTAATGAAGTATTTACATAACAATAGTATAACGAAACTGCAGACGTGCGCGCACCGGTAGCTTTATG
This sequence comes from Epargyreus clarus clarus, assembly GCA_014595695.2. Classification (NCBI taxonomy): domain Eukaryota; kingdom Metazoa; phylum Arthropoda; class Insecta; order Lepidoptera; family Hesperiidae; genus Epargyreus; species Epargyreus clarus. The sequence goes on along the minus strand of JACTTY020000048.1, from coordinate 616,336 downwards.
GGTTTTTTCAGCGGACATTTCATTAAATCAAACTTTATCGTTTAGGTTCCTTTTATTAAAGTATGTAATTCTTCTGCGTAATAATGCCTAACTTCTTTTTAAATTAAAAATTCATTTTATGGACAATTAAGTACAGAAATACATTCCGTTTTCATATTAGAAGATTATGTAAGTTCTTTAATGGACTTTAATGCTATTTGCGTATGACCACAGATGTAACCACTTACCATTGTGGGCTGGAATTTCCTCTGATGTATCAATTTTATCCCAATCAGTCAAGTTACCTTATAGGACGGTTCATAAATTTCTTAAGATATATTTCATAAGTACCTATTAAAAAAAAAATATGTCTCCTCTAAAACTAAATCATTATGATTATTTTGTTGTTATTTCTCTTTTATTATTTTCAGTTACTGTATGGAGTTAATTATATATTCAACGTAACAGCCAAATCAATATATGGAGATACAACGGAACCAAAGTCATTTTTCATAAACAATACATTCGGCCAACAAACATTAGAAGCTAATGACGGACGGACAGACATGCTGTCTGTGATTCTCATTGGGGCACAGAATACATATACCGATATAGTATATGTTTTGGAGGCTGAGGTCACTACATGCGAACCGATGTATCAATATTATGTGGGTATATTTTTTTTGATGTGAAACATCTATAGCCGCACGTAAAACCGATTTCTGGCGTGGCGACGCATACCGTGGCGACGCGTCGCCTCGCTATACGATGGTATATATATACAGTCTATATGCAGTAGTGTATACGGTGTGGCGACGCGTCGCCATACGCAATCGAATTTAATAAATAGTCATCGTTATCTGGAAAAAAATCGTAATATTTTATTTTATCATTATGACATATTTAGTTCCTATCACAATATTTTCTTTTTTGCATATTACTTTTACAAAATAATGTCGATGTTTCACATCTGCCAGGCGTCCCGTGACGGCTCACTTTTTTTTGTACTTGATGACAATCGACAAACGGTAATAGAGCCTTTCGTGCTTTAAAGTCTACTACTATAATATAAGTAAAACATAAGAAGGTTAAGAAGAAATAATCTTCAAATTTTTGTTTTTCTATCAACAAATCTCAGACACTGACCTTACTGACTGAACTGACTATATTCTGACCATCTTAACATAGGAAGAGAAAAATATAATAAAATTATTGATCGCCAAAGGCAAATATGAACATCTGGACCAAATTTACTACAATGTAAACAAAACTTGCTGACCACCCATTACCTACTATCACTGGATCAATTGCCTTACCGATTAAGTTAAGACTGGCAAAAGTTGCTCAGCTGACTTTTTAGTAGCCTACACGATACATCAACCATCATCCATACAACCATGGATTGCTGTCATATGCTTCGAATAAAACAAACACAAGCGGCACTTGTCGATCGCTCAAAAACAAATTGGAGTCCGGAACGGAATGGATTTAACCGCAACTCAGTTCCTTAAGCAACAAAATGAACGCCGAAGCAACTTTCCCTTCCAATGTTAACCAACGTACAGTCAGCCTGAAATATAACTTGCCTTGTTTTTACATTACTAATTCACCTTTCAGTTTATTTGGAAAGTTTTTAGTGCGGACATAAAAGAAACTTTTAATATATCTACTATTGGGTCTAGATTGGAGATCCCTCCATTTTCTCTACAACCAGGCCAGATTTACGACGTAACATGCTACATAATAAAAGCTAACACAGATGAAATTATAACGCAGGTAAATAAGAAATATTTTGAACTCAAATTTTATTTCAGTTTTCATTTAGATAAATATTATAAACTGAGAAAATATTTCATAATCGTTCAGTTGGTTTATTACGAGTAAATTGTAATAAAGTCAAGTATTAATTTTCCAATTTATCGTTATGAACTCAGATTAGCACTAATAGGTAAAATTCACGAGACAATTTATTTACCTGAGAGCTCTACATAACATTCTCAAGAGATTACAAATTCTACCAACTTTATTGATTGTGGGTAGGTAACAATAAAAACCTTGATAGACTAATTGTTTGCAACTCAGCCTCTCAATCAGAATATTGGAGGTTCGAATCCCAGGCACACTTCATTTTTATGTTATGTCCAAATAAGAAAGTAATTATCACTTGTTTAGACAGTGAAGGAATACAACGAGAGAAAACATACTTAAGAATTCTTTAAAAATGTTCTCAAAGGTTTATTTCAAGCTTCATAATAGGACAATCCCAGTATGAAACTATGAGCGCAGAAAGCATTATTTATTTATAGTACCAGGATCCGAGCCCAAGGAGGACCGAGCTTTGCTTGGTATTTTTTTAAACGACGTTTTTTAACAATTAAACCTAACTAAATCCATTTACTTCACCCAAAACCTCCGCATACATTCATGAAAATCCTTGAAGTCGTTTCTGAGATTCAGATTATTCGTTTAAAGGTATTCGATGGCAAAGTAACAAAAATAAGTGAATTAATTGCAGATTGAGCTACCTTTCGAAGTTGGTTACCGCGGCTTGGAAGTTTACCTTAGCGCAGACAAACTAATTGTCGGCATTGATCATAGCTTCACTGTTGAATCCACTGTAATAAACCACGACTACGCCGGTCTACCGTTAACGGTAAGTCGGTTGAATGCTCGCTTTGTTTTTTATTTAACCTCAAAATCGAAAATATCCGACGATAGATTGATGGTAGGTTTTAACTGATAGTAGGTACCTATAATGTAGTTCTATTAACATATTCCATTTACTTTTAAAGGTATTAGGTGAAAAAAACCTAAAATAATCCTAAAAACTTAAAATAATGAATTCCGAGTATAAAATACCGCCATTTTAATTTTTAAGAACAACAATCAACATTTCGTCTTATTTTATCTTAAATGGAACCCCCATGTTCAAAGAAACTATTCTGATCGACAGACTATGTAAAAAAAATTAAATAATAATTTTAATATTACTTTCATTTTGATGCATGAGAAAAATCATTATTCAAAACACTAATAGATCTTATTGAATTCCGAGTATAAAATTCCGCCATTTTAATTTTTAAGAACAACAATCAACATTTCGTCTTATTTTATCTTAAATGGAATCCCCTGTTCAAAGAAACTATTCTGATCGACAAATTATGTAAAAAAATCAAAAAATAATTTTAATATTACTTTCATTTTGACGCATGAGAACAATCAGTACCAAGAATGGGCATTCTCCTTTAAAAGTTATTTTACGTTTTTTTTTACTAGCTGACCCGGCAAACTTTGTACTGCCTCAAAATCTATTTATCAAATATATTTCATATAAAATATAGTCCATGTTACTCGTAGATAATGTAGCTTTCGAATGGTGAAGAATTTTTAAAATCGGTCCATTACTTTTTGAGCCTATTCATTCATTCTATTTGAGCCAAACAAACAAACAAAGTTTTCCTCTTTATAATATTAGTGTAGATATTCATAAACAAAATTCAGGTGTGTTGTGTTCATAATGCTACTCTTCCTTGACGGTTTGACCGATGTCCAGTATGACGTCACATGTATGATTCTTATATATCTAAGAATCCTGTTTTATACAGTGAGTGGAGCTGTTGTCCAGGACCAGATTTTTATCAAAATTTCCGACCAAATTTTTTATATATAAATAATGTAATTATAATTATCATAATCTCAAATTTTAGCACTTCAGCAGCTTCCAATATTCTTAATTCGATATTACTTATTTAATAATAGGTACCCATACCAATTGGGCATACGTTCCACGTGATGTTAAGTGAATATTACAGCACAATATTTATCCGTTGCCATCCACAAATAGGATAGGAATTCTGTCCGAACCGATCACAGATATCCCAAGGGACTAATTTGGAACTATTCGTATAGCTATCCCTATTTTCCAGAATACAGGAATATTAGGATTTATAGGCAAAAATAGATTTGATGTGCTTGTGTATACAAAAGAGCACCCATAAAATAGGAATATTGTAGTACGACTAATAGCAAAACACATTAAGATTGTGTATCTGAAATTTCTCACGTGAAAAAACTTTGAGACTTTTTCTTTGAGACTATATTAAATTCTAGCTATGACTACCATATATATATTTAAACGTTACTTTATTCTAATTTGAAGTGTCTAGTAAAGAAGGGACATTACATAAGGCGTCCCATCTTATTATATATTAAGTATTAATAAAAGTAATTAATTAAATTTTTGCTTATTTAATTTTAAAAAAATATATATTTATTAAGCAGGAAAATTTCGTTCTCTACATTGAATAGCCAAAATTGGATAGATTTATTATTTATTAGCACGCATTTGTAACCGACCTGTCATCAATCCTATTTGGATTTCATGAACAGTCAGTGATGTTGTATCATCCCCAGGTGGATCATCCCCAAGTGGATCATCCCCAAGTGTATCATCCCCTGAGAAGGTGGTAGAACCCTTTGTGGTTCGACTCCGGCGGCACCACCGCCACTCCTGTTTCTACTTAATAACAGCACTCTTAGCCGCTGCTGTGTTCCGGTTTGAAGGGTGTGGTAAGGGAGACAGACTTTTCCGAGGCGTTCCAGCTTAGTCCTCAGGGGTAGCGGCGCAACTGTGGCCGATCAGGTGGGAATATCTAATCCTATCTGTGCTTGATTACAGATGTCCATGGGCGGCAGTAGCCACTTACCATCAGGTGGACTGTATGCTCGTCTGCTACTCCTATATAAAAAAAAATCATCAGGTGAACTACATGTTTTTTTTTACTTCAACTTAATAAAAACTCCAATACGAAAGTAAAATATAAAATTAGTAAAACAATTGAAATATTTAATAGTTAAGGGTAAATGAAGAGATAATCTCATTTCCGTAGTTCGAATGGCGGTGCTCTATCAATGGAGCAGCGTGCGATATCTTCGACGACGCTAACGAGAGTAACTTAATCCTTTCATCTGGATTACCTACTTCGGGACAGTAAGTAACAATGCTCAGTTTATGGCTAGATTAGCACAGATAACAATCTAATCTGAGTAAGATTTTAGAAGAAATTATATTATAGTACTATAACTTATAATTTCACTTAGCCATATGTGTATCGTATATGGACTTGCAAAAACAAGGTAGTCGCAAATTGCCAAATATGTACATACAAATAAAATAGTCTGTCTCTGTCTGTCTATACCTAGTGTATCTAGCGTACCAAATCTTTTGTATTAATTACAAAATTTGTGTGGATTAACTAATGTTCAAAAGTAATGAACCCATTTTGACGTGTAATTCCCGATGTTAAAAAGTAATCGGTGTAGAAAAGAAGGGTTTAGTGGAATTTGAGGAACATTAATAGAAAAATCCAGAAGAACCGATGAAAATTTAATGAAAACGTTTGAAGGAAGTAATGACATAGAAAAACCAATATACATAAGAACTTATTTAAAAGAAATATTCATTAAAACCTTCTGCGCTAAAATAATAAAATAAATAAGCAAATAGTGCGTCGCCTACAATCGGTATCAATGTTAATACAAAATGACGACAAATCTATAAACCGTGCACGGAGTGTAGTGTTATAACATTTTTAAATATAAAAGATACTTTAATAATAATAACTAACTCAAGTACTCTACTCTATTGCTAAAAATAAATGCTTTGTTATTTATTAACTGAAGTAATATTTCTCAGGTACGAAATTACGGCCATTGTGAGTGTATTGCACCAATTTGCCGAAGCGAAGACTACAATAATAGTCCTAGACTCCATTTTACCAGTTATCCAGGTAAGTTTTATTACTTTTCTGAAATCCGAGGATTTTGCTCGTATTGGATTCCGTTAGGACTTTCCGGAAACGTATTAAGACGATAAGACAATGCAGTATTAGAAAAAGGTAAGAGATAAGAGGATTGTTATTAGACTGTAATGAGTCTTTTTAGTTAGATTTTAAGGTCGGTTTCGGGATACCTTATTTGTAAAAACATGCTTACTTAATTGTAAAAAAATTAATACAAATCTTGTAATAAAAATATTTTATGACTATAGTTTTAAATGGATATGGAGTGTACCAGATATTCAAATGGTGACTGAAACTAATGAATATCTGCTGTCAATCTTAAATATAGTAGGAACATTACGAAATTAGTAAAGGTGTGTTTACACGTGATGACTATCAACCGTTACTCATAATAATGATATTAATAATTACAATTCGAAATTTGCCAATTATTGCAAGAACGACTAATTTGTAATATTTCAAAGTTTATAGGCAAATATTAGTTAAGATTTATTATTACTAATGGGCGTAAGAAAGACTCATGTACCTACGTAGATTTGTCTGTTTCACTACAATTCAGATCGGAACACATTAGCACAAATAGACAGAATTATTTATCTGTGTTTTTCGACAATTTCTAAGATATAGCAAATTTAAGATATTATGTTTTATTTACACAGGTCGAACCCACACCGCGAGTAGTAAATGAAGGTACCTCGGTAACTCTAGTTGCGAATGTGAGTAATATAATGCCAATATGCACACTGCAATGGTATTTCGCCACCGAGGAACAACTGAAATCTGCTTCTGTCAATGACATATGTAAGGAGTGCCAGGTATGTCAATAAAACGACATGAAAATTGATTATGTTGACAGTATTCTTTTATAATAATGAAGTACATAGACGAACTAAGCTTTCCGACATAGCTCTCAAAATTAGCAAGCTGAAGTGGCAATGGGCCGGCCACATCGCTCGGAGGACCGATAACCGGTGGGGAAGAAAGGTCCTCGAGTGGCGACCACGCGTAGGCAAAAGGAGTTCAGGCCGCCCCCGACCAGGTGGACCGATGACCTGAAGAAGACTGCGGGAAACCGCTGGATTCAACGGGCACGGGACCGGTTGAAGTGGCGCCAATTAGGGGAGGCCTATGTCCAGCAGTGGACATAGGCCTCCCCTAATTGGCAAGCTTACAGTCCACCTGATTCCTGATTGTATGTGACCACCACACATGGTCATCTTTAACCAACTCCGTGTAGTATTGGGGTTTTACCGATACACCTCACACACACACACACAGGACAAAGCTGGAATGCCTCGAAAAAGTATGTCTCTCTTACCACACCCTTCCAACCAGAACACAGCAACGCTTAACACCGTTTTTTATAATAATATAGCAGACGAGCTTGCAGTCCACCTGATGGTAAGTGGCTACTGCCACCCGTGGACATCTCTAATCAACTCCAAATATGATTAGATATTCCTACCTGAGGTCGGCCACAGATGTACCGCTAGCCCTGAGGACTAAGCTGGAACGCCTCGGCAAAGCATGTCTCCCTCACCACACCCTTCAAACCAGAACACAGCAGCGCTTAACACTGCTGTTAATAGGCCGAAATAGGTGTGGCGGTGGTGCCCCCAAAGTCAAATCACATAGGGTTCTCCCACCACCAAAGATACATAGGATTCTAATATTACCCTAAATTATATTTTTACGTTTAGCGATAGTTATTTATACGTATATAAAAAGTAATCTCTCAGCGGGTAATTAACGAGCGTTTATTGCGCGCACGTATAACATTCTGGTCTGTTAATTTTTTCTCCATAACACGTGATTGCGGTCAGGACGTGAGCCAATCTTCTAATGATGGAAACATTTGCCGACAATTATCTCTGTATTGGTTTCTAATAACAAATAAAGATATACATTCTTCTATATAAGTAAACTAGCTGACCCGGCAAACGTTGTGTTGCCATATAAAAAATGTTAAGGGTGACAACCCTTATTACTAAGGGGTATATAAAATAGATAGTAGCCGTTTCTCAGATCTACTGAATATGCATATAAAATTTGATGAAAATCGGTGAAGCCGTTTCGGAGGAGTACGGTAACTAACATTGTGACACGAGAATTTTATATACATATAAGATAACCGAAGCAAAAGTATAAGTTGGTGGCAGCAAGTTTATTAAAGATATTATAACTCTCTAAAGACTGATACGAAAAGTTAAACTTCTACTTTAGTTGAACGTATCTTCGGACAATTTTAATTTAGACGAGCTATATACACTTTAGACTTCTACGAGTATATTATAAAGTTTAGCAATATTTACTTAAGAACTCTATTTATTCTCAAAATAAAAAGTAGCCGGTGGCTTTTCGGCGTTTTTCGGCCTATCTATTAAACTCTTATAGTTTTCACAATGCTTGTAGCTACATTTGCTATGAAACAAAATACTCAAAATATTATTTTAAAAAATTTATACAGATTATCATTGTGAGAGTTCAACTCACACTTGGCTGATTTGTTCAATCATGCGCTCTACTTTAAGCATATTTTCATAAATATACCTAAGTATAAAATGATTCTATAAACTTGCAGTTTTCAATAAAAACCTAACACATTCAGCGACTACCGACGGCGAAACTTTTAGTTAGCATTTCAGCGAACTTGGCTTCAAGTTTTTTAAAAATTATGTGTCAAAAGCGACTTTTTATCGCGCTTTTACTCAGCGCTTAGCTAGGGTCACCATGGAATTTATGTATCCCTAAATCGAATATGTTATTTTCATATACATTTTGCGTACGAAAATTCTGCTTCGCAATTAAACCATTATCAAAAATGAAAAAAATAAAGACTCAATTTACTAGTAATCATTGCATCATAATTACATAATCGCTTCTACTGATTGCTAAAATTAAAAAATATACCATGTAAACGAGTACAGTCCAATTAAAAATTGATTAATTGGTCAATAATGCAAAACTTGCAAAAATCTGTTTACAACGAAATAACTTTCTCTAAACCGATGGCGCTGTATCATTACTTCAAAATACCCACAATTCGTATAGATATAAAACTCGTTAAAAAATATCCCGACTTTCCAAAATCATGGCGAGTCTAACTTCAGCGCTAACAAGCAGGCGGCCTCAACGAACGGCACAGACTCGTTAAAAACTTCGCCTTTCCACACTAGCCGCGCTAAACTTACGATACCATTGTCTGAATCCGGTTAAATAGACCAACCACACTGTTCGTTATAACACAACATTGAAAATGCACACTTTGATTCATAACTTTGTGAAATTGAAGTGGCAGAGAAGCATATAGTCCTCCTAATGACGAGGACATCACTGCCGCATAAACATTTGTAAACAACCACGAATAGGACTGGAGATTAGCCTAGTAGATGCGTTGCCACCTTATAGGAATAAGTTGGTATGTCTCATCTAAGTGTCCCAGTAAACCAGAACACTGGAAAACTTGACAGTGCTTATAATTATAAGAATCTTATAGGTGCGAAAGTGGTCTTCGAAGTTGACCTATGAAAGCACGTCTTAGATGCTGCGGTAGGATTTTATAGATTCAACCTACGAAAGCAACCATTTTGATTGTTGTAATATTAGATTCCTTAGCCCATAATACTGTACATAGCCCGAACATGGCCTCTTTCGAGGTGCACCACTTTGCCCGATCTTCGGCTCTTCATATACATTTCCTTCTTAGATTGTAGGTACTATTATTATAGTATCTTCTTTTATTTTTCAGCATGGTACACCGATATCAGATGCAATAACGGTTTTCTCTTTAGAAGAAAACTTTCTTTTGGAACTAGCCGACTTTACTAATGACACGGAATGGAGGCAAGTCACCACAGAGTTGAAGGCTAATGCTGGTAGAGCGAGATTCATTACTTCGTGTAACTGCTCTGAAGCTTTCGATTGTGGAAGTAACGAAATCGCGTACGCTGATGTGCATTTTAAGCTGAATGAAGCACCAAGGACTGGTAATGTGACGGTAATTTTGTCTTTAGTAACATTTTTATAATTGATTTTAATACAGATATGTTTAGATATTCATAGAACGCGTTTATATTACGAAAGAAAGAATGTTATAATACTTAATACGGATACTTAATTTCTTGAAAATAGGACTTTTCCTTTAGTTGGTGTATCATTACTTATTAGAATTTGCTTCTTATGAGCGATACCACCCAATGGCGTTTCTTTTTTCAAAATTAATTCATTTAATTCCGGCTAGGGACATCGATTTTTTAATCTAAATATTTATCAAAATCGGCCTCGTACGCATAAATGAAAAAAATCCTGATGTATATATATAAATAAAAAAAATAGTAGATAAACAAGACAATAAAAGGGTTAAGAAATCTTCCACCAAGAGTTCTAAAAAGGGCTCAAAAGCTTTTAGCATATAAAAACAAATTCATTTTATTTTCATTTCAGTTACATCCTTCGGATGGGACAGCTCTGGAGACAATATTCCGAGTCAGTACTCACGCAGCAAGGGACCCGGACAGCCCACTTCGCTATTCGTTTTATTGCACTATAGGAAACAATACGCTGATGCTTGGGTCCTATTTAGAACATTTTGCTGTGGAGACATTTCTGCCGTATGTCGGTAATAACTTTGAAGCTTTCAATGTGTACTGTGTTTTCTAAGCTTTAAGTCATAAAGATTATGGTTTTACAGATGAAATCTGTAATGAGTCATTGCAATTTCTCGGCAGCCTATTACTAACCCAGTCTAAGAGGGCTTCCTTTGAATCTCCTCTCAGGGTGACCACTACAGTCCACCTTGCTAGCCAAATACGAATTAGTAGACTTCACGTACCTTTAAGAATTTGTATTCGTTTCTTCACGATGGTTTACATTACCGTCAATGTATTTATAAATATCAAGATGAACCGGCAAATGTTGTGTTGCCATATAAATAAAAAAATGTTAAGGTTGAACAACCCTTATCAATTAGGGGTATGAAAAATAGATAGTAGCCGATTCTCAGACCTACTGAATATGCATATAAAATTTGGTGAAAATCGGTAAAGCCGTTTCAGAGGAGTACGGTAACTAACATTGTGAGACGAGAATTTTATACATATATATTATTATATTTTTATTACATATTTAAATTAATAAAATAATAATTTATTTGATTAGGAAAACATAATATTATACATATACTACTACTATACTACTATAGGTAATATCGCAGACATGTTTTTATATAATATGCTCTAAAACCCAAAAAAAAAAATAACTACATAAATATAAATGTTTACCATAAAATATCATATATAATTCATCCTTAAATAATAACGTTTTTCATTCAATTTGAAATTCATTGCCGGTTTTAACTCAAGCTCAAACGGAATAATCATTCATTCACCAAGATCATAAATTCTCAGCATAAATCTCGTTGGCATGTGAAAAATGATGAAGCCATTATGGACTATCATTCTGAGTAAACAAATACAGAAATGAAATAAGAAAACTAAACAGCACTCCGGGTATATCCCCGAAGACGAGAAAATCATGATTGTTCGAAAATAGACGTAATTTTCTTGCCAAATAATGAAAAGGCTGACCCTTTCCTATACCATTTCACGCATCAAAACAGGACACTCGTTTAGCTAATAGAATATAATATATACGTGAACACGTATAAGACTCTCTGAAAGCTTTTCTATCACGTTTCCTAGAAATATCGATACGCTACGCACGTATGAGATATATATATACGGATTGATATATGATCCACGTATTGTAAGGGTACTTTTACAAACTACAGGAAGCTTTTAAGTAAGATCAAAAGGATTTTGTGAAGGTAATTGTTCCTCAAGACACAAAAATAGATAACTCAAACACTGATTAGAATTTTATTTGGTTATCCCTTTTATTGGTTTAGGTTCTCGTCACATAATAAGCGACTTAAATAAGTAACAATGGTATGTGCAACTCGTATGAATCGTAGCTCGTAGAGATATTATGAATAAATATATGTTAAAAAAGTTCGTAAAAGCGAGCTGTATAATAATGTTATTTTATTTTTCGTATACTTCTAAGCAAACCATTTTATTTGACATCCACATTACTGGAGTGCGTTAATAATTGATCCATTATGCGACGTCCACCATATTGAATTTTGAATGACGTCACTATACTAAACATGCATTGTTATCCATTTAAACCTGTATCCAAAAATTTTGCTCAATTGGTTGGGGCTAACAAGCAAGGCAAATTAAAAGCTTGTAAAAAGCAATAGATTTGGACTTCGGCTTTTTTCGAATTAATCTTTAAAATAGTTAGTAGTTTTTAGCTTTCAGTGTGACAAGAACTGCGATTAATGTGTCTCCGAGGGACAGTATAAGGAGTACAAGGCCGAGGTACGCCATGGGAGTAAGAAGTGTAGCATCCATCTGAATCATTCACGTTTCAATCAGACCCTGCTTGATGTATGGCCGACGGAATAACAAAATAAACCTATGTGCCGATGCCATTGCATATTTTATAACTTTTAGATTTTCTGGAACCACGTTTTTTCCTTTGATAAATGGAAATAGGCGTATTTGGAACCTGTACCCCTACCAGGAGTTTTTACGTTTTGACAAATATGACTTTTGCTTTGCAACTTTATTTATCTACCTATATTTGGTAACTTTGTCAGAATTAGAGTACTTGTCTGCCACAGAAAATCGGCGTAGCGGCGGTACCTACCTAGTAGAACCTGGCATGGCTCTACCAATCACCTCCCTGTCTAGGGAGAGATTTTGTTACCTAACGGCTGTTGGTTCCATGGATATATTTAATGGAAACTTTTATTATGACCAAGTAGTAAGCGGTCATGCAAAGAATTAATCTTCAATTTAATTTAATTTAAAGTTCAATTTCTTCTTTCAGATGGTGGTACAGAAATATGGGTAGAAGTTTGTGACATTCTCGGCGCGTGCTCGAAGAGTGAATCCATAATAGTCCATTTGCTAAAGGGTGGAGGTCGAACTATAAAAACCCTGATGGCTGAAACATTAGCCCACATAAAACGCTGTGAGATGATCCTATTGCAGCGAGTGGCTATAGCAACATTGGTCACGTATAATGTAGGTTTATTGGTATCTATATTGCTTTTTAGGGTTCCGTATCTAAAGACTAAAAACAGAATCCATTACTAAAAATCCGCTCTCTGTATATCCGTCTGTCCGTCCGTCCCAGGGCGCCATGTCCATGTCCATGACCCATGTCTTAAAGCGTAAATACTTAACATTTTTATAATGCATTTACTTTTATAGCTGTTATGATAAAATTACTAATGGGTATGGAACCCTCCTTGTGCAGGCTCGACTTGCGCTTGCCGATTTTTTTGTTATTGACTCTTAAAATAATAAAATATTGTGTGTTGACCCGCGGCTAAGTCGTAGTTTGGTTGTTTAATAGTCCATTACATTAAGTTATCTGCATATGTATGCTTAATTTTTATATTTATCGTTTGCTATTACATAATTCAGCAAACAGGTCAACAGCTAAAACAAAAGTAATAACAAATCCCGATTCAAAACACCTAAATGTTTTCCCCATTCGAATCGAATGACCACAATGGCCTTATCAGCGAGATATGTATTGATAAATGTGTTTATCCACAGAACGCGGGACAAACGGAACCCCTGACAGTATTTACGGCGTTCTTGCTTGACTCCGTGCCAGCTTTGTCCAACTGCATTTCCCAATACGACCAATATTTAGAATTTTTGAACAACTTAGCCCTTCTGGGTTTTGATATAAGTGGTTTTGTTTGATATTTGAACTTTAAATAACAGAAACTTTCTCATTTCTTCATGCAAAACGTTTTAATACTTATTGCAAATTAATCTCAATCATGGTTCAATTGTTGTTTCCTAATTCTTGTGAATTCTAATAAAAGATAATTGCTACTTAAAGGTTTTTTAAGTTACCCAAACTAGTTATTACTAAGAACATACACCTGTGTAGGTAGGTATATTCTATTTAGTAGTTCCCTTAAAGGTAACATTTTCAAAAACTCTTTCTGAGTACTTCTCTGCAAAAATATTTTTACAGTGAGTAGGTACTATGAAGGTGAATATGAAAACATTATATTGCACAGTGTAATCATATTGGATTGGAAAGAGTATTGTACAAAGAGCAAAGGATTTGAATCTTATACCTAAACAGAAAAGAAGTACTTCAAAAGTATATTCACAAATAAAACAAGAAGCACCAACCCTAATTTCTCCCAGCAGGTACATACTCCTAGACAAAGCTTCCGTGCGTAATCACGCAGTTCCAACAATGGGAAGAAAAGGAAAATAAAACATTTGTATGTATGTACTCTACATGAAACGACTGCTCCCACGAGCTTGTTAGCGACAGCTCGGATACATTACAAAGCAACGTTTGCGTTTAGTACAAGAGAAAGTATATATAATATCGGTAAAATACATTTTGGGAAAATCTTCTTCCGAAACGCTGCCATAATTCTTGTTTTTTTATCAAATTACACACACATTAATGCACCATTTCTAATCGATTCTAACTAGCTTAGTAAAAAGGCGCATTCTTCCTCTCCATTCTCGAAGAAGTACCTATCTCAACCCGAGTCCTGTAGAACTGTTCCGTGATGAAGCAAAAAGGTCGGTCCAGTTTGTCATAGCTTTTGAATTTGAAAGCTGGTAGAGCAAGTATGGCTCGTCCAAAGAGGCTGCCACACGCATTGCTAGTGTGAAGTAGTGCTGCGGTGGAGGATGCCGGTTGAGTTACATATGAGGCGATATCTTAGTCCTTACGAGCTACTCTTAATGTTAAAGCATCTGTGATATATTTCAAATAGTGCTAATTCCAGATGGAATTGGTCACAAATTTCCCAATAGGAATTAGGTGAACTGCAAGCTCATTTGCTATTCCAATAAAAAATAAGAGATTATCAAACTTCTTATATAAAACCTTGGATAAAACATGACTTAAGCTGACGCTTACATAACTGACGTTTACAAGCTACTATAACTTTTAAAACTTCAAAAGCACAAAAATGAAAGCTTTTATTGCAGATATATACATTATTCAAGATTAATACATTGTTATTTTAATATTATGTCCTATTCGCTTATGACTTAAAGAAGGACCTATGCTATGAGTACTGTAGTACCGATGTCGCGAGCTTTCTTTTCTCTTAACGAACCGATATTCGATCGCCAGCGAAGTGCTTCGCTATACGCCTTGAGCAATTCGTATCCATATGTAGCATTTCAGTTTTAAACTTTAAAATACTTCGTAGTATTTTTAGCTTATCTCTTGCTTCAGTTTTGTTATATCACCTATATCAGAAGTTTCAATACCTTTTTTTTTTGTTCACGAGGGAGAATCCTTCAAAAGGTACCCGATGCCGTGGGAGTGACACAGGGTTATTTGGGATTCTTACCGCACTAAACCCCCCCGATGGCCATCCTCAGCGCTGCGTAAAGGACTCCGGGATCTTCAAAGGAGCGCAACCGGAGTCCTCTTACTAGCGCGTTGCCCCGTCGGGCTCCGCCCAGGTGCCGTACTATTCTTGTCCCGGAACTACAGGGATAGATAAGAAGTTCCAATACCTAGTGTATTTGTAGGAACGTAAGCGTATATAAGGAACATAAGGTACATATATCCTGTTTATCTCGTTTGCAAGAAACAATTTCAAAAACTTTTTCTTTGAACTCTTACATACATCAAAAGTTTATGCCCAAATAAAACAAAAAAATGACTTACCTACATAAGTTATTTTCTTAAATTCTAAGTACTTTGAACCTGCTGAGTTGTCAAAAACCAACTCTCTGCGCTTATTAGTCGTAATCTTAAATGAAACTGAATCTATTTTACTGGGATTTGTAGCCATTACGAATAAGACTTTCTATCTACTTATACATATTTTTTATTTTAATCTACGTAGTCTTAATGATTATTGACAGTAAATACAATAACCTACAAAATCTTATTTATTCTTCTTATTACATAAATCAGCTTAAACGTTGTCGGTACTTAGTTAGAAATATGACTAATTAAATTAGTACAAATATACAGATAATACGCAAAGGTAATAATAAGTAAGTACCGGTAATGATAAGGAATTTATGGATGCATTCAGGTAAAAAATATTTTAAATAATGCCGCCGTTATAACTTTTTGAATTAGAATATTATTATTATACACACAAATACGGTCCTTATCCGAAACCAATATAATAATATACTAGTTAACTGAAATTTAATAAAATGTATATTACATGACATATCTTATTAGTGTTTTATTGCATATTTTAGATCATATTTGAATTGTAGGTACATTATTTCGTTAACTTATTTAATTTAATTGATATATAATTCGCGTTTACATAAATTTAGTAGAAGTAAGAGTATTAATTTCATATATGTGATACTTAGTCCTCAAGCGCCCACAGACCTCTAGATACTTTACTATAATATGGAGCTGGTTACACATATCCACTACCTCCCATATACGAATGAAACCAACTCCATACAGAACGAGGGCTCTGCCAGAAGCAAATCACAGATGCAATTACCAACTGAAGCTTTTTTATAATATAGGCGTAGCAGATGAGCATGCAGTCCACCTGATGGTAAGTGGCTACTGCCACGGCCACAGATGCGCCGCTGCCCCTGAGAACTAAGCTGGAACGCCTCGGATAAGTATGTATCCCTTACCACACCCTTCAAAATAGAACTGCTGTTATGAGATAGAAATAGGTATGGCGGTGTAAGTTAAGATATGAATAACAATTCTAGTTAACACAGATATTTATTATTATTCAAAAAATATGACAGAGCTTAGAAACAGTAGGTAGGTAATAATAATAAAATATTTAACAACGCCTTAAACCGGCTTTAACAGGTAATAAACTCTGTACTAGAGATAAGAAACAAAAGGCTCATTAAAGCACCCCTAGATGAGGGAAGGGATGCATCCCCAAGTATATAAAGAAAAAAATTAAAAAGACTAACTCATTCAAAAATTGCGTTTGCACAGCTCAGTTACGGAACTACAAGTATTTTTTTTATAATAAAATAAGTTTTGTGAACCATTTAAATATTAATAATTTTGCGCTAATTTATTGTTACGCTTACTAGTATTTAAAAAAATTGCTAGTGTTTTTTCTGAAAAATATTTATACAAAGTTACAAATAACAATATGCCAAATCGGGTAAGTCCCTTCTTCAGAAAATTTTAATATAATATGTTTTTTTTTATTAATGAGTATCTTTTGTATTTTTTTTACTAAATGATAAATATTAATTTTAGAAATCCGAATCCAGTGATGTCTCAAACAGGAGACGCGGGAGACCAATTGGCAAAAATCGGGTTCCACTTTCTCTTGTAAGTTCAAAACATTCCATTCCCATTTCATATTTTGTAACAAAATTGATTTATTTTTAAGGCATATAAATTATATTGTTAGGCAATCTTTTGTTACTTAGTTACAAGTCATTTTTTTACCAATAAGCGTAAGAAGTCGTTACAAGCAGACATCATCACATAATCTGTAAATTTCAAAATGTTAAACATACATTTACCACTGATAAGTAATATAATTTCTGTGCTTATCTTTTTTTCTTTTATGAATTATTACTGTATTTTAATTATATAAGCAAATTATAAGAATGTATAACATCATTAACACAAATACTCTATACCCACAGGCGGAGAGGCGCGCCCGAAACGCTCAGTACGAGCGGGAGCGGCGCAGCGAAACCTCCGACGCTATGGCCCAACTCGCCGACGCCGCCGGCTGTGATATCAGCGTAAGAACCGTTTTATATTCCCTTTGAAGTGTTACTTAAACGGGAAATGAGTTAATTTACATCGGGTGTCTATTAGGAGTCGGAGCTTTGATTCTTTGCTTTGTACTTCGTGATCAAGGTATTTTATTAAAATATTAGCGATCGAGCGATAGTCCAGTAATAGCACGTATAAATACTGTTTTTATACGTTATAGAAGTGACAATCGAACATGAAGTACACCTGATGGTAAGTGACAACTGAAGCCCATGGATACCTATAATTATCTCTAGATCGTATCAGAGTACAACCTAAAGTTGGCCACAGATGCTATCCAAGAAGACTATCTAAGAACGTCTTGTATGTGTTTCTTTCTTACCACGCCCTTCGAATTAGAACACAGCAGCACTTAACTCTACTTCTATAATGCAGCAATAGGTGTGACGGTGGTGCCTCCTGCATGGGACCATGAAGGGCTCTACCACCTTACATGTAGAGTGTAATTGTAGATATTGTAGACAATGTATGAGAAGTTGACAATTCTTATAGTTATTTTATTATTTTTAGATTCCTAATGCAGAGCTTCTGGCCACGGTGGTGGCTCAACTTCAGAGAGCATCCAAACGAGAGCCATCTGATGATATTGAAACCCTGAGACGATGCAACGAGAGCTATTTGCAACAAAGTTAGTACATAGCCTGAATTTATTATCCTTTACTTATATTGCAATATTTTCCCATTAGAATATTTTCCTCAGTTTAGAATTTCATAAAATTCACAATACCTTTTAACATAGGATATTGTCTTGTTTAGGTGTACATAGTCATATAAATAAGACGTCTACTAACCTACTTATTACAACTTATGCATTATGCTACTACTCGCCTATCATTAGTTTACAATTACCTACAATTTTAACTTTCTATTCTTTAGGCAAACATTCTGTTATATTTGTTATTATAGGTAACAATTGTTAACTTAACAACATACAAGAAATACATTTCCCGCTATATGCTTCTACGTGCCAACCTTACTTACTTTATCGCAGCTTTACCAATACTTTTATTTCAGTCGCTGAGTTGGAAGAACGTCTCGGCTTGAGCGACGTAAAGGAATCTGAAAAAGAAAACCTACATCGGAACACAAAGGCATTTAAAAAGCGCGCTATAAGGAGCAATATTAAACAGGAACACCGTTCTAGCGAAGAACTTCAAGTTGCAGCTCTAACTTCGTCGCAGCAACTTGAAAAGGAATTGCGTTCCGACAATATTGAATCAAGTAAGCTATTTATGTTACGTATTCACACTCGAAAGTAACAATAGGTATTTCTTTTGTGTGTTCGCATTCTGTATCTAGTTTTTTTTTGTTCCGAAATAAGTGTATTTGTACACCATACAAATACACTTATTTACACTAAAAAAATGTATCTTTATGTAGATAAGAAATATATTTGAATACATTTTAGATGTACCTATAATCTATATGTACCTATAGTTAGATATTATGAATACTAAATTATATTTTTACGAGTTTTTGTCCAACGACTTATTTAAAACTCTATAATTATTATAGAGTTTTAAATCAGTTCATCTCAACCTATTGGAAAGAATTTTTGCATAAACTTTTTGTTTGGATGGTAATGCATAGTGACGTCATTACAAATCCAATATGGCGGAATATGTTTTTAAAAACTTTATTAATATTTTTCAACAAGTATTTTCATATTTTTTCAGATAATTTAGACAATTTGCCAGATGACCCTGAGCAGTGGACAGGGGTAGATAACCTGCTAGACTTCACCGACGAATGCTACAAAGTAAGTTAATATGATAGTAAAACATAACTAATATTCTTAAAGTTTCTGCAAGAATATTAGTTATGTTTTACTAGTATTTTTAAATTAGTGAAGTAATATGACATATCCTACAAAGAACTAATAAAAATTTGAGTTAAGTCGACCTTTTTTATTACAGAATTTCTTATTGTATTTTTTTTCTGTTCTCAGATGATCGAGCAGTGGGAAACTGATGAGTCTTCGTTTCTAACACCATTTACGAATAACAGCCGAAACCTTACCTATCAACCTTTAGAAAACCATTGAAGTGCTTGCAAGAAGGTATTATGAATCAAGACAACAACCGTTTTAGGTAAACAATAGCTATGAACTATTAAACTCTGCCTTTAACAAAAAGTTCCATAAAGTCGATTAAAATGTTTGAAATATTATCCGTAGAGAAATATAGTAAAAAAAATTTGCTCTACCCCCTAAGCACTGAATGATAACAGTAAAATGGACTTTAGGTACCTATATTATGGTTGATTGCTACTTATCTGATATCAAAATCTAACTTTTGTACATTTTGTTTCAGGTCTGCTAAGGAACATTACCCACACTCATATGGCGTCTTAAAAGAAGTACAAGTTTATTCATATCACAAAGAAATGGCGCAGAATTAGGAAATGTAATGAATATTTAAATCAAATTTAATTAGATTAAGGGTAATTTTTGTTTAACTACTTCAATTGTAATTGAATTTTAGTGCAATAAAATAAATCAATATTAAACAAGTAAATTTTTATTGCTGAAAACCTTTATTATATTTACCTTCTAATATTTCTATTTTTTTATGATATTCCAATTTATAAGTCCTTGACCTTGTGCAGTGTTTTTTTGTGGTCTTTACCCTAAACTATTGTAAAGGTATATAGGCTCCTCATCTTTTATAATGCCAAACAGTAATGTAGCAAAGTGTAGACGCTTTGGAAAGTCCACCTTGAGTATTTTAGCGTCGTGAAGGAAAGATGTTAGGTACATGAGCGCGCGAAGGCACACTAAAGCAAAAGACGAGATCCTATGAGGGCTTGAGTATGATTAAACTTCGACAATATCAAGGAATCGCGTAAATTAATTCTTAAATTTTTGGAGAGATTATATAGGTATATATTTCTCAAACCGAAGGTTTTCGATCCATGAGATATTATGCAATTAATAACAAGTTAAGTTTATTATACGTGGCTTTTAACGCTTCCACATCCTGATAAGAAATTAAATACTAACAAACTAATACTAATAAGTACCTACTGAATAAATTCGTCATTTGGCTGTCTTAACTATCCAGAAATCTAATCTGGAACCTTCCACGAGATGACCGCTGCGTCATGCGAGTCTCTACATTATAGCCATCGATATCATCAGTTTTATATATACATAAATTATGCGGTGAGATGCTTACAGACTGTTAAACAATTAAGGATTCATCAGTAGTTGAAAATGTTTTTATTTAGTAGCAAATGTCGGGAATTCAGCAATAATTTTTGAGCCAAAATAGCGAACAAGCGCAACGCAATCAACAAACAATATCGACACGGTTGAAGCGTTAGCTTTGAGAGGGATTCTGCGCTGTGCAAACACAAAACGAGCAAGAAAAATCCGCTGCTAGAAATTCAGGCCAATCCTGTAACAACATGCATACAGTTTTATCCTTTACTGCCTTAACAAGAAATGTTATTTGCTATGTGCTTTTTATTTAGTACCTATTACATCAATTATAATAAAAAGTATTGTCGTATGCCATTTGTCTGGTGTAGTTGCTCTTCTCTTCCACGTGGATGTCATAAAGCTGCGTCTGCGAAGTTGATCGTCCATTGTGGTTACCAATGTGTACATTAGTAGCCGTACTCGATCTTGTGTTTGAATTGCCAGTATGGTTCAGTCTGGTAAATACCACCGCCACGCCAATTTCTAGCATGAAGCACTTCTTGCGTTTCGGTGGGTGTAGATGCCGGCTTTTTCAGATGTGACGGCCCTCGTGAGGAGTGGCAACGCATCTGTGATGGGTTTTGGGAACTCTGACCTACATATTATACGAAGTTTATTCAAATATCCACCTATTTGTGCCTATAAACGTCAAATAAGAATGTTGTACGGAAGACATACACGAGGTATTCCAACGTAATACTCAGGTATAGCAACGCATCTGTGACTTACATGAAGTCATTTATTTTGATCCTATTTTCAAAGATTCTTTATTATAAAGTAAAAATACTTTAGGCCAACAGACACAAACTCTGGACTGATGAATAGGCAGAGGTAGCAACGCACTTGCGATAGATCATAAGTAGGATTTCTGTACTATTTGGGGTCTTAATATATCTGGTACTCGAGAAAACAGAAACCATCTGGGATCAAAATTGTACTACAAATATTCTGTCATAGTTATTATTAATAACGCTTTTATAACAACGCTAGGATTTTTCTGTATATTTAGTGCAATGGAAAAGGACGAACAAAGACAGGCGAACTGCCAAACCTTAAATGATAATCTAAATTATCGTTCAGATGATGGCCGGGGTTCGTACCCTGAACACACTGAGAGTCAAACCGGTATGTTGACAGCTTCGCCAAGTGGGTAGTCATGGCGAAGCGGCGTAGATCAAAAAAAATCATTATTAGTGAGAAAGCTACAAGCAAGTAATAAAATTTGATTATAAAAAACTAACGTATAAATAAAATTGCCAATAAATAAAAAATGTAACGGAGTATTTAATATATTTCATCAAATTCTTTAGTCTTCTAGAACAACAAAATCAAGAAACAAACAAAATCAAACTCTTTTCTGTGTCAGAAAATAAATAACATTAAGGGATTTATTTCAACTGATATACAAAATTCGTTTCTTACGAGTATCTTACAAATACATTTTCAATGCAACAATAAGGGTATCAACGGAACTAACTAAAACCATGATAATAGGGTATTTGACAGATTTTGAGAAAGCGTTTTATTATTTACATACATGTACCAGAAACCCTTTCCATTGATTTTTTTTTTCAAAATAAGGGATATTTATTAGCAAAAAAATATTATTTATTATATTAAGTTAAACGGAACGTCGTGCGAAAACAGTCGGTCGTAACATGCCTCGTATGGCAGCAAATGATGTCATGATATTTAAACGAAGTTAATTACGAAGGTACGACAGCGATACGCATACTTCAGAGGATAAACATTGAACATTTTATAACGTTTTGAGAAATATAAACTTAATAAAAACGAAAAATTGACAATGAGAAGCCCAACAAATGTTCGACTGACAATTAATGTTTACAAGTAGGTGACGTCACTTTAGCTTAGCCAATACCGTACATTTTCAATCATGTGGACGAACATGAAAACTTAATGATTTTATTATTTTTTATTGATTTATTAAAAACATCAAACGGACTTTTTAATTATTTCTGGTCTTAGTTGGCTAATAAAATTATTTGCTTTTAAGCTAACAACAGTTTGATTAATATTTTTACTATAGTCAAATACCCTATTATTATAATAGCATGACTTAACAGAATCATCATCCGGAATGTTACTGTTTAATAA
This sequence comes from Epargyreus clarus clarus, assembly GCA_014595695.2. NCBI lineage: Eukaryota > Metazoa > Arthropoda > Insecta > Lepidoptera > Hesperiidae > Epargyreus > Epargyreus clarus. Next base: position 593,407 of record JACTTY020000048.1, on the reverse strand, counting down.
ACAATTAAACAACTGTTCAAGAAGACTAATCTTATGTCTAAAACCTTTTTGTTGGATATTCTCAGCATCCGTTCCATAAAAAAATATTTAAATTTACATTACACTAAAAATATAGACATAGCATTTTATTACATTCAATTCTTGCAACTTACGATAGAACTTTCCGGAAATGTGTCGATGTACTTAAATTATCCCCGAAAAAAAAACAGGATATATGGTAACAAATGCTTATAAAATATACTAAACATTCATACCGATTGAATCGTTCAATTGAATCATTTTTTTGTTTGAATGATTCACGGAATCGCGCTGTAACTCTTTTGTATGCTGTATGTCTCATGGTGCCCAGACCCTTAATAGACTAATACTAAAACATTACTTTGTTATGTTTTTATGTTGTTGTTGTTGTTATGTTAAACCATTTGTATTCGACAAATGGTTTTACTTTACTTTATTGATTTTTTAATGAAACTGACACTGACTACTGCTTAAATTCAACATAGCTCATTATAATTCTACAACTGTCATATTCATGTCATTCTATATCCTACTTATTAACTTAAAAACACCCGACATTTTATTATTATTGTATCTTTATTTATTAAAAGGTGTGCTTTATAAGTGCAGTGTGGAGAATAGCACCATTCGCACAATTCTCGTGAATGTTGCAAATCCGGGAGTTAAACAGCAGTCTTCTTACGAAGTTATCCATCTACTGCGATCACCGATCATGCCAACAACGGCGAAACTTCCAACGACAGATGGATGAGTGGATGAATGATGTCCTAGTATACCTGAACTAGAAAAACGTAAAAAACAATCAGATCTATCTGCAAATTGCAAGAAAGAAAATACCAAGACCGATTTTCCGTTAAAACATACAATAGTATGAGTTAAAATCTATACACATATCTTTTTTTCGAAAAAAATATACGCCCACACGACGTAATAGAGATTAATGAAAATATCCAGTTCAAAGATTTGCTTACATACGTAAACGTTATCACTGAAGACCTTACGACTACGTGAGAGACAATCACATTACCAGCAAATAAAGATATTAATTGCATCGCCCGTTTATTGCTTTGGCTTTTAAAAGAAACTAAAACAGTTTGTTGATTAAAGAGCGCTGGAATGGATAGACCTCTAATCTACAGCTAAGGCGGTGTTGAGACAATCAATAGCTATGGTCAATATTACAATAGTTTTAGCTTTTTGTCGTTACAAACAAAAAGTCCTGGTTCATTGTATGTTGTTATTATTGAATCCATTATTTTGCCTACGAAACATCCAAATTTGTCGATTTCTGACTACTTTACGTTCTTGAATTTTGATCTTTCGTAGACCAAATTTGGACAGATTTTTTGTTAACGAGGAGCGTAAATCTTTGATACTTCTCAAATGTATTTGAAATCTGAATCCAGTGTGAGATCAGTCACTGAAAACAAAATTATTTATCCGCAATTACATTGTAAAATGAGAAGTAAATTATCATAAGGGTTTATCATTACATGATCATTTCAAAAGATAATTATCGTTACTATTGTCATTTTAATGTGAATATTTTGGATTTTTTATTTTTTTATGCATTGTCATGTTTCAATTCTGTTACATTAAAGTTTATTAGAGAATTACTTCTTATACCACAATGACTACTTTTATTTCCAGTTCTATTTAAACATCCTTCTACAATATGAGGAGTTAATTAAAATGTAATCACTTCTATCATAATAAAAAATAATAGATTAATTTGTATGGTAATATCAATTATACAAATATAATCTCTGCTATCCTAATAGTAATAATAATGAATATTATTACTGATACTGTAATATTGACGAATAGAAATTGATTGTCCCATGACTGTCAAACATTGTTAAACATTGACTGCGTTTATTTTGAGCTTCTTTACACGTCGTGTTGTACCTTCGCCGTCTGAACTGTCCGTGTCGTGTGAGCTGCCCTCAGACTTGATGCCGAGCCCCAGTTCGTGCGCGTCCATGTAGTTGCCGGTCGCTCGCGCTTTTTCTAAAGCTCGTACTGAAATTGAGTAATTTGCAATTTAATTCAAGTTTCGTATTTGTTAAGCCCGCTCCACATTCTCGCGAGAATCTCGTAAAAATCTCGCGAGAACGCGAGAAAGACCCGTTTCGTATAGACTCCACATACTCGTTTCTCGTGCTTTTCTTGCGTTCTCGCGAGAATGTAGAGTGGGCTTTAGGAATTAGGTCTAGCTGAAGAATGGAGAGTCACTCAATGTGTGTAGACTCATAAAGGCTTTCCGAATGTAAGCAATGTTGGGCAAAGTGACTTTGTCCTCCAACTACTATTTCATTACTATTAGTTACATTATAATATACACTCTTCCATCTCTGAATGTAGTCACTGGATACCAATAAATCATGATTTAAATCTTATAGTTGATAGAAAAACATCAGACATGGCTTGGATACTATGTGTCAGTTGTTCCTCAATGAACCATATTATATTTGTAAAGAGTTAACCTTTCCAAATAGTCCAACTGAATAATACTTTCTACACTCATACTAGGAATCTGTGTTATGAATAGTCAACAGACAAGCAATTTGTAAATAATTACTAAACATGCAGAACTATATGAACCCTCATACCCAGAATAGATATCTAAATTCATCATATATATGTCTGCCTGACTTTGCATCAAACCTTAAAGCCACCGAGTGTTAGTCCATTATGGTAACGCACACCACAGGGTTTGTCTGACCAAACAAACCAAATGACACACTCAACTGTAAGAGTTTAACACATTTCTGTAATAAAGTTATAACTAGACCACTTTAGTGATAACAATAAAAGAATAACTTTGATTGGTCGAGTAAAGATTAATTGATTTACTGTACAATTGTCTTGAATTAAATTAATTTTACAATAACTAAATAAACATACTTTGTGTTTCTAGCAAATTATTCTGCCTCTTCAGGTCATCAATGTCTTGCATGTGTGAATTGTTTTTTCTTCTCATAAACTGTATGTATTCAGCTGCTTTCTTTAGTATTTGTGCACGACTAGCCTGAAATAAATACAAATTATTAATTATTTCTTAATAAAGCTTAGCCCTGTGAAAAATCATTTGACAATAAATGTATTGCCAGATATTTTTTCAGCTAAAATGGGATTTTGGAAATTAAAACAGCTGCCTTAACTACCAAACATATGTCCATGTCCAGAAAAGGACATAGGATACTGTTTGTCCCCAAAAAAGTATAAGCTCGAGGGATACATAAAATTGACCTCTGACTGTTAGCAATGCCATGGGTTAAAGCTAGTAAAAACATAAATAAAGTCAGGGTTAACCCTTCACAACCTTCACAATGTCTGGCCAAGCCATAGATTAGTAAAGATTACTCACTCCTAACAAGAAAATGTAACCAGTTTCGACAATTGAAATAGTTGCGTAAAAAAGTTTTGCCATGTCTCCAAGCTAAAATGTAGCTAAAATATTTGAAATAATTATTTATTTATTATGCAAATTATGCAGTATTAGTTATTTATTCGTAAATGTACTCTAAAAATGTTTTTATTTGTCAAGAATTCAAAAAAAGAACTTAATTCTCAGCCGTTTGTAGCTTCATTCAATTTCAAGGCAGCGAAGTATCTTTACTAATCTATGGGCCAAGCTTATAAAAAGATATATTATATATAGATATATTTAATGTATGCAATTGTGTACATACCACTTTTTCTCCCTGTAAAGCTGGTACGGAGTCTCTCAGAGATGTAAAGCTATCCTTTATGTGATCTCTCCTTTTTCGTTCCAGTGCATTATGGTGTGCTCGTTTTTCAGCCTGAAAGTAAATCAAATAGCAAAATGTGAGTTAAAATTTGCTTGTCTGAAATGACAGCTAAACTTTATAAATTTAAATTCACAATATATGAATTTACAAATATTTGTTATTAATTTATAATAAAAACGTAGTCCTAAACAGAAAAAAAGATCTTGGAACATATTACTTATTTATTTTGCATTAGATTATCATAAAAACAACTTTATAAATAAAATTGAAATCTCAAACACCAAATATTTTGAATGGACACTATATCATCCGTATATGGCGCAATATTGTATACCCCTCTATCTAAAGACAGTGTCAACAAGTCTTAGTATAAAAACAAAATACTACTTTGACAGATTATGACAAATAGGTTATAATATGGATTTACGAATGAACACAATAAAATAATCGATTAAGCTACTCATGAAAAATATCACGTGCAGTCCTTTTCGAGCGTACGAGCTGAATAAATTAAATCGCGTGTCACAAAGTAAATAAATACCTGTGAATAATACCCGCTCCCGCCCAAACTGTTTCGCGTGTGTGTGCGTGAATCGGAGTCATTTTCGGCCTGAAATATCAACAATCGAGCGTTGAGAACATGCTAATAATGTACAAAACAACCCAAAATGGGAAACCACCTACATCACTCTCGATATCAATGTCACGATCGTCGTCACTCATCATTTTGCACACCACTATGTTACTAGTTACTACCACTCGTCAGTATCACCAAACAATCATCAGTTATAACAATTTTATCACACGTTTATTTAATATTTACAAAAATATACACATGTACTTATTGTGTTCCACAGGAACTAACTATATTCGCACAAAAGAAAAGAACGCGTGACAGATTTTACTAAATGACAGGCAGACACAGAGTGTGACAGTACGAAGTAGTATGACAGCGTTACGATTCTTTTCACGCAGTAAAGTATTATTATAAAATACTTTATTATCAATGATAATAAAGTTAGATATTTAAAAATAATATTTAAAAAAAATAATTTTATCCTTTGAACTTGACCGTAGTATGTAAGCACCTTTATGAGTAATTTTTTATTCTGTAAAATTAGCTGTCCAAAGCGCGGGAAATACAGAACAAAATACACATTAATATTTCTTCGGAATTAGATTTGATCTAGACGAACTACAAAAATCTAATAAAATATAATGGATAAAGATTTTCAAAATTCTATTCTTAATATTGATGTTAACGGATTTGACTTTTATAATCATTTACAAGACGAAATAGAATCTGATTTAGCAAGACTTCAAAAGAATGTTAAAATACTAACCGAGTTGCGATGTAAGTTTTACGAATTGTGTTTTTATCATACATAACAGTAAAATTATATAATAACGTTTGTATCCATCAGGTCATTTTGTGCATATTTACGCGGAAATATATAGTATATAAAATATAAATATATATATATATATATCTCACTTTTGTCCGTGTGGGCAGGAGGTGGACACATTGGGTCGACATGGCTTGTCCTGTATCAGGAGTGCCGGCAGGCTATACCGTCACGGGACTCTGAACAGTTTGATTCGTCGGGCTCTTGCTACCGTCTCTATACCAGCGACTTTAGAACCCCCAGGTCTTTTTAGAGACGATGGCAAGAGACCTGATGGAATCACTCTAGTTCCATGGAGTCTCGGACGACCCCTGATATGGGACGCAACGTGCGTTGATACTTTAGCCCCCTCACACCTAGCTAATACTTCAGTGAAAGCGGGGGCTGCAGCCGACCATGCCCAGACTCTCAAGCGTCGTAAATATAGTAATTTATTAGACAATTACTTGTTTGCGGCGCTTGCTTTAGAGACAATGGGTCCATGGTCATCTGACATGAAAAAATTCATGTCAGATATGTCGGCCAAACTTGTCACTGCTTCCGGTGACCAAAAAGCTGGCGGCTATTTTGCACAAAGATTAAGTCTTGCCGTGCAGCAAGGAAACGCCGCCAGCGTTTTGGGAACCATGCCTCACACGGAAATTTTAGATGGCTTATTTTATTTATAATTTTCTTGTATATTTTGTAAATAAGTCCTTTTTTAGTTTATAGTTTATTTTATTACTTAAAATTTCCTATATTTAGTAATTATGATTGTAAATAACATAGATATAATATTTAACATCGAATAAAGTATATAAATGTTAACTTTTGGTTTAAACTTTACTATACTACCAGTATGACTACAGGACGAACTATAAAGTGATAAGTTAAAAACAAATAACCCATCTATGGACACATATCCGAAATAAAAGATTATTATTATTAAATAAGTGTATTTCATGTTTAAATGCTTGTAGTGACCGCAGCGGAGATGGAAGTAGAGTCGGCTATTCTTTATCATGCTGAGCTTTGGTACGATATTGAAGAATTGAAGAAATGTGCCGAAAATAATATAGAATTAAATGGTTCTGTTCTTCATAATGCTTCGACTGAGGAAACCGTTCAAGTAAACACGTCCCAAACGATTTAAAATGAATTAAAAAAAATGTTTAAGCGAAATGTAGAAAACGCTATTCAGTCCTTTTATTTCATTGCATTTCAATTTGATTAAAAACATAAATATCTAACGTCTCATTTATTGTGTACGTACAGTTATAGGTACATGTTCCATAATATGAAATGGTAAGACCAGTAGCATAATAAAGAAAGAGTAGGTACTCCTGGCAGCTTCGTATTTCTATACAATTGATGCTTAAATTGCTTGTATGCTGCAATGTCGTAAATCGGAGTTCGTATGCTATTCTATTACGATTATGAATATTGTAAAAGATTTTATCAGTTTACCAATTGCACTCGAAGGACTAGATAATATGGATAAGACCCTACTAACAAATTATTTTGCTTCTTTTTCATTATACGTGGTGTACCTACATTATAATTATGTGTAGATTTTTTTCTATAAATAAGTATAAAAGGTAGCAGCAATCTAATCCTGGGAATCCGCCTAAAATATTTTAACAACGAAATTAATTGTAGTGTATGAGTTTACGGAAAACAATGTTATCCCTTGTTTTTGCTTGGTATAGCTATATTAAATACATTATTAAGTACAGTCATAATGTTATTAGGTATGCATTTAGGTACCTACTCAGTCTTTTCATGACAAAATTCCTATAAAGCGGAAAATGATAACGCGAATATTATTTGTATCAATTGCTGCATAATAAATACTCATAAGTTACAACTTAATTTAATTGGTAAACTATTGAAATGGCAGGTACAGATTCATATAATATATAGAAATTGTCTTTTAACATTAAATGGATGAATTAATTTCGAATGTGTTCGGATTCATTCAGAATAGGAACATGAATGATTTATTCTTTCTCACAAAACGGGACATCGCTTTTTTATGTCAGTTACTTAATGAATAGTCTCATTGGAAAAAAAATCCTATTTAAATTCCTGTATGTAATTTGTTTTGACAATTTTATGTAAGTTCAATACAGCGGACAATCAAAGATGGCGAATCAAATGTATTATAAACATCCCCATAATATGAGTATCAAATGAAAGAATTTTCTGAGAGCAATATAATAAATATAAAGACGTTACTACAAATTCAAGATGGCATACAAAATTGTCTTATCTTACTTGAATTTGTTGGAAAACGGGACAATTTCGTGTCCCAAAGTTCATTTCGGGACGAAGAATCGAAAAACGGGACTGTCCCGTTCAAAACGGGACGTTTGGTTAGTTTATACATGATGCTGCTAGATCTCGGGTAGTTATTTTTCCGTTGCTATCTGCTGAGCAAATCAACGTTTAACTAGAATATTTTCAATAGCGGCACGGTGGAAAAGGTAATCACGTCAGAATAGAGTATTTATACTCGTGAGCTTGAAAAACAAACTTTTGTGGTTTTACTGGATCAATAATAAGGACGCTTAATTAGGAGTCATGTTGCATGTGTGGTTTTCTGATAATGTTATCTATTGACAATAGCAGAATACACTATTATTAACTACGTCTTGAATACCCATATGCCTTTATTTAAATTATAGAAGCTATTCCGTTAACGTATTACTTGTGAACGATGTCTGCAGTTACATTCTTTGTGGTTGCGATGGTGGCGAAGCCGAATACAAATAATCCTCCTCACTGCACAACAATTACTAAACGTAAGTGTTTACTTACAAATATTTTATTTTAATTATTGTTATAAACTTGTATACATATGAATATAATATTGTTTTCGTTACTTGGTAATCATATTTACGATTAAATATATTTTATATCAGTACCTGTATCCATTTAAAATTATAGAATGGCGAGTTATCGATTTACGAGAAAGTAAGTATCTATAATAATATGTACATTTTCAGATACAGAATATGTTTCTGCAGTCAAGTTAGACTACCCTACGTCGTATATAATGCCTGGTCAACGTGAAGCTTATCAAAAAGTAAGTATCCTTATAAAAATCCTTCTAACAGGATACAATTATCGGGTGGTCACTGTAGTACGCGCAGAGCTTCGTAGAGAATGTTGTTACCCGTATTCTGAATTTAGTCTGTTAGTCGCCTCGTACGACTTCAATCATAATTATTTCGTTAGTTATAGGGTCGTTTTTAACGTCCGGGTCATGCATATACTATGTCAACATAAGAGGGAGTGACAGTTAATTTTGAGTCTCGAGGATACCCTAAAAATAATCTGAGAATTGCCTGCACAGATTCTCAGATTATTTTTCTTCAGATTCTTCATGTTATTATTATTTAAATACTATAATATAATAAAAGTACATTAAAATATATAAGCACCACTGCTTTGTGGATGGTTCGGTGCTTCATGCCGAGCAGACGGTGGGACTCCTGAACTCCTGATAGTCGGAGATCGCAGTCCAGGGAGTGAATGATCGTAAAGAAGGGCGAACCTGTTCGACAAGTAAAGTAAAATTGCCTGAACTAAACTGAACGTTTATGATGTATGATTTTAGACTAAAATTATAATGGAATTGTGACATTTTCCTATGTAACTCACGGATACTCACGATATGCCGTTTGTTAATTTCTTTATTGCCAATATTCCGAGCCCGTTGCATGGACCGTGGTCACATCAAAAAGAAATAAAAAAAGTTGATTGGATTAGATTCCTACCTACTCCCATTTGAGATTGACTCGTCATAAATGTATGGACTTCAGGATCAGGTATAATTTAAAATTTAGTATACTGCGAACATTGCTTTTCAATTACAGATGTACTGTACCAACCCGCCCGCGGTGAACACCGCCATGACGACTGTATGCGACTGGGCGGCCCCGCCTCAGGTCCAATTCACGCTTGGTGATGAGTATGTCCACGTGGTACGCCAGGACTCGACTGGGAAGTTTCTGGGGAGCGCAGTCATCAGCACTTACCAGCTTTGCAGTCACAACATAACGACCGTAGAAGGGGAAAACGCAACGTGCCCAACTGTATCAGCTGGTTAATAAAGTGTACGTTTAAATATATAATTGCACATGATTCCAAATAAACGTTCTTCATATTTATAACCTCGCTGCATTTGAAATAACTCATACCTAATTTCTAAATAATTAGACACCTCAGAATCATCATCAATGATAAAGTGAATATTTTAAAACAAAAAAATCTGTCTATCAATTTTGGTCCCTTGTCTGTAGAAGCTTATCTTGGGAATAACTAAACCTACTGAAATATATAAAAGATGCTACTACGAAAAACGGTTTGAAGGTGGTAGAACCCTTTGTGGTTCGACTCCGGGGGCACCACCGCCACACCTATTTCTACCTAATAACAGCAGTGTTAGGCGCTGCTGTGTTCCGATTTGAAGGTCAGCTTAGTCCTCAGGGGTAGCGGCGCATCTGTGGCCGATCTTAGGTAGAAATATCTAATTCTATCTGGGGTTGATTACAGATGTCCATGGGCGACAGTAGCCACTTACCATCAGGTGGACTGCATGCTCATCTGCTACTCCTATATTATAAAAAAAAAACAACGGGACTGTCCCGTTCGAAACGGGACGTATGGTCAGTTTATACATGATGGACTACAGAACTACGCTGCTATATCTCGGATCGTTATCATTCTGTTGCTGTCTCACTGCTGAGCAAATCAAAGTTAAACAAGAATATCTTTTATCTCTTTATATGCCATAGCCTATGCATCCAAAATCTAGTTAACAAGCCCACAGAACGAATATAATATTAAACAGACTGACGATTCACATCAATATCCCTTATTTGATAAAATTATGTGCGAGTCTATCAGAATATTGGATTCGCCAATAGAGGCACGGGGGAAGTTGTAATCTCGTTACAATAGAGTATTCATATTCGCTTGAAAAACAAACTTTTGTGGTCCTGCTGTACCCTTACCATGAGTTTTTACGTTTTGACAAATATGACTGTTTTGATATTTGTTTACATATTGCCCATACAATTTCATCGTATCGATTGTATCAGGACTATAGTGTCAGTATCGTAACATTAAATGTCTAAATTGACAAAATGGCGTTTTATGTTTTGTCTCTCTTTTTTGCGAACATGTGAGGCAGACAAAACGACTTGAGCACTTACTTATTGTTACGTTTATTCATATCAGTCTACTAAAGCAAACGGAATAGAATAATGTATTGAGTAATCGTAACGTAAAATTGTGGGATGTTTTGAAAACTCATGGTAAGGGTACTGGATCAATAATAAGGACGGTTAATTGGGAGTCAAGCTAAACGTGTGGTTTTCTGATAATGTTATCTATTGACAATAACAACATACACTATTACTTAGTACGTCTTAAATACCCAATTTCCTTCAGTTAAATTGTAGAAGCTGTTCCGTTAACGTGTTACTTGTGAATTATGTCTCCAATTACATTGTTTATGTTTTTTTCGACTCTACTTGTCGGTTTAAATGCGAAGCCGAATACAAATAATCCTCCTCATTGCACATCAATTACTAAACGTAAGTATTTACGCTAATTTCATTTCTCTAAATTAGATATACAATGAGCTACTTCTTCATTAATCAACTTAATTTTATTTTAATTATTGGTATGAGGTTCTAGTCGACTAACGGAGTTGGGCGAAGGGGCGATCCGTCTCGGGTCCCCGGTCCTGGAGGCCCCCAAACAAAGTTGCTAAAAAAAAAGTCGCCAGAATCATAATTTTTTCGACGAATAAGTTGAATGACATATTTTCTAATTTTGTGAAATCTAATCAACTTTTTACGCTGGGGCGCCCCCATGGCGGGTTAATACGAGGAATTAGGTATCTATAATTATTCATATATCTATTTTCAGATACAGACTACGTTTCCAAATTCAAGTTAGACTACCCTGTGGCGTATATAATTCCTGGCCAACGTGAAGCTTATCAACAAGTGAGTATCCTTATAAAAATCCTTATAACGGGATACAACAACAACATAATAAGGGGGATATTTTAATCAAAACTGAAGGTGTTATCGAGTGGTCACTGTAGTATGTGCAGAGCTTCGTAGAGAACGCTGTGTAGTGTGGAGCTAAGGCATCCTAATACCCGTATTCTGAATTTAGTCTGTTAGTCGACTCGTACGACTTTAATCATAATTATTTCGTTAGTTATAGGGTCGTTTTTACCTCAGGGTATTGCATATACTATGTCAACGTAAGAGCGACTGGCAGTTAATTTTGAGTCTCGAGGATACCCTAAAAATAATCTGAGATCTGATTCTCAGATTATTTTTCTTCAGATTCTTCATGTTATTATTATTCAAATACTATAATATAATGAAAATACATTAAAGATATATAAGCCCCACTGCTTTGTGGATGGCTCGGTACATGCCGAACAGACCGTGGGCCTCGTGATAGTCGGAGATCGCAGTCTAGGGAGTGAGTGGCCGAGAAGAGGGGCGAACCCGTTCGGCAAGTAAAGTAAAATTGCCTGAACTAAACAGAATGTTTATGATGTATGATTTTAGACTTAAATTATCAGGGAATTGCGACATGATTCCTATTTAACGGTTACCTACTCACGATATGCGGTTTTTTAATTTCTTTATTGCCAATATTTCGATTCCGTTGCATAAACCGTGGTCACATCAATAATTAAAAAAGCCTTTAGGAATTGGATTGGATTGGTTTAGATTATACCTCCTCCCATTTGAGATTGGCTCGCCATAAATTTATTGGCTTCAGAATCAGGTATACCTTAAAATTTAGTATACTGCGAACATTACTTTTCAATTACAGATGTACTGTACGAACCCGCCCGCGGTGAATACGGGCATGACAACTGTATGCGACTGGGCGGCCCCGCCTCAGGTCCAATTCACGCTTGGTGATGAGTATGTCCACGTGATACGCCAGGACCCATCTGGAAGGTTTCTGGGCAACGCAGTCATCACCACTTACCAGCTTTGCAGTCACAACATAACAAGCGTAGAAGGGGAAAACGCAACGTGCCCAAGTATATCGGCTGGTCAATAAAATGTACGTTAAATATATGATTGCACTTGATTCCAAATAAACGTTCTTCACATTTATAGCCTCGCTGCAATTAAAATAACTCATACCTAATTTCTCATCTAAACAATTAAACACCTCAGGATTATCTTCAAAGATATTGAATATTTTAAAATAAAAATCTGTCTATCAATTTTGGTTTTCTATTTGTAGGAGCTTATCTTGGATAGTACGAAACCTACTGAAAGATATATAAGATGCTACTACGTTTCTCTCATTTTAAATGAGCCTACTGCTTAGTGTTCTAGTCTTCAAAGTCACGCAATTATTAAACACTTATCTAGTAATTTACATTCAAATCGATTACTAATGTTCACGCTGATAACGTTTAGATAACTTTGCACCAGACTAAACTACACGATGAGCTTATATCTATACACTTGGACGGCATGGATTATTTTGCACATGGGCTTTTCTGACGAGCTCATAAAGAAAGAGACCAAAAACGTATACCAAGTTTACGAATATGGTTCGTATCTATGATATCCATGATGTCAACAGCAGTGTAAGACGGGCTACTCCTTTTTCTGGCTTCTAACAGCATCGTTAAGGGCTGCTGTGTTCTGGTTTGATGGGTGTGGTAAGAGAGACATACTTTTACGAGGCGTTCCAGCATAGTCCTCAGGGGTAGCGGCGCATCTGTGGCCGACATCAGGTGGGAATATCTTATCCTATCTCGGGTTGATTACAGATGTCCATGGGCGGCAGTAAACACTTACCATCAGGTGGACTGCATGCTCACCTGCTACTCCTATATCATAATAAAACACACCGCAGGGGCAATTTAGGGTATAAGCATGACCCTTGATTGCCTCGATAATTGTGGTATACACATACCAGGGGGGGAAGCAGGGGCTATTTTAAAGTTCGACCCTGTGGCAGGGTGGCAGAGGCGCGAGACCACCCTTGGATCATGCCGCTATAACTTTAGCAGGTCAACATACTTTGAAACACTGCACCACATGCAAGTATGTAGAGATACTCCCGATATCGCTAGGACCGCCAAATAATGATTGTTATTGTTAGAAATTTATAATGAAATATATTATCTGCTGAATGTTATAACGCCCAAGTCTACCATGCACCGTAGATTATCTCTACTGCAGGTGTTGAGTAGCCCGTCTAAGCCTACTCCGTGCCTTGAAATCTTGGCACACACATCAGATTTTTCAAAGCCTTGAGGTATTAAAAAGGAATTATTATTTGCTGCGATACAATGTAAACATACTTAAATTTTATAGGAAATCACGTGGATGGAGAAAACATTTCATTGAAGCATAAAGGAATAATCCCTAATTTTATTCCTATTTATAATATAACCATAAAGGTGGGTAGATAATTACCCTTTCTATAGTTTTAAAATAGCTAATATTATTTACTTAAGTATCAACTTTTTTTTCTCAGTAATAAATAAACAGTATCTACAACGGTAAGCCTATATCGACTCATGAAGAGTGGTACAAAGTTACAAACAGTGAACGGTGAGGTATCCGCAATTGTGGATGCCGAGTGACTTATATATCAGCTGACCATATTAGTCCTCGGGAGTAACCACCGTTTTGATGTCCAACATGAAGTTGGTTACATGGTCATGTGCAATGCTCATTTACCGTCAGGTGGATGTTTGTTTTCTACTACAATCTTATAAAAAAATGTAGGTTGATTAATTGTAATAAATTTGTTGTCATACCTATTTAAAAAAATATTTCTTGCAGCCAAACCCAGGATTCGATGATTCCTTTACATATTTGAGAGCGGAATGCTTTAATCCAATTTCGCCAGTTAAATTTAACTACAATGCTACTGATTCAGTTATGATCATTCACATAAAATTTCCATTTATAAAAACGCCATATGGAATAGTAGGATATTCTATAAGTACAATAAAGACCTAAAACTTATGTTATCGTGATTTTTTATAATACGTTCATAGATACGTTAAGAAAAATAAAGGCGCTTAGCTGTTTAATAAACTTTAATAACTCTACTGATGACTAACAATAGTTATGTCATCAATTGTATAAATTTCAAATAAAAAAGTAAATTTACGATTTTAGAGGTTCTAAACTTTTGTTTACTATTACTCTTATAAATGCTTAGCGAGTCAGTCGTGCGAGCGCATGTTGATGTCATCGTGCCGCTCGCGCTCTGTCTCGCGATGGTCGCCGGAGACGCGGACCCCGGCTGATGTGCCAGCTTCATCGTACTCGCGTTTACCTGGCGGGTGCGGTGCCGACGGAGCTGATTGCACCAAACGCCCCATCAAACTTGCGCTCTTATCCTTGCGCGGTCTCGTCCACTCATGCGACAGAACACGATCCAGAGTCAATCGCAAAGTAATGTCTGGCTCTAAGATATGGCGTACGATCGACTTCGCCGCTGCGGAAACTGAATCACGTATTCTTGAACGAAACACCCAGTTACGCGACATTTGGTCCTTTAGCAACTTGCGCAAATTCGAATCATCGAACGGCATCGAGGCGTTCAGCATTATGAACAAAATAATTCCGAGAGACCAAACATCGGCGAGCTTCGGATTATAAGGGGTGCCACTCACCACTTCCGGCGCAGCATACGCAGCGGATCCACAATAAGTCTGGCTTAATACGCGTCTGTTTTCGCCATCGGTGCAAAATCTCGCGAATCCGAAATCTGCAAGTTTAACGTTAAAACGTCTAGAGAGTAAAATATTTTCGCATTTAAGATCTCGATGCGCAATGTTTTTGCTATGAAGATATTGCAAGCCACTAGCCATTTGTCGAAACCATAACTTGGCTTGATTTTCGGGTACGACGCCGTTACGTTTTATAAAATCAAGAAGATCACCGTTGTCAGCATAGCGCATAAAAATAAATACTCTTGGTCCTCTTTGCAAAATGCTATGCACTTGAATGATGTGAGGATTTTCAATCTTAGTCAAAATGTCAAGTTCTCTTGGAAAAAACTTATCTAAAAAATCTCGCGGAGCCTTTTCTTTATCAAATATTTTGCAGGCGAGGTGCATTCGCTTTGGGCTCGACGCATCACAGTATTCCGCCAGGTGAACGGTGGCATAAGATCCTTGTCCGATTTTTTTGCCGATGAGATAGCCTCGTTGTTCCAAGGCATTTACCTCGGAGCTTCGAGGGCTCAGGCGCTCACCCATTGAGCTCTATTGACTTTATCCTAACCCGTTTAGGATACATTTGACATCTCACAGTACACAAACCGCACAATGTCTCAGCTACTCTCCTGTCAAGTTACTCGATCTCTACTTTATATTTTGTATACACTCAGCTCTCCTTGAAAAGAGTGAATCGATATAAACAATAGTTAAATATGTCACACAAGATTTTGCCAAAATATTACGACATCACAAAGAATTTGGATATAAAAAACGCTTCCTCTAGTATCAAATCTCCCAAAAAGACGTATTAGCTACATTGATGTTTTATTCTTTTGTTTCGGAAATTAAAACATTATTTTTGTAACCAGCTATGAATGTAACCTTTATGAAGTTTGCGTGTTTTTTACTAAAGCGAGCTACTCACAAACCTGCCGCAGGGGCAATCTAGGGTGTAAGAGTGGACATGATCCTTGATTGCCGCCTTAACATACTCTGGAACACTACACGGCATGGAAGTGTAAAGTGTGAGTTGCCCTTCTAAGGCTCCGGTAGATAGACATCCCTTTCTACCCCCAACCGCTCATCAGTTACTCAGATGAGCGGTTAAACAACATTAATAGATCAAATAATATCTATTTTACGTAACAAATGGATTATTATTATTATAAAATATAAATAAACGACTATTAAACACTTTTTAAAATATTTATATTTATTATTTCGAAACGTTGCAACTAAATTTACCAGAGTCTACTGCTGTTTTTAAAAAGCTACAGTGACATTTGATATTTGATTTGACACTGACATATAGTTGTAAATTGAAATGTTTTTTGAATAAATTTTATCTTCGTCGATTTTTTCATTACAGGGGCGTCACATAGTGATATTAAATATCATTAGTTTTTTAGTTTACTAAAAGCAAAAGACAAAATTATTTAAGATGATGAACCAATATCTGAAGGAACTTGAACAGGTAAATACTCTATTATAAAACAACTTTCGAGTCAAATTCCCGTGTACTACGTTTATTTATCAATTTAAGGACCCGTTCGACCCAGACGAGTTTGTGGAGAGAATGGTGCGTCGAAGTATGCAGGAATCTCGCTTGAAAGATGATCAATTCGACCCTGAAATGATACATGACATATTCACACAAGCTATCCAGGATTTAAAGGTATGAAGTCTAATATTTTTGTATTCACAGGCGTTGTCCAGCAGTGACACAAAAGTTTGGTAGCCAGTAGCCAGCTAGGTAGTACTTTTATTGTACTACATAGCTATTGCAAAAAAAATATTTAAAGGGTACTGCGGTACACAATAAGGATTTTATTTATCACATATTACCTATATTCATTCATAAATTCAATTAATTCAATCATAAAGCTTAATTGTTAAAATGTTGCAACAATCATGGTATTCAGCATTATATAGGTAATCATATTTTAAAATAAAACCTAAATAAAAATCCTGTTTTTAAATTCTCATCAACTTTGCCATGTTTCAGCTGATTACAATCCTCTCTATATAAATCTAACATTTAACCTCATCTGTATGGTATTACAATTAGTTTGCAAGAACTCTATTTACTAAAGATATAATATGCACTATGTAATGGTTGCATGTTTTGTTCATAGTTTATGTAATTGTACTGAGATATTATAATGTTAAACTTACGTATCAGGTATTACAAGAAAGACAACAGAGAAAGTGTGCCAGACTGGAGCAGGCTGTACAGGAAGAGGAAAAGTTGTATGGCGCTAAACTATCAGATATTATGGATCAACATTCTGTAAGTATTACATGAATTTGAAGACTTGCATACACATTTTTATACCTTACTTAGTAGTCCAATGTGGTTATACAAAAAATAATTATAAACCAAAAATGAAAATAGAAATAAACCATATTAATGACACCCACATTGGTGCATTTGTTTTTATTCATAATAGATTTTTATTTGCCTATTGATACTATAATAGCTCCAGAACATTTTATCAGCTTATTAAAAAATATCTCGGGACATACCTACTTTTTTTTAATCAATAGAATATTCAATAGAATAAAAAAAAAATAAGGTATAATTAAAAAATTCTAATCTCTAAGCATATTTGTAAATCTGCATAATATTCCAATAATTGCATCAACCAATCATGGCATTAAAATATGCCTAAATAAGTGATAGACAAAACCGCTATAGTTTTTATCAGCAATGATTTTTATAGAAAAAAATATATACAAGTTGGCAATTATATTCCTTTTGTGAAATTGCAGCACTGTGTAACTGTATTCAGTTCACTGGATGAGAGGATGTCACGTTGTGGCGGTAGGGCTCTGGATGTTGCGGAGAAGCTGGGTGCTGCTAGGGCTCCAAGGGCTAGAGCGGCCGCTGCACGGGACCTGCTGTCACATTTAGCAAACTTCTTAAGCCCTGGACCTGTATTATCTGATCTGTTCAATGACCCGAATAAGGTATAGTTTGCTGTTCCTTGATTTTGATTCCGATCTTAAATATTATGAATATTAAAATCACAATTGACATATATAAATGATACAAGGTTTTAATACTGTCTTAAATTGTTAATATTTGTCATATAATTTGCTTCATACAATTTATATACCTGTTTACAGGACATGTTATTCTAAAAGTTAAAACTAAGGATTGAGAATTGAATGATCAATCATATCATATCATTATCCAGTACAATAATTATATCCAGCAATTTACATTTTGTCTTTTACAATAATTATTATAACATCTTTATTAAACAATATATGAGCATGGTAAGCAATTTTTATAAAGAAAAATTTAATGGGTTTACATCACCAACATTCTGATGACAGTACATTTGTATGTGTGTATGAGTTTTTTTTTTATATATATATAGGAGTAGCAGACGAGCATGCAGTCCACCTGATGGTAAGTGGCTATTGCCGCCCATGGACATCTGTAATCAACCCCAGATAGGATTAGATATTCCTACCTGAGGTCGGCCACAGATACGCCGCTACTCCTGAGGACTAAGCTGGAATGCCTCGGAAAAGTCTGTCTCCCTTACCACACCCTTCAAACCAGAACACAGCAGCGCCTAACACTGCTGTTATTAGGTAGAAATAGGTGTGGTGGTGGTGCCGCCAAAATCGAACCACAAAGGGTTCTATCTACCACCTTCCAGTATGACATGAGTATGACATGCTGCGCATGTTGCATGCAATACTGAAAGATGTGAAAATGTGACTAACACAAATAATTTTAATTGACAGATGACATACTTTTTAAACAATTACTTTTATTAATATATAATTCATTGTATTATGTTTTTATTTCTATTCCCAGTCTCTAGGACTGCCTGTTCTTTTTTTTTCATTTAGTCAATACATTATTTAACTCACCAGGTACATTTCTGAATTTGTTTTATTATTTACAGCTAAATGAAGCAGCAGACGTAATACAAAAATTGTACACTATCGCTCAAGAACTTCCCCCAGATAAGTTTGAAGTGGCTAAAAAGAAGATAGAAGCCAAGTATGACGAGATTGAGAGGAACCTCATTGAGGAGTTTGTACGGGCTCAGAACCAGGGGAACATAACTAAGATGAAGGAAATAGCCAACATTATGACTAACTTCAAGGGGTACTCTCAATGTGTTGATGCGTTTATTGAAACCAGCCAAAATGTAAGTAATGTTATAGAAGTAATCACCAAGTATGCACTCCATTCGATTTAAAATGTGACTTTCACTCCTTGGTGACTTTATTCTATTTCAAGTGAAATTAGACGATCCTGTCCTAAACAATGCAAAGACTAACTTGAAATGCCTTTTGGCAAAGTATGACCTGTATACAAAGTGGCAGTTTCTGAACTGTCTCAGTTCGAAGTTTGTATATAGGCATATATTTAGAAATATTCGATAGTGTGATTCAGAACACCATTTCTTGACGAGTTGGGAAAAGTTGCCACAAACTTATGAAAGTATCAATCTCTTCAAACTTGAACACAATTCAACACTGATTTATGTAGATTTAATAATACATTCTTTAATATTCAGTAAATTAATTATAGGTAAAATAATCAACATCATATAATGTTTGGGTGATACAGTGATTGTTTGGGTTTATTTGATTGGTTGGGATTTTAATTGTTTGGGTGATTGGTTAGTTATAATGTGAACCTCTTACAAAATCCATTTATTACAGAACGCCTTGCTGGGCAAGGATATATTCTCATCAGTGCTTCCTCTATGTAAGAAAAACAATACAATAGTCAGCAATGTCTTTCCCAACCCTGAACAAGTGATGAGCAAGTTTGTGCTCAACATCTTCCATCTGAAGCTACAGAAGTATATACAAACTAAACTTGCCGATAAGAATGATATTGAGAAATATTTGCGCAATCTCTATGATATGTATACAAGGTAATACTTTCAAAAATACTTTATTACTTATGAATTCGAGAGTTGGAGCATCCTTTTAAGTAAATATAATATCTGTGCCAGGATGATCCACTCTTCTTTATCTTACAATACTAATACAATTTGTTTTTGTAAACAGTATATTACTTTTGTAGATATTATATATAATACATTTAAAATTTCTAACATTACGTGTGCGTGTGTATGTGGGCGGGTATGTGTGTGTGTGTGCATGAGCGTGTGCGCGCTCGTGTTTGTCCGTGTGTGTGTGTGCGCGTGTGTGTGTGTTTATGCATGTGTGTAATTTAGTTTGCATGTACGTGACTAATCATGAGCTTATATTTAACACTTAATGTTTTAATTTTCTTATATGCTAGTAGAAAACGAGCATGAAGCCCAACTGATGGTAATTGGCAATTGTCGCCTATGGTCATCGGTAATCAACTCCGGATGAGATTAGATTACCTGAGGTTGATCGCAGACTGCTACTTTTGAGGACATACATATTTTTTAATAGTTGATTTGTATTGATTCGATTAGTCACTGAACACTCTGGGTCCGGTGTTTGTGTATTGGCACTCACCACACGGGAAATGTGCTGCTTGTGTAGTGTTGCCAGTGCCAGATTAAGAAACTTGTTGCCCTAACCAATCAATACCTGTAGGCCTCCTGGCATGAATAAAATAATATTAGTATTTAAAATAATTGCAAATTTTAAAGAGTGAGCTAGTAAATATTTTTGTACTTGTCTCCAACATGTAATACCCTTAGCTATTCCTTTTATAGGCTAATATGGCACTGACTTGCGTCAGCAGGTCATTTGGATTTTTTTTTATAATATAATATAATAGTAGCAGACGAGCATGCAGTCCACCTGATGGTAAGTGGCTACTGCCGCCCATGGACATCTGTAATCAACCCCAGATAGGATTAGATATTCCTACCTGAGGTCGGCCACAGATGCGCCGCTACACCTGAGGACTAAGCTGGAACGCCTCGGAAAAGTCTGTCTCCCTTACCACACCCTTCAAACCGGAACACAGCAGCGCCTAACACTGCTGTTATTAGGTAGAAATAGGTGTGGCGGTGGTGCCACCAGAGTCGAACCGATCAGAATAATAGAATCATTTTCTGTCACTTTTTATAAGCCTTATTATTATTTCAGTACACAAAGAGTATGCGATGAGTTGGTGGCAGCTAACCTGGTGTCTGCAGATGGGAACACGTCCATGGGGGACCTCCGTAGAGAGGCGCTCGTGAATGGTGCAATGGCGGGCGCGGCTGATGGCTATCCTGCTTTGGAGATACGGAGGCTTAAAGCCGTGTTCTCTAATAGCTTGAACGGATATTACAATGAGAAACAGCACGTTAAGAAGCAGATTCAGGGTGGCGGGTGAGTCATAATATACTTAACCCTTTATATACTTTATTGGTTATATTCGCCATAAAAAATAACATGACGTACATATAACTGAAAATTTGTACCTTCATTGGAACGACAGTGGTGCCATCGAAAATTGGTCGTACCGAATCAGAAACCTTTGTGGGCTCATATACAACAATTTTGCTAAAGATCATCATGATCAAATGCATAGTTTACGATTCTATAAGGGATATACAGACAAACTTCATTTTATACATATAGATACTACAACCTTCCAATAATAGGGAATGTTTGGACCATACTTTCTCATGCTTTTCCTTCAAAATTACGTATGGGAAGTGGCCTACTTGTGTCAGATGTCTTTTATCTGTTGATAAAGCATAATGGATGGATTAACGTACGCTCCAAAGCAGAAAAAGGCATTCATGAAAATTTTACTCATCCAACTGTATTCAATTTAAAATTTTCATTATTGGAAAGCCCCTGCTTCTAAATTAATACGATTATGGTAATATTTATATAACGGTATTTTAGACATTTATTCATATTTCATATTGGATAATCCAGTTTTCAGGAGTTGCGTCGTGATTTGCAAGCGGTGATCGGTACACGCGCTAACATCAACATCGCGCAGATCGAGAACTACGGTGGGGAGACCTTCTTGAGCGAGCAACTGGTTCAAAAGATGTTGGCTGACTCCAAGACTTCGTTCACGAGATGTAAGACTGTAAGTTTTCTGAGTCTTTTATAGAAATTGAATGACAGAGTGGATCTGTGGATCTTTTTGCTATAATTTCTCGACAAAGTTGGTCGCAGGGTTGTTTATAGAAATTGAATGACAGAGAGCATCTTTGGGTAATTTTGCTTAAATTGAATGACAAAGTAGGCGTCTGTGAGTTTAGCTAAGTAAATTGAGTGATATAATAGACCTGTCGATTTTTTTGTGAACATTGAATGACAAGATTTATCTATAGGTCTGTTTACATAAAGTGTGCAAGTTGTTATTGAAATTGAAATAAATATAACATTTTTGGTCATATCCACCTATACATGGTGCTGCTATTGCAACTACCAGATAATTGACTTATCATTTATTAACCAATGTATATCCCTTTATTGTTTGTGCGAATACTATAATTATGTTATGTACATGTTACAGATCAAATTTATTTATGTTTGAACAGCTATGTACTCCTAACGAACTGGCTGGCACAACGATCGCACTCTTGGAGGCTCTGATTCAACATCTACTGATTGAGCATGTGGACTACGCTCTGGACCTCGGCTTACAGTCCATCCCTATCGCCGAGAGCAAATCTCCACCACAGGTATATCTATGAATCACGTATTTTAAAACTGATAACTTTAATACTCGGACTGGGACTACTGTCATGCCTAGTGTTCTAGCATTTCTTACGTTTCTGAGTGCAGGTTTGGCTGTCAGCTGTAAAATGTGAAAATCCGTTTTTGGGTGTAAAATCACTAACAATGTTTAAAAATAACATCCTTTTATTTTCAGATCTACTTCTTTGATATTGTGAATCAGGCGAACAAAATCGTGAAAATGTTTGGTGAACACTTCCAAGAATCAGTGTTGCCATGTATGAGGTAAGTTTTTTTTTTTAAAATATAGGAGTAGCAGACGAGCATGCAGTCCACCTGATGGTAAGTGGCTACTGCCGCCCATGGACATCTGTAATCATCCCCAGATAGGATTAGATACTCCTACCTGAGGTCGGCCACAGATACGCCGCTTCCCCAGAGGACTAAGCTGGAACGCCTCGGAAAAGTCTGTCTCCCTTACCACAACCTTCAAACCAGAACACAGCAGCGCCTAACACTGCTGTTATTAGGTAGAAATAGGTGTGGCGGTGGTGCCGCCGGAGTCGAACCACAAAAGGTTCTACCACCTTCATTATGAGAGACCTCAATTATGAGAGAAAAAAAAAATAACAATCATGATTTATCCTATTTATATCATTATGTAAATACACATAGAAGTCTAAAGATACATGTAGTATTGTAG
The DNA here is from genome assembly GCA_014595695.2 of Epargyreus clarus clarus. NCBI lineage: Eukaryota > Metazoa > Arthropoda > Insecta > Lepidoptera > Hesperiidae > Epargyreus > Epargyreus clarus. The sequence goes on along the minus strand of JACTTY020000048.1, from coordinate 570,175 downwards.
TATATATTACTATAGTATAAATTACCTACCCAATACCGTTAAATGTGTACTTGACGGTGATACCTGAAGGTGGTAGAACCCTTTGTGGTTCGACTCCGGCGGCACCACCGCCACACCTATATCTACCCAATAACAGCAGGGTTAAGCGCTGCTGTGTTCCGGTTTGAAGGGTTGTGGTAAGGGAGACAGACTTTTCCGAGGCGTTCCAGCTTAGTCCTCAGGGGTAGCAGCGCATCTGTGGCCGACCTCAGGTAGGAATATCTAATCCTATCTGGGGTTGATTACAGATGTCCATGGGCGGCAGTAGCCACTTATCATCAGGTGGACTGCATGCTCGTCTGCTACTCTTATATTATAAAAAAAAAAAAAACTTAATTTTATACTAAGTTGAGAGACAAACAGAGGAATTGAATAGTAGGTATATTAGAGTAATTTTCAGCTTTACAAAATAATAATCGGAAAAAGACCATAAATACTGAAAATATGTATTTATTGATGATACTTTATACTGTTATTGTTATCTATCAATTGTCATAATACAGGTAAAATGTTAACATCAATTTATTATTGCTTATCAGTGCAATATAATATATCGGTGACATAGCTCTTTGCACCCAATAATTCAGTTAAAGATTATAGACAGTTTTATTTTATAATATGAGAGTAGCAGACGAGCATGCAGTCGGCTACTGCCGCCCATGGACATCTGTAATCAACCCCAGATAGGATTAGTTCGCTACCTGAGGTCGGCCAAAGGTGCGCCGTTATCCCTGAGGACTAAGCTGGGTTACCTAGGAAAACTATGTCTCGCTTACCACACCCTTCAAACCAGAACACCGCAGCACTTATCACTGCTATTATGGGGCTAAAATAGATGTGGCGGTAGTGCCACCAGAGTCGAACCACCTTCAAATAGACCTGATAAAATATTTTCATTATTCAAAGACAATTGATTCTATTTTTTCCTAGATAAATAAAAAGCTAAAAATACATAGAAACTATATCGAATTGAAATTCAGTTCAACATGATCATTTCAGTTCAACATCAAAACAAAGTGAATGCGTACAACGAAAGACCGCTATAACGGAACAACTAGAGAACAAACTGGACGCTGGGTTAGAGCGGGCCATCTCCGCGGTCGTGGGCTGGGTGAAGCTACATCTGCAGACCGAGCAAAAGAAAACTGACTTCAAGCCCGAGGGGGATATTGATACGTTGGCGTCTTCGGTAAGATCTACGTATTGATTTAACTAATTAACTAATAGCACAGTATAAGGATATACAGTAATTTAACTCGGCCCTGTCCTTGAATTAGATACCTACGGTTGCGCTGGGCACGGTAACGCGTTAGGGCTGCCTGCCTGCAGTTTTTTAATTACATCTGCATACTTGACTTTCTTTTTAATTTTTTGATTGTAAATGTTGTATTTTTTTATTTATACAAATGAATGCTATAGTTAATTATATAGAAAGTGTTGAATGAAAATGCATGTTATGTTTTTTAATATGTATATATTACGTAATAAAAACTATTCTTATAATTGGGTACTTGACAGTTACAACAATAAAATATGAAATATGTTCGACATGATAGCTTATAAATTAACATAAATTATGCAAAATTTAGTTTAAATATTTAATACAATATTTAATAATAATTTTAATTAGAGATCGGCCGAATTATTCGGCCGAATAATTCGGCCGAATAATTCGGCCGAATACAAATACCAAAAAAGATGCCGAATACGCCGAAAACCGAATACCAAACGAATATTCGGCGCATCTCTAATTATAATCTATACTCCGATTCATAATTGGGTGTCCAAAATGTAAACAAAGGTGTTGACCTATCAAGAAAATACCTTTCAAATGGTAGTTTCTTATTTTTGACGATCTTAAAATAATACAACAATAATAAAATATTGATCTAAATAAATTAAGATCAATTCTCATTTTCTAATATTTATATTACCTCATTCAGAATAGTCCCTCGGCGGCATATCGCGCGAACAAACGGGTGCCGAAAGGCCGCTAAGCCACGCCCTCAGCCTTTGTTGCGCCGCGCGACGACGAATAAATACGACGCGTGCATTGTGCAAGCAAGCCCTTCGTTTATCAACAGTTTCGAGTTTTATTTTGCGCGGGAATAATAAAAGTTGTAAATTGGTCGAAGAAATAGTTTTATTCTATTAATTCAGAAGAGGGATAACCTCAAATAACAAGCTCTGACACCTGTCTACTGAACCAAAATTACAACAATCATACGTATTTTTTTAAAATATCAAATTGTATTAATTAAAAACTAATCTAATTTAGTAGTAGTAGTACCTAGTAGATTAAGTATCTAGTATTAACATAAAAATCATTGTAATTGTCTTACCTTTCGGAGTTTCCAGGCAGTTTAAAAAATGTTATATCTGGATGTGTTATTGACGAATTGAAGCAACCAAAAACAACACAATATAATCTATAACTTTTCTTCGCCATATTATTCTTGAAACAACAAAATATCTTACAAAACCGTCACATCACCCGCTCGTCACCGTGGCACATTCACGAATGTTCGTGTACCGAGTTAGTACCGGCCCGAGGCGAGTAGGCGTGGCTTGCGTTTCGTGCGTTTGTATGAAGATAAAATACTGTATAATCCTTATACTGTGCTAATAGTATAGTCCGCGCCAAATTTCTATTCCGCTCTGAAGTTGTTGCGCGCAGGTGTAGTCAGAGTGCCAATGCGGTCGAACACAACTACAAGCATATAATCATCATCATCATCATCAAACCATTACTGTCCCACTGCTGGGCATGGGTCTTCTCTCATAATGGAAAGTATTAGGCCATAGTCCACCGCGCTGGCCAAGCGCGTATTGGTAGACTTCACATACCTTTGCGATTTCTTTTAAATCTCAGGTATACAGGTTTCCTCACGATGTTTTCCTTCACCGTTTAGCAAGTGATCATTAATTTCTAATACGCACATAACTTTGAAAAATCAGAGGTGCCTAGAATTTGAACCTCGGACCCCTCGATCGAGAGGCCGAGTTTCTTAACCACTAGGCTATCACTGCCAATACAAGCATATACTCCGTAGCAACGTTACGGCACATTACCGCAGCTATGTACCTGCGGACGAGAGCGGGCAGCGGAGGATGCCGGGGGGCTACCGCGCTTTTTTCGTTCCGTTAATATCTACAATGAAATATAAGAAATATTCTAATTTTTAACTTACATTTTTTAGTCATTGGAAATAGTGAATTTCAAAATTTTACTACAATTTTTTTTAATATAAAGTTTATACCGAATTTCTAAATCCATCGTCAACAACATAATTTTTTCTAACATGGTGAATAATACCCTATTTTAAACCAGTCTGTTTTAACAGGCTTGCGTCGCAGTGGTGTCCTACTTGAACACCGTGACAGACAAGATCCACGCTAACTTGGAGGGTGATAACCTGAACTCTGTGTCGTTGGAGCTGGCGGTGCGGCTCCATAGGGTCATCTACGAACATCTGCAGAACTTCCAGTTTAATTCTGCTGGTGAGTTGCCGTTTTACAATATAGGAGTAGCAGACGAGCATGCAGGCCACCTGATGGTAAAAGGCTACTGGCGCCCATGGACATCTGTAATTAACCCCACATTGGATTAGATTCTTACCTGAGGTCGGCCACGCTGGAACGCCTCGGAAAAGTATGTCTCCCTTACCACACCTTTCAAACCAGAACACCAATCCAGAATCAAACGACACCTCATAGTTAAAATCCATCAAGTCATTTGGCTGCAGAGCATGTAAAAGAATCAGACGTACATACTTACACATGCTCGAAAAACATTACCTCTGCCCTCAGCAGTCGGGTAAAAAGATGTATAATAAATCTATTTCTAAATATTACTTTTAATAATCGAATTAAACAGTATCATTTAAAAATATTGCTAGTCTTAAAATTCAGCGATTGAAATATGTTGCAATAATACAAGTCATAAATAAGTGCAAACAAATCAATAAATAATGAGATTGTTTTAATGTCTATTAAATCTCCTTGTATTTTATAAAGATATTATTAATGTAATTGGGAGGATTTGGAGAACTTTCTATAGATAATATTATCGCAATAAAGGTATTAAGTGGCATACATTTTATTTATATACCTGTTTGTATAATTTACAACAGATATAAACGGCGCCTTAACAATAAAACAACGTGCTTAAATGTCTAACCTACTCCAAAAAAGGAGGTTCTGTATACCTATGTATTTATGTTTCTTTGTATGTATGTATGTAAACTTGCTCGCGATTTTCTCAGAAACTACTGATCCAATTTGGATTGAGCTTTTTTTTTACATTACTGTCACCTTATAAGTTCAACCAGTAATCGTTCAAAGTGTATGTTGACATCTCAATATTGTCACACTATTGGGCACGGTCCCTTTAGAGTATTGATTAGATCATAATCCACTGTGCTGGTTAAGTGCGAATTGTCAGAGGTCATACACGTTCGATGTTCGTTAAGAAAGGATCGTTGTAGAAAATTACAACTGATTACAAAGATTACTATGACCTCTCTTTTACTGCACGTATAGTCCGCGCCAAACTTCTAGTCCGCTCTGAAGTCGTTGCGCGCAGCTTTACTTAGCATATACTCTGTAACGTAAGGGCACGCTAACGCAGCTTTGTATCCGTGGGCGAGAGTGGGTAGCGGACGGGCGCCGAGGAGTCTTCGTCCCGCTCATATTTGCAATTTGCTATTGCGACGCGACTCGTTTCTATATTCGGAGCGGACTAGCAGTTTGGCGCGGACTACAATTACTTCACAATTATTTGTTTAATTGTTGTTTCATGTTTGATGTTGTTGTTTGTTGTTTGATGTTGTTGTTTGACCGTCCCCCAGGTGCGATGATAGCGATCTGCGATGTAAAGGAGTACCGGTGTGCCGCATGTGGGCGTGGTGCCGCCCCTCCGCCTGCGCACGCGTTATTCGACGCTCTCCACGCACTCTGCAACCTGCTGCTCGTCAAGCCAGAGAACCTGCACCAGGTCTGCGAAGGCGAGACGCTGGTGAGCAACCTGTGTATAGTCACTCTCTCGTAGTGTATATTTCACGTTAATGCGGAACCTTTCATTTTCCAGACCTATCCGCACTTGACAGACATTTCTTTTAAAAATCCTATTGATAAAAATTAGAATAACTACATTAAAATATGATCACCTATAATAAACCAAAGGTATCGGATAAAATGTCTATTCATGATCAGATAGCTACTACCACAACTAAACTAATAGGGGTAGAGAGGATATACGGAACTGTAATGAACCCCAAATAGGATTAATCCCTACCTGAGGTCCAGATAAAAGTAGTTCAAGTATCACGTGCGCTAGCGACGCATACCTACGCTACTTCTGTTTCATAAAAAATCATAATTTCATTTGTTGTTTACAGGCTGAATTGGACCAATCAATTCTACATAACTTCATCCAACTCCGTTCCGACTACAAGAGCCATAAATTATCCAGCTTTCTGAAAGGGCTGTCGTAAATTATCACTATCAACGATAATTAATTGCTAAGAATATTTATAATCAGCTAAGTATAATATATACATTATTTTATTGTTGCTCTGTATATGCGTACAGGATTATTAGGTATTTAATAAAGTTATTATACCAAAATATTTCGTTTTATTTTTGTTAATCTTATCACGGATTTTGTGACACATAAGTATAATCCTTTGGATAATTTTACTGATGTTGGTTGTCAAATTATAAAGATAATGTAATATACAACAACAATAAATTGTTTATCATAAATTCTGGAAATTATGCTTGGTCACATGATTTGCAACAGAAGCTTATAAGGCGTTAATATAACAATATAAATAACTTCATATTATTTACTTTGTATTTGGTACTTTTTTTATTAGGGAAGGTAAGGGGTAGGACCTGAATCTCCTCCCCGAAAAGAAGTTCTTATCTATATCTGTATATAAATAGGCAAAATGTTGTAAAATGTTTCTCTTGCTATTGCTATGCATTTTATAGGAAAGAATAAGATGTAACATTAAATTCGACGTCAAAAGCTATGAACATTAGCCTTACGTAAATAAAAGGACTATTTTAAAATCTACGTACAAATAAACTTGGTTGAGTGTGTCAAAAAAATAAAATAACACATCCATGAACTTTTTGTTCCAACCATTACATATTATATAAATTTAGATCCTTAATAATTTCGTATCCTCAAGGTGCATGCGGTCCAATTACATTGACACATCAATACCTTCGTTCATTTGAAACTGGAAGACTACCGACCGCCGCGATCTGACGGCCCGTATCATATTGTATAACGCGAAGTGGCTTATCAGTGATATCTATACGACATGGCTTCACTACGTCCATTCATAAAGTCTCCCCACCACGGCGTGAATGAGCGCGGCTGTGTGCGACGCGGGCGCACCTACGCTTGCACTCAACTTCACGCAGTCCCGATTGAGTCGGCGACGGCGACGCAGCTCCGTACCCGCCCGCGCCGTACCGTGTTCGTGTTCAAAACAGTGATATGCCCATAAGTTCAGTGCAACACATATCCATTTAACTGTGCTGTGACCGTACCGCTAATCTGGATACTTTAGTCAAAATCGAGAGGTAAGCCCCGCAACCGATGTGTTTATTTTCATTCAAGCCCAACGCCTACGCGCGGGGCTATGTCGCGATTTGTGAACGACGGATTTACATGTATAAGTCCATTCATCGGACGGTAGGGTCTATTTATATTATTATCGGACGTGTGATATGAATGGATGATTAGAACGCCTTGTTGTAACGAACCGTAGCATCTGAGCTGAGGTTGATTCATTGATATGACGGCATAATACTTTATGATCGTAAGTGTTACTCGGTCTGGTAGAGATCGAGATGTACACAGCCGGTCGATCGCTCGTTATCTAGGTGAGACCGGGCCGCGTCCGCTCCATTTCAAGTGGTGTTTTTATCCCGGCGCTACCTGAGAGGCCAGTCGGCCGATACGCTCCGCAAGTCGATCCCGCTAATGGTTAAGCGCACTCCTTACAAGAAAACTGTTCGATCGAACCGTCAAACGACTAACAATTTGAAACATACTTTGAAATATAATTTACAGCTTTATTATGAAGGCAAACAATAACTTTTTATTGTTATTGTGTCCTAAATAGTTAATAGTGCCATTGATCTGCCCAGATGCATTACGGTATCACGCTTCTCCCAAATTCTTTAAAGCGAAAGAAAACAATGACGTCATATCAAAGTAATATCCCCAAGTGCTCATGAATGATAAGATTACCAACGTACAAAATAAGGTACCTATCTGTAATAAATTGATACCTAATAATAATCTATCGCTAATGCCTGAATAATATATAGGTAGATACGAATACTAAATGTGGCATTCAAATAAATCTATAATGATAGATTTACTTCTATCCGTCGAATATGGAGGTTCGTTTGTAGCAAAGACATAAAAAGGTAGTCAGTGATTTCTTTGTGAGGCGAACATGAGACAAAACATGAGGACAATTTATTCCAACTTAAAATTAGACAAAATATGTTCTTGAACTAAGTGACATTTTAATGTTAGGTGAACTTAAAACCTACTTAGGTATTCTCACGAGAACGTGCTAACCTTTCCTATTTTACAACTTTTGAATATTGTAATTTAAAGGAAAATCCAAACCTGTAAAATTATCTAAACTGTTGACATGTTTTATTATGAAAAGCATAATACATACATTATCACAGTGATAAGACGTGTGTAATATCAAAACGATGAATCAATATAACACTTAGATATGAATTTGCAACAAAACATACACTGCTGACAAAGTAATTAGACTCTTAATAGGTAACATTTTTTCTTAAGAAAAAATCGCTTCTTAAGATAAGTCTTCATGACATGCTTGCATGGCTTGGCATATGATCTATTTGACTGATGAAACTATAAAGCATATAAAATTATCATGCATTTAAACTAAACTTGAATTGAAAAAGAATTTAAGTTCATACAATGTTGAGGATAGTGAGATTGAAAACAAAATCTTCGCAATGTTTTCTCTACAATAAAAGAAAAGCAATCTATATTTGTCATACATGACTTCTCTAACTCTAAACATGACATGACTTCTTCAAATCAGACGCCTTAGATTGGAACCTGATTGAACCCGTTCAGCGTAGGAGGCTTAATGCATATCACTTTGATATGCCGACCAAATCCGTCAGATACTACTAGTTTCTGATACCTCAGCAGGTTACGAAATCACGCCTTAACTACCAAACCGATTGTCCTGAAATTTTGTACACAGTTAACAGGGTCCAGAAAACGCTTTCGCTTAAAACGCTTTCTTCACTCACAGCCCCACACTAGGATTCCCTGTGTCGTGGGTGCCATGGACACACACAAAGACAAATACACAAACACCCAGACCCAGACACAGAAATCTAAATTCATCATTTAGACATCTGTCTGGCCGGGGATCGAACCCGGGACCCTTTGCGCGTCAGACCGGTATGGTGGCCGCTCCGCCACGCAGGTCGTCATACATAAGAACATAGGGTAACATTTATTCCAAAAGAAAGTATCTTTTCCCAGGGATGCCTCAAAATGCGAGCGAAGCCGCGGATAAAAACTATTTTCTGATAAATCAATGTTACGAAATGATAAATAATTCTCGTTATTCTGTACGCTGTTCGCAGTTACGACTGCAAACGTAGAGAACAGCGAACGTATGCCACACATGTTACTTAAAGAATGCATGACGTTTGCAACTACATCATTTCACACATGGTTACATAGCCGTAAATACCATAGTTGTTATGGGTAATATAAAATAACACGTGGGTATGAGTTGCATATCAAAACCCGTGATGTGTGGGTGCTCAAGAATTGATTTGTAAATGTTTGTGGTAAGAAAGACATATTCGAGACGTTCCAACTTAGTATTTAGGTGTAGCAACGTATTTGAGACCGACTTCAGGAGCCTACCACCATCTTTTAAAAACCATCATAGTTCAGGAAATTTTTATTTCCTCCTTAAAACAGTAAATTATTCCGTCATATACAGTTGAACAAACTTAAACTCTTATTAATTTTTCGCTTATCCATTGTATAAACCCAACTGAAATTGTCATATTTTGCTTAAAAAATAAATTTAAAAAAAAAATAAAAGTATGATTAAAATAATATTGTGTTAAGAGATGGTAGTAAACCCCCAGGTAGGATTGTAGTCATACCTTGGGTTGATTATATATGTATGTGCATGGGCGGCATTGCCCACTAACCACCAGATGGACTGCTTTCGTTTGCTACTTCAATCATTTAAAAGATACTTGATGTCGTTTAAAACATAAGTTTTGTGCAAAATATGTCATTACTTATTTAGTATCTATCTAATTTATACTGTATTAAAATCGCTTTCATCGCTTTATCAAATCTTTTATGGTATTAAATTGCTCCTTATAACATACGACTTTTTTCCAAGTGACTTATAAATCCATTAATAAAATTTGTTGTCGATGAATTTTAAAATAAATATTTTCTTATCAAATTCATTTTAAAAATAAAACGCCAAACTCTTTAAACTACATTCTGTAATGACTACAGATACTCTCTCTATTAAATTGTCCTTTACAAAACAGAAAATTACCACAGCATTTAGGAATATTAGTAGCTCGAATGACTCCATTTAAACTGTCCATTTAAGAGGAGTCTACTAGTAGACCACCAGAGATAAGTAGGTGTATGTTGGGTGAAGATTCCACTACTATCAATATGAAAAATAGTTACGTACGAATAATATAAAATTCAGTATACCTAATATATAAATTCAGATTATGTATATAAATCATATGGCTTGTTTTTGGCTTAATACTTCATATTTTAGTGAAACACCTAAGTATATAGTATAACCATAAAAATAGATCTATTTATGACCTGAACAACAAAGATATACGTAACGTTAATCATATCTACATCTAGTAGGTATCTTTAAATGTTTATTATACAACGTACTTATACTGAGGAACTCTACTACTCTAGGTACAATCATACTCTATTTAAATTTTTTAAAACACATTTTGTCATTTCTTTGTTGTCTGGCTACTTGACTCTACAACCTCCTGTACGTTAATGTAATCAATGTTTACGTAACCAGGATCTAAGCAGATAAATATGATGGAACATAATCTGAGTTTATATTCACACTACTTATGTACTGTATGTATGTATAATAAAATAATACTAATAATAAACGCTTTCTACACTCACAGCCCCACACTAGGATTCCCTGTGTCGTTGGTGCCATGGACACACACATAGACAAATACACAAACACCCTGAAACAGAAATCTAAATTCATCATTTAGTTATCTGTCTGGCCTGGGATCGAACCCGGGACCCTTTGCGCGTCAGACCGGTATGGTGTCCGCTCAGCCACGCGGGTCGTCTATGTATGTATGTATGTATGTGTGTTATGTAGTACTTATGTACTGTGTTAATCTGAAAAAAATAAAATACAAGTGATGCTGGTGTGGAAATTTATAATATTAAATGTTTTGTACACTCTACATTACGATTCCCTGTGTTACAGGTACAAACAATGCAAAATAAGAAATACTCCATACCTACCCTTACCATGAGTTTTTACGTTTTGACAAATATGACTGTTTTGGTATTTATTTACGTATTTGCCCATACTATTTCTAATCAGCGCCCCTAGCAGATTATATCAGCACTTGGAAATCGTATGGGGCCAATAATGACCACGTAATGGGGTTAGAAATGAAACATGAAATCCACTGCATGGTGACGGGCATATCGACCACACAAACAAATTAACCCCATTATAAAAGTGGCCATTAACTTTATAAAAACAAAAATACCTGGACTATTTCTAATCGACAAAGGTTCTAGAAAATCGATTTAAATGTAATTCGTTAAGATTAAACGCAATACCCGGCCCATCACTACGTCAGCGCGCGAAAATCATTTTCGCAGTTACCACGCTCACGTGACCTGACGCGGGTTACCCAAACTTGTTATCGAGTGCCGATGATCTTGTTTACATATGAGCTATTTCTCGAGCTCCTTTTTCAATTGACGTATTGATTACAAAGATCCAGAAATAACGTTCAAAGAAACCAGCCAATTACGAATCATCATTAGTACGCCTAGAAGATATTAGTTCGATGGAGTTTCAGTTCGGCTTTTATTAGAAGTAGTTTGCTCGGTGGTGGAGATTCGACTGTAATCATTTTCAAAATTTTATTGATAACATTATAACTCATTAATACCAAACAAACAAAAAAAAGAAGAGGTGTTCAACTATTTTGTCATAGAATATTTTGCATAGATTTTTATATACGTAAATGACATTGTAAATGATGTATGTAATTTTTTATCTTTCATAATTGTATAATTTGAGATATTAGACGTTCTCAATATATAAACGGAAATTCGTCAGCGTATATGTAATATTTGTCTACCCTCGATATTTTTTTGTTACGAAAATGACATTAGACATGATCAAATCTAAGCAGCGACATCGTAGTGTCAATGCAGCCCAAACTACGCATTGAAATATTTCCACTACACTCGTACTACAAAATTTATATCATATTAATTTCCAGAACTACATTACATTAATGTTTATCTAAAATATTTACCAAAAATCACATTACGCTGTCACATTATCATCTTATCGAGAACGTTATCTAGTTATCTGAAGGTTAAACGCCAAAGTATCATCGCTGTAACTGTAGTCAGATTTGAAGATGGCCTACAAAATTATAATATTTAAGTTTATCGAGAGCATAATTACAGTAAAATTAATTTAGTTACTTTTGCATGTTCTACCTACCTACCGATGTAGTACCTACCACAGAACCCCATATCTGTCGTGAAACTAATATATGAGACGACTATCTTAGTCCTCAAGAGTGCCTACGCATCTGTGATCAACTTCAGGTAGAATCCCTGTTTTATATGAAGTTGGTTACAGTTGTCCATGTACAGCAGTCATCCCTTACGTATCACTAAGTGTATAGTGTATACTACACATTCCTTTGTTGTTTGAGTCTTACAAAATAATAATAATCAAATTACCTACAGGTAACTTGATCCTAAAATCCACCGACATGTCTATTGTCTTAAAATTGTTATAAATCAAGTACAAAAAGAAATACTATCATAAAATTTAATACCGCTCGGTTCGTTTAACTGCTGTTGCCGCAAAAATGCCCCGTATTCGCACGAGAAGCATAATCATGTCGCCGCAGGCTTCCATTTTAGCGTTCAGAAAAAAATAAGGTTGTCGATCGACATCTGACGAGCCACTAGGTTCGGTGCTCTATGGACGGGCGCGGGGGTGGAAAGGGTAGGGGGGAACAGCTGCGCGGGCGCACTCTGTCAGTGTTTGCGTGAGATTTGTGTGTGCGTGTGTGCGTAGGGTTGTACACCTTGCACGCAACGGGACCCTGCCCCGAGCAGGTAGAAACGTCGTCGACTGACACGATTCTGAACGGATATCGCGTGGCGAATATGGATTTTGAATATATAACAATGCAGAAGCGGATCTGGGGCTGAGATTCACGGAAATATACACCATTTTGTTAAATTGCACACTCAAATTGCTTTGTAGTTAAAATAAAATATGGATTTAATTCATGAATAACTTATGTTTGTAATGGCTACGATATAGTTTTATAAACGTAATGGTAATCTTATTATTGCAGTTACAAAATATGAATTGTCTATTGTTCTATCATAACGAATATTGTTTTATCTATTAAACACTTCTACGGTGTCTGCTAGAGGCCGTGACGAAGTAATATTTTGAGTCTTCATTTTTTTGCAAACAACAAATACTCGAATGGTAACAGATGTTTATTTCGAAATCCTCACATCTGTTTTTGTGAACCTGTACCCTTTTGGTAGAGATTTGACTGAGTCCACGAAAATACAAAAAAGTATAATAAAATATAAGTAAAATTCAAACTATCGCCCGCGATTTTTGTTAAAGCCACACATGTAAATTTATTATTCCACAAGTATGTTTATTCTTATTTTAACATTTAAATACTTTAAAAACAGACCATTTTAAACTAAAATATTTAAGTAATTCAATTCACCAAGTATGCTAATCGTCATATATCGCTTCATACCAGGCTGGCACAGTAACAATTCGGTCCAAGTACTAAATATAGTACAAAATAAAACAACTGTCGTTTGCCCTTCATTCAACGCTTTATGATTTCAAATTTCTACCCAATGACACTGAAAATAACGCCCATTTTTGACTAATCAATACTGTCCATGTAATTGGTCGACGCCGTCGTCTGCGTAGGCGCACCAGAATTTTTAATTATGAATTAATTAACTATCAACATTACAAACTTGGATAAACTCTATTAAATTTTTAGAACATCTCAACACAGTCACTGAAATAGATCAGTTTTAATCTACATAAATGATTAAACAATTTAAGGAAGATGTTTTAGAGATAATGTTTTAAATAATGTATGTATCTTATTCAGATCAAGGGAATATTACCTTTCATTTAAATTACTCTACAATTGTAGAGTATAACTAAATAAAAACTGCATTTAACAGTCCTGTTACTTTATTTAAGCAAATGAATTAACTTATATTCTTACAAATGTATTCTTCTTACTCTATATGCAAAAGGCATAGATTAAGTAGAGTATAAATTAAAAAAACCCACATCATATTTATGAACAAAGTGCAGCATAGCACAATAATGTATGCATTGAGGCACAGTGTCGAGTTCGACGACTCTCCGATAATAATATTATAAAATGACTTCCTATCAGCGACGCTATGTAGAGACATTTATCAGCCTTACTCTACCTAAAAGCGTTATGTAGTTATGTTTTAGTGCACATAAAAATATTGTTGTTTCGTGTAAAGAAATGGAATTCATACAATTTAATTGTTCGTAATCAACGAACGTATGATATAGATTTTATCATATTTGTATCATTATTATGATAATGATGACAATTAATCATAATAACGACAAGTATCCTAAAGAGGTGTTTGTCTTACAAAGATAAAAAATATTAATATGTTATACATGAAGCAACCCTGAAACTACCACAAAAAATATTTATTACGACTTTGCCAGTGTAAAATATTAACATAAAAATCCCGTCGAATAACTTCAATATCGGTGCAAAAACTTTTACATTGTAGTTTACTGTAAAAACACATATCAAAGAGCTAAGGGTTTTATCTATTCCGATCAACACGTTGGAGGAATACAGACTTACCAAGGGCTGATAACACCTGACCATTAGTATTCCTGTCACGATAACATTATAACATTATTATGCGTGAATGAACAGGTATCCTCTAGGCAAAGATTATCAATTATCTACTTAATTCTACCTAGTTGCTTCGTGATGTACAATGATCATTTGTAACATATTCTTTGTTGCTTAAAAGGCATAAAGTGTTAAGTAAATGTGCTTCACAACCCAGCTATTCAAACATAATGAATAAATATGCTTTACAACGTTTAAGCTGTTTGTTTTTGTCTTAATGTCGTACTGCATTATATAGTTTTTGTTATGTTTACCAAGAAAAGTAACGAAGTAGATAACGGTCCCAACTAAGTGTTGTTTTACAAAGTTGAATGTTCCGTAGTAAGACTGCGTTAGAGTGCATATTTTTCGAAGTTTGTACCGAAGCACAACTTCGAAAAGAGCTGAGCGTGATTTTACGAAGAAGTTCTGTAGCTAGACTGCGTCAGTTTCAGTAGGTACCATACTAATTTTATAGCAAGGGTATCACTATAGTTTAGAACGAGCTTTTGCCCGCAGCTTCGCTCGCGTTACGAAGTAATATTTTCATCCCCTATTTTATCCCCTTGGGGGTACAATTGATCAAAATCCTTTCTTAGCGGATTCCTACGTCATAACATCTACCTGCATGCCAAATTTCAGCCCGATCCGTCTAGTGGTTTGGGCTGTGCGTTGATAGATCACTATGTCAGTCACCTTTGAGTTATATATATTTAGAAGATTAGGCGCGAAGCGTTCCAGCGTAGTCTAACTTAGTCTTAATTTGTAATATTAGTATATACTCGTATTTTGGGTTTCCGTTACTTACAACTTAAGTTCTCAAAGGAATTCAATTCCATCTCCCATTATTATTAAAAAGTAACTAAAAACTTGAACTACGATGTACACGAACTAAGCAAGACTCTGTTCAAAGGGAGTTTTTTGTAGATTAGTCACAATGGCTTAGAGGAATTGTGATCGCTGGCTAAAAATAGAGCGGTGTAACAGGTGGTCAGCTCGCCACCACGCACGCACCCAACTTTGTAGAGCACGGTAGAGCTACATGCGAAACTTTGTAACAAAAATCAAGATTTTTCTATACTATTTTCTTATAATTAATCAACTTTGCATATAATGTAATTTTTTTTTATTATTTATGACGTCTAAGTTATCATTTTCAAGCGGTTCATTGAAAAGAGAAAACAGATTTGTTTTGGACTTGATGTGAAAAAAATGAGATGAAGAATTATCCATGTCCATAAACATTGAAGTACGAAGAAGTTGATTTTTGTGAATAGGAAGTTAATCTCTATTAATGTTAAGATGCCATAACTTATTTCCAAATTATGGAATGTGATTCTAAACTTTACTTCGAATACATACATGCGTTGAATTTAAGCACATAAATTGAAAATCAGAGATACGTATCTAGGATCCGAACCCCAGACCATACGATGAGAGAACTTGCAAACCACTAAGCTTATTTAATAAATTCTCGTTTATGAAGCTCTCCATTTTCTCCAAAGTCCGCCTCAATGATTGATACGCGATAATACATGACGTTTCCACTGAAAACGGAAGAGGATGTTCTCAGTGTATTTTTAGATCTATCTTTCCAGCTATTTTGAAATAGATACAGATCTTTCTTTCTTTGTTAATACAAAGTCTAAAAGTTTTGGATTAAGTAATGCGTTCGATATTTTTTTTATATTGAAGTTGAAAATGAACGTGCAGTTCTCCTGAGATTTTACGTTTTTACAAAAATGGCTGTTTTTGTATTGATTTACATATTTCCTATACATTTACAATCAGTCTTGATACAGTCCGCTAGGGGCGCTTTTTTTGTAAAACAGACATTTTTGTAAAAACGAAAAAACTCATACTAAGGGCACTGTAAGTAATCATTGAAGACAATAGACAGAACGGGGGTTCCACCTGAAGTCGATCACAGTATTACCACTCCTGAGGAGTAAAATAGTCATCCTCATGTGTAAGTCAGCCAGCATCCAAACCTCTCCATCGAAATGTAAAAACTCCTTTACGGTAGATATAGGCGTGGCGTCCGTATCTCCCCGTTCGAACTCTATTGGTTATACTATATTTTATTCCTTCCTTTGATTTTAAAACGCACGATAATTACGATCACATGTAAACAATAGGAATAAAACATAAAAATCCTAATCACTACAAATTTTATTAAAGTTACCTATATGAAGTCGTTTACTATTCTAATACTAAATAGAAAACCTCAAATATAATACGTCCTAATAGACATTTACATCGTTGGTGATCTAATATCGTGTTAAACGGTCCCTAACCACATTTGTGCCAGTGCATTGCAACTAACTTATGTTACAGGGAGTTAGTTCTAAGAAGGGACCGACACATGACACACACATAGAAGCC
The DNA here is from genome assembly GCA_014595695.2 of Epargyreus clarus clarus. NCBI lineage: Eukaryota > Metazoa > Arthropoda > Insecta > Lepidoptera > Hesperiidae > Epargyreus > Epargyreus clarus. The sequence continues at coordinate 553,447 of JACTTY020000048.1, read as the reverse complement.
CATTCATGAGTTGAATGAATTGCTAGCGTGGGTACTTAGTATACAGATTTGGCTAGTATAAATATTATTGCTACTAAAATATGAATGGCTTCTATAATAATAAATAGGTATTATGTACGGCTTAGTGGTCAAAATTCATCCAAAAGCTTTATTAAAACTTATAAAGAAATCAAACTTAATATGATTTTATTTTCCAAATTTATTAATAATATAAACATAATCCTTTGTAAACAGCGAACAAAGAAAAAAGAAAATTACTATACATAATAGTTAGAATTTCAATTTTAGAATTGTTGCTAGCAAAAAGTAATTTGATTATATTTTCATGTACCTATCGCATCCCAGTAGCTTAAGCTGTCCAGGTCTCTTTAATAATATCTTATTACTTAATGGAAACATAACATAACTAACATAACATAACTAACGAACATAACATAACTAACGAAGAAAGCAAAATTTACCTAGACATACATTGAAATAAAAAATTCGCATTGACTTAACCTACTCGTATAAACCAGTACAAAGGGAAATAAAACATTTTATCGTCTTTAAAAATTAAAACATTTCCAACAAAACTTATCATATACAGCCAGTAAAACAGTCGTTCATTATTCGACTTACAACTGAACTATACAGTGTACTGTAACTCAATTCAAAGAATCACATACATTTCTAAGAAGCACATATTGGGCCGGCGGGTGCATTCGTGTTAGTATAACACAGAAGCAAGCCATAAATGATTGGCGTTCCAAAACTTGGCACGCGGCACTGGAAAATTAAACTTTCATCCATTAAAAGAAGAGCAGAAAATAGAATCAATATCGGGGTGATTTCGTATGAAACGCATGAAGAAATATTATTTCGGATGATTGTTATTTATGGTCTGAATTCTGGAAAACTTAACTGAGGAGTTCACTGCAAAAAATGCATGCCTCATTCCGAAAAATATTCGTTAGCTCTTTATATTTCATATCAAAAAATGTGAATGTAAATTATAGATTGACGAATAACATTATTAATACACAATAGCTATAAAAGGAAAACAAAATAAGAAGTGTAATTTTGTAGCCTTTTATATTCTGATCACATGTGTGTTCAACATCGAGCTACAACAATTATGAAAACTAAATAAACTTTTAGAAGACTAACAACTTGTTTCGATAGACCATTATATTATATCCAAAACAAAACTTTAGATTAAAGAACATAAGAAAAGAAAAAAATATACGCCCAGATATTCCAACGGTGAATAAAAGCAGCTATTATGAGTCAAATTAAATTTTCAAGTAACCCAATCGCATAATCAGTCACAATTTGCCAGGGCAAGTTCTTGGCTAATGTCTCCACCGCGACCCTGAGCTGCTATTTTTAGACCTGCAGCCCTTCTTATTTATGGATGTAGACAATAACTCATGCGTTCTTTGGACTTGATTGCAGTACATTGACTTTGTTTCGTTAATTGTCACTCTCGTAAAGTTGTCATTGAAAGAGTAAGCGAGTAAATGTTAGATTAGCGCTAGATTTGGCTGGAAAAATTCGTGTCTGCTGATTCCATGATATTAAAAATACTGCAAAATCCATAAAATCATTTTACTTGAAAAACTGTGTTGTAGAGTAAAATCCGATTTACATAAAATTGCAGTATTTAAATTATTAGGGTATTTGCAGTTGTTAAGAATTTCAAAAAATCTTCCGACAGCGCACTCCAAATTCGATCACGGGAAAACAGATATCCAAATGATTAATTTAGATAGTATTTATGTATTCGGCACGCAGGAAAAAACCTACTTTCAGGATATTTCATTTTTTTGTGAAAAAAATTGTGTTTTAAATAAAAAACCCTAGAACTATCACAGGAATATTTATTTACGGAATGTATGCTTTGTCAATCGTGTCCAGCAGCCTTCATAGCCTTTTGCTCTGGAGTCATGTAGCCCGGTTGCTCTTCAATATTATGTGGCCAGAAGGACGGCTTCTTGGTAAAGTCCAAAGCTTCGTTAGGATACAGTTCGGCGAACATTTCCATGGTCATATCATCGAATTTTGGTAGAGCTTTCACTTTGTTTAGGTCGACTGTTACACTGGAATTCAATATTGGTAACGTTAATTTTCCTTTACAAAATTCTTTGTAACTTTAAAGATATATTCAGTTATTCAGGAATAACGGACTGACAGATATACGTCGCCCGTGCCTGGCCTTATTTTCGTACCTTAAATATCGTATAATGTAAGATGCGAAAAAAGTTTCATTCAAGTACGTTAAATAAATTCAAATCTTTTATGAATTTGACGATAGAAGCAGCATCAACACACAACTTTCAAATAACATTTCTTAATAGCAAAGGAGAATGGACTTCAACTGGTAAGTGTTGACTGCAATCCATGGACATCTCTAATCAATCTCAGATAGAATGACTACTTCTGGTCGGCCACACCATTGCCAGTCTCATTTGTGCCACAGCTGTTAAACCAAGAAGGGCTTTACATTACTTTCCACTATACTTATCTTTAAAACAAAATAGAAGTTTAAAGCAGAGACTCTGCCGTAGCGGAAAAAAACGTCTTACGCATCAATTTCCTTCTGCATCGTCTCGCAAAACTTTTGAATTTCGGGTTGCAGCGCCTTCCATTGCTCATCGATTTTGGCTGACAGAGTATCAGCAGGATACGGCACTTTGAACGCCGCGTAGGCCGTCTTGAACTTCTCCACCAAGCCTGGCACTGGGACTATTTTGCTATATTCCTCCCAATTTATCTTTGGAGCTTCAGCTGGACTCGCTTGGACTCTGCAAAAGGATGAAATGGATTATGTTTGTATTGTTATGGTGAGGCTGGGCTTCATTAGCGAGGAGTGAATTTGGTGACCACATAAGAAAAACAAACTTATCACAATGAGTCAGTGAAAAAAATCGCCATTATAGGAATAGAGCATACCATCTGTAAATTATTTTGCCTTTTATTTGAAATTGAGGTTTTAGAAAAAAAAGACAAAAAGGTCATTTTCAAACTCAAAATCGAAAAATCAGATCTTGCTAATCGTGTACATGACCTAACTACGACACTGTATAAATGTGTGTCATAGACATCATTTTGATGTAATATAATAATTTGTTTTGAGGTAGCATTATTTGGCGACACATCAGAGCAGACTAGATGTTTATGGTTATTTCTTCTTTACGACAAATATATAAACTAGTCTGTTATAAAGGTTTTAGATGTCATACCCTGCTGGCGATCATGATTCTCAATTCGCTAATACTCTTTGTAGTTCAATATTTGGAAGTCGAATATTAATAAATATATAAGATAAAGTGTCATATTATAAATTCATATTATACATTCAGATTACATTTATATACATAAGCAGCATTTATAATAGCTTAAGACTCACGGTACGCACCTCTGGTTTTTCAAAGTTATGTGTAGATTAGAAATAAATTACTGTTTGCTATAACGGCGAAGGGAAAGATCGTGAGGAAACCTACATGCCTGAGAGTTCTTTACAATAAAAAAATGAGGTCTTAAAGATAAGTTCCCAATTCGCACTTGGCCAGCATGATGGACTAAGGCCTTACCCTTTCACTATGAATGATAAAGGCTAGACGAATATGACGAAATTACCTTCGAAAATACGCATCTGCCTTTGCTTTGAATGCAAAAAAGTTTGCTTTTTGTGACGGCGGCACCCTTTTTTCCATTTCTACCCAATTTATTGTAGGTTTTGTGAAACGTTTTGCCATTTTGCGGATGGAAATATAATATTAAAGAAATTATTTAATTTAAACAATGAAATATTAATTGTCAATTTGTCAATTCAGCGTTTATGTGTCATTGTATTGACGGGTATATGAAGGATATTCTACGATTATTGATCATAAATTATGCAATATGGTAAAATCTACTGACCAGTTATCCCGTAGTGAAATAAAAGTAGGTACATGTGTACCTACATATTCAATACATATACTCGTACAATACGTATGTAAAACATACGTATGTCGCCAATGCTCGAATTAAATTATTTTTAATTAAAAAAATATGTAGCGTAATTGCATAAAAGACTCCTAAAACTTCGTTAAAACACGGAGGACTTTATATTATTATACTGTGAATGGGAAAAATAGAAGATAGAAAACAAAAGCACCAAATTATTGCGAATAATACAAATTCAAAAAATAATTATGGTATCGACATTCAAGAAAGAATTTCAAAAAATCAAATTTCAGAGCGCTAATGACAATTCTGAGAATATCGCACCATATTGAGTGAAAGGCTTTCAGGTATTCATAAATCGATTATCCGCCATGCGATGCATATGATGTGTGGCCACATGCGAGTTCGCGTGTGCTTGTTGCTAGGGTTAAGTTCGGGTCGGGAACCTTATGCCCATCGCCATCTGGGATTGCCTGGCTAACCCTTAAGAAAAGGGAATAAAGCCTACGTCAGCGCCAAGAGTGCAAGACCTCAGGGCATTGAATTCAGTGATTTGAAGGCTGTTGAATTTGCATCTATGTCAGAGGTTCTCAAACTTATTTAGTTGTATCGCCGCTTTTGGATCAAGCGCCCTTTCTAAAGGGTGGCGAAAAAAGATTTTCCTGTTACCATTTTTGTTACACAAAAACCTTATTTTCCGGGACAGGCCGGGACAGTTCCGGACAGGGGTATTTTCTCTAAATAAGTCGGCTAAGAAATGAAGTGTTTCTTCTTCTCTTTACAAAACTTCTTATAGTAATGTTTTCAGGATATCCGGTCAAAATCATAACCCAAATTTGCTTCACAGTAGTCTTGTACAAATATAAATTAAAGATGGCTCCCCTTTACCGCTTCAGCGCCCCTTTTCTCTTCTCCACCTCTAAGGGCCATATTGTCCCCTTCAGCACTTTGAGAAACAGTGCTCTACGCCAATGACTGCATTTCACCCTTTGGTTCGTTGAAATAAAACCCAAGCTACCTTTGCTGCAGGCTGCAATTAGTGTGAAGGAAAGTGGCTCCCGAAGCAACAATTTCACGCATGTTTCGTGGTAGGTACTACGAGTTAGGTACATTATCTTAGTGATAACGGTATGCGGTTTATTTTATACGAGCTTTTGCCCGCGGCTTCGCTCGCGTAACGAAGTAATATTATTAACCAAAAAGATTTATACAAACTTTCATCCCCTATTTTCCCTTGGGAAAATCCCCTTGGGGGTAGAATTGATCAAAATCCTTTCTTAGCGGATGCCTACGTTATACCATCTATTTCATTTCATCAATTTCAGCCTGATCCGTCCAGTGGTTTCTACGTTATACCATCTACCTGCATGCCAAATTTCCGCCCGATCCGTCCAGTGGTTTGGGCTGTGCGTTGATAGATCACTATGTCAGTCCGTCACCTTTGAGTTATACATATTTAGATAGCTAGTTTCTATTAGTGTGAAGGAAAAAGGCTCCCGAAGCAACCATTTCACGCATGTTTCGTGGTAGGTACTCCGAGTTAGGTACATTATCTCAGTGATAACGGTATGCGGTTTATTTTATTTTGCTAATTTCTATTAGTGTGAAAGAAAAAGGCTCCCGAAGTAACAATTTCACGCATATTTCGTGGTAGGTACTCCGAGTTAGGTACATTATCTTAGTGATAACGGTATGCGGTTTATTTAGGTAATTCCAGCTTAACACTGCTATAAGATAGATAATATGTGACGGTATTGAGATGGTTCGTACCGTGGATTGATGGTGGTACCTAAGATTAAAGTGTCGAACGGGCATGAAGTCCACTTGATGGTAAGTGGTAATTGCCCATCGACATCTGTAACCAAATTTAGAACAAGGTTTCTAGCAATGACAGACCTAAAACCACGAACAACTTCATGCTAAAATAGGCGTGAAAGGAGTACCTTTCCGATCGAAGTATTGGTTCTACTCATATTTTTTTTGCTGTGAAATCCTATACCTATAACGTTCTACCTTCAAAATATGAATAGTATGAAGCAAATTATTTCCCAAAGCAACTATTTTGTACGTATTACGATTCGCGGTATATGACGAGCTAGGTACATTATCTGTGATAAGATAACAGCGGTTTGTTTTATTTGTGCTAATTCGAGATATCTACGCTTTACCTTGAACATATTAATTCATAAGTGATCGGGCAATGACAGTACAAATAGTCGCGCTGAAAGTTTATCATAACAGGAAAATAAAGAACTAATGGAAAAGTTTAAACGTTAAAAGTTGCTAACTTTATCTATACTAATACTAGCTGACCCGAAAAATGTTGGCCGATTCTCATAGATACCGGGCCGATTTTAAAAATTCTTACACCATTCGAAAGCTACATTATCCATAAGTAACATAGGCTATATTTTATACGAAATATATTTGATAAATAGATTTTGAGGCGGCACTAAGTTTGCCGGGTCAGCTAGTTTCATAATAAATTGAGAAGGAAATATCCTTGCCGTTTTAGTTAGATTTCAGAAAGAAATAAAAGAATGTATTTTTCATCGTGTAATTATTTTTTGTCATTTTTTAACAACATGCACTGGTTTGTAAAACCCGTTTAATTGATAATTTTATTCGTTAACGTCAATTAGCAAAAAAAATGTTGTCTGCAAAAGTTTTATTTTTTGCCCACGTAGACTGTCAAATTTCGAAATATGATAGACATTTGTTAAGACTGGTTATACGGTTGTAAAACTAAATGGAATCATACGATATTTACAGATATGACAATTAATACGATATCGCAATTTCTTAAATGTCTGTGGACATCAAACACATATAAAATAAATGGTTACAGACATAGTACTATACAGTTACTTATAGATCATCATCCGTAATTAAATGATGAACATTTTTTAAACTGATAACAAATTTCTGACACTTAAAATGTACATTAATCTTTGGTAAAACGTGAATCATATTAAAACTTATTCGAAACAATTCCTTACATTTGCTATCTTATCACAGTTAGATTGTATTGTCTTGTTAGCACTATTTCACTTTATTTTTCATACATTACATCAGTAATTACTTAAACTTGCGACACGCGTAACTCTTATCACGATTAACTTTGCGAGGTGACAAAGAAGCATGTGGTTCATCTGATATTAAGTACGCGTAGTATTGACATCTCTATACGTAGAAGTATGTGTAACTAAATTATAAAACAAGTATGGGTAAAACGTAATAACTGGTCGCTAAAACTAAGAGCACGTCCATTATTTATATGCAATCAATCCAATGTTTTACCCACCAAATAAGAACATTTGTCAATGTCTTGAAGGTGGGAGAACCCTTTGTGGTTCGACTCCGGCGGCACCACCGCCACACCTATTTCTGCCTAATAACAGCAGTGTTAGGCGCTGCTGTGTAAGGGAGACAGACTTTTCCGAGGCGTTCCAGCTTAGTCCTCAGGGGTAGCGGCGCATCTGTGTCCTCAGGTAGGAATATATAATCCTATCTGGCGTTGATTACAGATTTCCATGGACGGCAGTAGCCACTTACCATCAGGTGGACTGTATGCTCGTCTGCTACTCCTATATTATAAAAGAATAAGAGAAGAAAGAAATTGTCAAATTTCGATTTTGGTAGGTAAAAAAATAGTAGTCTGATTTAAACAAAGGACACAAGATGTAATGCCTCGCATAGGTTTGTTGGTTTATTATATGATTCAAACCAAGGTCATTATAGACTCCTATACATAAATAACAAAAAAAAAGATACCGGCCGAATTGATAACCACCTCCTTTTTGAAGTCGGTTAAAAATAAAAGAAGTTAATATAGACCTGGCCATTAACGAAAGAGCGCATCTAATTACTTGCCAACCGTGTTCCACCCCTCTAAATCACGACACCCTACAAATGACCAACAAATCGACACACCGTTTCAATTACATGACAATAATGTGACGTAGGGATGGAGATTCTTTCCGAAAAAGATCGATTCTGGAATCCATTCGAATCGAAATGTAATAAAAAATCGAGGCCCAAAGAATCGATTCTCCAAACATCGATCTTCGATCTTTTTAGATATAAATGGCGAAGTTAGCGAAAAAAAGGTCATCAGGACCAAAACGTCAGAAAAAAATGTCTATAAAACATTCAGCCTACTTCGAAAAAATCGACTTTCGATTTTCTAGGATAAACGATCGATTCACTGAATTTATGTATTCCTGTACCAAAAAATCCACTATATTAATCGATTTTTCACCCAAAAGATCGATTCCTCAAATAATCGATCTCAGATCGCATCCCTAATGTGACGGTGTCAGTATTGTAGCCGTTTCCTGCGGATATTAGCCGTAGCGACACCGATCTTCAGAAGAACCGAATTCTACCGACGACATATTTATCGGATCTATTTCTTGATAACCCTTAGACGATTCTAACCCTTACTGTCTATAGAATGAGTTCTTTAGTTAGAGTGTTTAGTAGTAACACGTGGTTTCGGGAACCATTTCCGCCGGATCAACCCGTTACGACTGAAGTGTTAACTAATGCCGATCGCTTTGATGGGTTATTAATGGATTCGATGAATCGTGTCGTAAGCGCACTGAAAGGTATCTCTGAATTTAATGATAAGTTGTAAGCATTTTTGATGTATTATACTATAGTGATATGATTCTTAGATATACATGTGTGCGTGATTTTTATGCTAACGAGTGATATATTACTTAGTTATATGTAGGTTTTATGCTAATGGTTTCGTATTTGTTTTTCACTTTAGTAAAATAAGTGATAGCCTAGTTTGAATTTCGGTTTAAGAATAATCCAGATAACCATGGCTCGAATCCCACCTTAGATTTTTGACGGGTTGTGTGTTAGTCTTTATGGTGAAGAGAATCGTCATAAAATCAACGTAGGTTAATAAGTTATAAGTACCTACGCATACGAGTCGAATATATGAAAAATCATACAATTTAATAACATTTAAGATAAGGGTCAAGCAAGAACGATATTTATAAACATTTTTAACCGGTATAATTATGTATTTTGCTTCGTTTATCATACTTATCTCCAATGTGTCACACTCACATCCCGTACTTCCTTAAATTATTAATAAAAAATATTTCGAATTGGTATAGACTTAAGAAAATATGTATACGAAGTTGCAGAAATATTATACTGCTAAAATATTGCTTATCACATCCACAATTTAGAAGAGTCCAAATACACTTCATATGATGGTGTTATTAGAGCATGCCAAAAATTATCCCATATATAAGCTCGGTAAACATCAGTCAAACTCAGTTGGTTAAAAATAAAATCGATACCTTAATTGGCAAATCAGCCTACTCCACTTATTGTCAAAATGTTTTATTTATTTATTTTGATTTGTTTCAACGCCATTTACTGTCAAAATAAATAAAAAAAAAATTTGGACAAAAAGTGGAGTTGGCTGATTTGCCAATGGAGGTATCGAAATAGATCCATAATCCCTCTATAAATTAAAACATTAGATATTTCTAAGGGTCTCCTAGATAAATACTATAAAACTTATACGTGGTCTTATAATATCAAGTTTCGAGTTAATAATCTGTCAGAATTAGTAAAAGTATATAAACGCACCTATGTCCATTTTTCAAAGAATTGACCACAAAGTGGTCGAGCTTGCGGTCAAAGAAGCCTCACTAGTATGGGACGCGCGAAACATAAGCCTACGGATACTTTACTTTTTATTATTATTTTTCGTCGGAACTTTGTACCCCATATACCCTTTCTGAATATTGCGTAATAGATAACACAGGAGTGTGTGATCGGAGGGTCGAAGGTTCGAATATTACGGACATACTCGTATCTTTGATTTTTCAAAGTAATTTGGAAAATAATTGCCATTTGCTTAGGGGCGACGAAAACATCGTGATGAACGTCTGAGAGTTTTTAAGTTTTCAAGGGTGTGTGAAGTCTACCAGTTTAGCCTAAATCCTTCTCCCTGAGAGGAGATCCGTATATAGGACAGTATTGTAGTCACTGGAGTTCATCGATCAATACACCTATTAAAATTACCTGAAAATCGGGTAAAGTACACGTAGGAAATACACGCTTATATTTATTTTATTTTTGTTTACAGTCCCAGCACAATGAAGCTGGAGTGGGCAGAGAGTGAGTCCGACTATGGACTGGAGGAGGCCGCGTTCTACGAGGGCCCTTCGAGCATTGCCCCTCCGCCGCGCAAGCATGTCTCCTTTAGCCTCAGGCTGGACCTGGTAAGTATAGTATCTAAGAATTACTATTTGCGAGATCTAGTTATTTCAAATTATATCTTAAGTTTAATTAAAATTATACCTCAGACGGACCTATGGAAAGCAGTACGGACATTTGGAACATAGGTAAAAGAGAGAGTTGTCTCGTCGCCTCTAAAGAAGAGCCTTTTTGTATCTTTCTTAAAGCTCTATGTCAAAGCTCTCCAAAAATACTTTGGGAGACGGTTCATTCGACATTCCATATCTTGCGGGAAGACAGAAATTTTCTTGCAAACCGAATTGTGGAGCATAGTTATAACAAAAGAAAGACACTCCAATTATGATAATTAAAAAAATAGCAAATTTTGCAAAGTGCTTATTAACGCATCTTTTCTAAATACTTTTACGTTTAGTATCAAATTTCAATTTTGTTTACAATATTTACTTTTATGAGTATTTTCTTTGCAATCTGTTCGTATAACAATTTTGTATATGCTAGTTAATTTAAAACTAGACGTTTTATTACATGACTTTAATGCAATTATTTTAAACGTTACTGAGTCTCTTTGACAAAATATGACGCCGAATATTTACGAGTATTTTCTTGAGGAAACATAAATTTTAAACATCAAACAACATCCGACTATTGTTCTTAATTATTTTTTTGTTTGAAATTAGGGTTAAGTCTGTATTGCTTCCGTTAGATATGTAATTGTTATTAGAGTAGTTTTATTTAGGAAATATTTAGACAAGAGAATATAATTAGGGTTTTATAACATTTTTAAATTAGTATACTTATTTTAATAATTAGTGAAGTAGGTATGGACTTACTATAATGGTAATATAGGTGATAGAGTCATTCATGCCTCGACTCCGAAGACAACACTAGTGCACCTAATTCTGCCTTATAGTAGCAGTGTTAACTGTTAAACGTTGCTGTATTGTAGTTTAAAGATTGAATGTAGCTAGAGAGAGACACAAACGCGAAGCATTCTAACTTAGTCCATAGGAGTAGCAACGAATATACCTATGGTCGGCCATAGCTGAGGTCGGCCTCAGGTAGGACTCTACCTAAAGTTGATATTAGCAGAGATGATTTACCATCAAGTAAATTGCACTCTAATTTACTACTTGCATATTATTTTTATTTTTTATTTGAAACGATCTTTATTCATTATATTTGAATAATCGCGCACAATATAATTATATAAACGCAAATATGCAACATAATGCAAATAATCTCCCTCAGCAAAGACATCAGCAATTACAGTACAACGTATGCTGTGTAAGTTACGTGAAAGTATTCTTAATTTATAATAAGTCATTAGATACATTCCTGTTTCCTCCTACCTTGATCTTGGCAGGAAATCCAACCAGATATGGGAAAGCTTAGCGTGTATGGAAAACTTGTACTAACATAAAAATACAAGATGGGGACATTGTAACTTTCTTACTTTGAAAAACTTTAAGATTAAAGAATGATGTTTTGATACTTTATCCTTTTTTTTTGCTATAAAATGTTTAAATATATAGCATACTCGTGCAGAACTAGTTATAGTGATAATATTTTCTTAAATATATTTTAAGTATTATATTAAATTTTTTATATTAAAATTAACGTATAATGAGCGTGTTCATTTCACAATATATGACAAATGATACGCTTAATTATCTTTTAATTATCTCATAATTTTGCCTCTAAGTTGATCTTGGTGGCCCCAAGATTAAAATTTGTTTAATTACTTGGTTACAAAGTCAGGAGTGACTTCACTTATAATATGCATAACTTGTTTCTTTCTCGACTAAATTAACGAGACTGGGATATTATTACAAAAACAAAAAACCCGACTGGTTAAAAATATTAGCTAATCCTTACTAATATTATAAATCCGAATGTAACTCTGTCTGTCTGTTTGTCTGTCTGTCTGTCTGGTTGTCTCTTCTTCACGCCCAAACCACTGAACCGATTTTAATGAAATTTTGTACAAAGATAGTCTGAGACCCGAGAAAGGACATAGGATTGTTTTTATGTCGGAAATCTCACGGGAACTAGGGATGGCGATCTAAGATCGATTAATCGGAGAATCGATCTTTTGTACTCATAACATCGATTATTTTAATCGATATCAGTAAGGATTGAATCGTAAACTATGCATTTGACCAAGTGTTGATCTTTAGCAAAGTTAAAGGTACGAATTTTCAGTTTTATGTATGTTAGTATGTTATATTATTTTATTTTAAACGCGGGCGAAGCCGCGGGCAAAAACTAGTGTAACTATAATTTAGACGCATCCAACGACAGACAATGTTAAAATCTCTCAAGTGTTTTTTTTTTATAATATCGGAGTAGCAGACGAGCATGCAGTCCACCTGATAGTAAGTGGCTTCTGCCGCCCATGGGCTGTAATCAACCCCAGATAAGATTAGACCTGATTACCTGAGGTCGGCCACAGATGCGCCGCTACCCCTGAGGACTAAGTTGGAACGCCTCGGAAAAGTCTGTCTCCCTTACCACACCCTTCAAACCGTCACACAGCAGCGCCTAACACCACTGTTATTAGGTAGAAATAGGTGTGGCGGTGGTGCCGCCGGAGTCGAACCACAAAGGGTTCTACCACCATGTACTACCATGTACGTTTACAATTGGATTGTAAACGGTAAACATTAGCCTCAAGGCTAAAAAGAAAAGAGCTTCACAACTGTTTCCGTTATAAAAATTGATGTTCACTTCTAAATAAGCAGTATCATAAAAATAGCTATAATATTTCCACTGCATTTCCGATACAAGTGTACTATTAGTATAATTATAGTTACGTACAACTAGTTTGAACAAGTTGTACTTCAGAGTCCGCCAGTGATGAGTTAATAATAAGTTTTGCAGAACTTGTGGGCTAAATTCGCCAGTTGGTAAGGTTTGGACTGCGTAGTGTCGATTATTTATATGTTCCCATATTTGTTGTATCCCAATATGTATATAATGTATATAATCAATCTATCAAATGTTTGTCATACCAAAGATCGACATTTCTCAATCTTTTCATACGATCTTTGAAAGCCAAACATTTGATAGAAAAAAGATTATGATGAGATAGATAGTATGAAGAATTTCTCAAAAGTTGACAAAAGTGACTAAAAATTGCTTAGATTCATAACTATTAAAAATAATGTGTCTCAAACACGTGCTTACTTGGACAAAAAAATTAGCGACGAATGGATTGATTTTCAGGCAAGGCAAAGTCTATTTACGGTATTTTTATTCAATCCCAATCCCATTTAAATCTGACAACCCTATGCAAAGCGCCGTATCTCGTAGTATGATGACCGACACTCCTGAATATAATTAGCAAACTGGTCTTCAAGGGATATGGTTTACAGTAGGCATACGAACAACCCCCAGTAGTACATAATTGCTTCGAATTATAGGGACTTGATAGCGAAAATATTTTGCTAAAAGAATTAAGAATTCGCCTTTAAATACTCGTCGTCAAACCATTTTTGTCTTATTGGTGAGCACGGGTCTACTCCCACCACAAACCCTACTTCCTTTATTACCAAATGAATCTACAGGATTTGCCACTTATTTACCTGCCGTAATTTTGTAAGGATAATTACGTTATTACAAAAAGTTGTAATCTAATCATTTTAGGTGGTACAAAGTTCACCGGATCATCTAGTTATGCTGTAAAATTGTATGGTAAAATTCAAAGGCACATTCTGAACTTTAAAGGTTTACAAAAACTAGACCGTATTTTAATTTTAAGATTTAGTTAAAATACCCCCGATTATACTTGATTTTAAACACGGACTGCATCACCAAATGTCGGCGATACAAAAATTTGCGTTATCTGTAATTTTAAGCGACCATAATATATCTAAATATCTATCTAAAATATCCTCGCTGCTCTGCATGAAAAACCTGCACAAGTCTGCGCGTTTACCGCTAAAAAAACCCCATTCGTCATAGCGCCTAAGTTCCAAAATACCTCGCTCACCATTGATAAAAGTGTAGGGATCCTGGGAGTTGACATCTCGTCTGACGTGCAGTATCGGGGTCATTTGGAAGTTAAAGCCAAGTTGGCTTCAAAGAAATTGGGTGTCCTGAACAGAGCCAAGGAGTACTTCACTGGGGGGCAACTCCTTCTGCTTTATAAAGCGCAAGTGAGGCCCCACATGGAGTACTGCTCGCATCTCTGGGCAGGGGCACCACAATACCAGCTTAACCCACTTGACTCCGTACAGAAACGCGCGGTGCGAATCGTCGATGACCCAGCGATCTCTGATCGGTTAGAACCCTTAAGCCTGCGGAGGGACATAGGTTCCCTCTGCGCGTTCTACCGGCTTTACAATGGTGAGTGTTCGGAGGAACTGTTTGATCTGGTGCCTACGTCGCCTTTCCTTCATCGCACCACTCGCCGAAGGATGAAGTTCCATCCACATCAACTGGACCCGTGGCGGTCCTCCACGGTTCGGTTTGAACGTTCATTTTTGCCGCGTACGTGCAAAATGTGGAATGAACTTCCTCCTGAGGTATTCCCTCAGGACTATGACATGGGGCTCTTCAAGAGGGGTGTAAAAAGAGCTCTCCTTCAAAGCCGGCGATGCATTGGCGACTCCTCTGGTGTTGCAAATGTCCATAGGCGACGGTGACTGCTTTCCATCAGGTAGCCCGTCTGCCTTATCGTTAGGTTATATATAAAAAAAAAAAAAAAAAAAAAAAAAAAAACCGCACAAGTAAAGTTTCATTATTTTCTTTAAGGCACAGTTTACTCCAAAATAGTTCCTATTTCAATCTAACCATAATGTCGTTATTTTTCATAACTGTATTTTTCATTGTTTTAACTTAATTTATTAAAAATGTCAAAACAGCTCTCAACAGTCAAAACAACAACTAGCTTTTGTGTGTTCCAAGCAAACTTGCATAGCAGTGCTGTGTTACCCTTACCAGTAGTAACACTGGTAATACCCTTACTTTTCTCTTCTATGGCGACCTTACTGCCGTGGCGACACTACTAAGTGCTACGCCACCGGATGCGACGCAGCCCACCGGAGCGTGATCAACTGCCGTCCTTTTTGTCATCTAAAACAAAGGGCGTATGTTAAAAATAAAAATACCAGTACACCTAGTAGGTATGTGTATTAACGTGGTAACGAATAAAATTAATAAAAGAAATATAATTCATATATTACACACAGTTTCAATTATTGGTTACTGACGGTAGTGGAGACCAATTAGGTATATTAATCTGTGCATACACAGATTAATATAAGAACATAAGTATTTTTAACCATAATGAAATTATATTCTACTTATTGTAGAATTAATAAAACATATAAATGAACAAACGGTTAAAATAAATAAAATTATTAATCCTTAGTGTGTTCACGCAAGTGAAGTTTGTTTAGAAGAAATATAAGTAAAGTTCAAATGTTAGTAAAAGCGTGAAAGCCAAATTTAATGTTACCTACTGGTTAATTAATTATTAATAATAGAAAACCTGCTTTGAATAACCGGAAAACCGTAGTGACACTTTTGAATTTAGAACACAAATAATACATGTAAAAAGTAACGTGTATTTTTTTTTTTTTTTTTTTTATAATATAAGAGTAGCAGACGAGCATGCAGTCCACCTGATGGTAAGTGGCTACTGCCGCCCATGGACATCTGTAATCAACCCCAGATAGGATTAGATATTCCTACCTGAGGTCGGCCACAGATGCGCCGCTACCCCTGAGGACTAAGCTGGAACGCCTCGGAAAAGTCTGTCTCCCTTACCACACCCTTCAAACCGGAACACAGCAGCGCTTAACACTGCTGTTATTAGGTAGAAATAGGTGTGGCGGTGGTGCCGCCGGAGTCGAACCACAAAGGGTTCTACCACCTTTAATATTTGTATTATAATTAGATGTTTTTAACTGGGATTTCTAAAGATGTTCAGAGATCGAAATTTGATCATTTCTAGTGGGCAGGAGTTGACAAACTTTGTATGCAAATCATTGGATAGATTTGTTATTAATAACGGTCGTTAATCTTTAGAAGAATAAAGATATATACAATATATAAAAATAGTTTATAATTTCGAGTAGATTAAAAATCTTTTAAAAAAGGAGGTTTTTCAATTCATTAACATCTTTTTCTATTACACCAAGACGAAATAATTCAAGTTACACTGAAACAAAGACAATTTGAACTACCACAAACAAACCAACAATCAATCATCAGAATATAGAGGCGTATAAAAAACATCGGTTCCTATTTCAAAGCTGTTTTTTATTTTTATTTTTAGTCCAAAATTGCCCGTGACACTGACGTTGAGCCACGCTAATGAGTTTTGACATTAGCTCGCTGGAACAGCAGGACTACGAATGGGTTGCTTTATTACTTTTAAATTACAAGGAGTACAACGGTTTTAACAGTCTACGTAGAGCATAGATTAGTAAAGATACTTCGCCGCCTTGAAATTGAATGAAGCCACAAACGGCTTATTAGTAAGTTCTTTTTTTGAATTCTTGACAAATAAAAACATTTTTAGAGAAATTTTACGAATAAATAACTAATACTGCGTAATTTACATAATAAATAAATAAATAATTCAAATATTTTGGGGACATTTTAGCACGGAGACGTGGCAAAACTTTTTACGCAACTATTTCAATTCTCAAAACTGGGTACATTTTCTTGTTAGGAGTGAGTAATCTTTATTAATGTAGAGTTGAAACTTAACTAGACAATTTGCGAAATTTCCAAGTTTAAAACTCACCTGATAATAGTGATAGGACTTTTAAAGAACAGGTTACGATTCCTTTTAAATTACAAGGACGAGTACAAGTTTCAAAATATATACAGTTTAATAAATTTAACTTAATTTTAAGATTTTACGAGATCGAGATAAAAAGAAATGTTCTCTAAAATGTAAATACAAATACATTACATGTTTACGAGGTCGAGATAAAAAACATATATTGAACATAAAAACGTACGTTCAAATAATATACACATGAAAATATTTAAATATCTGCATAATGAATTATTATTTTGGAGAAATAAATTAAAAAAAGTCGAATTTGTTTGCCGAACCATCTCAGTGGAGGCATTCCGAACCAATAGTAAAAAAAAGAAATTAATAATATAGTAAAATGCTAGTAAACTTCATTTAAATTCAGAAAATTTGAGAGCATAGTGAAAATTATTATAATCATTAGCCGTTACATGCAATAATTACATAATTAGCCGTCTCCAGCACTATAAATATTATCAAAGGGAGCAAGTATTTTAGTTTATCATTAAATCATTACCGTGCTAGACGTTAATAACTGGCGGGAAAATAAAGAGGCTGTCGAAAGCTATGACATTAACACCTTTATTCAGCTCGGAGTGTCGCCATAAAGAATAACTTGACATGATTTACACTTGCGTTGAAAAGGGGTACTTGGTAATACACGTTGTAAGTTGCTTTTTATAGTCCAAGGCTTTCTTACACCATAATTTTTCTTTATGGTTGCTTCTGTGTAACTAAAGACTATGGTATATAAAAAGACGTTTTCTACACTCACAACCCCACACTATTAGCAATATTAGCGCTATTACTTTAAAAGGTATATGTACATTGTGTTCCAGTTTAGTCCGCAAACAATTCACTACGTGGTATTCATCTTTCTTTTCGTCTGATTGATCTCCTTTTAAGTCCTTCTTGGGTACATTTTAATTATAGACGGTATTTTGTTTCTTCCCCCTGTTCGCCTGTACAATAATAATCATAAATAACATTTTATATAATGGAACATATTATTTTATGTATTATTATCACTTATTTTTATCAAAAATTATACAACAATGGGCGGAAACTGACAAACTATTTTTCTTACTTAATAAATTTCCGGTTAAATAATAATTGTAACGGATTATTCTAATTACCACTATACGATATTTGTTTCTAAATAGATACATGGATCGCTACCTACTTCATAGATAAATATAGTGCAGTGAGAGTAATAGGGTAACCTTAGATGAGTAAAATACATACATTGATCACTCCTAAGAAGAAAATGTAAACAGTTTTAGATACTGAAATTGTTGCGTAAATAAAGTGTTGCCACGTCTCCCTTCTAAAATGTCGCTAAAATGTTTAAAATACGTATTTATTTATTACGCAACGTATGTTTTATCTAAAAATGTTTTTTTTTATTTCTCAAGAATTCAAACAATAAATGATAAAATTATCCTTTTGTGTCTTAATTCAATGTCAAGGCGGGGAAGTATCTTTCTATTTTACTTATCAAAGAGGGTAACAATAAAATATGATATTGCGTTCGAGTAAAGCACATTATTAGTAGAAATTAGCCCGTCCATTCGAGTGTGTCTCATTATAACGCGAGACGATATCCGGTCCCTAATTAAAGGGATAGTTACGTCCGCTTTGCAGGATATGACAAATATAATACTATTTTTCTCTAAGATATGTTTGTGTTACAGTTCGACAGATTTATTTACAACTAAAATTTTACCTAATAACAGCAGTGTTAGACGCTGCTGTGTTACGGTTTGAAGGGTGTGGTAAGGGAGACAGACTTTTCCGAGGCGTTCCAGCATAGTCCTCAGGGGTAGCGGCGCATCTGTGGACGACCTTAGGTAGGAATATCTAATCCTATCTGGGGTTGATTACAGATGTCCATGGGCGGCAGTAGCCACTTACCATCAGTTGGACTGCATGCTCGTCTGCTACTCCTATATTATAAAAATAAAAAGAAACTAGATTTTACCCACGGGTTCGCTCCAGTTAGGTCGATGAGAATTGTTGCTTTTATGTATCCCTCGCGAATTGTAATTCTTTCGGGATAAAAAGTATCCCATGTGCTTTTCTGGACCCCTGACAATACACACATTCCAGGACAATTAGTACTTAAAACGTGATAGCATAGCAAACAAACTCACTTCGCATATTAGTAAGGAATTTATTTTAAAACTATTGAGTAATAGTACGAAATATAAAGTTAGTCATCAATGACAGCATCTAATCTTCAATTTGATTCAGGTGGGATGCATTATATTGGTTAAAGTTGCGATTGGTCAATAATATTCGTAGGCAGTATTTGACATGGCATAGTTGCACTATGTAGCCCATCCATCTCCGTAGTGTTTTACTACATCAAAATAAAAACACGGTAAAAAAACAAACACATTATATACCTTGTAAGCCAGCCTTGCAAAAACTCTACCAACATACAAGTAATTTTATCGTTGATGTTCTAACTATCAATTCAAATTAATAATGTGTCATGAATAACGAAATATGAAAGGTTGTAGAACCTGTACAGTTGGACCGTGGTACCACCACCACACTTATTCTGGCGTATAGCAATTCTTTAGTTTTCGATGGTAGATGGATTTGAAGGTGGTAGAACCCTTTGTGGTTCCACTCCGGCGGCACCACCGACACTACTATAGCAAACGAGCTCACAATTCAGTTCCATGTTAATTATCATCATCATCAACAGCAACCTATTACTATCCTATGGCCACTGGGCCACCCAGTCTCCAGGCCAGTACCCAGTCTCCTCTCAGAAAGAGAAGGATTAGGCCATAGTCCATCGTGCTGGCCAAGTGCGATTTCACATAGCTTTGAAAACCTTTTGTTAAGATTTCTAAGGTATGCAGGTCTACTCACGATGTTTTCCTTCATCGCTTAAGGGTGTGGTAATTAATTTATAATACGCAAATAACTTAGAAAAATCAACGGTCTGGGATTTGAATCCCTCGATCAAAAGGCGGAGTTTGTTAACCACTAGGTTATCAGTTCCATGTTTCCATGCTTGTTTGAACCTTTAATCCTGTAAAAACATAGAAGAACTATCAGTCCAGTGAAAATTGTAACCGAGTGATAGCGAGCACGTGCCTAACGGGACCGCTGTATTTGGTGGCTAATGTACGATAAAACCTACCAAGTCCGGGTTGAATAATGGTGTTGTTTTGAAAATACTGCAATGCTTTCCACACAGTTAGTACATAGACGGTAAACAAGTAGGTATTTTCACATATTTTCTCGTTGTCAAGGCAAATTTTAGTGCTATTTTGTCTAAATGTGCGACCACAACCACATCTGACTCTGATCACAATTTTGATTTATTAATAAATAAATTACTAAGAAAAGGAATAATCAGATAGACCACATTTTTATCCTCCGGTAATGTCGTATAAACTTCATGAATTACTACGAGAATGGCGTATTTCAAAAACTTGTATAACCTAACCTAACCTACCAAGGTTATTCCTAGAAATGATAACCATTACTAGTAAGTATCCGTAATCATTGTTATTATGATAACAATGATAAAACACAGATTCTTACAGTTAGTACATAAGCGGTAGACAAGTTGGTTCTTTTCGTTCCCAAGGCAGGAATTTTTGATATAATTAAAAAAAATGTGTGAATACAATTATATCTGACTTTGACCACAATTTTGATTAAAGATGAGTAACCTAATAGAAATAATAATCAGGTAGAGTATATTTTACTGTGCGGAAATGTCGTATAGTTTTCATGAATTACTGTAAGAATGGCGATGTAATTTCACAAACTTTATCTTAAGTGTAATCTAATTTTTGTAACCTAACCTAACCTAACCTAATATGGTTATTCCTAGAAATGGTAACCATTACTGTCAAGTATCCGTAATCATTGTTATTATGATAACAACGTTATTATCATAACAATGATAACATGTAGATTCTATATATCATTAATAACTATCATTATTAGCCCTTCCTAGTTGCTAAATCCCTATGCCTAGTATGGAATACATTTTTGTATTATGTACGTTAAACCCATGGCTAAAATCATTTTTACTCCAACCTATTTCCTTCCAACCAAAACTCAGGATACGAGCTTTGTAATAAATTTAAAGAAGCTTCTGTAGACAAGTACATAACTTTTTAGACTATTCGAGTGTGTAATTTATTAGAACTGCAGGATTAACGTGGTAGATATATGTCATGTTTACGTTTAAAAAGCTATGGCATGTGATTTAGTGTGACAAGATCGAGCTGCGCCACACATCACTAAAACTGGCAAGAACGAACGACAAATAGCCAATTAACCCTGCAATGCGTTATCCTCTTCCCTGAAAATAGCCCCTAAAATTTTTATACCGAGAAAATTTATTAACATAAAATTGTCTTCATTTATTTTGGTTGTTGTAGACAGTCAAAAATCAAGATCGATGGACGATATGGCTAACTGAGTAAATAAAAAAGGTAACTTTCTTTACAATTAAATACACTAAAGGTACTAGTTATTCTTGAGATTGTAATAAATGTAAGTTTATTCCTAATATTTCCAGTTTTCATTATATTTATTTACAGTAAGTAAATTTATTTATTTATTTACAGTAATTAATTTATTTTCGAATGTCAATGAATGACAGTGTCACGGAAAAATTAAAGCTCCGAAAAATTTTCAATTTAAATAATAAAATAATATATTTATGTGATTGTAATAAGTTATACTTATTGAATAAATAGTGCTATAAGTGCCTATAACTATTACTGCCAATACAGTGTCCATCTTAGCCATTGTTTGCAACAGAAAAGAATTTGACAAGGATGCAATCACACCACAAAAAGAGGAGAAAACCAAATCAAAAATCTATTAAAGTGCTTCTCGTGATCGTAAAAATATCTTCCGACTATTATATCTTCCGTTTTTGCAACTATCCAGTGTCCAGTCCAGTGTTCGAAAGCAGTTAAAAGTGTTATTGTTTTTATTTATTTTTTTTCTTTGTACCAGAAAACTGTGTTTTTAACTTTATTTAGTATATAATTATAATTAATATAGCCCATTTACTTTAAATAAATCATAAGTTTTAGAATAAGACATAGTTATAGTGTTTTATTATTTGTACAGGGTTTTTTTTTAGAGATTTTATTCTTTCTTAATTAATAGATGTCTAGTGATTCGTTATTACGATGCCCTATCTGTGTTGATAATAAATTTTATAAAGGCCAACGGGGATTAAAAATTCATTGCAGCCGGATTCATGTCCCCCGTATAGAAAAAATAAATATACCTTCTGCTTCAAATTATATAAATAACACAGATAGGGACCGTAATGACGAACCATTACACAAGAGACTCGCAAATCTAAAACATAACATCAGGGTGGTCAAACGAATCCCTAAAGGAGCGCGTCATGCCGTGGCTGTATGTCTTACCGAGTACGTGGCCAGAGTAGTCGCAGAGAATAGCTTCAATGCTTGGAAAGACCTATTATTATTCACATTTAAAAAATTACATTTAAACAATAGAACTCAAAACCAAACATTAACTAATTTAATTAAACAAAATATTTCCCAAAATGTCCTTCCTATTAATACGTCTTCTGTCAATTTTAATTCCGTACGTAACAATATTCTGAAGCTAATCGAAAACAAACTCTCCGATGGAGATGTAAAAGGCGCTGCGAAAATTTTATTTTCTGACGACACTATGGCTACGCGCTCGTCTGAAACGCTTGGGGCACTTCGCGAGAAGCATCCCACACCGACCACATCTTCGCAGCTTCCTAGTCCACCGCACAGTTCACAGCGCGATTTTTTGAGAGTCAGCGAGGAAGCCACCAAGATAGCTATCCGTTCTTTTACGAATGGATCTGCTGGTGGCTTAGACGGCCTTACACCGCAACACTTAAAAGACCTTACAGATCCGTCTTTAGGTGAAGCAGGCGTAAATTTGGTGAAGGAGCTCACTGCCCTCATTAATATAATGTTGGCAGGTGTAGTTCCTCCCGAAATTACGCCTGTGCTTTACGGGGCCAACCTTGTTGCTCTCAAAAAGAAGGATGGGGGTATTCGACCCATCGCTGTTGGGTGTACGATCCGAAGATTGGCTTCGAAGTTGTGCTGCCGTAACTATAGTGAGCTATTGGCTATTCGGCTTAAGCCACGGCAGCTCGGCTTCGGAGTCAAGGGTGGCTGCGAAGCAGCAGTACACGCTGCTCGCACATTTTTAAATAATAAAGATTACGAGGTTTTTCTAAAAATAGACGTTAAAAATGCTTTCAATTCGGTAGATAGGGGGGCCCTTCTTGCAGAAATTCAAAAAGAAATGCCTGAGATTTACGGTTACATGTGGCAATGTTATGGTACCCCCTCAAAATTATTATTTGGTGATAACGTCATCGAATCGTGTGTGGGATGTCAGCAAGGCGACCCTCTTGGCCCAGTAATTTTCAGTTTGGCTATTCAACCGATTATCATGGAACTAAATTCGAAATTTAATGTATGGTACCTAGATGATGGTTCTTTGGGAGGAAATGCATCAACTGTATTGGAGGACCTAAAAATCATAATCCGGCGTTTTAATAATATTGGTTTGAGTTTAAATTTTAATAAATGTGAAATATTCTTTTCGGAAAAATTATCAGTTGAACAATGTCATCATATTTACGGTCAATTCAATTCAATATCACCGAACATATCTATTTTAGAAAAAGCAAATTTGACACTACTAGGTGCTCCAATATTTGATGATGCATTTTTACCCATTGTAAATTCAAAATTACATAATTTTGAAAATATTTCGGAGCGACTTTTTGATTTAAAACCACATATGGCTATGTACATTTTGCGCCTTTGTTTATTCGCACCAAAATTCTTATACTTACTTCGTTGTTGTCCTTTTTGGAAATTCCCATCTGTTACTCACATATTAGATACGCATTTACAAAATTGCTTATCCAAAATTCTAAATTTAAAATTTGATGATCGTTCCTGGATGCAGGCAACTCTTCCGGTTAGGTTTGGTGGCATAGGTGTCCGCACCACGGAAAGTTTGGCGCTTCCGGCTTTCTTGGCCTCTTGTCATAGTACGATCGCCCTCATCTCCGATATATTAAACTCTAATTTGGATGATGTTCGGGTGACGTACATGCCAGAGGCTGAGGAGGCCTGGAGTGGTTGCTTTCCGGATGAGGATATATCTATGTCAGATAAAACCAAGCAATCCGTTTGGGATACACCGGCTCTTAAGTCTGTTTTTGCCTGTCTTCTGGAACAATGTTCTGACAACTCTGATAGGGCCCGTTTATTAGCTGTTGCCCAAAGTGAATCAGGACATTGGCTACACGCGCTCCCTTCCAACAATATTGGCACCGTGCTGGATCCTATAACGTTACGCATTTCTATAGGTCTCCGGCTCGGTGCCAAGATTTGCGAGTCTCACTTTTGTCCGTGTGGGCAGGAGGTGGACACGTTGGGTCGACATGGCTTGTCCTGTATCAGGAGTGCCGGCAGGCTATATCGTCACGGGACTCTGAACAGTTTGATTCGTCGGGCTCTTGCTACCGTCTCTATACCAGCGACTTTAGAACCCCCAGGTCTTTTTAGAGACGATGGCAAGAGACCCGATGGAGTCACTCTAGTTCCATGGAGTCTGGGACGACCCCTGATATGGGACGCAACGTGCGTCGATACTTTAGCCCCCTCTCACCTAGCTAATACTTCAGTGAAAGCGGGGGCTGCAGCCGACCATGCCCAGACTCTCAAGCGTCGTAAATATAGTAATTTATTAGACAATTACTTGTTTGCGGCGCTTGCTTTAGAGACAATGGGTCCATGGTCATCTGACATGAAAAAATTCATGTCAGATATGTCGACCAAACTTGTCACTGCTTCCGGTGACCAAAAAGCTGGCGGCTATTTTGCACAAAGATTAAGTCTTGCCGTGCAGCAAGGAAACGCCGCCAGCGTTTTGGGAACCATGCCTCACACGGCAATTTTAGATGGCTTATTTTATTTATAATTTTCTTGTATATATTTTGTAAATAAGTCCATTTTTAGTTTATATTATTATAATAATTGTATATTAAATTATGAATAAAAAAATATCATTTACAGTAAGTAGATTGTTGTAAATACCTTGTAGAAAGCTGGGTAGTTTTGTGTTTATGTATATTACAGTAGGTTTTTGTAAAAACCTTGTAGAATATTGAGTAAATCAACAGTTATCACGTAGATTATTTTGAAGTTATTTAAATTCGAGACATGGTTAATGAAGAAGTTGTAAAGTCATTTCAACTGTCCCCTCTTCATGGTCCGATACTTCTACTCGTCACTTATCATTTCCGGGAAACTACTAATACACACACTAAAAATAGTATATCAACGTACAAAGCTACTAAAACAAATCTGTTTCCTTACTTTCCTACGTCTTTCAATATCCGGCAATATTAAACGCATTTATCACAATAATTAACCTTAGCAGTGGAGGAAAAAATAACAAATAGTTTATCAATCATCGGTTGACTTATACGTGACAAAGGTCCGTGCCCCTTATTTGGAATCACGTGCCAAGATACCGAGGGGCTCGCCGACCCCTCGCTCTGAACCGTGTAAAAATATCCCCACGATGTTTACGGGTTAATCGTCGCTTGAAAAACTAGTAATTCAATATGTTCGTGGACTTCTCTATAGCTATTTATAAGTATTCATACTAAATCATCGTGATTTTTAAATTTAACAATGATGTAAGCATGTATTATGTTAAAGTTACTCTAAATCTGTACTCGGAGTTTCCTGACGTTAGTAATACGTGAATAAATATAGTAAGTCGATTTACAATATAACTTGCATTATTCGTAATGAAAAACCATATCAGTCAAAGTGATCGCAACGATATAAATGCAGGCACAAGTAAACCTACCATACCTTACCTATATATCGTCCCACTGCTGGATACGGGACTACTCTTAGAATAAATAGGGTTCACTTCACAAATGTTTGAAAATATTTTAAGGAACTCTTAGGTTTTCATCATTAATTCAAGTGATCATTATTAATATGCATTCTTTCGAAAAATCAAAACGGTCTGGGATTTGAACCTGGAACTCCTATATCGCAAGACTGAATTACAAACCACTGCTCGATTAAAATAATATTTATTTACATTTCATTGATCTAACAGTCTCACAGGAAAATCTATTAGGAGCAAATATTTATAAACAGTCGTAACAATGGGGTCTCGGAGTTGGCTTGATTGACCCGAGGGGGCCCAGTGATTCGATTTTGACGTTTTTATTGAGCTACTTTGATATATTCTGTGAGGCGTCACGGGTTACAGAGGTACTACAAGTATACACATCCAATTGTAGGGCACGAAATCATTATACGCCAGTTGACTTCTGATCTGACGATTGTGTTAACATAAGGTTTATCTTTGTGTTTACTGTCTCAAGCTAAGTATTACAGGGTTGATTATGTAAACAGGGTTGATTCGAAGGTGGTAGAACCCGTTGTGGTTCGACTCCGGCGGCACCACCGTCACACCTATTTCTACCTAATACCAGCAGTGTTAGGCGCTGCTGTGTTCCGTTTTAAAGATTGTGGTAAGGGAGACAGACTTTTCCGAGGCGTTTCAGCTTAGTCCTCAGGGGTAGCGGTGCATCTGTGACCGACCTCAGGTAGGATTAATCCTATCTGGGGTTGATCACAGATGTCCATGGGTGGCAGTAGCCACTTACCATCAGGTGGACTGCATGCTCGCCTGCTACTCCTATATTATAAAAAAAGACTTATCTGGAATAAGCTACAGATATTGTAACTACACCCATTATATTGAACGCGTCATTTTAGAACCAGTTACTTATGCCGAAGTATATGTTCCAAAATACTAGAAAAGATTCTTGATTGGGCGTTGTTGAATAATTAATTCTTTTCGACGAATTTTCAATCCTTTTTAAAGCTAAATTACAAGTTTCTGCCACCCATATCATACATTTATTTCCATAGTCGCTCTATAACATACACGGGAGGAAAATGCGATTATCAAGACCAACATTACACAGTAATACTAGTTCAATAACTTTAAAATACACTCACAAACATCTATCTGTTACTAAGCAAAAAAAAATCTCAAAGGTATGTGAAGTCTACCAATACGCACTTGGCCAGCGCGGTGGACTATGGCTTAATCCTTCTCATTATGAGAGAAGACCCGTGCCCAGCAGTGGGACAGCAATGGGTTCATGATGATGATGACTAAGCAAAGCAAATCAGTAAAATCCTAACAAAATACATTCTTACCTGAATTGAAACTTTAAATAACAATGCAATAAATATTTAGCAGCTATTTAACATATTCAATAATCTTCCAAGAATTTTCTTAACTTAAACGGCTAGATCTAAGCAACTTAAAAACTGTTGGCAAATACTTAGGGTTCCGTACCCAAAGGGTAAAAACGGAACCCTATTACTAAGACTCCGCTGTCTGTCCGTCTGCCCGTGTGTCCGCGTGACTGACTATCCGCCTGTCACAGGGCTATATCTCCTGAACCTAAAAAGATAAACACTGGATTTTTTTTCAGAGTACGAGTATGTGTAAGGGTGGTCGCTATAAAAAAAATACTAAGAATAAAAATAAAAAGTTAAATAATAAAGTAATTGGAGGTCGTCATACAAGAAACCGCCATTTTTCGACACCGCTATTTTTCGTTTTGTCTATTGAACCATAATACGTAGACACTTCGAATTTTCACAATGTGTTTACTTCAGTGGCTGCTATAATAACAAAATACTAAAAATAAAAAAATAGAAAAAATATACGCTTCCTTTGGGAAGTCGTTTAAAAATGTTGATGGTACAGAACCCTCCGTGTCCATTCGACTTGCACTTGGCCAATTATTTTAAAAGTCGTGTATGTGCGTTGAACGGAAGCAAGATTCGTTTTGTGAATAGAATATTGACTTGGACGATCAAACCGATGAGATTTAACTTTAAGTACGCGAAGCACACACGACTGTACAAAAAATAGTTCCTGTCAGTACATGACTCAGTTCCCATTCACATTGTTAAGGAATAAAATGTAAGGGTTGAGCATTTCATTTGATACTTATTTGGCATTGCGATTATAGATTTACCTACTTTCAAGTTCCAAGTATTGTATTTTATTATTATTTGTACGTTTTATATAGTATCGTATTGTATATATATCGTATTGTATCGTTATCGCGTTATATCGTAAAATGAGAAATAATAAAAATACTTCTGTTACCTATCGCAAAAAATGTTTCCAATTTTAATTACAACGCATAATTTTTTTCAAAACAAGTGAAATCCGGTAATAGCTAGATATCGATACTAATCAAGATAAGAGTTACTTAAGTAGGTACTATGTGAGATAATATGGCACAAAGTAGAGTAATAAGCTTATAATTTACACAGAATTAGGTATATTTAATAACTAGCTGACCCGGCAAACTTTGTACCGCCCCAAATCCATTTATCAAATATATTTCATATAAATATAGCCTATGTTACTGGTGGATAATGTAGCTTTCGAATGGTGAAAGAATTTTTAAAATCGGTCCAGTAGTTTTTGAGCCTATTCATTACAACCAAACAAACAAACAAAGTTTTCCTCTTTATAATATTAGTGTAGATACAGATTATTACAATATTTTAATTTTTCGTCTTTTCCCAGTGCGATGAGGGCGGCGGCGCCGCGGAAGGCATCAAAAGTGAGCCTATGGAGCCCGAGGAACCCAGGGCCATGCAGAAGGTGCCCTCCCTCTCCGACCTCTCGGATCCTGAGGCATCACTTGGTAAGTACTTAACTATAAGAACTTTTCATCAATTTAAGAACGTACAAAATTAAAATTCGACACCAATACAGATTATTCGACACACACAAAATATTTGACGGTTTTGATAATAATATTATTTTTTCATCGAACAGGATGTAACCAGGCTGGTTTTATGACCTAAAGATAAAAAAGTTAGGGTTACAGTTAAAAAAAGATAAGAATAATGTACTCGTAGTTGAAAAGAAAAGTTAAAACACATTATTTACTACATTTTTATTTTACATTTGATAATTAATAACGTTTACAATTCTTATAGTGATTTTTATTAATTATATCATGAGATCTGATATTATATTATGAGTACTGTCACTACAATGAATGACCCGAGGCATTCAATAATGTTTACGGACTGCTTAAGCGGTCAATGGTGGCTACTCATTGTATTTTTATGAATACAATCTATAACTTTAATTTACGTATATTTTTCAAAAAATGTAAAATATAATTATATACAGAATGTGTTTTATAACTACTGAACAAAAATACGACTAGGTACTTTGTATTATTTATTTTATGCGGCTAATAAACATTATTATAAAATACAATAAAGAATAGACAGATAAGAGCAGACGAGGATCTTATCTTAATGTGACCACTTAAATCTTTAACATAGATTTTTTATTTAGATACTGACAAAAATATCTTTACAACTTATAAACTCTTTTACTACGAAGAGACTGGAATTGAAGTATTTTTGCATTTTTCTGTGATAAAAATACTTGATTGGTCAATCATAGCAGCTTGTTCTCCCTCGCACGAACCATTTAGGAGCGGAAGCAGTCCAGCTGTCAGGATCTAACTATCATACGATTGTTAGAGATCTTATTTCGAGAACGTCCTGTACTGGGTTTTAATTAGATGAGAACTTTGCTTCAAAGATTATGAATGTTACGCATTTTACTTCACCTTTTACTCAAATAAAGGGTAAGTATTTAGTAATTACATAAAATATGGCTAATATTTTATCTGAACGAACAGGTTCAAATTAGGTACTTTAGTTATATTTATAATAAAAAATATTCTCAAAATACAATTTTAAATGTGATGAATAGAATAATAAACAAATAAATTATCTTCACTATATTATTTTAACGGCATGGAAATACGCGGATACCTTACCTAATGCCTAAGAACTCTATATAAAGCCCTCGAATGTGTTTATCAAGCATATTTAACCAGACACAAATGTACGAAAATAGTATATTTTGATTTAATCGAAAGTAAGTTTTAGTAGTAATAGTAAGGTAAAAAAATATTACGAGGATTTAACACTTAATTCTGTTCATCTTTGCTTTTAAAAACCTCTGCACAATCTATCATTTGTACAAAATTTCTCCCAGCTCCTTTACTACAAAAAACCACTGACATAATTACACAGGAGATACGGACACAGATATATACAATCAGATACATGTTTATACAGATTGATACATAGTTGAGGACTCCGTTATGTAAACTGGGTTATGGCAGCGGGCGTTGCAATGTAACGAGGATGCGCCGCATTATCCTATTCGGCTTCACCTATTTGCTAATCATTGTGCTCTATACTCTAGCCCGGTGTCCTATAATATATGGTTAATCAAATAAACTAGGCTATATCTGTATATGGACGCGAAACGGTCTGTGGGACCAATTTTTTTATAATAGTAATAGTTGACGAGCATGCAGTCCACCTGATGGTAAGTGGCTGCTGCCGCCCATAGACATTTGTAATCAACCCCAAGTAGAATTAGAATCCTGTCTAAGGTCGGCCACAGATGCTCCGCTACCCCTGAGGACTAAGTTGGAACGCCTCGAAAAAGCATGTCTCCCTTACCGCCGCGCTAACGCTACTGTGTTCTGGTTTGAAGGATGTGATAAGGGATACATACTTATTGAAGTTATTGAGGCATTCCTCCTCAAGGGTAGGAACGTGTCTGTGATTATGGCCGGCCTCTGATAACACTCTTATACTAAATAAGGTTGATTACAAATGCCTATGAGTGATAGTAGTCTCAACATGAATAATATTTACCCATAAACATTAGTATACCATCATATATGACGTTTTAAAGTACATATATGGTACTGACCATTTCATAGAAAAATATTAT
Source organism: Epargyreus clarus clarus (assembly GCA_014595695.2). Taxonomy (NCBI): domain Eukaryota; kingdom Metazoa; phylum Arthropoda; class Insecta; order Lepidoptera; family Hesperiidae; genus Epargyreus; species Epargyreus clarus. The sequence goes on along the minus strand of JACTTY020000048.1, from coordinate 522,558 downwards.
TTCCTAATTCTGGTGTAAATGTAGGTTATTATTTATACGTGGGAGTAAACAAAATATACTCGTACGTATAGATGGAACTCTACATCTGCACGGTTCACTGTTACAACCGAATCAGCGTTTTAGTTGTTTACATTTAATTACCAAGCTAGGGAAATAAAAATCATAATTCATTACTTTTTAGCATCTAGGTAACCGTAATATAATACTGAACGTAATAAATGTTTTCGATTTAAAATGTTATATTAACTATCTGTTAAATATGATAAAGATTACATGCACTCAACCAATCATATGTAGTTAAGTGTGGAACTGAAACTTCGTGTGTCACAATGTTAGTTACCGTATTCCTCCGAAACGACTTTACCGATTTTCACCAAAATTTATATTCATATTCAGTAGGTCTGAGAATCGGCTACTATCTATTTTTCATATCCCTAAGTGATGAGGGTTGTTACCCTTAACTTTTTTTTATTTATATGGCAACACAACGTTCGCCGGGTCAGCTAGTATTTTATAAGTACAGTAAAATTTTTGTGCTTTTTGTAATTAATCTTATTGTTGTATTAATCTTAAGAATTGACATTTACCTTATGGCGAATGAACAACGATCTTTATAGACATTACAAATGAGAATAAGTAACAGAAGAGTTTTTGTCATAAGGAAAAAAATCCTTACCTTACCTTATAAGGAATTTAGGAATACCACAGAATTTAATTATAGACATTTAATTAATAGTATCATCTTAACTTACAAAATAGGCCACGTGTTAAACCTTTTCCCCGTGACAAAGGACTAACTAAATTAAAGGCATTATCTAATTATTTATTATTTTATTAAGGTCATTGATCCTGTTGGCAGGTTTGAGAGCTCCGGGGTGGGCTAAGTATACGGGCCCATTGTTTCATGTCTGTACATACTTGACGTGGGAACATCGTTGTACATAAACAGTTTACATAGCACACACTCCGACTTTGTTTGTATTCCGTACCATACTTAAATATCTTTAAAAGAACACACGAAGGAACCTTGGGCAAAATTGTTTGTGTTGAGATTTGAATGGACGGAATTACCCTATTGTAGGTAAATTGAGTAGTTTGATAGTAAATTCGAGTTAAGTGTCGTACTTTGTTGTAAGTAATGCATTTGTAGTTGATTTTAGACGAAAATAATGATGTATTTGGTACAAATGTTGAAAAAGGTAGATATTTCGGTTGAGAAATCTACCCAATGCGGTGACCCCTATTCACTAGCTTTCGTATAAGATCAAACAGGCAAGCAGCTCTTCTAATAGTTTTTTTATAATATAGGAGTGGCAGACGAGCATGCAGTCCACCTGATGGTAAGTGGCTACTGCCGCCCATGGACATCTGTAATCAACCCCAGATAGGATTACATATTCCTACCTGAGGTCGGCCACAGATGCACCCCTTCCCCTGAGGACTAAGCTGGAACGCCTCGGAAAAGTCTGTCTCCCTTACCAAACCCTTCAAACCGGAACACAGCAGCGACTAACACTGCTGTTATTAGGTAGAAATAGGTGCGGCGGTGGTGCCGCCGGAGTCAAACCACAAAGGGTTCTACCACCTTCAAAAGCATGAACTACCGCTTATAAACATATGTTTGGTTACAGATAGAGTTGGTAATCCATATAGAAAAAGGGTTCTATTTGAAAGGTAGAGGCCACCACATTTCCGACAGGCATACATTCAATTGTTTTATTTTTATTTATTTATTTATTATTATGTTATACCAACAAAGTATACACCAACAATCGATAAAGGTACACAAAAGGAAATAAGACACAGGTACAAGTGCTACCTCAATTATAGGTGCAAACTACAATGCAAATAATAGAACAACATAAAATAGTATACAAATTAAAATGGAGAGAATTGAATAAAATTGTAAATATTGGCATATAAATTAATGAAATAATTGTTTGTAACCTTTGTAAATAATAATTTTCAACAAATGTTCCAACCTTGCTTCCTATCCATAATACATACATACAATTACATAGCGACAATTATCTTCTTAAGAATAATAAGTTCGTAGAACATCCAATTGATTGATTAACGTGTATAGGTAGAAGGCACTTATGCTCAGTTATTCCTGCTTCCTTTCTTCCTGTCCGAGATGAAACGATCCATACTTCCCGTTTATTTAGAAGACCCACGCGAATTCCGGTATACTTGGGTAATATAAACTGTTTTTTAATTATCTGGAGTAGGAACTCGCTGTGTAATTTCTTATAACTTTAGCTGAGTAATTGGTAAATTTCGATAAGAATAGAATCTGTTATTGCATTAACGAAGTACTGTGATGTGAAGTTAATGTGATGTTAAATCTTTTCCTTTACGATGCTATATTATTATGTTACATAATAAAATAAATAAAATGACTCCATTCATGTTTTGAACAATTTATGTTATTGCGTACCTATTTAAAAAAATCGATTCAAATATATTCAATTAATTATATAATAAAAATAAATTTAGTAAATTCAAACAATAAACAAATAAGTTTTTATTTTTAAACAGATTTTTACTACAATTTAATTTTAATTCGGTGATTTGAATTATAATTATCTGGTTAACTTCATACTGTTGGTATTTTTAATATAACTAAATATATACTAGAATTTGGAACTGAATGTTAAAATAAATAAATAAATTAAAATAAAACACTAAAACGAACTCTTAACATCTACCATAACAAGTGCATAAAGCGATTAAACGAGTATATTATTGATTTGGCTTATTTTTAAGTATTAACCTTTGTAAATGGAACACATCATATTTCATTCAATGAGCCAAGTGCGACTCAACTGAATGAAAGCTTGAATGAAACGCGTAAGCTCGCTCCGACCGAATGAACGTCGACACGGTACATCGCGCGCGGTAATTACAATTGTAAGCTCGCTTGTTGATTTCATTACCACCCCGGTGGGATATTCGAATACGAATGGTTATCTGCACTATTCATTAGACAATGTTTCTGTGATTCACTTGGGATATGTTTGAATTTACTGCTACTGTTCTACAGTCGAATAATATGTATGTGGATTGTGGATTAGTCTTTTTTTAAAACAAGACGCTACTGTAAATTTCCTGATGTTGCCTGATTTTACCAAGCGATGTAACTAGTAAATTGATGATTTAGCTTATATTTAGGTCTTAACCTTTGTAAAGTGAACACATATCAAATTTCAATCAATTCAGAGTGAAGTGCGACTCAACTGAATGAAAGCTTGAATGAAACGCGTAAGCTCGCTCCGACCGAATGAACGTCGACACGGTACATCGCGCGCGGTAATTACAATTGTAAGCTCGCTTGTTGATCGCATTACCACCCCGGTGGGATATTCGGATACGAATGGTTATCTGCACTGTTCATTAGACACTTCTGTGAATCACTTGGAATAGTTTTAAATAGAAGCTGTTGTTTAAAAGTGGAATATTAAGTAAGGATATGGTATTTAAAATAAGAGGCTTTTGTATCATATTTTATATGTTGCCTGATTTTGGTGGCAGAATTGTGTCATTACATAGCATTGATACGTTACATTGATAGAAATTTTTTTTTTTAAAGATTTTGAAAATCATAATGATGATGAAATTAAATGTTGTTGTAAAATTCTCATGATTATGTAGGTAACTTATTTGTAATTGTTATGCCTTGTATAGTTTTACTATTTCATATTCAAAACTACTGATTAGATATGAAATTATGAAAGATATGAATATTAATACTAATGTTTGTTATCAGACCGCAGAAGCTCAACATTACATGCTACACATCTCTTTGTTCCAAAGCAGTCCAACAATAACTGATTATTGCAACAATGAAAGTAAAGTCAGAACAGTATCACTAGTGTTAAACTCAATGGTTAAAACATCACAGTGCGTGTTGTGTCGCTATCTCTATAACGTGACTCACGTCGCGTCGCTAGACTTTTGTCTGTAGCGTTATGCGTTTACTTCAGGTACACATATCTGGTAATGTGTATGTAGCGTTGCAACTGTTTGACGATATATCCGTTTGAGTATTTTGGTAAAAGCGTAGATTTCTTAGTAGATTAGTATATTGACTAAATTAACAGACAGCAAAATGATTTCTGTCTAATAGCAGAGTAAGAGACGCAATAAAATTCCTCAATAAAGACTTTTCTTCAATTCAAACTCAGTCCTCTCGTGTAGAAACGCAACGATTATAGAGGTCCATGAAGGATTGCATGCTCGTTTGCCAATTCATTTTCTAAAAAAGTAAAGCAGCCAAAGTATTCACTTTAGTTGTTCATTACGCAGCGTAGACGTTCCTATTAGTCTAGGGGTTTTACCGTTATTGATAGTGACGACCTTATCACCCAGTTGAGTAATACTAAGATAGGCTCAAGTAGCAAACACTGGTTACCTATCCATACATTTTGTTGTATTGTAACATAATTGTAAGCGTCCGACTGTCTGATGTTTTTTTTACTTTAGGTGTCATTATTTATAGTAAGAAAAAAGTCTGCCAATCAAACAAAAACCTTTCAAATTTGGCAGGTCTCCTAGGAATCGGTGCAGTCACTTATATATGTAGCAACGTCGACTATAAAAAACAATATTGATACCAAACAGCGTATTTAACTACAATTAAAATCTATTTTTGGTCACATGTAAAAACTGGTATAAAACCACAATAGTAAATCAGTAGACATGTGGGGCACTTTTTACCACAGGTGTCCAGTAACGTAGGATGTTGCGGTGTCCACTTCCTCGGCATGTTGTTCCATCTACAGGATGTTGCCAAAACTACACATACCACTCATGTTTACGAAAAGTTATGTTTCAGCAAACATGAATTACTTACATTTATAAACAGTTTCCCTGTTATTGTTAGTTAATTAAATTGTAGAACGGAACTATGTTAAAATTTATGTATTAATAAATGTATTGTAGTTTCGCGTATTATTTATGAGCTATTAAATAAACAATACTGGGAAAATTTAAATGTTATGTTGGTATGTAGCGACGTTGATTTATTGTAGGTATCATGTTTAAATAATCGTGTCTTAAACATATTATATTAATTAAAACGTATATGTCTTCATATTGTGTAGATAATTTGTTCGCGGTACAGATTTCTGCTCCTTCTGATCCTGGCATTTCTGGATTTATTTAATTTTTGAAACACCTTAAACTAAGGGTAACAAGAGAGGACTTAATGCCTAATGGCATTCTCTGCCAGTCACCCTGGGCGATGGCGACATTATGTATATGGATAATCCCGAAACAACAGCAGTTCTATCTGAAACCAATCCCAGATGCGTTGTCACTCTTGATGACTAACAGGGCCTCCTCATATGTAACAACCGGAATCCATAAGCTTCCATTAAATAAATAAATAAACGCTTGCTACATTCACAGCCCCACACTAGGATTCCCTGTGTCGTGGGTGCCATGGACACACACACAGACAAAAATACAAACACCCAGACCCAGAAACAGAAATCTAAATTCATCATTTATATATCTGTCTGGCCGGGGATGGAACGCGGGACCCTTTGCTAGTCAGACCGGTATGGTGGCCGCTCCGCCACGCGGGTCGTCAAAGAGGTCCATTAAGAGGCCACAACTGCTTCACACTAGAAACGTATGGTGGTGGTGCCTTTCCAGTGGAACAATACTTCTTCTTCCACCTTTAAAAAGACTGCTGGAGTCAATCACCATCAATTTTGCGAAAAGATTCATGCCAAAAATGGGATACAGCATATCGCATATAATCGCATTATTGTATTTTCTCGTAATATTGGTCATTGACCATTACAATATTGGTCATTTAAGGTCAATTTAAACAACCTACCCGGAGATAGTGTTTCAGTCTCCAAAAGCATATTCATATAATGTAACCATGCATCTATGTAACATTATATTTAATGGCGTGTTAAGCAGTTTTTTACGCTCTGCCAAGTGGAAAGTAAGTGTCGTGTATCACCTGAGTATGGCTAAACAGTGTAATTTGAACTCTGTTCTCGTGGAATAGAGTTTTAAATCAGTATGAGACAAATCCTCCGGTTAAAAGGCTAACACATGTGGAGTCTGTGAGACACTTGTTATCGTGAGATGAAATATAATTACTTTGTATTTATAATCAATGTTGACAGATCATAATTTATTTGGGAGTCACACTGTGCTGTTGAATGATTAAACAAATTATAGGAAGTTTGGATTAGTAATCAAATTCCATATATTTTTGCATTATCTGTAATTTTATCTATCGGGAAATGGCTCATTATGATTTTATTATGATGTCCCAATTTCTTGACGTTGATCTTAATATACTCAGTTAATGATATTTGTCTGCATGTTTGTGATTCAATCACGCAAAAAATAGTTAAATGGATTTGCTTGAGATTTGGTCCATAGTCCTTAATTAAAACATGTGTAATATAGTTAATGACATCGGTAGCCTAACTACTTAAACAGAAACAAAAAATATTTTTATCACATTATTTTTTAATCCTGACACATATTTCTCTCTAGACCAAATTCTTTAGACCACGCAATCAAAATCACTGTTATTCGCTATAAAAATAAACCCTTTATTACCCTTCTAAGGTAGTTCAGTTTGAAAATAGTATTTAAGCCAAAACCGGCGCTAACAAAACCAGTATTCCAACTCGTACAACACAAAGAACAGGGCTGAAGTATCCAAGCGCCTAGCCATCCATTACAAGTGGTAGGCGGTCATTATGTCAGTGTTTCTCAAAGTGGAGTACGCTAGATAATCTTAAGTGGCTGTTCACACGTACTACAAGTACTACAACTATACCAAATAGGCAAAAAGTGGACAAGCTTTGGTTACGTGTGAATAGCATCGGTACATTTTGTATTGTGCTAAATACAAAAATGTGTCTTTGCTCTAAATTAGTATTATCTCATATGTAGTCGTCGTATAGCTACGCTAGAACTGTCCACACAATTCATTTTAAAGACAAAATGCATAGTTTTATTCAAAAGGACCACTATGTCAATGTCAATGTCAATTTGCAACAAGAATCCAAACACATTCATCATATTAATCACAAACACATATCTTTTACATACATTTTTGAATAAAATACCTTATTTTGTTCTATCAACGACTGTTTATTACAGCAATCCCTCTAAAAGAAATTCGAGATTAATTTGAAAAACGAAGAGGGGGTAGAGCTTAACTTTGAGAAACCCTGATTTGTATTATTGCTTTGCGAAAACAAAGCAGCAAGCTATTTCTGTCTAAGCAAGTTCAGATGTTGACACAAGAAAATTCTCATGAACGGCCTACCATGTTGACTCAAATAAACACGTGTTCGTAACACAGAGATCGAGCTGTCGGTGTTCGCACACACACAAGCGCACAACTTCATTCATAATGGTCGTGAATGGCTGGCCGAGGGCAGAGTATAGGTATTGACAGTAGCTCAAATACATTCATTACAATCTGTACTGCATACCTACTAGTAACTGTTGCAAGGTCTGAACTGTTTGAAAATAATACCATAGGTAGACATTACTTTTAAATGTCACTTCTAAAATACCATTGCTTTACTGATTTTATATAAAATATAATAAAAGGGAAAAAAATGCTTAATTTAACTTTCTTTTCAATTACTTTACCGATAGGTTTTCATATGTTTAAACGAAATTCCGAAGAAATCTTGTTTCTTCTAATCTATGATAAGCCAAAGACTCCAAGTATTTGTCCACTAACAAAAAACATTTTCAAATAATAATAAATTATAATGTATAGATGTAATTGTAATAATAATTATAAAATAATACTTTTACAAGTAATTACACTTTCTTAGAAAGAAGAAAACAAACCTGCAAACTTGATCAAGCTGTTATTAAAACAAGTCATATAAGAAACACATTCCATTCACTTATTTAGCCGTGCCCACTTGAACAACCGCACCACAGTAGAAATATGGACAGTAAGGAAACTCCCTACAAAGCGCTCGAAACGGCACACTCACACAAACAAGCGCATCTACGAGGCCCCTAAGTGGTTCTCCCGGTGCTTCAGTAGCGAGTGTCGCATCAAAACGAGCGGTCACGTTGTTATTTATTTGCTATTTTTTTCCGCGATCTTTTTAAAAATGCCACGAAAGTATTGCGTAGTATACGGCTGTTTAAACTCGGCTTCATCAAAACCGGAGTTATCATTTTTTACACTTCCTGGTGATTTTGAAAGGTAAGAATGATTTATTGTTATAATATTATTATTATAATTTGTAGGTGTTTTAAATCATATGTTTCTAATATTATATCGTTATAAACAGCATTCTAAACTAAACATATATATTATTCCAAAGTAATTTAATTATTATACACATAAATAAAAACTTTTTAAAAATAGGAACTATAATTAAATAAATTTGTAGGTACTTACTCGAATTATAAGTCCGTGTGACCGATTGTAATAAATTTGTGAACATAACGCAAAATGTTAAACTAAGATGGCGGCTGCAATAGATTATCAACTTTTTATATAAACACTTAAAGAGTGATGTTTAATGTTCCCTGCCTGCGCGTCCGCTCCGAAGAGCGGACGAATCGTCTTCGTACAACCGCGGCTCGAGTATGCTGCCGCCAAAACTCGTAAAAGGTTACGCCGTAATTAATACTAAGTTAAAGATCTACAAAAAATCAAAGTAAGTTGCATCACAAGTTGTATCAATTTTTAAGTGTTTTCCGTAATTAAAAATATAATAATAATGATTATCGTCTTTTGCTGGGATTAGCTGACGCCGTGAGATTACCTACTTATATTATTTGTAAACTGCGTAGTTATTGAAATTCGATTGATTGATCATTACAGCACAGTAAATGCTAAAATAGAAATAAATAACACAATTATTAAAAAACCGTTTAAAAAAATAGTGACAACCCTATGCTTCGATGAAGTTTAGGTAGTTATTTTATAAATTAGGCTTAGTTTCCATACTGTCCATATTTGTACTGTGACCGCACGCTACTTTTCTTTGCCGCGAAAGCTCCATAGACGTTATGCGCGCCTGGTACCGCGGGCGGACCAGTTGGCGGACATTTTGTTTTATTAATCGCGATACTGACCGCTGCCAACGCAAACAGATAAATTACTACATCGAAACCAACGAATCCCTATTTATGTTCCTAATGGAAGCAATTACGCAAATATCACGCGATTAACGCGAGCTTTTTAAAAGAAAACAGATTTGCATTACGGTTCTACACATGCGCTGTACGATCTTTCTTAAAATAGAAAATTTGGTAATTTTTATAATTACTGAATGGTGGTAAAATCTCGTTAAGTTCTTAGAGGCACCATCGCTACACTTATTTCTGTTTTAACAAAAATGTTAAGCGCTGCTGTGTTCTGGTTTAAAGGGTGTAAGGCTAACGCTAGGCTACATAATGCTTTTACAAAAAAATACAACTTAGTCCTCAGGAGTAAACAACGTACCTGTGTCTACTTGAAGGTACCACCTTAATCCTATCAGTACCCCAGGAGTGTTTACGTTTCGACAAATATATTTGGTATTTGTTTACGTATTGGCCTATACGATTTCCTAGTTCTGACACAATCCGCTAGGGGCGCTGATTGGAATTTGTATGAACAAATATATACACAAATACCAAAACAGTCATATTTGTCGAAACGTAAAAACTCCTGGTAAGGGTACAGAGGTTGATGATAAATGTCCATGGGCTGTACTTTCTATTCACTACCAGGATGCCTATGCTATTACCCTAATTCTACAGTAGTATAAAAAATCTAAATAGAATTGTATTTAGGACATTCGTCTTGACATTTGAAGTTCAATGCGCTTTTGAACTCCACATCTGTCTCGCTTAGATATCGTAATTTTGTAGGTTTGTTTGTCTTATCCTGAATATATTATACATTCTAGTCGTAAGCATTCAATTGAGAATAAATGTAAATGTACCCAATACAACTGATACATACAATCTATAAAATTCATTCATAGTTTTTACTCAATGACAATACGGAAGCTTCACGTATAGAAAGTGCGTTAACCTTCTCCACTACATATGTTAAATTATGCATATGATTCCTATATCAATGTTAAGTTCGATTGAATCGTTTATTTTTATTTTCAAGCAAACTTGACTTCTAAACATATTTAGAGAGAACACATATTACTACTTTTTTATAATATAGGAGTAGCAGACGAGCATGCAGTCCATCTAATGGTGAGTGGCTACTGCCGCCCATGGATATTTGTAATCAACCCCAGATAGGATTAGATATTCCTACCTGAGGTCGGCCACAGATGCTGGAACGCCTCGAAAAAGTCTCCCTTACCACGTCCTTCAAACCAGAACACACTCGCGCTCAACACTGCTGTTATGACCAGAAATAGGGGTGGCGGTGGTGTCTGAATCAATCCGCAAAGGGTTCTACCACCTTCAAAACTTAAAAAATCTTTAAGTTTACGGCAAGATATTTTTAGTCAGTCCTTTTTATATTAATTTGAGAATTTTATTGTGCGTAGCTATTTATTAATGCGTAGAGCGTCGCTCGGTGCGCACGCGCATCTAAATGGGCTTCTCGTCACCTCTCGGCTCAAGCTCCTGTATAGTTTGCATACTAATGCCATTACACTATACATTTATGTATATAGATAACGAATTCATATTTTATACGGTAACTCCGTTCGCATCTTTATTGTTAGTCATGGGTGGAGGAAATGAAAAGTCTACACGATGTGTTTATTGTGCGTGTTTCCATGAGTAGGAATAAAATGTGTAAGTTTTAACGTTAACTTCAATCCTTAGAAGGTAGTAGGACAAGAACGATGCGACAAAGGAGGTAGAACTGCCAAGCCATTTTTTTGCGTAAAGCTGTATGGATGATGGCTGTCTAGATAATGGCTGACTTACATAATTATAATGTGGCAACACACCTGTGTTAGGCTTTAGATAGAACCTTTGTTCTGGATGTAGTAGGTCGCTGATGTCCAAGGGTGGCAATAACCACTCTCCACTACCACATACCAGGAGGACTGCTCTGTTACTTCTATCTTAAAAGAACCCACTCTAACCATGATTCAATAAATTATAAGTCTAAAATACCAGAAAATTATACCAGCTTTTAAGAATCACTAACAAACCTTACAAAAATATTCAGTCTTAAATTTAGGCAAACCCGAAATGAACCCGATTGTATTTAAATGTCTCTCAATGGTGATTATTCCTTAGGCGTATAATACTGCCTCTAAATTTACATCTCATTATGTGTATGTTTACTGACTCGATTCAAACGCGATGACACCTAAAGCCAAATTAATGACAATTAAAGCCAATTGTTGTGTATAAACCATATAGTCCATTGAAATGTTAAAATTTTGGTCCTTAGCGCACAAAAGTCAGAGGAGGTAGTTTTACTTTTTGAGTCTCAAGGTGGGTTTGAGACAATCAAAATGCTTTGATATAATTTATCTGTAAACTGACCATGAAAAGATATATAAAAGACACTTTGTTCATTTTAGTTTTACAACAAAAACTTATAGAACTAAAATTGTAGATAATCCAATCATAACTATTCTTACAATTTTTCTGTAGTTCGCCAGATAGAGCTAAAAAGGATTGGAAGGAACACCTTTTTTAAGATTGCTTCAATGGACAAGAGTTGCGACCCCACAGTCCCCACAAACTTGGATTTAACTTAACACAAACCCTCTGTTGACATCCAAAAAGTAAAATGTCAGAGTTGCACACTAAGGACCAGAAATTGTAACATTTCAATGGACTACAACACTCTGCCTCTAAATTTACATCTCATTATTTGTATTTTTTCCGTCTCGATTCGAACGCGATGACACCTAAAGCCAAATTAATGTCAATTAAAGCTGATTGTTCGGTGTAAACCAAATGCGATATTTATATGTAGGTATACCATGCAGACACGAAAGTAAATTGACAAAGGTGGGACTCGCAGTCCTTTAAACAAAGATTTGAGATTTACTTTGTAAACAAATAAAAACTACACGAAATGCACGTGCTTGTAATTTCGAGATTTATTCGTTTCACTCATAATTTCGTTTTTTTCTTCAGAGTTCTTTTATAATTTCATAAAGACAAAGTTTTTACAAATTAAACAATATCAGACTTTGTACGAATACAGTATGTAGATATCTAAAGTTTGTTCATTTAAAATATGTAAAAAAAAATATGAAAACACTCCTTAGGGAACGAAAATCGGTCCCTACAATTTCCTTATAAAAATACAGATAATGCCTTCAATAAATAAATCATATCTATTAGTATAGCATTACTATATAACAACATGCATTAGTATGCCACAAAGATCATAATTTCTTAATTATATTTACGTTTTGATTCCCTAGTATGTATTCCCATTGTAATGTAAGACAATATTAATTATATTACAAAATGTCATTTACACTGTCATGCTATCTATAAAGTACATAGTTGTGAAGATATTAATAGAGTTCTACATAATGTCCAAATGTGTGCTATCGTGCCACCTAGCCGGTTACTCGTATGAAGTATTAAACCAGTTTTTGATATAAATATTATACGCAAAAGAAATAATTCAATATCTGTCTACCATTTTTCTGCGATTTATCTAACATACAAGTTTTCAAATGATTAGGCACCGAAGATACTCTTTTCTACAAAAATGTCGACATTAATTTGTTTAATTACTGATTATTTTTATGATGTTACTCCTAATTACTTCATCATCATCATCATCATCATCAACTCATTATTGTCCCACTGCTGGGCACGGGTCTCCTCTCAGAACGAGAAGGTTTAGGCCATAGTCCATTGGTAGACTTCACATACCTTTGAGATTTTTTATAAATCTCTCAGGTATACAGGTTTCCTCTGTTTTCCTTCACAGGTTAATCAAGTGATAATTATTTTCTAATACGCACATAATTTTGAAAAATCAGAGGTGCGTGCCTGGGATTTGAACCTCGAACCCCTCGATCGTGAGGCCGAGTTTCTTAACCACTAGCCTAGTGGTTAAGAAACTCGGTAAAAAATCACTGCGATTACTTATTACTTAGGTAGGTACTTTCCTATTTTGACAACTTTGTACCTTATACTGTGTTATATAGAATTTATTTAAGTTATTTAAAATCTTTTCATCAAATAACACCTCCGTAAAGTAAAGCACATAATTCAAATGTAAGATGAAAGCTTAGATGCGATCCGTTTCACCTCATTTTTACAATCACCTTTACAATGTACTGCTGGGGTAAATATATATCAAAATCTAGTGCATTAAGTTTATCCGGCCTGTGTATCCAATAAATTCCCGCATTATCCTAAAGTGTGTGTCCTAAATATGATTTATTGGGGCTATAAATCTGTTGGTCTCTCGTTATGATATACCAAAGACGTTTGAGAGCCTGCCAACTTGCCGTACGATGCTGCATAGGTATAAGTAACTCACTGTCTGATATAAATAAACGAATTTTAAATAAATAATTGTTATAATCTTACTCCTGAGTAAGTAAAGTATGTTTACACTTTATTTGGGCGTTTATCGGTGCCTTTTGTTGTCACCGTTTGGTAATTTTTAATGTAAACTCGTAAAAGTCAAAACTATTCACCGGCTAAAATACGAGTAGCACTTACTAACGTATGCGGTTGCCTAGTTCTGGTACTAAAATTAATATCATAAAGATAACCCCTAAAATATAACACAGGCCAACTTTTTTACAATTATATTATACTTATTACATTCTACTGAAAGAGAAACTTTTAAGAAAAAATATCGTACGTATTTTGTGATTATTTTCGATATTGCTTATAGTCAAAAGTACACAATGCGTAGAGCTTTGTTAAAGAAATGACTTTTTTTTATTTTTTATTATATTTACACAGAAAAAGATGCAATCTATAAAAACTAAGTGAAAAAGGAAAAAGGTTGTAACTTATTGAGCTTCATTCATGCCGCAGTACAACTAACGCCATCTATTTTTAAGTTACAAGAACTGCTACGCGGACCCGTTTACGTAATAGTTCACATGCGGGCCACTAGGTGGCGTAACGAGCCCGTAACTTTGGAGTTATAAAATAGATGGCGTGGCTCTCACCAAATTATAAACATTACTATAATGGAAGAAAATCTGATGCTTTGGTTTTTTAAATAATTTGGTTTTATACAATAATAGAGTTACATTTATTATTTATTTATGCAATTACTTTATATAGTTGTTTAAATATAAAATACATATTTTTTATCTTCTTTGCCTATTTTCATTGATTGAAGCAAAAAGTAGATAAACTTAGAACAAAGAATTTTTTTTATAATTAAGAGCTTTTTAGAGGGAAGTCGCAAAAGACGATAATCATGACCAATTGCATATAAAGCTGTTAGTGTAGCTTTTAAGCTTGTTTCCCCATCCAGTTGTAAAGGAAAATCTTACACTTATTTACAAAATAAAAAAATAAGAGATTCAAATATAGGTTCCTAATTGTCAATACTCATTAAAGCAACATTGTAGAGCAAAACATGAAGCCTCAATTAAAGGAAGATACGACAATTTATCCCGATAAATATAGGCAGGAAATGCGCATAATATAATACATAATAATCATATGGGATTGTCTTTTGTCTCGCAAAACTAGCTTTGCATGCACCACTTTGCAAAAAACACATAGTTGTTTGCTCCAAAAATAGAGCACTTCAAATTATTCAATCGCTGTACATTTCTTTGCGTAATGGGGCAATAAAAAACAAGTTCGGCTTCGCGGACCGTTGTTTGTGTGGATGTGACGTCACGGGGCGGGGGCGGCGCGGGGGGCGAGCGTGGGAACCGCGGCAGGTGCGCGCGCGCCGGCCACTGATCCTGAACACCTACACACACACACAAGGAACTCGCTCGAGAAAGTTCCGCTTTTCCTATAATGTATTCCACTAGGATCAAGTTGTAATCATAAGCGTGATCGAGATCGAAATGACACGGTTGCTAATGCCGAAGGGTAATGATCTCTTAAATTAATGAACACAAAGTTAAGTATACAAAAATTAACACAATAGAAATAAAATGTTTTTATTTTTTCATACTATCGCAGTGTAACCTTATGATAACAGGTAGGTAGGTAGGTATTTTGTATAAACATCTACTACTTTTATGACGAATTAATGGCTAATTAGTCGATAAAGGTTAAATACTTGGTAAGTTTAATACTATAACTGAAATACAGAGACTAAAATCATAGGATTGATATCTATATACCTATCTATAAGTTTTATGTAACAGCGTTTTACCTAATAAAATGCTATTAGCAGGGTTTTGGAACCCTCAGGCCCTCTGGCAAGGCGAAAAATAAAATTGAAGTTCTTCAGTAGACTAATTTCAGAAATTAGTTTTTTTATATACCTTTTTGGCGACGCGAACACACACTAAGCCATTGCTTTAAACCCCTTAACTGTTTTATAAGGTAAATAAGTCGTAAATGGATGCAATCAGTTCCCATGATGTTTAATTATCATTGTGGTCGATTAACATTTATTATTTAATTAAGATAGGAATCCTATCTAGTGCCATTCTTAAATTATACGCTTATAAAGTTTCATTCGAGTTCTTGGGACCTCATACAAGTATGTCTTTATATAACGTTCAAGTTAAAATATACTTGGCTGAATTAATGCTGAAAAGATATTGACAATCTTCGTGGTTAATAGTCCCAATATCTCGTTCTGTCGCAGAAAGTCCTAGGTTCAATCCCGTCAGGCAAACATCTAAATAATGAATTCGAAAATGTCGGTTGAGATATATTATAGGAGTACAAAAATGTCCTCGTCTACGTTTCAATAGATTTTACGATACGGAAACCTAATACATTAGTGTCATAATCATCAACCCATTATTGTTCCATTGCTGGGCAAGCATTTTCTCTCATAGTTCGAAGATTAAACACATCTCAGAACCATTTCTCAAACTCAGACATGTAGGTTTCCCACCTATAGATATATTTCTTCATGGAAAGCATTTTTTACAAATATTTTGAGTAAGCAACAACAAATTTACACTCAAAAATGTTACGGGAAATAACTTAGTTAACCGGCCGGACGGGCCGAGATTGAATAAAACTCGGCACAAAAATTAGATTGCCCCGCAAGGCCCAATAGGGAGTTTTTCCCCTTTGATGTTGCGTAATAAAGTAACCTATTTCTCGGCCGGTCATTCGCTTTTTGGCGAGAGTTTTCAATAAAGTTCAATGACAGGGATATTTTGCATCTAAGTAATATCTACACTAATATTATAAAGAGGAAAACTTTGTTTGTTTGGTTGTAATGAAAAGACTCAAAAACTACTGGACCGATTTTAAAAATTCTTTCACCATTCGAAAGCTACATTATCCACGAGTAAGATAAGCTATATTTTATATGAAATATATTTGATAAATAGATTTTGAGGCAGTACAAAGTTTGCTGGGTCAGCTAGTAAATAATATAAAGAAAACAATACAGTTAGCTCTAAGAGTTGCTAAATCTTTTTATAGATGTTAACGTGGAAAATTATCGGATAGACTTTGCCTGTAAACCATTTTCCACCAACTGCATAAGATTAACGTGCTGGTTATAACTTACAGCCTTTCCAACAGTTACCAGTTCTGCCAAATAGAATCTATACATATAAAAATGAATGTTTGTCTGTATGTCCTTTATAGAATCGTAAAGTATGCATTTGATTATGAGCCCACGAACTTCCTGAGTTGGTACGACCAATTTTAGACAGATGGCGCCACTGTCATTACAATGAAGGTACAAATTTTCAGTTATTATGTCATGTTATTTTTTTAAATCCGGCGAAGCCGAGGCCACTGCTAGTACACCTAGGTATATTAAGAACACAAAAACATGAACTGATACTGGTCAATGAATACCAGGTAGAGTACAATAGGTAATAGAAATTCAAATCTACCATCGTATTTGTAGTCAAAAAGTTAAGGGGAGAGCTTGTTGCTCAGTAGTTGTAAATGGGTTAAAGCTTACATATTATAACACATATACATACATACAATGTTTACACGTGTTATTTTGCACTCGGTTCAATACAGATTTGCAAATACACATCGTTACATAGTTGATAACTATTGAACGTTAATAATAATATGTACCTAAGTTTGTTAAAAATAAACATGAGACTTTACTACGTATAGATATAAGAAATAATACCAGACTCATTAGCTAACTTACGGAGTTAATTTTACTAGAAAAAATATTTTAATAATACCTAATTAATTTATAAAATTATGGTAAAAACATGCTTCAATATTTTCTCTGCATTACGATAAAATGCGAAGCTATGCAAACATAATCATTATTAGAAATCTACTTGTTCTGGTTAGTAGCTAGTTATTTTCACAATAACTGGTTCATTATATTCTAATACGAATACGGTGCTAGGGATGGCGATACTTTGCGAAAAAGATCGATTCGTAAATCGATTCGAATCGAAGTGTAATAGATCGATTCACAAAAAATAGAGGCCTAAAGATTCGATTCTCCAAAAATCGATCTTCGATTCTTTTCAGCTAAAAAAATGTGAGCCGTCACGGGACGCCTAGCAGATGTGAAACATCGACATTATTTTGTAAAAGTAATATGCAGAAAAGAACATATTGTGATAGGAACTAAATAATGTCATAATGATAAAATAAAATATTACGATTTTTTTCCAGATAACGATGACTATTTATTGAATTCGATTGCGCATGGCGACGCGTCGCCACACCGTACACACTACTGCATATAGACTGTATATATATACCAACGTATAGCATGCGTCGCCACGCCAGAAATCGGTTTTACGTGCGGCTATAGATGTTTCACATCAAAAGGGCGAAGATAGCGAAAAAGCTCATCAGGACCAAACAAGCGCTGAAATTCGTATCCAGCAGCAAAAACTGTCTATAACATATTCAACAAACGAAAAGATCGACTTTTGATTTTCTATGATGAAACATCGATTTGCTGAATCGAACCATTTCTGGAGATCGATTAAAATAACGATTTTTTTTTACCAAAAGATCGATTCTGCGATTAATCGATTTTAGTTCGCCATCCCTAATTCTAATACGAATACGGTGCAAGCAGTAACTCAGCACAGCCTCCGGCGAGGGGCGGACAGCGGTTGTACCCCGTCACTTAAATTGATTAATTGTTAATGAGCTAAGTGTTAATCGCCCTGTTGAAGATAATTAGTTATTGATGTACCTACGCAGAGCTTTAACGACATGTTACGAAATATGGTTAAAGGTTTGGCAATATACGGATGCTGTGGTTTGGTCCATTAGAAATTTACAATCAATCAGCAAGTTGTACGATTTACGAATGAGATGGTTGCTTTGTTGTACTCCATTCTTTAATGTTAGAAAAAATACCACTTCCTCAAACCCAGAAATTGGAAACCAATTTGGTACCCAAATGTGCAAAAAATATATTGATTTATAAAAAATGTACAGATAATATATACGTATGATATTTTATTTTCCTATGCCACTCTATCTGTAGATACAATACGATTTTCCTTATTTAGTATTTTTGACTAATGCCTAATCATAATCTGACTATAATTTACATTATCGAGATCTATAGAATTAGAAACATATTTCAATTTAATTTTTCCAAATTTAATAAAGATTAATTAAGTGAATGCCCATAAAATAAACTTAACGTCACATTCTTACATTAATACATAATGCAAAATACCTTTTTTTCTGACCAGAGCGTTTGCTATCCAGTAAATTAAGATACCAGTTAGAATTTTAGCAATATTAGATAATTAAGTGCTATCCAAAAGTAGATTTATTTCAGCTTAGTGTTTTATTAATGAAATTAAGACTGAAGATAACATTTAATATGCAAATGATACCAACATCTAAATACTAATGTAAACCGGTACATTTGCACAAACTAAATGTTACAAGATAAAGTGGACAATTGCGAGTCGAACTCACATGCCGAGGGTTCCGTACCATCATAAAATATTGAATTTTAAGTTTAGTATTTGTCGCCAAAGCTATAGAATTATTACATTGTGAAAATTTATATAAAAATAACTAAAATTTGTTGCTATTTCATCATATACAACGTTATATCTTACACAACATACGCTTGAAGAGATTAGTGACATACAGACAACGACGGCTTAGAGATACGACCGCGATTTTACCCTTTCGTTACGGAACCCTAAAATAATCTGAGTAGAAATATTTGTGAATACAATGACAGGAAACCCTATTGGTTGCAGACTAACAAAAAGTAACTAAATAGACAATACTCATTGATGATTCGATACGATTTACTGTTAACGGGGAGAAAACCCGCAATTCTGTTTCGCTGAATTAGTATGACCCTTCATTTTAAAATGCTTACCAAGATATTCAATATTTTACATTCAATAAAGTTAATATTTTTTGCAAGATTAAAGTAACAAACGAGCATGCAGTCCATCTGATGGTAAGCGGTTAATAGTGGTGGTTTAAAGGTGGTAGAACCCTTTGTGGTTCAACTCCGGCGGCACACCCGCCACGCCTATTTCTACCTAATAACAGCAGTATTAGGTGCTGCTGTGTTCCGTTTTGAAGGGTGTGGTAAGGGAGACAGACTTTTCCGAAGCGTTCAAACTTAGTCCTCAGGGCTAGCGGCGCATCTGTGGCCGACCTCAGGTGGGAATATCTAATCCTATCTGGGGTTGATTACAGATGTCAATGGGCGGTAGTAGCCACTTACCATCAGGTGGACTGCATGCTCGTCTGCTATTCCTATATTTAAAAAAAAAGCGGTTAATACCACCCATGACAGCTATAACCATCTCCATGTAGAGGTGGGGTTCACCCTAAAGCCGACCTCAGATGCTATACCACTCCTAAGGACTAAGATAGTCGCCTCAAAAGTCTGTCGGTATCCACACCGTTCCACCAAAACACAGATCGGCTTCACGTCAGAAATAGGTACGTTGGTGGTACCTTCACGTTACCTTTCAACGGGTAACGGGAACGCCTCGGAAAAGTATGTCTCCCTTACCACACCCTCCAAAACGGAACACAGCAGCGCCTAACACTGCTGTATAAGGCAGAAATAGGTGTGGCGGTGGTGCCGCCGGAGTCGAACCACAAAGGGTTCTACCACCTTGTACCACCACTTAAAATTTACCCAATTTTAAATTGAGATTTGCGGATTTGCAATTATTACGTGTTAAATCCACAAATAGTCTCGTGCCTATCAATTGTTCCATTAATCAAAGTGTCTTGCAATCCAATCTAAGTCGCTAATCGTTACAAATTGCTGTTAATTATCGCAGCTCGCGTGATGGTAATGATATGTGGTATTGTTATAAAAGCTCCGTAAGAACTTATAATCTTACTAATTACTTTTAGATTATCAGTATGAAAGTGGTATAATGATTGATTTGATTTAACGATTAAATCTCTGTTAATTAAAAAAATGTGATTTGAAAATGGTTGTCGTATGCTAATTTTAGTCTTGTTCAGGTTATATCAAAAATTAAGTAAAAAAGCGGTGATTTATTTACTATTTATGGTGTCTCTTTAAAGATCTTATGGGCTTAGGTGAACTACTTTCTGTCCAGATAATATCTAAATTCTCCACATAAAAGTTTTTATATGGACCTGCCTTTCATGAACTTATATTGCCATTTATATTCTTGAGTTATATAAATCAATTTATTTAGTTACCTAGATAACTATAGGTATGCCCCGCCAAACTGCTAGTACGCTCTGAAGTTGTTGCGAGCAGGTGTAGTCATACAATTTGCTATGGCGACGCGACTCATTTCTATATTCAGAACAGACTTGCAGTTTTACGCGGACTATACCTAACTATAACACAATAACCATTAACCTCCATAGCAACATTTTCAATTCCAAAGCAAATGAGCTTTTTAAACGACAAATTTGACGTTTTAAGACACTTAACCCGTAACTGCATGATGGGTCTAATTTGCAGATCGCGTGTAAACTTGCACTTTGGTAGCAAGTGGCCCCGAACGTTGCGATATAAGTCAGTTTATCGCCCTTGAAGCTGTGACCAGTAGCTTATATTAAGTTTGTTAAGTAGTCATTTTTCTTACCGCTTAAATTGCCAATTTTATTAATAAAAGTGGGCAAAATGCAATTGAATTAACAATTATTTGTCATTAAATACATACAAATGAGAATTACTGCTACGTATAGTTATTGCAATTGGTCTCCCCATGAGATTATTTAAAATTTAGCTCTACCACCCAGAAGGCGGAATAATTAAACCTCCACTGCTAATAAGTAAAATTCGATACTATTCAGGATCATCTCAAACCAGAAACAGCTTAAGCATAAGAAATGCATGTAATTAAAGTAGTAATCCATATAAGTATGTTCTAATTAGACAGCTACGTTTGTTTCACTTTTGTATTGACATTATATTATACATCTAATTAAAAAACAGATCTATCATTGGTCTATTTACACAGACGAATATCAATTAGACTCCGACAGTCCCACGGCCTGTCGCAAAAATTATGCAAATGCAAAGATAAATATTCCATTTCACGTCAATAGTGACACATTACGGGCTATTAGCTGTAAAAAATGATTACGCGGTGTCGCCAACGGTTCGCCAGTGATAATGTGAGGACCACAGACTGGACAAAGCTAGTAGAAATGGCTAAAGCACAGATAAATGTACGCGTCAGCCTGTTAAGCTCGGAAGTAGTATTGAAATTAGAATTTAAAAATGTAGTTTCCTTATGATTGTATAAAAAGCTTCAATTTAAAAGATTGTGATGTCTACTTTTTAAATGATATTTTTTATTAGGTATACCTAATTCCAAATGGCGATAACTTAAATAATTTTATTTAATCTATGTATCCAAATTCAGCTACAATACGTTATATACCTATGAAGACTAAGTTAGAACGACTCTTACTAGAACACAACTATGCTTGACATTACTTTTATAAGAAAGAAATATTATATTTACTTACATCTGTGCAAATTTGCTTGCCTTTTCTGTTCATTATAGTATCTGTGGTCAAAACGGAACGCCACACGCACCTGCGCGTCACGCATCGTGTGACACTGCCCTAAACATACTTTCCAATAGTTACTAATGTTATGTAGTAAACAACCTGTCGTTACACTAAAAGTAAGTGTTCATTAACAATTTGCATATAAAAGTAGATAAAAAACGATAAATAATAATATTTAATACCACTTAAAAGAATAACAGAATTATTGTGCATAGAAAAATGCATATTGTGCATATTGGCAATAGAAAATTTAAAAATTACTTGCTGACTCGGTAAATATTGTGTTGCCATATAAATAAAAATATTAAGGGTGAACAATCCTTATCACTCAGGGGCATGAAAAATAGATAATAGTCGATTCTCAGACCTATTGAATATGCATATAAAATTTGGTAAAAATGGGTAAAGCCGTTTCGAAGGAGTACCTACGGTAACTAATATTGTAGCAGGAGAATTTTATATATAAGATTTTTGTAATAGTAACAGTTAATACATCTTTTATTTATGGATAAGTTAATAAGAAAAGGTAACATAAAAACTATTCTACTTAAGTAGGTACTTAAAACTTGTATTTAATAAATTACATACAAAAAGAAATAGTCTTTTCCTTATAGAAGCCAGAAGTTACAAATAAAATAAAAATATAGGCATGTAAGCAATCTCGCAATGCTTTAATAAATCTCGTTTGTTGTCAAGTGACCATTTATTTTCAGGGATTGCTAAATTGTCTTTAATTAATTCTAATTGAGAGTCCGTTCAAGTCTTTGCAAGGAATTATTGCAACCCGCATCTGTTGTGGGATAGTCTGACCCTCATACTCACACTTTCAATTTCACTCGAAAACCGAGCGACCATTAAAACAAATAATTAATTCCTCCGAATATTGTAATGACGGTGTAAAAAAATAAACAAGAGGAACATTAATGGCGTATCCTGTTTACATTGAGAAATGCTCTAACACTAAATTGCTACATTTCCTCGCATACAAATTTCGAGCGAACAGTGAACAGAATTAGCCAAGCCGCTCGGCTTCCCAAGAAAAGTGTAGCGTGAAACCGAAATGGGTGTAACCGCACCCATTACATCGTGTCACAATACTTTGCTACCGTTTGCCGTGTAAGATTTCATTAGCTAGAAATCCGGGTGTTTTTCCGGGCTTCCCAGCTCATCCACAATGGCGGCTTCCGGCTAGGTTCCCGCCAAAACAGAAATAAACTGACCCACTTGCGCGAACGCACGTCCGGCCGCGCGCGCTGCATTTCCGGATCGCTTGTCATATTTATGAGTTATGATTTTTTCACTCCACATCTCTAATTCTAATATTAATTCCAGTTTTATAGTGTATATTCTGAGACGATTTTTTGAAGTGTGCTCCACTGACGCACTGAGCTTGTTTTAATTAATACCGTTTTTCATTACGATCGTTATTTTAAATGTCTCTTTTGCGAATGAATTTAGCGGGAAAAACAACATACCTAAGTGTCATATTTTATTACGATATAGTTCTGAATGAATATTCATGAAAGCGATATTATTTGGCGAGAATAATAAAAATAAAATTGATAAGTTAGACCCACATGAGTAATTCGACATTAAAACCTAAAAGTGTGTACCTATTTATGGTTCATACCCGTTAGTGATCCACTTCAGATTTTATGTTCGTATGAAATTCGAATAAAAAACTAACATAATTTAGAGTTTGGTTACATTTTCAAATAAGTAGTGGTGCAATTTAGACCGTTATCGTAAATTTTCATTTTTTTATTAATAGACTTGTTAAGCTATTTCACAAAAAAACCGGTCAATTACAACAAAGGTAAAGGAACTGTACCCTTAGTATGAGTTTTTACGTTGTTACTGTTTTTGTATTTGTTTACGTATTTCCCATACATTTCCAATCAGTCAGCTAAACAATCAGCTAGGAGCGCTATTGGTAAAAACTCATACTAAGGGTACTGAGCAATTTTGTTTATGCCTGCTTTTATGGTTAAAAAAAAGATCACATACTATAACATAGATTAGTAAAGATTACTCACTCCTAACAAGAAAATGTACCCAGTTTTGAAAATTGAAATAGTTGCGTAAAAAAGTTTTGCCACGTCTCCGTGCTAAAATTTCCCTAAAATATTTGAAATAATTATTTATTTATTATGTAAATTACGCAGTATTAGTTATTTATTAGTAAATTTTCTCTAAAAATGTTTTTATTTGTCAAGAATTCAAAAAAGAACTTACTAATAGCCGTTTGTGACCTCATTTAATTTCAAGGCGGCGAAGTATCTTTACTAATCTATGACCTATAAGTACAATACTTGACGCAAATAACACAATTGTGTCTGTCTTAAATATATAAAAGTACATCTGTAACATAATTCCAACTGATGGAAGAGTTCTATTTTGACAGTAACGATACAGCGGTCGACAGCGGGAGCTTGTTATTTAATTAGAGCCGCATTAATTTCGTAACAGCCACTTCCGCCGCGGGGGCGCGTCTAGACGATACGTATTCCATCGCTTTTTCAAATTGTTACTTTGTAAATTCAAAATTAATGTAATATACGGAGTACCGACGAGTATCGAGTTATAGAGTTCTATATATTCGTTTCTTTTTGTAGTTTTATACATAAAATTGGTATGAAGGGATTCACGCAATCGTAGCGTTGTGATGTGCTTCGGCTTCCCAATCTAAAAGTCCGAGATTCGAACCCGAGGCACGGAAACTTGATTTTTCAAAGTTACGTGTGTATTTAAAATTGTAAACACTGACTTAAATGGCGCTAAAAAACATGATTAGAAAACCAAATGCCTGTTCATTAAAAAAGTTGTCAAAATCATGTGAATTACATTACACCATACTGATTCAGTGTGGTATACTCTAGTCTAAACCCTTCTGGATCTAAAGAAACCCCTGCCCAGCAGTGGGTCAATAATGGGGTGACGACGATGAATAGTGGAATAAATAAGAACAAGTATATAAATACTGTCTATTTCTATAGAGATATAATCTTCTAGGTATTGAATAAATAAATAAATAAGCTTAGCTCATCACCCCATATTGGGATATCCGGTCTTGTGGTTACCATGAACACACACAAAGATATCTTAACAAATAGACCCAGAACTGTTATCTACTAAATTCGTTTAAATGTGGTTGGTTAAACCCGGGTTAACATATGGGCAGACCTTTAACATGAAACCTATTATGGTACAAAGTACGTCGAGTATTTACTCAATTTTCTCTGTTATCAATAGGTAGTACAAAAAATATTGTTGAAGACAAAAAAAATATCTGCACTAGTATTCCTTTTATTATAAACACAATGGTGAATACACAAAAACCCAGGACTAGAATAAGAATCTTAATCCGTCGTTTAGATACCTAGCCAAGAATTGAACCTGAAAATCGGCGTGATCTGTATGCTACCACCATGGACCAAATTCAACAACAATCACAAATTTGTCAATTTTTTAAGTGGTCACACAAAAGCTCGTCGATACATACCATACAAAGAAAGAAAATAAAAGAGAAAAATAACTGAACTGCTTTTTCCTTCGCCTTCTTCATCATCATCATCATCCACATCAACCCATTATCGTCCCACTGCTAGGCACGTGTCTCCTCTCATAACGAGAAGAATTAGGCCATAGTCCACCTCGCTACCTATTTATTAATATTTGATTTTTGCCTACTTATTAATGATTAAGTTTATCAATAGAACATAAATGAATATTCCATTTTGAATAAATATTCAACACCCAAAGCTAATTAAAATATAAAAAATATATGTGTTAAAAAGATAACACTTAACTTTAAAATAACGCCAAAGTCAAGTGTCGTAACGTTGAGTCACAATAAATTGAAAATGTTTTCTTAATGACGCCATTTTGTTATATCCTTTGCACATAAAGCGCATATTATCACATACAGAATAGTTTGTATGTTTGTGCGAATATATGATAATAAGTGCTAAATATTAACTAACTTAGGTAAGTTTTATTTGATGACTAACTGACCCGGCCAACGTTGTGTTGCCATATAAATAAAAAAATGTTAAGGGTGAACAACCCTTATCACTTAGGGGTATGAAAAATAGATAGTAGCCGATTCTCAGACCTACTGGATATGCATATAAAATTTGGTGAAAATCGGTAAAGCCGTTTCGGAGGAGTACGGTAACTAACATTGTGACACGAGAATTTTATATATAAGATATGAAAGTTACACACTGCTTACTGTTAAAGTGCTAACTAGAAATTACAAGTATTGAACTATGGATTGGAATATTGGACCTGAGACCTATTTGTATTTTCTTTCAATTAAATCAGTCAGTGATTTTAAATGCTTACCATCCATGGACAACTATAATCTGGTTCAATTAGGATTGAAGTTTTCGTTTTGTTTTTTTTTCTGCGGTACTACACACTTTAAACCAAAACACTAAAGCACTTAAAGCTGCTGTTTCTCTAAAATACGCGGTCAATAATAGATAGGTGGCGATACTATTTCAAAGATATATTACAGAGATACTCGAAGCTTAAAAGTGATAGAAAACTCTACGACGGTGCTACTGGTATACCTACTTATATCTTTTAGTTTATTTTATCCTCACCACTCGTCTGGTTAGAATTATGTGGTAAATGAGATATATTCTCTGTCTTCAGCTTGTCTGAAAGCAGTCCTTGTTCTTAAAACCCTTAAATTCGTGAATCCTGGCCCTTTCGTCTCTTAACAAAATCCCCTCAGACACGGGTAAACCCTTCGCAAATCAGTAGTATAGTATATATATCACGAGTTAGCATCAGCAAGGTCACAGTGGAGCAATTCACCTTATGTTGCTTTCCGCTCCAAAAACCGACGGTTATGCAAGTTTTTGTTCAGCCACCGGTCCGTTTCAACTCGCATGATAATAACACATATTGTACCTATTCATCGTTTTTATTTATTTTTGTTTAACTAAATGAGAGACTAAAATAGTATTTTGAAATTAGTAGGATATCGTTGCAAGGACCATGCGGTAAGTGGCTACTGCTACCCATGGATATCTGTAATCGACTTCAGATAAGGTTAGAGACCCACGTGACGTTGGTCACAGATGAACTGTTGTTTCTGAGGACTAAGTTGCAACCCCTTAAATACGTATGTCTTCCTTACCACACCCTTCAGAAAACAGCAGCGCTTAACACTGTTGTTAAAAGGTAGAAATAGATGAAGCGGTGGTGTCTCCGGAAACCAAACAAAGTGTTCTACCTTCTATATATGATATAGGTATACCTTTACGTGATACCGTTTTACCATAGTTTTTAATAGGTAGCACTGAATTGTGACCTAGTGAGCTACTTGATTGACTGACTATAAAACTCAGTTATATTTGATGTAATTTGGAAAATTCGTTTATACCTACTAGGAAAAGTTATTACACTTACAAACTAAAAGGAAATGTCTGACGGTAGATATAATTTATTCATTTTGATTTCAACTTGACACTCGTATAACTAAGTTGGCTTTAGGTTTTAATAAATAAATTACCATTCATTCGATTTAAATGGGTCAATGCGGATACACATAAATAATGAAAATATACACCCGACTAATAATAACGTTACTTAGCGGTAATGCAATGTATTATACAGTTAGTACATAAAACCTATGCACCTTCATCTACGATCAACGATTATAATAAAACAACGTTAATAAACAACATATATCTACTTAAAGACTTACACTCTATCTCAGCACCGTCCTTCTCACATGGGTTATATGTACAAGCGAACAATAAATATGCCATCAAAAACAATGCTTGTAAAAAAATCCAAGTCTCGCCATTCAATTCTTCTACCGTAAAAAGTCTTGAGATCTATGTAATACCAAGCCGGTAATGTATGCAGTCCCTACTTAAGAGACCTTCTGTCTTAAGGTATTATCTCACTATCTAACCTAACAACATCTTATGGGACCATACCAATTTTAAAAATATTTTATGTTCTAAATAAATTAACGTGGCAATCGTACTGCAAGTCACATTGTGTTTTCATCTTATCATATCGCATCACACAAGTACGATTGCCACGTCAATTTATTTAGAACATAAAATATTTTTAAAATTGGTATGGTCCCATAAGATGTTGTTAGGTTAGATAGTGAGATAATACCTTAAGACAGAAGGTCTCTTAAGTAGGGACTGCATACATTACCGGCTTGGTATTACATAGATCTCAAGACTTTTTACGGTAGAAGAATTGAATGGCGAGACTTGGATTTTTTTACAAGCATTGTTTTTGATGGCATCTCATTCCTTTTTGTAGATATTTCTACTCTTTTCCTTTCCGGTACCTTCCACTAGTTGAATCTCAACAACAGATTTTTTAAAGGCAATTAAATTGTTTAGGTAGTCTTTGTAGTTATGTAAATAATCTTGCCATTCATCATCACTTTCATTCGAACATGACAATAAATTAAATCTAAAAAGTTACTATTTTGACAACTGAAATTATGCCCGTTATCCTCAGGAAAAACATTCTAAAACATCTCTACTGATTGTGATTTATTTATTTATTTATTTATTGGGATTTAACGTGTCTTCGTATTAAATAATCGACATCCCTTACTTTCTTCTGAATATCCGACAAAAATCATTGGTAATCTTTCACTGACTTCGTCGGACTCCGGTTTTGATATAAACCACAGTATTTACTGCTCTTGCTCAAATTAGTTTCAATTTATAATAGACTTCTGACTTCTGAAATGAAATGAAATATTTATTTAATAATGATAACATCAGTTTTAGACTTGTCGCATATACAATAATAGTTCTGTTAGCTGTTTCAACCACAACAATTTGTTTAGGGGTATACAGTATCGCCTTCTAATGTAGAATTCCATTTGTTGATAAGAAAATATTGAAAGCTCTATTACAAAATGTCGTCCCACCATCTGATCTCATACATTTGTTCGACTTGCTAGTTCCTTTTTCAACACTTTATATTTTTTAAATTTCTTAAAGACTCACTCTTATGTTTTAGAAAATAAACATTCATCGTGTCATTCGAGAATAATAGTCGATAAATAATAACATGTACCTTGAACCGTTGAGTGAACTAGCTTCCATGGGACTACATAAATCTGTATGTACGATCTCCAGTATATCGTTCGTTCGCGTTCAGAGGTTTGGAAATGGTTTCTTACTAGTCGTCATATCCGTCGGTAATGTTCACATTATCAAGACCAGTCATAATATTCTTTAAAATTCGCATATATTCCGGATTAATATGGGCTAGTCTTCTATGCCAATATTTATTTGACATTGTCAAATTACATATCGGTGATTTGACAAATTGTTTAAATTTATATATACCATTTACGTTGTGGCCAGTTGCGATGATAATATCCATAGAGTTACTAATAGTGCAACCGTTTTTCAAAATTAACAGTAAATCCTTTTTCAGTAAGTTTACTCACCGCTAACAAATTCATACTTAAAATTATTTATATTAAAAAGGTTTCTTATAATAATTTCCACGTATTTTCCGGGTAGGTACTAACACAAAATAAAAACTAACAGAAGTAAATCTTCATACAAAGTGGGCTGAAGTAACGCACACGTAGACACCACTTACCGACTCGTTATCTCGGGGGGACTCGAGCGCATACGTGCGCGACTGTCAGTTCATTTCTGACACGCGTTTGTAACTGTTTTGTACAAGCAATGGAGCAAAATAAAATACCCTAATTGTGCAATGGACGGTTGTTTAAATTCAACGTTAAACTGTGGATTTTCGTTTTTTTATAGCTATCAATTATCAAGCCACTAGGAGCTGATATTTTTGGTGATCATGGCAAGAATATGTTATAAAGTGGATATCTAAGCTCGATTTATATAACAGTTTCCTATTTCGAATCATTTGAAACGAACTTAACTAAATTTTTGTAATATTGCGTTGAAATGTTACGTACCTAATATTACGTAAGTTGAAAACATGATTTTTTGTTCGTATATATATTGGTTTGTCTTTAATGCCATTTGGTAGGTTTATGTCTAAAACGGATAGGGCAAAAGGAATTGTGTAATTAGGGTAATCCGTTTAGAAGTTATTAGGGATTTTCTATTGTGAACATTATAATTTTTTATGTGCTTACATATAAAAAATATTTTCATAGACATTTATTTATGCTCAATAAGGCCGAAAGGAGATGTTTCAAAATGTATGGGCTCCCGGCCACCTTTTGTAGACTATATTAAAAATTAAGAAAACTTGCAAAGAAGGGGGTTAATTTTCTTCAAATCATGTTCGTTTAATTGTTAAAAAACAATGATTTACACTTAAACTTGCAACACAACAGTGGAAAAACATCATGGCGGTAGTGATTACCGTAATAATGTCATCTGTCATTCTATTTTAACTTACTATATACATTATATACTTTTTAATATATTTTTTTACGCGAATGGGCGTAGATATATAAACATTGTATTGTGTGAATTGAGAAACAAGGCCTATATTTGATAAACATTAATTATATTTACTTTCATAAATCTTGACTTAAAACAAACATACCAAAATATGTACTTCTATACCAATTTATTTTAGTTAAAACATTTAAGTGTGTAAATAAAACAACTTTAAGTACACATTTGATCATATTTTACTTACTCTTCACTTAAATACATTATTTATTCATTTTAAATATCTTCCCTTATCAATATTTTCATCCTGTGACGAGCTCAGCCCAAACATCAAACAATGGGCATAATGTGAGCGCAACTACCTACGAGTACGGTTCGTTGCCCAGCGATGCAGTTGCAATAATAACTGATTAT
Organism: Epargyreus clarus clarus; assembly: GCA_014595695.2. Lineage (NCBI taxonomy): Eukaryota > Metazoa > Arthropoda > Insecta > Lepidoptera > Hesperiidae > Epargyreus > Epargyreus clarus. Next base: position 491,689 of record JACTTY020000048.1, on the reverse strand, counting down.
TTTGTCATCCCAAGAATGTCCATGTCTTGCTAATGTAATTATCTAAAAAAGAGAAATGTAAAAAGATTAGCTTCTGTAGTTTAAAATTATTTACGATTATTTCACGATTAATACAACAACTGATGTATATTTTACCTGATGATATTGAATCCTTGTCAACACAATCCACAGCGATCGCACGAAAATCACAAGAGTCCATAAAACATAAGCTGGGTAAACAAGTAAGGTAGAATCACAATAATCGTAAGCAGCACAGAGCAGAAACATATTCAGGATTAAAATGGAATCTTCTCATCAGTACCTACATATTTATTCAACGTTTACATTGGAGTCCACTATTATAATATGTATATATCCACTTTTACGCATATCAAATTGACAACTTCTTCTTTTTTAATTTGACATGTCACTTACATCTATAAAACCAGATACTATTTAAAAGGTGGTTTTGTTATTATTATTATAAATAATTAATTAAGTTCAGAAATAATGAGGGGATACCCAAAACAAAAGCCAGGTTGTAAAGTACTAAGGTAACAATAACTTTACGACAAAAACAGCGAAATACAGAATTACCGACATCCAAAGAGTATAGTAACCTATGTGTGGGGTACACATAGGTTCCCGACATCGACAGTTTTGAAAACTTGACATTGACAGTATTCCGCCATATTTAATATTTCAATGAGGATTGCTTATTTTAAATATTTTTAAACACGAATACTTTAGGTTATCAAAATATATGTGTATTTTTCTTCAATTATGCAAATTATTCGTGTTTTTTAGTTATAATGTACATAAGATGGCCGAAAATGAAACATCTCCTTTGCCTAAACACTTGTTTCCTTGGAAACAAACTTATTATTATTTTATAATGCGGTGACAGTTGCTAAACCTCACGACAGTTATTGTATATTGTGTATGTTACCGTTAGATTGTAGAATACGTTAGCATACACATTAACTAGACTTAAGATTAGCTAGAAAATATGCAGATTAACTATGTAGTTAAAATTCGAAACATCTTTTCAGACTTGTTCTTAGGGCTAAAACACATGCCTTTTTACGACACGACGACGTATCGTGACACATAGCGACATCGTGCCGCAAAGCGATATTGTTTCGTGAAAATATACAATGTTTGTCGTAAATTCATGACACGACGACGCATCATGGCATGCACGGGTCGACGTCAAGGGGTGAAAATTGATACAATCTCGTTTTGTACTTTAGGTAATGGACAAGCTAATCTGCGTTTTAACTGATTTAGGCACATTAGCCGTAACATCTAGTTTTTTTCTCATGACATTTGTCAGAAATTCGGAATGTTTTTGATATTATATAACTTTTTAGGGTTCCATACCTAAAGTTTAAAACGGAACCCTATTTCTAAGCTGTCCGTTCGTTTGTCTGACATAGAGCTCTATTTCTGGAACCTTAATACATAGAAATTTATTTTTTTTACGGAATATGTATAATGGTGGCCGCTTTAACAATATGTACTAAAAGTAAAAAGAAAAACTTTCAAATAAAGGAGAGTTGCCATACAAGGACCTTCTTTTTCTTTATAAGGAGGAAATCTTGAAAAGGTACTCGACGACGTGGGAGTGACGCCGGGTTATGTGGGACTTTAGCCGCACTAAAATCCTCCGGTGGCCGTCCTCAACGTTTGTTGGAGAACTCCGGGATCTCCGACTGAACGTAACAGAAGTCCTTTAAGCGCGATGCCTCGATCGAGCTCTGCCCTGGGAGAACAGTTTTCGCTCCTCCTAAACTATCCGGTGTTCACGACGGTATGCGACTACACATACCGCCGTCCTTCCCGGGGACACTTATTGGACGGTTCGAGCTCCCTGTTGCCACTCCCAACTTCGGAAGCCCCCTTGTAGTCGCTTCTTACGACAGGCACGGGATATCGTAACCCTTTTTTAGTCCAGGAACTACAGAGACAAACATATAAGGACCTGCTATTTTTTAGCGTTTTTCATTTGAAATGTTCACAATGCATTATATGGCTGCTATAACATCAATTAGTAAAAATAAAAATAAAATAAACAAATATTTTTGTGGTACGGAACCCTCAGTGTACGTACGAGTTCGATTCGCACTTCACCCATTATTTGAATTGAATTTAAATTGAAGTTGGAATTGAAAACGTCTTTTATCTCGAGAATAAAAACAATTGACGTCGCCTATAATAGTAGGGGAGCCCAAGACGGGATTTCGAGAGTGACTCGAACGCGGCAGATTAAGATATGGGAGATACCTTACATCCTATAGAGTATCTTAAACTATCCATTTGGGGGGTTCAACCAGGGAAGTCCATCAGACTATTAATAAAAAATCGTATTATCTATAGTAGCTTAATTACATGCTGAAAACAATAAATTTATAATCTGATGGTTTGAGGGCGGCGTTAGGGAGTAATAAGGTTGCAAAAAATCTATACCTGGACATACTCGAGTGCGGTATTTTTTTTAATACAAAGGAAATAATGCTAGAAAATATGCACTATCTGATAGCGCCATTTATTAGCATGGATCCCTGGAAAGTAATGGTGTACAACAAACTAAAGGAAAAGGCAAATTTTATGGAAAATACATTATTCTTTATATATTCTCATTCTGTTTTTTTTTTCAAATCGTCAATATAAAAAACCCCTCCACTAAATCGTCAGCTGCAACATAAAACATCAGCTGGAATTTCCTGTATAATAATCTTACGCCCTCGAGTGTGTCAAGATAACGTTTTTTTTTGCATTTTCGAAGAGTCACTGACAGTCTTTCGAATCGAATCGTCAGTCTTTCGAATGGGGGACTCATCTGGGGTAACTTCATATCCCCTTTGAAAATCTAATGTGCTGGTTACTTTTTTTCCATTTTTACCTCTCGTATGGCTGTCCCCCTATGCAAACCAGCAGATAAACATATTTCCGGCATCAGAGATATATACTCTATCACTAACCTTCCGCGCCTTGAGTATGTCTGACTCTGCTTTTTACATTTTTCGAATCATCTAGAAGCTATTTCCACGGTGAATCGAAAAATATCACACAACCTTCTCTTCACTCTAACGTGTAATCTACACAATCGTATACGTCCTATTGACGCTCGAGTTTCTACCCATTTAACATCATGGGCTCCCCTACTACTCGTACATTTCGCGGACAGAAACACAGATTCATTAACTGCAAATGTAACTTTGTAATCCTATATAACTTATATAGGATACAAAGTTATTTAATGTAGTTGGTGTATCTAGATAACTGGACAGAAATTGCAAAATATTTTAGTTTTTCCATGAGTTATATACTAAACACTAATTGTACCCTCAATTTCAACGTTCTATGTCTGCTGGAAGTGCCTTAAACTTTTGATGATCGGTCAGTCAGTCAGTGAGTGAGTGACAAAATTACGAACTTTAACTACTTGTAATTCTTAAACTACTGGTTCAAATTGCATGAAATTTGAAATGTACCGTGTCTATACAATGCTTGCTTGGCTCCTGAAAATTCAGGCTTCTAGCTTCATATGCAACGAAGTTACAGGGGGTCAAAAATGGGCCGAATTGCTTCGGGAAAAGTATGGTACGGCCGTGCCGCTTCTTTTGGCTCGACTTGGCGGAGGCACTGCCGTGCCTCCAGATATGACAAACATTTTACTTTTTTATAATAGGAGTAGCAAACGAGCATGCAATCCACCTGATTTAAATACCACTGCTGCCCGTAGAAATCTGTAATCAACCACAGATAAGATTAGATTCCTACACGAGGTCGGCCATAGATGCACCGCTACTCCTGAGGAATAAACTGGAAGGCCTCAGAAAAGAACAGAACACAGCAGCACTTAGCACTGCAATTATTACTCAGAAATAGGTGTGGCACTGATGCCGCTGGAGTCGAATCACAGAGAGTTCTACCTTCAAACAATCGTACGCTAATAGTAATAGTACATAGTTCATATCCTTAACTGTCCTCAAAACTGCCTAACTCTACATAGATTCAAATTTAGCTCTCTCGCTCTAGCCGTGTTGATATTGCGCCGGGAAGTATGTAAAAAATCCATATTTATCAACCACAAAGACCATTATTGTCACTTGTTAGAACAAAATTGGTCTCACGCGAGATAAGAGCGGCGGCTTTGGCGGCGAGGATCAAAGGGCGCGCACGCGTCGCCCCGCCACGTTCGGAGAAACAGAGGTCTGGGGTTCGACTCCCGCGCTAATCAAGCACCGATATTTCTTGTTTTTAAAGTTCTCGGAATGAAAGGAAATTTTACTAATGTTATTTGTTTACAAATTATTGTGAAAGTATTGCTTAATCAAATGATTATTTTGACCTTACTGCTGCACATTATGAATACAATAAATAAATTGGTAGATTAGTAGATTAATAGAGAAACATAGCCTTGATTTCGAGTTCAATTTAGTCTGTTATTAAAATTCAGTTTGGTTTTAGAGGTAAAAAAAACATTTTTTATGCAATGGAAGTAGCAAACATAATAAAATCCAGCTAATGATAAGTGGCCTCTAGTGCCTAAGGGCCCATATTCAAAATGGGATTGGGTGCTTGAGAGTTAGAACACCTCGTGTTATTGTGACTGCCGTATCACAGTCTTCAAACCAAAATAACATCTGCGAGTGCGCGATACTTACAACGAAGTCGAACCATGAAGAGTTCTAAAGTAAACCAACAAGGAAAAGACAATAACTTCGTGCCCTGAAATGGTTAGTGTTGCCCACAGATATGTAAAGTATGTTTTTATTTGAATTACGTTACCTATTTTAATATTAACATGGCTTACGGATATAAAAGCCTTCACTGTTAGAAACCTGTGGCAAGACCGCAGCTATTTCTGCCTAATAACAATAGTTTTTGTTTTAATTCGAATTAGTTGTATGTAAGGAACAGTAATACGAGGTGTTTTAGCTTAGTCTTCAGCAATAGTAGACCTGAAGCCGACTGAAGGCAGAACTCCAATCCCGTCTAGGGCTGATTACAGATTCATTTTGAGATCCCGAGGCTTCTCTCTATTTCATGCGTACTGAGGCCACCGAGGGGGTTTTAATGAGTACAAATCTCACATAACTCGGTCTTTCCCCAGAAGATCAGGTATCTTTAGAAGATTTCCCCACCCCCCGATATAAAAATGGGCTGATTACAGATATCCATCTGTGGCAGCCGAATTGCATGTCAGTCAGCTACTCTATTAAAATCCAAAGCTTGGTATTTCAGTAATTAAAGTGGAAGCCTCCTACAACAAGCTCCCGCGTTACATAACTGGCGGCGGCCGAGCGCCATCATTAGGTATCTGGATGATCATTGACCATCGTTATCTCGCCTCCCCATCGACACGAGATCGATCTTGCTCTTGCTCTTATTGTTTACTAATGCTCTAGTCTTACTACCAGCGAGTAAGCGAGGTACATTCTCAGATAGAATTTTGTTTGCTCTTGTTGTATTACTAGCAAGTAACATTCTCGCTTAGATTTACTGTTGATGAAATTGAACTGATGTTACTACTCTAATTTTGTTAAGAATTCGCAATTTACGGTACTAGATTTTGAATTTAATAAGAAAAAAGAAGGTGTAATATATTACTATTCTTATTGTTCTTATTCTCCATTATTGGTCTTTATTCCAGAAGTTTCTAGCTTCTCGGTAAGGCTGTAGTAATTTACAAATTAAGGACCAACTTAAATTGTTCTATTATTTTCAAAATGATAGCGAAGACACTACTAGGTAGGACACTACTAGGTAACCATACAACATTAAAAAGTTCGGATAATTCTCTCAATTTTTTAGAATAATTAACAGACAGGATTTGATTTGATTTGATCAAATTCCCTTTTTGTATCGTATTAAAAACATTGTTTAATTTTATTTTACATTTTTATTTTTAACCATGTTTACAATTAATATTTTCTTAACAATACACATTATCATTGCACTACGATGGCTTTAGTTTTTTCATAAATAATTAAAAAAAAAACAGTGTTCCTACATATCCGAATAAATTCAGAACGGATGGACACCCATCACGAGATCGATCAGTTTTGTTTCGTTTTGCTCTTGCTTAAGTTACAATGCGTACATCTTTGTTAACTCCGCTTCTTTTTTTACTTTATTCGCTATTGTTGCTACAGATTTAGAACAAGAAGCTTTTAAATTAAACCGTTTGAATTGAATGTTGTAATCGTAACTATTTAGTAATGTAATGACTGCCAACTCATTGAACTCATTGCGGTGTTTTGTCAAGGTACTTAGTTAAAACCAAATTTTTGTTACTGTAGCTTTTCTTCTATTTTAATGTTATGAGTTCTAACTCATTGAACTCATTGGTATACTTTCACAAGGTACTTGCATATACACATATAAGCAATTTGTTGGTTTAATATGTATAATGGATCCTGCACATCCTTAAGGTTGACTGGTAGAAAATGCTACTTGGCATTAAGTCCGCCTATTGTACCACTTGTTTTTATTGGTCAATAAAGTGTATTAAAAAAAATGGATTGGACAAAATGTGTTTATGCGAATAAGTGTTTACATTAACGGATTATCTATATAAAAGTTTTGTTCTCTATTACTTGAATAAACATGGTCACTTATCGATTACTGTCCCATATCCAGGTCTTCTCTAAGAATATAAGCCATTTATGCCATAGAGATCACGCTAGCCAAGTCTCAATCGGACACACAAAAGTAATTGTAATAATTATTAAAAATTTAAGAACATATTGTTGTTTTTTGCGATTATTTTTATTCTAATCCTTCAACTCAAATTAATTGGTCTAAATACCTATTATTCATAATTATAGCATACTATTCTTATGATAATATTTTAATCCGGAAAAATTCCATATGCTCAAACTAACAGATAAGATTACGCAATCGCAATTATTTTGAACATAATAAACATGATAATAATTATCTTATACCACACGTGAATTAATCATCAACAACCCATTACTGTCCCACTGCTGGGCACGGGTCTCCTCTCAGAATGAGAAGGATTAGGCCATAGTCCACCGCGCTGGCCAAGTGCGTATTGGTAGACTTCACATACCTTTGAGTTTTTTTTTTTTATAAATTTCTTAGGTATGCAGGTTTCCTCACGATGTTTTCCTTCACCGTTTAGCAAGTGATAATTAATTTCTAATACGCACATAACTTTGAAAAATCAGAGGTGCGTGCCTGGGATTTGAACCTCGGACCCCTCGATCGAGAGGCCGAATTTCTTAACCACTAAGCTATCACTGCCTTACGTGAATTAATATTATAGCTTATATCAAATTGAATTACTGCCTTAAGTAGACCTTTCGCAATGTGACTTACATTGATCGAACGTCTTCCGGTGCGATAAATAGGAATTATTAGTTACAGTTATTACATTATGTATATTATTTAGATATATAGATATCCTATATGTGATATGAATATAATTATATAAAACCTAACCTAACACACTACACTAACACTTATAGAAATAAACTCTTTTCACACTTAGCAGATTAATTGCAACTCTACCTTTGGATGTTACATAAAATCCAAAAGCATAAAACACAACATGATAGAAAATTACATAGAGGCCTACGTTACCTGACCGAATCTCCCGGACCCGGAAGGCCAGTTTACACCATTTTATTATGGAACTCGTATAAATATTCTGGTTAATTCTGAAGTTGTATTATAAAATATTATCCATAGTGCTTTTCGTACTTTCCTGCACGCTTCATTTAAATCTTTTAGAGTATTCTAAAGCGAAGGCATTGATATTGATATGTTGACTGTGTTTTATTATTTACAAAATTTAAATATTTTTGTAACATTTCCAAACATTAACTTTATTTGTCCATGGTTCGTAATTAGCCACTCTACATGTTTTAATTCATAGAATTTTGGAGTTCTTAAATAAAATAATTTCAATATAAGTTTTATAAATAGGTACTTCCACTAGGTACATTTTTAAACGCATACACTCATATGCTAAAAATGCATATTTGAAACTGTATTGTTTTTCTGCAAATATAGCTTTTCATAGCTAAAATTCTGCATCGTCGACCAATAAATACAGGGCAAGTGTCAATTTTAGAGCTTAGACACGTTGAATATTTAAATAAGTAGTATTTAAGTCGCCAGCAAGGTTTAAACCACCTGAACTTAGTGCCTCGAGTAAAAGTAGTTGAGATAATCTACTACAAGATTTGTGCCCAGACTAGGTTGGCTGTGACCGCCCCACTTCCAAAACGGTGCAACTGAGGCGCGTGGTTTATCAAAACTGAACCTTACGGGTACCGTTTACAGTTTTATTCTAAACGCACACATAGTGTGTTACAATGTTTTGTCTATATCACACATTTACTGGTCCATAGTACTTGGGCGGCAGGTGTTTCGAGGCTTGCCTCCTCCTACTGCGCCGGCGCCGTCTCACGATCTCTACAGAGATCATTGATCTGGTCGAGATTTACTTAAGCGCCAAAGACACTTCGGGCTATGAATATTTAAGGATTAATTTTTTTTTGCTTAATTTCTTGTGTTGTAAATGTAGCAAAAAGTTATGTAGCCCACCTGCTGTTTTGTTTGCAGTCGTATACCTACTTCCAATTGCCAAAGAGCGTAAGAGTCTCTAGTCTGACGTTGTTTTCTGTAGATTAGGGTGAGAATGAAGTAGATATAGTTTAGTAGGTGGTAGATAAGGTTTTCTTAAGACACGCTTAAAGTTTACAATGTTCATCAATTTCTGTAGCTTTTGACTGGTAGAAAGACTAATATAATTATCAGGGAAGTAAGTTGCAACAGGAGCAGGAATACTACAGCAGTACCAATGGGATAAATATAAAGATAATTATCCTAAATGCGAGTCTCTTAAACCATATGCGGTTCTAGAAGCAAACACAACATCAGCAATCAATAATACGTGAGAAGTTACCACGAAGAGCACCTTCATAAAAATTAAACAAAAAATCCGTTACTGTTAATTACCTAGATAAAAAATCACTTCCAATCGTGCAATCTGCTATCAATCAGAAGGATAAACTTTCTAAAGCTCTATTATTGTAATTAGATCGGCTACCGACTGCGGCGATGGTGCGATTAAGTCGTGACCAATAATTCGTTAACCACCGTGACTAAACCCCGTGAACGCACTGATAAAACCGATCGGATTGATTGTAATACTGTAATACTATCTGATTTTTTTATTCTTAGGTTTTTATGACGTAACAAAGTCTTGGTGGTACATAGTCACTATTTTGGTATCAGTTTGTATTCTGTCATATTCTGCTGAGCATAATTCTTCTCCCGAAATTCGTAGTGAGTAGCAGAACTTGCTTTTGGCTGGATGACAGCCAAATTTCATATGGCTGTCAACCATACCTACTACCAACTAATTCTAGATGTTCATAAGCGGAAGTAGCCACTTATCTCAAGATGGCGTGCTGTTTTGCTACTTTCCATAAAAAAAATATATAACTGGAGCCGTTATTCACTATGCAGGCAAGTGCCTATTAGTAAACTTGACGCCTTTAAAAATAAAACACGTTTACTGCAAAGAAAATTATGCCGAATAGGTACGCAACTTTTCTACCGATCTGAAAAACACTTCGTCACAAAAAAAGATACAAAAGACATTCGAATCAATGTTCAACCGGCTATCTCTATCAAATTAGTTTCTTTATCTCCGCCAGCAACTAAGTTGTTACTTGACGGCTTATGGGTACAGTGACCAGGCGTTTCGAGTTTGGAGGACAATTCTATAATCATTATTATTATTACATTAGTATACCTACTAGACAAGCTTGCAGTCTACCTAATGGTAAGTGGTTTTTACCACCCAAGTATATCTGTGACCCACTCCGTGGAGAAGAGGATGTATCTAAAGACAGTCATAGATCCTTTGACACTCCTAAGGACTAACATAGTTGCTTCATGCGTAATTCACCCGGCATCCACATCTTTCCACCAAAACGCACGACTGCTTCATACTCGAAGCGGGTGGACCAATGTTACATCCAGGGTTGAAAACTACAGCAAATTTTATAGTACACGCAAAGAACTATACTATATACTGGTTTAAAAAAGTTAAATAAATACTAGGTAACTTACATAAGAATACATTTTATTTAAGAAAAGAGAATAAAAATTAAACCACAACCTTTATACCACAACGTAAACCAATCAAAGAAACTAACTATACCGCAGTACCTAATCGTTGATGAAGCAGTGTATTATTAGTAAAAGCTATATTAAAAGCGCCTCCTTAGTCCCACTTCAAACCACATATGACCCGACCGCTACACCACAATGTGATGTTTTCTTTTTTGTACTACTGTACTAGTACAAAAAAGAAAATGAACATGTAATTCATAAGCTGGTTCTGCGCATTAGACGACTACTTACTAAAAGTATGTATATGTGTATATAATGTGAGTATAATACGGAATGTGTTTTTACATCTACATAATATATTGGTGTGGTAAGGGAGGCTTACTTTTTCGAGGCTGGAACGCCTTACGCTTAAAATGCTCAGGGATAGCGGTGCATTTATGGCCGATCTCAGGTAGGAATATCTAATCCTATGTGGGTGGGTTAATTACAGATGTCCATGGCAGTCGCCACTTACCATCAGGTGGACTGCGTGCTTGTCTGCTACTCCTATATTATATTATAGAAAAAATATATAGAAATACAAAAATTCTCAAAAGGAATGTGAAGTCTACATCACAATTGGGTAACGACTATAGCAAGACTATGTCTTAAACCCCGACACTCTAAAAGAATACTCTTGTCCAGCAATGGGACGGTGTGTTACGACGATAACAATATATTTCAACGATTTAATGAAACATTGTATAGAAATAAGATTTAAAAAATTGAACTAATTTAAAAGAAAACTATAAATTCTAATTTAAGTTCCAGGATTTCCAGGTGAAAGATTAAGTGGAGCTAAATGATATTTGCATACAATATAGATGTTAAGTACATTATGAATATAATAACATTTAATCAAAAACACGATTTAGATTAGTATAAGAATAGCACATAGAAGTTACCGTCGCATAAATCGTGCATTTTTATTTTATTTTTTATTTTTACCTATTTAGCATTCATTTCAATATTCTTCAATAATAGTTGACACAACAAATAATGTGTTATCGCGACTTGAACATGACTTTACAATCGAATTTACAACGACATAAAATCAACCAAAAATCGATCAAACTCGTAATCAAAGCAATCGAATAAATCGAATGTCAAATACGATTAATTACAACAGTACAAGTTATTTGCATTAGTGGATCATCGCCTACAGATATAACATTTTAATTATATATAAAGAATGTATGGATCTCCGAATTTAGTAAAACATGTCATTTTATTTGAAATCGACGTAAGGATTAAGAATAAAATACGTTATTGTTTCTTTACTCAATACTCGAGTTAATAAACAATGGAATTTTTGCGTGTGGGAAAGATCGGAACAATTTCTAGTAGCAGAAATTATTGCTCAAGAAATTTATAGTTTGATTATTGTTTTATAACAAAAAAAACATTTAAAAATATCGACGGAAAAACTAAAACAGTGCAATGACAAGTCAAATATTTTATCTGTAGCATACGTTTTAATTTTATCTGTATCCTTCTACTATTTTTTTCGCTTCTTTTCATTATTTTCGCAGCATTATAAAGCACCAAATATTAACAATTATTTGATTAAAAGAAGGCAGTTATTACGATATCTCAGACCGAATGTTGATGTTAACACATTTATTTAGATTAAAGGTAGAAGACATATATCTCCACTAGAGTTATAAGTATACTTATAACTCGAGGACTGAAAGGGTTAAGCGGCACTCCGAAGAGGACGTTATTCATCACCCAGTCTACGTAATGCACTCAAAATTTATTTGCGTTTTACTCAAACACACGACGCCGGCTTAAAACGCACAACGATTTAAAACTATACGTCTTTTAAGCCACTTTTTTATTTACAACTTTTACGATGACTCTTTTAACTGAACATTTATCTAAACTAAAATAGACTTATTATGCCGCTAAAGCTTTTAATTCTATAAGTATGCTGTCTCGTTATTTCTTTATACAAATATTAACTTTGTTTTTTATTCTGCTTGCCATTAATGGTTTGTCATTACCTTCTGCACTTATTATACGAAAAATAAAGAAAGCTATTACCCACATATACACCCCTAAACTTTTCCTTTTGGGACCTATCTTTAAATAGTTAATCGGTACTCGAATCCGTCTGTTTTCAACTATTACTCCATTTATGTACTAAACTTTTGATGTAGCAGAAAAATCACCCTAATGTTCGAATGTTCGAAATGTACCTATTATACAATACTTTAGATAAAACGACGTGTAACTATTTCTTATTTCTAACAGTAAAATAGCTTTTACAATTAGTCCAAACGTTTTCAAAATCACGTCCGACACGTAAACAAAACCTCTCTTTACGATATTAATACGATCATACTTCATAAGCCTTCGATTACGATCACGCTACAAAGAAAGCAGGTCGTGATTTGACCGGACGGTGAACATGCAAGTAATTTATTTCAAAAGATTGGTTGTTGGTTGTTACCATAGTCCATATGCTAACGGTAGCTTAAAATCATTGGTAACGAACGTGTGTTCACATGATCACATGTACAGTCAGCTTCAAAAGTTGATGAACAGGTTAATGTTTCAAAACTACCTATACTATAATTGTTCATAAGTAGCTGAACGCCCATAATTAGATGAACATCGTAAAGCGTCAAAATTAGCTAAATACTGATATGTACAAAAATAGCTAATTTCATTTATGATATGTCATTGTTCAGCTACTTTTGACACTGTAGTGTTCATCTACTTTAGAACCTCTACGACGTTTATCTAATTATGGTGCTACTCGTTACGCTCGAACGCTTGGGTGTATAGCTACTTTTGAAACCTTAACATGTTCAGCTACTTTTGGAGGTGACTGTACCATATGACTGTATACTACACGCACACATGTACTCCATTCAATGAATGGGATACCGCCACCGACGATTACGTAGGGCTACCTGCGTGGACATTAGTTTCGTGTCATCAAATTATCTTCGTTTAAAATTTAATGACCGTACCATTAAACTGTGAATCATTAACCGAATACGAGTATCGCTATTGCGTATAATTTACTTGATATCTTCATTACTGAGTTTTAACATAGCCGCCGTGTATACATTTTTTTATCCCTGACGCTTACTAGATTTCGTGTTTTAAAGCTATAAACTTACAGTTATATATTCAGTTTTCAATGTCTTTATTACAAAAATATAGTAAATCTAGCTTATAAGAGTCTAATACAATGTTAACACAATCTATTAAAAATATAAATAAATAAATAAATAAATAAATATGAAAGTGCTCTACTCTAATATACAATATTTTTATACACTTTACCATTAAGGATGTCACTGTAAGGTACAATAAATAAAAGCACTAAAAATCATTCAAAACGCATAAAATCGCTACGAATCGAGATCCGTTCAAATTACTGAAGCAGTAAAGACAGAACAGTGTTCGGGTGGAAAATAACGATTTATATCCCAATAAAGGTGAAAGTATCGCTCCAATTGATACGTTCGCGGCGCCACTGGCTGATTGCGTTCAACCCTATATATAAAACAAGGTAAATTATTGCAGCTGTGAGTGTGTTTCCCACGGCGTGCGAAACTGGTTGGTGCAGATAAGCTGAAACCACCACGGACTAAATTAGTACCCCGGTGACAGTTTCCTGCCTCCTGTGTGACGGAGACGGCTCGGATTTCCAAAGTTAATCCGCGAGTAGGTCATACTCATACACGTCGTAATCAGTTCCATTGATTTGCGAATGATAGGCAAGTTCGCAGCGAAAGTGTAGAAAGTGTAGATTTTCTAGTTTTCGTAACGTAACTAGAACCCAGTCGGATCATAGGGATCAACTCGAATGACATCTTGCAACGAGCCGCGTGGTGTAATGCATTAGTGATCTACGAATGCCACGCAGAGTTCCGAGTTTCAAACAACTAAATAATGATCTATGTACGTGTTAGGTTTAGTTTATGTACATGGTTATGAGTGTGTGAGGGATATGAATGTAGAAATATTATAGACATAGTAGCTGACCCGGCAAACGTTGTGTTGCCATATGAATAAAAAATATTAAGGGTGAACAACCCTTATCACTTAGGGGTATGAAAAATAGATAGTAGCCGATTCTCAGGTCTACTGAATCTGCATATAAAATTTGGTGAAAATCGGTAAAGCCGTTTCGGAGGAGTACGGTAACTAACATTGTGACATGAGAATTTTATATATAAGATTTAAAACTAGTATATTTTTAACATCTTTAGATGACACAGGGTTCATAAAGATACGCGTCGAGATTGCAAAGGGTCCAGAGGGCGATCTTTTCAGAATAAGGGCACTTATTTTTTTCACTCCTCAGTAATAAATAAACATTTTAGATTTATAGTTGATTTCTAACAATGTTAATAAGATGTTTTTTTATGTAATAAATCAATTCCCATTGGAATATGTTCGTAATTCTTTTGTTATTTTAAACATTTTCTTAAATTACAAAGTAATATGTACATAACATAATTTGGTTGATTTAAATCCATTTTCCATCTTAAGTTATGCAGAATAACACGAACAATTACTTCTCACTCCATATTGTAATAACATTTCCTACGATAAATTACCTAGACTTTCACTTCAGGTACCTGTCATGATTATCTGAGTTTTTATTTAGTTATGTTTTGTCTTTAATAAAGTGTTTATTAATATCGTAATTAGTGATACCGGTCTTGCCTTACTCACAAACCCGTTGGACATCGGAACGGTTTCGTGGGAAAATTTTGATATAGACGTCCGCCTATATGTTTTTTGGTCTTAATATGTATTCAAATTGTATTTTAATTTATTTTTTTGAACATTAAAACAAGGCTAATGTCTATGTGGATATTGAAATAACTGCATTTTTATAGATTTTATTTTTATAGATTTTATGATTTTTTATAGCTAGGATATTTAGAACGAATTTAATATTTGTGTGTACAGGATAACATTGATATTTCTGAATCATTTTTGATAAAACTTTTGAAGTAAAATAAAAAGTGTTTTTAAATAGTATTTTACAAATATTACTATTTTAAGTGAAACCTGGGCTGTAACTTCAAAGCACAGAACGTACCACATACCAGAAAAAAAACAGAAAAATTATGAAAAAAATAGTAGCTACTAAGACCTCAGCTACTAGTAAATACCATTCGTCACACTCAGTTAGACATCGTCATAAAGCAGTCAATGGAGCCTAACATAAAAATATACACGTGGATCAGCCATCCGACTAATACGCTCTACTTACGAACCATTCAAGACTCTCATACAAACACGGTCCGTACCGTGAAACCCGAACGCATCCATACGCGTTACGTTTTTTTGTTTTTGATCATATAGGTATTTTTATGAATATAGGTAAAGTTACGTCTACTAGACGTAACTTGAAATATAGTGTAGAGTAGCGGAAAGATAAAGGTAGAGTTCTTCGCTATTTAAATCCGGCAGTATCATTGCCTCAGATGTCTGTTTAGTAAATATAGAGTATTAAAATTGCAAAAACAAATATCTAACTGCTCAAAAATAATAAATTAAAAAGGTAAACATCCGTCAAGCTGTTTGAGATGGATGCCCAAAAACATAAAATTTAAATCTGTATTTGTTATCGGCTATTTGTTAAATGGTGCTCCTGGTTCTGTTTAGAATTACTTCCAATATCTGTAAGTTATATATCTCTCAGTCACTGCCTTGCAGTGATAAACGCTAGCAAATCGTATTGCATTTACATTTCATACTTACTCGTACGTTATATAAAAATAAACAATCAAATAAAGTTCATTATCTCGGACACAAATCATCTTTTTGTAAACCCTACGAGTGCTGCGGTTGAAAATAACCCATGGCGACATCTCATTAGGCCGTCAGCAATCGGTGCCGCTTTGAAAAATGTCTCATTTAACCCCGACGGTCCCCTAATAGCCGGTGAAGGGTTAACAGCCACAAATAACCCAATGCGGAAATAGGCGAGTCTTTCGTCGCTTATTTCAATTTTTAATTGTTTTAATTAGGAAATAGTTTAATTTTTGTTCTTCGTAGCTCTCCGAACGTCAACTTGTTAGATAACAAATTGGCGTGAGATACTTTTACCGATATCGTCGATGTAATGAGCTGATAAAAATTGTGGCGCTTTTTTAATTCATTTTTTATTTATTTATGAGGATAAAGAAATATGATGTCGATTTTATACTTTTTACGTGTACAATTTTATTACTACAGAAAGTGAATATTTCTTTCTTTTTATGTAATAGGTATATCAAGTATATGAACATGTTATTTATATAAACCGACTAACAGAGAAAGGGTCTATCTATTCGCACCTTTTATATACCCTCATGTTAATTTGCCGTCATTGTTACAACAAATACATAGCTCATCCCCTGCGAAGATTTACTGGACAAACACGCAAAACGTGTTCCTTTTGTGTATATAAATGTAAAATAGTCTACAATAAGAGGGGTATTAAATTTCAATTATAATCCATTGCTCAATTCCCGTTGGCCGGAAACCACGCCTCTTCCTGACTCGAAGATGACAGTTACACGTGACAGCCCCTCAAAGGGTTAGGGAAGTTATAAGGGGAGAATATATTTAAGTCAAAACCAGATTACAAGACGTAATCTGACTCCGGTGAAAGAACTTTACAAAGTTACATATATTATCATCTCGGTTTACACATGAACATTTATGAAGACCTGTCTAAATCTGTTATTATCAGTAATTGTGCACAATTCATATAAATTACATTTGGCACATTCTAGCCTAGAACTTAAGTCAAAACCAGATTATAAGACGTAATCTGACTCCGGTGAAAGACTAACTTTACAAAGTTACATACGAGTATATTATCATCTCAGTTTACACATGACCACTTATGAACACCTGTCTAAATCTGTTAATATCAGTAATTGTGCACGATTCATATAAATTACATTTGGCACATTCTAGCCTAGAACTTAAGTCAAACCAGATTATAAGACGTAATCTGACTCCGGTGAAAGACTAACTTTACAAAGTTACATACGAGTATATTATCATCTCGGTTTACGCATGAACACTTATGAACACCTGTCTAAATCTGTTAATATCAGTAATTGTGCACAATTCATATAAATTACATTTGGCATATTCTAGCCTTGAATTTGGTCATCATATTACCAGTTGGACAGTTAAATGCACTGTCATACTTGTCTTATAAACTGCAATTTAAGCTTTCGACTCTTAGCTAGAAAATTTTCAAGTCATATAAGATTTGGATTGAGAATACTTCTATTTCTATTATTCCAATAGGATTACATAATTACTTCTTACTAGATTTAGCTTCTTTGAAGAACTCATTTTCAATTGAATGAAATTTAAAAACAAATTCCTACATATTTTTGTATAATTAATTTGTTTTTTGTCTTAATCATCCTTTCCTTACCATACCAACCAACACTGATGTAAATTTTAAATCCCAACAACAAAGATAATCCCAGATAACACGCGTAGCCTATTACTCCACCGAGTCTATTACTTTGCCTTCCAAATTACCGATACGTAGCGAGCTTATTCGATATTATTCGATAATTTGATCCATAAACTCGCACCGAAGCTTCCGAAGGCTCGCATTAGAACGGTGGAACCGGTTGGTTCATTCACTAACGGGCCGACCTGCGTAACCGGGGAAAAAAAGTGGTTAAGTGTGATTTGAACTCGTAGATTGAGGGTTCCGTACCATCAATTATTTTTAATTTTTATTATTAGATGTTTTCGGAGCGTCGAACTTGGTACATGTATTGAGACAAAGTGTCTACCTATTACCCTGAAAAGATAAACCGAAAAACAACGATAATACCACTTTCTTACATGGGGAGCTTCCTGCATTTTTAATTCCTTTTATTTTTAGTACCTATTTGTTATTCTACCGGACATACACGCTTTGTAAAAAAATCAAGTATTTATCCATCACGGTTCCAAATAAAAAATCCTGTGACTTAGTAACAGGATCGTGATTTAACCCTATCAGTACGGAACCCTGAAAACTGACCATCGTACTTGTTATAGTTGTTTTAACTCACCGAGCTGACCGACAGCTGTAATCTACGTGTGCCTTTGTATTTACTTTGCTTACATTATTCGAATCGAATAATGTAACAGCGCCCCTAGCGGACAAATCAGAACTGATTGGAAATGTAGGTATGGGAAATACGTAAACAAATACAAAAATAATCATTTTTGTAAAAACGTAAAAACTCATACTAAGGGTACTGTTCCAAGTACCTACCTTAGACTCTAGTGTTGCTTCTATGGTACTATAATTAGAATTTTTATAAAAAAAAATTATACACACGAATGAATGCCGTTTCTTTTCCATAGGACCTTCCGAAGCTGTGGTACATTGTTAGATGCTCAAAAAGAATTGTACATGAATCAATTTTGAATAGAATTGGAATTACTAAGTAACCAAACTTAACTTATCTGTAATAAACATACCTGTATTATAAAAATGCACTTTATATGTATATACAAACACAAAGTATGATTATAATCATAATTTTGAATAGCACTAAGTATTTAAATTGCATTAGAATAAAATAATCAATTAAATATAGACTATTTAAATACACAGTTCATTGGGTAAGCTCTACTATCGAAATACTTGTAGATTTACCAAATTATTGTAACGATATACCAATAATTTCAAATATAAAATTCATTTAATTTAAAATAAAAAAATAAAACATAACTTATTCTGACAGATTGGGTCAATGCATACTCTACAACGGCCTACGTCGATTTCTACAAATCATACTTTATTTGGCTCTACAAAAAGACATAATAATGAATGAATGTATGTTTAAACCAATTTAAAATATTAATTTTGTGATCAATTTTGTCATGGACAGATATATAATTAATTACATACTTATAAGTAGGTTCATATGTATATGCTTAAGTAACTACAGAGTAAATAACTTTAACAAAGTTATTTTTCGTCAAACCATTACTTAAGCCTTACCACGCATTACTTAGTTCACCACGCTGTATAAATACGAATTCTAATATGAACATAAATTAGAAAACCTAGAGCCTTTGGATCTCCAGATGGAGAAGCCAAATTGGAAACTACTACGCTATCACTAATATATAATTTAATACTTCAAAACACGATAATTACATACAAAGAACACTTAAATTTATATGTTCATAGTTCATACAAAGGCTTTAAAAATATTTCATCTCTTGAACATTTCAAATTCAACCGCAAAGTATTAATAAGTCAACGAACAGGTGAGAGAGACGTTGTATCATCGCGTCGCTTATTTTCGCTTTATTTTCTAACTATATTTAACCTCATTGGCGGGTTAATTCCGTACATTGGGAAAACAACACGGTGAAAAATCACCGCTCGTCTTATGATGGATAATTTCTCGAAAATGAGGGGCGACGTCGCGCCAAAATATTTTGAAAGCGTAATGTGTTGATTTGTTGAAACGTATGGAATGAGATATTGTTATAATTTAACTTAGCGTTTTGTTTTTGCATCGAAAATAACTAGTCGTTTCTTGCTACCGTTATGATGAACGGTTGTTAATTATGCTTATTACTTCGCTATCTCAGCTGTCCAAAGTTTTTTTAAGTCATAGAATTAGGAAACCTGGTACAAAACCCGATATTATTTACCTGGATAATGCATAATACATAAGTGCATAAATATTAATCACAAATAAGAGTTTTAATTGAAGTCCATCATAATGAATTTATCACAATTTCAGCCTTATAACAAATGTGAAAGCACACAAGATCTCTACAGAGAAGAGACTACAGTTCAAAGGCCAAAATAGTTTATGTTTTAGTTATTCTATGGGTTAAGGCAGACGGGCTCCTCGACGGAAAGCAACCATCGTCGCCTATAGCGAATTACGGTTAAGACAATTATTTTCTCAAAAGATTTTACAAAAATCGCTTACTGAGAAACTTACAATTATTACATAACAAAAAAGTGAGCCAATTAACATATTATGATATTGTTAGTTAGAGGGTGAGTGTAAATAAGTAAATTGTCAAGTGTGCAACCAGTAAGACAACACAGTAGGAAATACTGTGGTGCAACTGATTCGTAGGTATGCGTAGCGTGAATGAATTGTTTGTTTATTAAGGCTAATACCATAGTGAATGGTAATTATGATTATTTGGGTATTTATATAAACCTACGCTTTCATACATGTATTATGTATTATTGTTAGTATTATAATAGCGAATTGCGACCAGAAACCGTCATTGCATTGCCGAATTTAAAGAAAGAAAATTGAACATGGAGCATGATACATTTAAACAACAAATATGCGCGCTCCTTAACCGTTTCTTAATCGTATTTTCTCATACCTTTTGACGTATATTAAACGAGCTTTTCATTGTGACTAAGTTGCAACGTAACAAACTTAATGCGCACACAAGAATCCGCTTACATTGACATGCAACTAATTGTATTTACATAAAGATCTCGGTGACATCACGACGTAATGATTCATTCACGACACGTGAGAACTGTCTATATTAATGTCAGGAGTTATCTGATCTTAAATTGGAGTATCGTACGAAACAAGGAAAGAAAATGTATTTATTTATTTCGCATTATTGTGTTTAGATATTGGCTTAAGACAAATTGTGGAGTGGATTTCTCTAAGAAATAATCCCAGTTCGTGACGCATAATCCTTTAATCTTTATAATGTAATTATCCTAAAAAGTTAAGTTTACCAATATGCACTTATCCAGAGGGCACTAAGCCCTCTGGTTCAGGCGCTCGTTTACAGCCACGGACAGATCTCCTTAGTGCGGAAACTCTAAGAGTAGACCCGTGGTCAACACTGGGACAGTAATGGATTGATTGTAACTGAGACATTCTACATAGTTCGCTAAGAGAACATCTATGATCAGTTTCAGGCGACATCACATAACGTACTCAGACAGCAATACATTTGAATGAAGCAATTTTATTGTCTAATGAAAAACTTCCTCTTCACAATATCTTCCGTAACGCGATACAATAATCGCTCGCTAGTCGCAAATCGTATCGAGTGACGACAAATCGTACATAATCGTAGATGTACTTTTTGTTCCCTTTCAAAGGGCCATTCTATATCCGGTTGAGCTCTCTGTAAGGCCGGTAGAACACAAAAAGTTTGCTCATTATGTCAAATTAGTTCCACGAAATTAAACAGAATGCACTTCGCGATAAAGGCGATATTTGTAAAATTTGCAAACAGGTTGCATTTCTAAGGTACTTTTTAAAAAAGGACCCTTTGTGGCAGACAGTGTGGCACCAAAGGTTTATTGTTCGTGCAAAATAATCGCAAGGTTGAATGAAACTCGTCAATTACTTCGCAGAAATTCGGATGCGCCGGTTTTCGGTGGTAAAAATAGTCGGTTTAAGTAACATGCGTGAGTAAGATGATATGAAATGGTCAAAATGGACTGTTAAGTGCATTAAATTACGTTTTAATTCCTTTAAGTGAATGTATATGATTTTTGGTAATATTGAGAAAAACATTTCATTGTATTATCAAAGTAAGACATTTAAGCTTTTGAACATATACAAAGTTTTAGTCCGTCTTTAGTTTGTGCTACTTTAGTAAGCTTAACCTCATAGTAACGAACATTCAACTGTTAAATGACGAGGTAAACAAAATTATGTGAGATTTACTTAACTATAAGAGTTTTCTATCAGCCTTATAGATAGATAGACAGATAGATAGATAAGAGTTTTCTGCTTAGCCCTCAGACGTAGCATAGATCTACAAACAGGTCTTCAACTGACCTCAGGAAAAGACTGTGATCCTAATTGGACTTTCATACAGTAACCATGATGTAATGTTATACACTTTTTAATTCAGTTATAAACAATAAAAAGTAAATGTCGCATCGATTCAAGCCAATGCATTAATTAAGTAATATCCTTACTCGGGCTTGTACAGCTATCATAGCGAGTTTTCATATAGGAAACTTACGGTAATACCTGATTTTCATTAACTAACTTGTAAATGGTAATACGATCTGTCGAGTTTTTCCACCGGTTGGCGAGCAACAAGCGCGTCAACACCGTAAAAGTTGTCGATCGCAAGGGACAGCGGTCACTCCATTCACTCCATTACTAGGCCTTCGCACCTCACCGACCGCAGAACGCATCCCATTCACGACAAGCGAGTAAATCAACCGAGAACGCTCTCGCCTAATAAGGTGTAAGCAGGCATTCCTCCGCGAACGGAAAACAACTTTCTGCATTGGCGAGAAAAACCACTTTCGTCCGGTCGTCCTACGACTTACTACTTTTTTTGACGTCTATTTCTGTGCGGGGATCGTAACGTTGTAAGATGACGCTCGTGTTGACGCGAAGGATGCAAAATGGACTTTTTGCTGTGTTATTACAGTTTTATGTTCGTGGCGTGGGTTATGGAGATAGTGCGTCGAAGTCGGAGTGTTTGATTTTATGAATGAAGCTCGACGTCGTGAGCGGAAGCGAAGCCGGCCGTAGTGCGGCTTTCCCGCGCGGCAAGTTTCATTAATAATTAAAACGCTGCAACTGGCGGAATGGCCGGACGTAGAAATGATTTCTAGCCGCTCTTGGTGCGCGGGCGCAGCTTCTGGTCCACGGAGCAGCCGCAAAAACGAAATAAAACTGTACTAGTTAACCGAGAGTGTAGGTACATTGATCTAGTTTAATAGAGACGTAATTTTTTCGAGGATATCTAAAAAAGGAATACGGTAATTATCATGTCTCTGATGCATAATTAATATTTTTTGTTGACAGCCCTTTATGGATTACGAAGCATGTTTTTGTAGCAATCGAGCATGCTGATGGTAAGTGGCAACTGCCGCTCATGGGCATCTTTAACCAACTCCATACAGAAAAGAGTTTCTATCTCAAGTCGATAACAGATGCGTTGTCCCTCCCGAGAACTGAGACGGTCGCGGTATGTAACTCTGTGGTTATTTGTTCACCTCAATAAATATTTACAAGGTTGTTTCAAGAAAACGGAGATGATTTTATTTTAATATTCTTTTGATCCGGAAGACTGCGCAACGACGGATATTCGTCGTAACATCCACGGCAGTGTCAAACTCATTTACCTTAGACGACGCCATAATAATTTATAACGGTTACTAGCACAAAATAAAATTCGACCGGCTCATTACGCAATGAACACGGAATAGTGTTGGGGGAGCGAGACGGGTGTACGGGATGCGCTGAAAGCAGAGAGGGACAAAAATAAGTTGGTTAGAGCGAAAGAGTAGAATATGACAAAGCTGTATAGCGAATGAGATAGATACGGTAGCTAGATACGCGCGTCCGGTCGCCACTTCCTGCCGCGGGATGGTGAGTGTCCTCGGCTACACTCAGCATCGATAACTCGCAATGGAAGTGGTATTAATAACCCAAAAAAACTCAAAATAAAATGGATTTTATTAGATTGAGTTAACTGTATTGTAACTTCAATAGATTTGAAACACTGTTAAAGCAATCGGAAACACTTATTGATTTTTAAGTGCTAGTTAATTGTAATGATTTAAAAAGTCTTTGTCTGTTAATTCGAACTTGGCCTGTGCGGTGGACTATGGTTTAAAACCCTCTCACTCGAGAGAAAAACCATTAATAGGTTGACTACGATGACACCGTCTTTGTCTCTCCTTTACAGTTATTTCTCAAAGATTTTCTGTCTGATTACAAATACAACATACGTACTTACATAAGATTGCCTCATCAACCATCTTAGTCTAGAGGATTGGAAACATATCTATGATCTGTTTCAAGTAAAACTCCGTTCTATATGCAATTGGTAACTGTTGTTCATAGGCAGCAGTAACCACTTACCATCGGGTGAAATGCTGTTCTACAGGCATTTAACGTATCAGACAAAATAATATTTTTATATACCTACTCAGGTATATAAAAATATGACACGGCCCGTAGCGGAGCGATCACCATACCGGTCTGACACGCAAACGTCCTGGTTCTTCCCCGGTCAGCCAAAAATCTAAATGATTAATTTAGATTTCGCTTCTGGGTCTGGGTACAGGGTATCCCAGTGTAAAAGCGTCTTGATTTTCTTTTTTTGTTACGGTATACGGTAAATAAATATATTACACGAGCTTTTGCCCGCGGCTTCGCTCGCGTTACGAATTAATATTTTCATCCCCTATTTAATCCCCTTGGGGGTAGAATTGATCAAAATCCTTTCTTAGCGGATGCCTACGTCATAACATCGACCTGCATGACAAATTTCAGCCCGATCCGTCCAGTGGTTTGGGCTGTGCGTTGATAGATCACTATGTCAGTGAGTCACCTTTGAGTTATATATATTTAAGATTGGATAGAAATACTTTTTGTCTGGCACGGCACACGTCTGCCACGTTCTACGTCTGTAGATGTAAATGAACCCTACGCATTAACAAGTGTAGCGAGTAATTCCACACTACTAAACATACAGATGATCAGGTTCTGTGGCTTCCGGTCCCGACGGGTACACGTTAATTGTCCACCGGCTCTACAGTAATCTCAACAGCTTATACCATTATTTGCTTTTCAATATTGAGTGTGATCTTTATTTATTTATTTCTTTATTTATTAACATGCCAACAGCAACACACACAATACGTTATATAGTACTTAGAAGTACACTATAGTAGTATTAAAAATAATAAGGTTGGTATGAGTGCCAATTATAGGCAAGAACAACGTTTATATATTAGTCTGTATTTTTAATTTGTATGGAACAAATCGAACCATACGCAACCATTATAATGCTGACTGAACATGGTAATAATGAAACAACCGATCTGTGCCATTTAACATTTAACATCTTTGTTTTATATAGTGTTAGCGAGCCCCGTATTTTAGTTAAAAAAGTATTAAATACTAGATTTTGCTTCATTCGCGATAGAATTTGATGAAAATAGTTGTTTTTATCTATTCCTCGGAAACGGTATTTTTCGGGATAAAAGGAAGCTTACGTCCTTTTCTGAAGCCCTGATAATAAGTATACAGAATTTCATAATATATGGTATCATAATCATCAATCTATTGTTGTCCAACTGCTGGGCACGGGTCTCCTCTCAGAATAAGAAGTCTTAGTAATTAAGAAATATTGAGTTAACGAAATTTTGTATTTTTATCATGAAAATGTACCGTTTCCGAGGGATACAGAATACCTCTGACCGCGAGGGTAAATCGCTGGTAAAAAATTAGTATAATATAAAAGTGTAGTATAAACTAACACATAAAATAGCGGTAATAAAAATATTTACTCGCAGACACCTACTCACGCTTGACAAAGTATGAAGCATTTCCACCTCACAGTTTTACGGCAATACCTTACGTCTCAATAATCACATTAATTAGCTAGACTCGAGTCCTTTGTTTGTTTTTATTGAGCGGAGAACGTCTTCATAATTGAATTACGCGTCCCTAGGCCACTAGTTGGAGCATCCTGCGCCCACGCCTGCTTTAATTGTGCTACTCTTTTTGTTTAGATGTCCACTCGCCTTAACTCGATTAGAGCAATCAGATTCGCCCTTTGCCCTTCGTGACGCCCGGCAGTCTCATGATACTGTATTGGTTTGTTGTATAAAAGGTTTTGTTACTAATAAAAAAGATAATAGAGTGCGTGTATTGATTTGGTTTATTGCTAAGATTAAACAAAATGTTTTATAGTTTTAACGGGATAAAAAGGTCTTATATTACACTTATTTAGCGATTTACGAGTATGTCATATGATGTGGTAGGTATCTACCTACCAAATCCATTGTATGACATATCTATTTCAGATCATAAGTTTCAAAACTGAAAAATATGTAGAGTCGGTTTGTCTTTTTGTAATATCGCTTATTATTTCCCTATACATATTATCTATATTTATAAGCAAATCGATTGCACATCACACACACTACAACACACATCTACGTTTATTCCTAATTAAGCTAATATTAGCTAATTAGCTAAAAAATATATGATCACACAACACAAATTACAATTTATACAATGAATTTAGTTTCAATAAAAAGCAATATTCGTAAACCTAAACAGTTAGTTAGTTTCTAGAGATGAAACCGTGCCATGAATCCCGCGGTGTACCGACACTGCGACATCCGTCCCACCAATTACGAGGACTCTCAGCGCACTTCCTTCCAAGCGAAGACGTACGGATGCTGATACTCGTAGATGACTTTTTGTCTAGAATAGATTAAACAAATTAAAGCTTCTCAAGAAATCACGGTGTATGCTTTCCTATGCTATATGTGTCATTCGTATATCCAGATCCTATCACAAAATCAACTATGTCCAAAACATTTCATAACTTCATTGACGATGCAGTTTCTAGTTAAGAAGAAGTACTTAAGATTAACTTAATATCTTTGAATTTGTGTACTTCTGCAAACTCACTTTAGCGATAAAAACCACCTACTCCTTGTTTAAAATAACTTTTTCTTTGTACTTGCTTTTATGAAAAGACAGCCTATTATTATTAACAGCCTATTATCAGAAGATTATATTACATAATAACAATTAGTTCTTTAATATCCCATTGGGGTCAAGAGCAGCACGGGGATCCGTGTTAACATAACAAAAAATAAAGTCCTATTTTAGGTACCAACAAAACGTTTACCGGTCGACAAAACGATGATCGACCAAGGATCGATAAACATGTAGGCATCCAATAGCTATATTCAATCAAGGAAACGTATACATAACGTTCATTGAGGCGCCAGTCGTTTCGAACTTCTTCCGCAAGCCATCCGGTACCAACCTGGTCGAACCTCTGTCCATTCTGTGCCCATTAACAGTTCTGTGTGTTATGTGACTCATAACGAAACTGGTTAATTACAACGGAAATCAAAATGAATTAATAATCGTGGCATTTGTACATGCTGTACCAAAATATGCAAATGTATGAAAAGGACAGGATGTGTGTTACAGGATGAATGATATAATTTGTAGCCAAGCTCAAACTTATGACATTTTAATTAAAGCCATTGGTGTTTTATAAATTGTTTGTGTGATTAAGCAATGTGAATTGAATGTTAATGTGTATATTATTTTCTTAATGCGCTTTTATCACCCAATAGCGAATTAATGAATGAAGGTGGTAGAACCCTTTGTGGTTCGATTCCGGCGGCACCACCGCCACACCTATTTCTACCTAATAACAGCAGTGTTAGGCGCTGCTGTGTTCCGGTTTGAAGGGTGTGGTAAGGGGGACAGACTTTTCCGAGGCGATCCAGTTAGTCCTCAGGGGTAGCGGCGCATCTGTGGCCGACCTCAGGTAGGAATATCTAATCCTATCTGGGCTTGATTACAGGTGTCCATGGGCGGCAGTAGCCACTTACCATCAGGTGGACTGCATGCTCGTCTGCTACTCCTATATTATAAAAAAAATGCCATCTGCAACGCGAATACTTATAACTTCATATTTGGAATCATACACACACTTAGATTTTTCGGACATTACATATTTATACTTAGAAATATAAAGATAAGAATTAGCATGTGTCGTAATTTATTGAAATGACAATAATTGAAGAACCTACAGTTATGTCTTTCTTTTTTTGTTGTAAACCTTTGTTCTCATTTAGTCTTTATGGTTTTAAAAAAGAAAAAAATGTAATGACACTTGCCTTTTTACGTCAATTTTGTATTTGATCATTATATGCACCTTAATTAAACACTATATAAACACCATGCGAACATAAAGTATTGTAGCAGTCGAAACACCTATTAAACTGAATAAAGCGTAAGTGTCATGTTTATGTAAATCCAACATCTGATGTAAACGGACATAAAAAAACAAAACGCCAAATAGAGCACTACAATCAAGCGTCGACTAGCTAACACAATGTTTGTTCACATTTCTACTCAATTAAATGGTTCGCTTCATTCATGCTTAATTATTACGAATGCCCACGCTCCCAATGTAGGCCTAACTCGCCTATAAATAAAAGCTAATATTGTCCGTCCGTCAACCTGCTATACCACATTGTCGCGTCGAGTTTCTCATTTATGAATGAACTCACAGATCGAGCGACTTCCGGCTAACTGTTGAGATAGTACGACACTCTTCCTGGTTCCTGCTATGGTATCTTTAATTACGAACCAGTGTAAACAGACCGGCTCTCAGCAAATTGTCAAACGAATTTCACTTCGAACGTTCTGTTAATAGAGCGCTCTTTGACCGACACCGGCCATCGATCGGACTCCATCTCCGCTTTATCGAGATCGCTCGAAATATGAATAAACATATTCTAAAACACAGCAAGCGGCGTCGGTCATTGATACATTATGAGCCATAATACCCCGTGATAAAGCACCAGATAGATTAATGTCATCTAAGGTGTTTGTAATCGCGTCCTGCGAAACTTGTTTTTTTCCTGCCTCCTTCCCGGCGTTTCACCGTTACGCAATATATCGTAAATAATTAGCGGAAGGCGATATTCCCGTGTCTTATGGAGATGTCGACTTTCTGGTTTTTAGCCGGACGCTTCCTATCCGTCCGGCTAACAGTACCTGCCGTCGATACCGAGCCCTCTCCATATTCGACTAGTTTAGTAAAACGTGATCTTTTATGTCCTCGTTAATATAGATGGTGGAAGCATTATCCGGTGGTGTCTCGAATGTTTACTTTTATAGTGCAAGTTTAGTAACTTTGTTGATGAAAATAAACTAGGTAATTTATATTTTTTGTACCTTCTAGGATTTTTTACTTTCCTTGTACATGTATGTACTAAAATGCTTGTCGACACTTGATGTAAAAAGCATATTATTGGGTGTACTTAAACGGAATCCGCTGATAGATGGGCATGATCAGCATTGCTGGAGATTTTATTGCCAATCCGAGCAATGGACGTGTGTTCACGTCCGCGCTTTTTGTTCCTCCTGTAAATGCTCGTATAACTTTTACCAAATTGCGCAATTTGGACCGCCTTGCGGCTTTAAGTGTTCGAAATGCACTTTTTATTTGTTCAACGCGCACATAATTTATTTCATGATAGGCATATCTTTAATGAGAAAGAAACAGTATCCGAAGATGTTAAAATGAATTAATTACCGATAAAATTATTTTTTCCCACGAGAAGTGTCTTGATCGCTCAGAGCCAAAAACCGCATATATTTAGGCTAGTCATAACAGTTTTTACACGTTACTTTTGATAGTTTTGATAGATACGACAGAATCAAATCATGGCTCGAGGGGCCAGATAAAGATGACCCGCGGAAGGAGATGGTTTCATTCACTTTTCGAGTGATGGAACATGATTGAGTGTGGTAGGTGAGGCGCTTCCTACACTGGTCGTGCTTCTGTTCTCACGATGGCGCTCGCGACACTCATTCGGCCCGAATTATAAATGTTGTAACACGGTTGAGACCGGTCTACTGGGGTTTTGACCTCCATTATGTCTTGATTTGTTGAGACCACATTTCTCCTTTTTTCAGTCTAACATATTAGAAAGGTAGCTCAATTTCAAAATATTATTAGTGCATACGCTGGTTCATCATACAATTATAAGATGACATGATTGCGTTAAGAATATGTAATCTTTCGGTATAGATTAGTAAAGATTACTCACTCCTAACAAGAAAATATACCCAGTTTTGAGAACGTCTCCGTGCTGAAATGTCCCTAAAATTTCTGAAATAATTATTTATTTAATATGTAAATTACGCAGTATTAGTTATTTATTCGTAAATTTTATCTAAAAATGTTTTTATGTGTCAAGAATTCAAAAGAAGAACTTACAAATAAGCCGTTTGTGGCTTCATTCAATTTCAAGGCGGCGAAGTATCTTTACTAATCTATGTCTTTCGGGTTAATTTCAAAGAAAAATCAAGATATTCAATCAGTTATTTTGTTTATTACTGGAAAGATTGATGATGCTGGGATAAAATTCTAATTTTATACATGTCAACGTTACGGTAGCCAAAAACGATGATTTTATCATACGTTAGATTTTATCGGCCTCCGCTGAAGCGACATAGAACTATCTTCATGTCCAATATTAACCATACAATTATGATCTTCTCTTTTATGATACCTCACTACATACATGAAGTAACAGTTTATCGACTTTACTTTTTATGGATAAATAATATATTTTGACATACGTATATAGATTTTTAGGTTCCAATTACAAATCAATGAACAATGAACAAGATAAATCTTGTATAAGCATCACTTTTGAGACATAAGTACTAACCAGATCCTTAATACGCCTATCTATGAACCTCTATCAGTATGGTAAAGTGCATATATTAAAAACCTATTCAGGAATTTTTGACATTAACTTTGTCCCTAACACTACTTACCTTACACTATCTCTTATTATATGCAGTTAACTAAATATGATAAACGTCTTCTAATCAAATGCGTCACAAGTAGAACCGCGGGTGAAAGCTACTTCAATTAAATGAAGATCCTCGACAGTAGACCACAGCATATTGTTTAATTAAAATGCCTTCTTACGAATGCACCTTAGTTTTAATGACTGAAGTAGCATCAGAGCGGTGAATATTGATGGAAGCAGTATTTCACGGTTTATGTTCTACGAGATCGTATGTATCTGATACTAAATTTAATTTTCTGTAATTGCCGTTTTAGATTAAGATGCCCGCTGGGAGTTTTAATGAGAGATTAGAAATAATTGTAAGCGTTTATATCGTTTTTATACAGGTTTTTTTGCCATACACTTTTCACTGTTATTTTTTAATCAAAATTATTAAGTAACTTTATGTTATATTTTGTTAAATTACATAAAATCTTGCTAACTAATAGTAGTAGGTACCTATAGTTACCAATTGTATTATGAGTATTCAAGAACAAAACTATTTCTTTGACCAATTTATAACTTTTATTACTCCCGCCATAGATTAGTAAAGATACTTCGCCGCCTTGGAATTGAATGAAGCCACAAATGGCTTATTATCGTAAGTTCTTTTTTTGAATTCTTGACAAATAAAAACATTTTTAGAGAAAATTTACGAATAAATAACTAATACTGCGTAATTTACATGAATTTACATAATAAATAGATAATTATTTCAAATATTTTAGGGATATTTTAGCACGGAGACGTGGCAAAACTTTTTTACGCAAGTATTTCAATTCTCAAAACTGGGCACATTTTCTAGTTAGGAGTGAGTAATCTTTACTAATCTATGACTCCCGCGCAAAATACAACTCAAACGTCAAGAACGCTGTTTTTCTTTTTTATGCTAACTCATACAATCGTACCAGCCAGTGACAACATAAATAAGAACTTATTATTATAAAAATAACACAAAATAATTAATTAGAATAATAAGATAATTTGAATAGATTTCTAAAAATGATTTCGTAGATATGTTATGTGCTTTTAACTGTTTTCAATTTAATAAAGAATGTTACAAAACATTTGCGAAATACACTTAAATCAACGTTATCATGTCGATCATTTTGATATTTCTAAAATATACCTATTGCCAGACAAAGTTTAGGTTTATAGGTACTGACTACAAAAAAATATTTTCTTACATTAACACATACATTAGTAAAGATACTTCGCCGCCTTGAAATTGAATGAAGCCACAAACGGCTTATTAGTAAGTTCTTTTTTTGAATTCTTGACAAATAAAAACATTTTTAGAGAAAATTTACAAATAAATAACTAATACTGCGTAATTTACATAATAAATGAATAATTATTTCAAATATTTTAGAGAAATTTTAGCACGGAGACGTGGCAAACCTTTTTTAGGCAACTATTTCAATTCTCAAAACTGGGTACATTTTCTTGATAGGAGTGAGTAATCTTTACTAATCTATGCATTAACAGAAAAAACAGTTTATTCTACCAATGTACTCAGCCATTATACTTAGCATATGGAATATTATTAATTGCATTCCAACGTTTAAATTCTTGAAACTGAATGAAATATTATTATATCAGTTGGGTATTGCACAAAAAAACCTATTGTGTCCTTATCGTGGTTTCTATGCATGGCGGGATTTTGACAGATAACATTGACATGGTTTCCCATAGACAATACGAGAGAACATTCCAGTGATGTACCTAACGTTGAGTCATAGACAATTTTATGAATACTATCTGCATGTTTTTACAATTGTTGGGTCTTCCTAATGCAATTCTTACACTACTAATGTGTAGGGTGGAAAATACAAGAAATAATGGCTGTCAAACTTAGAGACAAACAGTCTCGTTTTGAATATTTATGTAATCTAGAAAATTACTCATTTTATGATTTATGTGAAAATGCGTAATTTTTTAAAATACAAATACACTACAAGCAACTATAGGTACTTTAGGGACATTTACAAAATTATCTAACTTATGAGTTTAACTAAGTTAGGTTTCCTAATTTGGTTGATTGGTGTGTTATGTGTAAAACCTTATACACATAACACACTAATCAACATTACTTCCTTAAACAAACTCAATTAAACACACACATTCAAAAACTAAACTGCAGGTTTGAAATACGAGTAAGTCTGCGTTCGCTTCATGTAGTTAAACTTTGGCATTAATACGTACGAAAGGCTAGCAAAGTGCTTTAGAATGTAAAAGATAAAGCCAAACCAGTACAATTTCATTCATGAACCAGCCCCACCTCCGATCTGCTCAATGAGCGTATCATTCATACATTTAATGAACCATACTTGCTACAGTAATTTATTCCGACACACATCACTTCATATGAATCAGTACTTGTGTTACACTCTTGGAGATTGTCGTCTGTATAGAGATTGTAATCTGGGATGTTTTGTAACTGATTGCCAATATTTTATAGTCTCTGCGTTATGAGTACGTGGTAAGTGCTATTAAAATACAAGTTTTTATTTCTACGGGCAGAGTTACTAAGAGACACCGACTCTACTGTCATTGGATAAAGCAATCACTGCTGTGTTCAACTTTTGAGAAGATAAACAAGACGAACTCGTTTGTCTTAACTTCTAATTTTCCTGTTACATTCATTTTACATTCAAATCGCTTATTTGTTTATTTTATATTTCCTCAAGAGTAAAGTCTGTTTAAATTCGCCAATAATTCATTATTATAATAGGTACACCTTTTCTGGGCTTTCTACTACATACTACTAATACCCAATGATAAATTAGTTCTTATGATTGAAAAATATTTGTTATTACCTTTATTCTTTAAAAAGTAACTCGCTTTGATTGAAGTTTTTTTATTAATTTGTGAGTACCTGCTAATAGCAACAAAAATTTTCCCATGTCAGTCATTAACTCAAGATCTAGCCTAAAAAATATATTTTAGCTAGCAAATGAAAGAATTGCACATATCAATCTATCAAATTTTGACGGTTGTGTGCGCCGGCAAAAAACCTAATTAATATTCATAATATTCATATCATTCATGTATATATTGGTGCTGTCAGGAAATTAAGCGATCGTATATTTAAATATTGTGTGAACTTTACGATTTAATTATGTGAATCGAGTAACGGGATTGTCAAATAATATATCTCATTATTTTTATAAAAAGTAGCAGTAGAGTCCGTGATGGTTTATGGTCATCGCCCATGGATATCCGTAACCAACTCCATATAGAACTATGGGGTTCTACCTAAACCTGATCATAGATTTGTGGTCACTGCTGGGGTCTATGGTCGTCTCTTATGTAAGTCAATCGGCAGCAACACCTTTCAATCGAAACGAAAGTGTTCCATGCTAGAAATTGAATTATGAAATACCCTTTGTGGCTCGACTTAGGCGGCACCACAGCCAGATTTATTTCTGCCTAATAAGAGCAGTATTTAGCGCTGTTATGTTCTGGTTTGAATGGTGTGGTAAGGGAAATATACTTTTCCGAGCCGTTCTAGCTTAGTCCTCAGGGTAGCGGCGCATCTGTGATAAACCTCAGATCCTATCTGAGGTTTATTACATATGTCCATGGGCGGCAGTAGTCACTTACCATCAGATGGTTTGCATGCTTGTCTGCTACTCCTATATTAAAAAAAAAACTTACAGATAAATCAAATAAACCATAAGACCCACATTCTTTACAATAGGTCAGACATCTCAGTACCTATCTATTGTACTTAAATGTGTTTATTTAAGTTGTGTAAAAGAATACGAGCAAACAAAGGCGTTGAGCATGTTCCGCTGAGGCCGTGTTGACACTATCGAAAGCAAGCTCAAACAGATCGGACCTCGTTTACATGTTGTATATTTCGAAAAGTCAATTTTGCAATTCGTGGAAAAAAACAGTTTTTGTTATAAAGGTACATTTTTTTATAATATAATAGGAGTAGCAGACGAGTATGCAGTTCATCTGATGATAAGTTACTACTGCCGCCCATGGACGTCTGCAATCAACCCCAAATAGATATTCCTACCGGAGGTCGGCCACAGATGCGCCGCTACCCCTGAGGACTAATATGGAACGCCTCGGAAAATAATGTCTTCCTTTCCACACTCTTTAAACCAGGACACAGCAGCGTTTAACTCTGCTGTTATGAGACAGAAATAGTTGTGGCGTTGGTGCCGCCGGAGTCGAGCCTTCAAAATAAGCAAGCTATCCTTCTAAAGTTAACTCTCTCACTAAATTTGACTCTACATGAAATGAAAAAATAATCTAATTATTGTTCACTTACTAAGTATTTTTGTAATAGATTGTTAAGCGAACAAAATAAATCAAATTTAATAAACATGCTACCAAACACTATTAACATGTTGAACAACATTACTTCTGGTTCAGAATATATTATATCGTTGATTTTAACATACAAGCACCAAATGCATATAAAGTTATTTATTATTAAATGTAAGTGACGACAAGATTGAAGTAACTGTTGATTTTTAGCTTATCTTAAAATGAATGACAAATCGTATGCAAATTATTGTTAATAAAAAGGAATTTGATGCATAAACACTACGAATATTGACACAACAAATTGATAACATAATGTGTCTGATAATACCGCATATTTTATAAACGAGAATAGTTTATCGTTGCGGTCAAAAAAGAAACAATTACAAAAAAGATGGAAGAAGGAATACGTAGAGTAAATTAGAGTAGAAGAGAAATTTCTGCATTGAAACATCATTACATTTAAACATTATTGTGAAGATTTGAACAGTGATAAAAAGCATAAACACATACTAAACAAATGTAAATTTAATTTACAGGTGTAATAGATGAGTATCTGAGATGGATCCGAGGTAATCTCCAATTCTATCTGGTGTTCATTATTATAGATGTTTGTAGGCGTCTGTGACCATTTCCAATCAAGTGGACTTCACGCTTGCTTGTTATTTCAATTTCAAATTAATTAATAAATATTATCTATAACTGCATTTATTAAAAGAGTCTCACGCTCCATTTACATGAATATTTAGTCCTTTCACAGAATTCAGATTGAAAGTACGCATCTTACTTTTTATATCAGAATTAATTTAAATAATATCTTTCACCTAAAATCCGATACGGCGATAATCAGCTCTGTTTACAAATATTCTCACGCTACTCCGTTGAGACACGTCAATAACCGAATCGCAAAACACGATATTCGCATCGAATTATTTCGCGGAGGCTTGTCTGATCACATATTCAGCCGTCTAGTTTATCTCGAGCTCTGATTGAATTCGTTGGCATCGTTTTTTGCGAGCGCATTGAATGAGGGTCATGAATGGTGGCGGATCGTCGTATGTTGGCGAGGCGACCGCGAGGCGTCGGCGGCGATGATCGCGCGATACGGAGTCGCGTCGCGCGGTGTCGCCGCGACATCGCACAGGCTTCCGTTCCCGCCAGCGACGCCGTGGGAACCGCTTTATTTTCGTATTTAAATACGACCCTCATTAAACTGGTTTCGCTCAAAATTCGCTGCCTCCTTTCGACGCCTTTTACTCAACTTTTTATGGTTCCGTTCGACATTTTACTGTTTGTGATTTTTTAAGTCTAGACTGCTCGAATAATGGCGGGATGAGGCTTGAATTACGCAGAATAGGACCGCGATTCTTTTCATTTCTAAGAGCTTGAAATGGTAAATGACGAATGCTTAACAATACATTGTACTAATATGAATATGTTTTATAATTATGGTAGGTATAACGGTAGGACCTAAATAGGCCGGTCGTACATCAATTTTAATAGCGATAAGCGCAAAAAGTTACATGACGTATCATACATCATTGTAGATAATAAAATAAATAAAGATCAATTAAATGAAGGTGTCCGTTATAGTAGATTGATGCTTTATTTAAGAAATGAATAAGTGATTGCTTTTGAGGTAACAAACAAGTTTATCGAGCAGGAAATGTTGCTTTTTAAACTTTGCTCCAAAAAGGATGATTCAGCTACAATTTTAATGAAGCATTTGCCTAAATTTAAATACCTAATATAATACCGTTATAATTATACCACTGAGTAGCATATAATTTTAACATCTTTGGACCAAATCAAAATCTACTCATATAAGTATCTACCGTCATACATTTACTCTTTATACCTAAAATTGATAGCCTCCTTGTATCTATTTACGTACACTTAATTGTAACTACAATGAGTACCGAAGAATAATGATCAGCTTTTTTTAGTT
Organism: Epargyreus clarus clarus; assembly: GCA_014595695.2. NCBI lineage: Eukaryota > Metazoa > Arthropoda > Insecta > Lepidoptera > Hesperiidae > Epargyreus > Epargyreus clarus. Next base: position 454,964 of record JACTTY020000048.1, on the reverse strand, counting down.
CATGTATGTCTGTCTATTGTATGGACAGCTAATTTTATGAACGATTGAACTATATCTGATGAAACACTTACTGAAATAACATCGTCGATCTCTATTCTTTAGCAATTTGTTAAACACACGTATTTAGAATACAAAAAGGTATATAGCGCTAATAGCTACGACATAAAGCGGACCCACAGAGATAATAAAATTATAAAGGTTTCGTTTTTTACCACTCAATATCTACCGGAACCCTAAAACTGTACGAAACATCATAAATAGTGTGCACTTATTTCGTGTTTAATAAAAACCCTTTAATATATAAAACGTAATCATAATTGGATTTGGGCGATTTAAAGTTAATAGATTTACTCATAACTAGTTCTCGACCAGTTTTTATAAAATAAACGGATCGTGAACCATTATAATAATTAATTAACACATGCGATTTATGTTCGGTGGCACCGATATAAAATATTAGAACGGGTGTTCGAGTACTTAGTTAAATTTATTTTTCTGAGTTATGGTTATGATTTCTTTTGGTAATAATCGCTGTTAAGAATTAATTAATTATTAACTTTAGAAAAATATTACGGATGTAATATTTTGATTTTTATTAGATGCATGTTATAAGTTACATCTATACCAATAACATTATACTTATATGTTATATGAACTGTAACTAGATTATATTCATGAAATCACTAGGTTTTGCTTCAGCTTTGCTCACTCACGAGCCTCTTTTACCATAGTATAGAATACCCTATTTGTTAATCTTGATCATGCTCATAAACTATTTTATTTTATCCAAATTTTATTTTATTCAGCGATATTTTCATGAAAAAGTTACAAAGATCTTTTTATCTTTACAAAAAAATATAATTTTGTCCCATTTATAATATTAGTTAGATTTATATGTACAAAAAATATTTTTTGTATTACATAAACTCATCAGGCTTAATTAGCTTCTTAGCAATTACATTAAATAGTATAAAATAACGTATGTAGATAATTGGATTCAATGTAGAGTGGCATGTCACACAACATGCAAATTAAAAATTTAAAATAGGGCTTTGAAACTACAATTTTATAGCTAACTAGCAGTGCCCATCTCTCAAAAATTAGTCGTACCAACTCAGAAATCTTCGTGGGCTCATGCAAAAAAAAACATTGATAAAGATCATCACATAATCTGATGCATAGTTTACGATTCTATGTAGGACATACAGACACACATTCATTTTTTAACTATATAAAATCTAAAAAACCAAGCAATAATAACTTGACTAATCAAAATAAGACGCTTTTCTACAAGATCCACATACAAAAGACTTAAACGCATAAACCTCAGTGTAACGCCTCAAAGCGGAAAAATGGTTAAATGATAAGGTTCTATATTATCGTATTAATTATGTTAATACGATATCGAAGGGTTGCTCATGCTCCGTAATGGTCCTCACTTCCCCACGGTGTCGTCTTACACCGGATGACAGGTAACCCTGCACAAACGATAAGCCTCCATTCATACTCACTCGAATACCCACTCTATTTTCTAAGCCGTAAAAATTAACCCAACTTATATTCTCTAAAGCATCCTAACTTTGTTACTTTCCTCGAAATTGTATTTCAAAAACGTTACTTTGAGTATAGTTGATACCGTTCATTTTAGATCGGTCGTAGAATGGGATACCGGAAGGACATATTGTATAGGCCTTCGCTACCTGGTGATAATATTCTTTGTAAGTTGTGGATGTGAACAATTATGCATTGATGTTAGCGTTCGAACTTTTTAGTAACATTCCATGTATAATTACGACTTGTTTTGGGTCCCGATAAAGATCCTATCAAAAAACATCCGTAAAGCGAAAACCTCCACGGTTTACTACGAATAAATTAATGGTTAACAGTTTAAATTAATTTAACACCGTTCGCCATAATTCAGAAGCATATAATTGCTATGTTACTTTGATTTTTGGTTTTTTAATATCGTAATAAAAGTTTCAAGTTCTAAGTTTTTTTTAGACATTGCTACCATCTTTAATTAAATTGACTTACCGGTTTTACCCATAGAACTAACGCGATTGAGCGATTATTATATTACATGTATAATTATTTTAGCAGATTTTTTAAAGTTTGAAGTAGTAAACGGGTATGCAATACACCATATGTTAAGGTATCCAACTTTATATAGTACAAAGGTTAACTTTCCATGGCTATTCTTAAGAATTCTAACCGTTAGGGATTATGACGCGTCATATGTAAGTCAGCCGACATCTTCGAAAACACTATGTACAGTTGTTACTTAGTACTCAAATAGCAAATTATATATACTACTAGCTGACCCGGCAAACTTTGGACCGCCTCAAAATCTATTTCTCAAATATATTTCATATAAAATATAGCCTATGTTACTCGTGGATAATGTAGCTTTCGCATGGTGAAAGAATTTTTAAAATCGGCCCAGTAGTTTTTGAGCCTATTCATTACAACCAAACAAACAAAGTTTTCCTCTTTATAATGTTAGTGTAGAAGTGTAGATTAAGGGTACTTTGAAGTACTTGTAGATTTATATGCATAATTTTTTGTACTTACCAAACGGTGCATATGCAAATGTCATTAATAAATTACTGAAACACAAATGCATGTTCGATGTTTACGTCACTGCAAGTGAAACGCATGTGGTGTACGTGGCATGTGTGTGTGTGTGAGGACGAGGAGGGGAGGGGGGAGGCACTTCCCGCGTAGCACCTGGCGAGCAGAGGTTACATGGTGCGGGATCCCATTGATTTGTAGCGAGATCTGACTTTATTAATGTGCTTAACCGCAGATATACCCTTTGTGATTCGATCTACTCGTACTCACCATATTATATTAAACTTTACGTAATTTGAATGTTACTTTAGTTTACCAATTTGTTTACAATTTTGTCAAATTACACGTACTATGTAATAACAATGACATTTTCTATATTCCATTAAAACAATAAACCCAAGATACGTCCTCGCTCGGCTCAGCTCTGATTACTACCTCAATAGAATACATGACCGACCTAAAGATTAGTGATGATACGAGTTTAGTGACTGTATTAGTCAATACTCTCAACTCCACATCGGTCTGACATACAGAGGGTCCCGGGTTTGATCCCCGGTCACACAGACATCTAAATGATGAATTTAGATTTCTGTTCTGTCTCGGTGTTTCTGTGTTCGTCTTTGCGTGGGAATCCTTGTGAGGCTGTAAGTTTTAAAAGCGTTCTATGATTAATCAAGACCAAACATTCTCTATTAACATTTGCCACAAGTACATATAAAATTAGGAAAAACTATTTTAAACATTTCAAAGTATTTAGCACATCTTTTGCAAGGTACCGGCAAGAACGAAAGTGCTTCGTATTTTATAAATAGAAACCAAAAATTCTCACTGAAATTTACCATAAAAATATAAGGAGGAAAATCTACCATGAACAGCTCGGAGAACTTAGCACATCTTTTGTAATTGGCAAGAACTAATACCGCTTCGTATTCAATAAACACTGCCAATCATAATCTTTGCATTACTATTCCATCTCTGTATAGATGTTTGCGATTCTAGAGCAACCAATGTTTATTCTAAGCGGGTAATTTTGAGAAAACACTAAAACAATGTAATGTTGAACCTATCGAAGTATTCAGCGACAATGCCACATCCTTTGTTTGTTTTAGTGAAAGTCAATTGTTGCGTTGTCACTTGTTTGACCAAACTTTTGAAAGCATTGCCCAACGTCACGGTTAAGGATTTTCGCAACCAAAGCCTTAAGTTGCAAAGGGAAATGAACCCGCCCAATACGACTTTTGGTTTGGTAATTTACCCTTACCATGAGTTTTTACGTTTTGACAAATATTACTGTTTTGGTATTTGTTTACGTATTACCATACAATTTCCAGTCAGCGCCCCTAGCGGATTGTGTCAGAACTTGGAAATTGTATGGGCCAATACGTAAACAAATACCAAAACAGTCATATTTGTCAAAACGTAAAAACTCATGGTAAGGGTACTGACCGGTGAAATGTGGTGGAGCGGTCACCATACCGGTCTAACGCGCAAAGGCTTCCGGGATCGATCCCCGGCAAGAACGATATCTGAAAGATGAAATCTGTTACGGGTCTGGGTGTTTGTGTATTCGTCTTCGTGTGCGTCCATGCTACCCACACAAGGAATCCTAGTGTGAGGCTGTAAGTGTAGGAAGCGTTTATATATTTATATGTATATGTTTATTGTTATTTAACTATGTTAATTTAAACACACCTATAAGGCAATTATTTTAGCACTTATGAATGACAACACTTATGTTTCGCTTCAGGTAGAACCCGTGTTCTGTGTTCAGTTGGTCAAAAGAATCCATGGGCTTCATTGACCAGTTCATTGATCATTACGTTGCACATGCTCGTTTTCTACTTCAATCTTGTAGAAACAATGTACGAAAGCCTCTTATAGGGCTGATAATGTAGCCACGATGAAGTAACCAATTATAAATTATTATATAAGTTCCTACAGTAATATATTGTAAGTACAATCTTATATAATAAAGCTATGTGCAAACTGCAGTTACTTTGATCATAAACGTTTGATCGTTCGTAATTTATTAATAATGGTTCCTTCATGATTGTATTAGATACTTATAGATAAGCTTAGTTATGAGCTTTGGAGACACTTAAAGCTTTCAGGGTTTTCGAGATCGTATCATTTTAAATTTTGATTATACCAGCAAAGTTTTATGACAATCAATATTTTATTAGTAATTAAATTAAAAATATCTGCTAGCTTACGAAAACAATGTACAGTCCGCGCGAAAATGCTAGTCCGCTCTGAAGTTGTTGCGAGCAGGTGTAGTCATACAATTTGCTATGGCGACGCGATTCATTTCTATATTAAGAGCGGACTAGCAGTTTTACGTGGACTATATCTACCTACTGTATTTTATTAATCTAGCTAGATGGCTAATCACTATGTAGAGTAGGTACAGTACGCAAAGTTTAATAGAAGATTAAATTCAAAATGTATAGCTATTAAAATCCTACATAGGGGTATAATCCTATTTAAAGTACAAAAAAATGTCAATAGCTTTAGAGCATAAAGAAGGTAGAGATTTTTAAATCACAAACATTTGAATCATTACTTATTTTTGCAGAGCTCAATTATTAAGCTTATTTGTGTCATTTCAATGTTGTTTCTTAGACTCAAAGTCTATTACAGCACTAGGCGCGGTGGTACCGCATAGGCAGGGTTGTTATCGCCTGGGTGCGGCAAGGCTGGGCGCGTCTTTGTTAGCAAATACTCGTTTACACTTCACGACGATCGTATTTTGCATTTACTTTGAGAATGTAAGGTAACTACGTGCGTGAGTTACGTTGCTAATGTGCGTAATCGAATTTGCTAATGTGTGATTATTTTCTGTTTGTAAATAGCATCGCTGTATTATATAGAAAAGTGGTATGAGAAGTATTCTAAAAATTAAATTAAACTTAAATTGGCATGCTGCCGTTGCCTATGTTTTCCCTATTCATAGTAAAAGGTACGGTAGAGCAGAGGTCTGGATTCAAATTAAATATATTCTCAATTATCTTGTATAGGTAACTGAGAGAGTTGTAGGTAGGTGTCATTTTCGAAATATTGTAAAGTGTACCAAATAATGTTGGTCATTGTCTGATGTGAAATACGTACTGAACAATGGGACCGTAATTTTAGACCTAAAGTCGAAATTAGGAATTTGTGGTGTGTAGGATAAACATATGCAAATATCAATTTGCTATTAAAAACTGCCCTTGTCATTTCTTGTATCAGCATAGTTTAAAACAAAGGCATGCCACTTGATGTTCTATGAATGACGTTGAACGGTTACCCTTTGTGATAATGACACAAAAACTAAAGCTCCTAAGAAATACTCCCGATGGATTCACAAGCGCAATATTTACTACGCCGCCTCCTGTCCCTTTCACTTCCTCTACGACGACAACCTGTGTCCGAGCGAGACTGATTACGTAAACCGGCGGGCGAGACAGGGACGGAGCATTCATTCATAACCGAGTCCGCCATCCGGTCTGCGTTCTGATCAATCACTTCATCTCCTTCTAACGCGCAGTCTCCTCTCGAGTGCGAGCAGGTGGCACCGGATGCATAGCGCCGATCCGTAGCTTCAATCGGAAGCTCCTTAAAAAAATATTGCACTCTCGCCCCGACCGAAAACGTATCTCTAGTCGCTCCCGGGTGCCGCGTCGTCGCAAATCGTAACAAATATCGTTTTAAATGTAAAATTACCATTTAATAAGGGGACAGTCGCAATTGGTGATTTTCGTAAGCTCACTGGGAGTGAGACGTAGCGAGCTTCGCCCCTCCGCCGGCGCCCATTCAGAGGCGAGTAGTCGCGCACCGGCCGCAGACACGCTCGCGCGCGCCCTCACACCGACCTCTGAAAACTCTGGATACCCGATACCGAATTTGAAATGACCGGTCCGATACGCGCTCCGACTGTGCTCAGACAGTGCTCCGTAGTGATTTCTCCGATTGCCAAGTGCTTTTGAGTGTGTGACGCCGAGAATGTACGAGAAGTCGCCCTGGACACTTTTACAATGCCCCAAATTACATTAAATGGGTAATTGCTGCACGTCATTGGATAATGGATTCAGCTCATGTACCTATTACATTATATCTGTCCTTCTAATATGCGTGGGTTGCTGGTAAATTTTGCACTTCACTCCCGATTCTCTTTGTTTAATATTGTTCCATTTAAATATTTAAATTCAACGATGCGTTTCTGCCTTCATGAGATGAATATCAAATTCTGATTGTTGGTCAAATAATATATGACATTAACAATAATTTTGTAAACTAGGTACAATAGTACTGAACGCGTATACATATATACGTACTACAGTAGTTACATACACTGATAACAATTAACCGAGACCGAAATTATACAACAATGTTCATTGACGAAAAGTAAAACGAGGTTAAATTGAAGCCGTCATATGTATTTCAGCGCATTACAATATGCGCTCGTATTTACATTTATGTAAAACGTTAATATTTCGCTTACAATTAACTCCTTTATTTCTTAAGAACAATGTTTAATAACAAACAAAATTTGCACTTTGAAATCCTTTCGAACTAACCCCGTTCGAATTTTCACGAAACGTCAAAATTTAAATATAGAAAACAAAAATTAAATAGACGCAAAAATTCAATGAGCGGACCTGAACTCAGTGCGAACGTGTACGTATTTTATCCTTGTATCCTTTAAAAATTGTCAATAGTGAGAATTCCTCAAGACACGCTGCGGCAGGTACTGCGTTATCAGCGGCGCGCTCGTCGCTCGCCAACGACCGTGGGAATGAAAAAAGCGTGTTAAACAATAGCACCAGATAAGAACATCGTCAGACCCCGTTTAGGGCACCTTCCAGTAATTGCGTTTTCACTCGCCAGTGTAGCGTAGCAACGCACGTGTAACATTCGGCCGATCGATGAAGATCGAATAACGATTAGTTTAGTGACTGCAAGGATAATTAAAACAATTAACGAGGAATAGAATTGGTACATGAACATTCAAGTAACTTTTCATTATTTTCTGATTATTACAGATCAGTAACTTTATTAGTAAACGGAAGTACCTCTTATGCCATGACTACAAACGCTTTTTTTTTAAATTTGTCTATGGCTATGACCGCTTCTTTTATCTATGGCCCTACTCATTTATTACTATTTAGTACTCAAATGTAAATCTCTGCTGTATAGTCTAGAATTAAGAAAGCATTCTATAATAGTTTTTAATTTTCTTAAATTTCAGTTAGTTTTACATCTTATATATGATACTCTGAATATTAATATTATTACTTCACATTGTACTTAATTTCCCATCATACAACTATTCGCAAAAATATAGCAAATATGTCTACGATATCGAACGATAATCAGCAATCACACAGCCAACCTATATTATTCAACCCATACGTTTTGATACAATCAATTTGTTTAAAGATAAAGTGCCCTTAACATTTCACAATCAAGTTGTTTCATTGTATGTGAATTGTATTGCAATTTGTTCTCGATATAACGAAAATAATCGCCGCGGGGTTTAAACGCACCCTGCACCCTACTCTGCGACGGATACAGGTGTTGTCTGTTTATTTGGCCGCCATCTTTAAAAACCATAGACACTCCACTTTTTTCTTTCTTTATTGGCAAATAAGCTATTTATATTGTTGATATAGGTCGTAAATAAAAATATTGCGTTTCCGGTTCTCGTTCCAGATTGTATTGTTTGCCAATTTTTGTTTTTTATTGTTTATGACACTCCACTTGACAGTTTAATTTATTTATGCTTCAAATAGTCGTGATGCATGTAACCTAAACTATGCAGCCATGAATCACGAATCAATTGTTTATTTAAACTATTTAAACATAGGTTCACAGAATTGCGATTTGTAACTGAAAGTAAACATTTTCATGTTTTCCTAGCGGCCCACATTGATTTCGTTGCTCAATACTTCTAATACAACAAACAGTGTGAACGCTCAGCCAATCAAATTTTATTTATTACTTACTAATATATTAATACGTTTCAACGCCCCATATTATATTGCTTTTTACTTTGTTTTACGTACGTTTACATCATACTATTTAATTAACGTCATTATGATGTTATATATTTAGAAAGATGTCAGTGCAATAGCGCATACCTACTTATATTATATGTTAGATAGGTATACTTTACTCTAAAATATTAAGTACAATTTAATATCAGAGTAACCGTAAATTAATCAAATAAATTTAATTTTTATTGAAATCCCAGCAATATCATAGACAAAAAATATGCCTCTACTCTCTACGGGCTCATATCTAAAATAAAAAATTACATTTCTCCCAAACTTGCTACTAGATGGCATTGTTTCATCATTGTTCTAATAGCATTGAAGTCTTATAGAGCTTGTCATTTTTAAATGGAATTCCATGTTGTATGAACGTTCGGTAAACACCAAATTTTCGCAGCCAGCCAACCGTAGGTACCACTGAATCAACAAAGAAGCAATATTTTACGCTTAGTAACGTACATTTGAATTTAAATGTCGACCATAGTCTCGATTGCTAATAAAAATAGTTATTTTTAGTTCTTTCTTTACAATACATTATAATGTGAAATAATACTTTACAGGAATAAAAAGCAAGTATAGCTTAATGGTATGGATTGTGACTATAAGTTAGGAGTCCAAGGTTCAAAGGTTGTGAAATGCATGCCTCAAAACTCAAAAAAAAAATCTCAAAGGAATATCAAGTCTTACAATACACGTGCGTATTCATGAAGAGGAGGCTCATACCCAACATTGAAACTATAACCAGTCGATAAACATTAACTTGAAATATTCTGTAGGCAGTGCTCAACTAACTATTGTTTTTGTCCAAAACTTTTTCATAAAAATACCAATATTTTTGACCAAAGCCCCGCCACCGATTATTCGGTCATATACATAAAAAATCGTACAAAACTTTAATTAATCGCCGCCCGTATAATAGGCGTCGATAAATTCACGAGTTTCGGTTGTAAAATATTTTTACCCAAACGTTAACATCCTGTTAATAGCTACTAATGTCATGGTGACATAGCTCCGACCTAATTTCACGTTGAAATGGGTTTTAACAAGCCGAGTAAATTAGCTCCACCATCTACAGTAGTAAATATGAGCCATAAAATCCAGTTTAGTTCTATAAATGCAAAATTAGAAATAGTAATTCATTTCTATAAATAATTATCTGTGAACGTTTTCAGGTTCCGATTCTATGTGGGATAGAATATTGATGTCTTTTTTTTTAATTACAAATTCAGTGGTTTAGGCGTGAAGAAGAGACGACCAGACAGACAGACAGAGTTACTTTCGGATTTATAATATTAGAAAGGATTTGTGTACATAGAGACAAAACAAAAAAAGGCATTAAAAAGAAATATAGTACCTACAGAGTACTACTTATTTCAACCTGAAATTTCTTCCATTGTCTTTGGGTGGCAGTTACTTTTCAACATCAGATTGACTATATGTTTGCTTTTCCAAATACAATTGTCCCATTTACTAGAAAATAATATTTCTACTGCAGTATTCCAATAATCCCACTGTTGGACATCAAAACTAACGCTTATGATATTTTTTATAAATACGGGAAACGTTAATACAACTTTTAAAACAAAATATAAACAAAAAACCTATTAAAGTGTTCACAACCAGTAATTGTTTTGTTTCAAAACAAAAATGTTACATAAATTGGCTGTGACACTGAACTTAACCTTATACCCGCTGATTAACATACAAAAGTACTGAAAATACATACATTTGAATGTCTAATGGACGCCCTGATATACCTATATTACCTATCCAAAAATAGTCTGTAAATTTAATTAACTACACTAGTTATTGTGTCAGAATTATTCTTGCCTTAGGCATTTGGATTCTGGATTATCTATAACAATTAATTAATTGTCTATAGATAGAAAAAGAAAACAGTTTTATACGTCTCTCCTTTGTTAGTCAACCGATTTTATTTTTTTGTTTGGTAGCTATTAACGCGTGTTAATGTTGATAATATTTTTCAAAATCCATAATTATGGTCAAATTTCGACCCTGGAAGATCATTTAAGATAATACATTAAACCCATTTAAAGATGCATTTATTTGAGCAATCCGTCAGACGAAAGTATGTCCAATGTTACAACAACCTCGTAAAGTGCGGCCATTTTATCCAGTTGAGATCCAGCTATTATCCCGCCCACGTCTTAAAATAAACATTAAAATTTGACTGCGGCCCGTGGAACGTGAATTTTCCTGATTTTTCTCGCGGGTGGCGCTGCGCATGCGTGGGAGTTGGGCGTCGTTCGCCAATCGCCGGCAAGCCCGCCCCACGCTCCGCTGCCGAGCACGCCTCGACGAAACCACTAACTTCATAAAACACCCACCCGGTACTAATTAAACTCTGAAACTCACATTTTCACGATAATTATAATATTACTTTCACGGGCTGCGGTTACTAAAGCTCGCTGTCATGACATCAATCCTATAAAGGAACGTCGAGGTTCTAAATTACAGTACTGTGTCATTAAGAACATATTATAATTGCGTGAGCAGCAGTTATCATACGGGTAACATGGAGTTGGGAGTGGGTTCGATTCCCGGCCACGCCACAGCCATCTATATCGATTTGTGTTTTGGGTCTTTGTGCTTTGTGTATCCATCTTTTTGTTTCCATGGCACCTACGACAGAGAAATATCTAAGCGTAGAGTTAAGAATCTAGAAAGCATTATTTTTTGTAATACCAAGGTAGACCTTTATTCCAAATCGTCTACACCTTTCAGAATACCTAGCGATTTTCCTCCATGTAAAACATCCGATAGTATCATAAATCACGGTTTCGAAAACGAAATTGGTGCGAAAATCTCCAAATCGATTATGGTTTGGCACGTTAGTTTGATACATGCCGAGAATCTGTGCCGTTCTCTTTGGAAATACGTCATTTTATCAGTTCGTTAAATACCGTTTTACGTGTACTATATACCAACCTTTCGTCATTAACATGTAGATTTAAAGCAACAAAAATGGGGGCACATTCGTAGTACTCGCGCCCTAATCGGTATTAGTTTCATAGACGTGTCGGTACTCGGAATGGGCGATTTTTTCACAACCAAATGCGGTGAAGCCTAGAAAAACTGCCATCAATCAAGTGTTTTTGTAATTTGCACCATTTGTAAACGCACTAGCCATACATGTGTAAGCAGTAATGAGTACATAATTATTTATTATAGAACATTAATCGGAAAACGCTTTTCTGGGCATACGTGGTGATAAAATTGGCGTTAGTTGCTTTTTATGACATAGTAGAGACATTAAAAATTAGATCATATTAATTATAAAAGGAGATAAACAGACTCTGACACTTTTTAAACGTGCCCTTTTATGTTTATAAAAAGGTGTAACCTTAATAACCCCGTAATATCTACCTAGATAGTTTCGTATATATCGATATAACAGCAAATCAATAATAGCCTAATGATTCAATTGATTTTGATCAGACTTTTCTGGTGTCTAGAGATCCGACGTTCGAAACCCTGCAACTACGGTCTTTCGAAGTTATGTGCGTAATATACAATATTTGCTTCAACCGTGAAGAAAACATTGTGAGGAAACCTTTACCTCTAAAGAATCTTTAAAAAAAAGTACCAAAAGTATTATACATAATGTCTAGAAATCCGCACTTCACCAGCACGATTGACTATGACCTAAACTTTTACCTGGAGATAAGACCTGTACACTGCAGTAGACCTACAACGGATTACGACGTTGTAACATGAGTAAGATGAAATAGAAACAATAACGTTACAGTAGCGATTGAATCTGTAGACTGTACGTCGTCGTCATAATGGAGACCGCCTAACCGATGTAATAATTGATTGGGCAGAGGTCAAATCGATTGTGGGATGCCCATCTATTACAATTTATCTTTAACACAGATTTTAGTATGATTGTTTAGTCTAGTAATATATTATATTACATTAATGTTATATTACATTAATGTTTACCTACCACGTTTTATTGCAGACTGTCTAGTTTCTGACAGTAGATAAAATCTAAAAGTCATGAATAACGCTACAAAAATAAATACTAGTTTATCAGAAAATATCAAAAAGATATTACCAAAAGATCAAGGGGTTTATTAAAATTTACGCCAACGTCGTCGGTTTCAGATCAATCACAAAGACGTTGTGTTTGTTACTTACATTCAAATCAACCGTTTACGCACAAAAGCTAGCATTCTATCACATAATCGTATCAACACCGAATGTTATACAAGCTAGCATTGTTCTACATTTGAAGCGAAGCGTCACACGGTTCGCCGAAGCATCCATTGTGTTTGTGACAGTGTTTGTTGATGCGCGCAAAACCGCTCAAAATCTCGCGAACGGCCCATCAAAACATTGCCGCGGGAAACAAACGTGTTTTCGAAGACGACTTCGAGCTGAATATATTGAATTCCACTTCAACTTTTTTTAAAACTAAATTTTATACCGCTTGTGGTAGATGTTGATTGTTAAATTCATAAGGAAAAATCGTTACGCTTCCTTCATGGGACTCTTAGTTCCTTGACATGACATGCGGTAGAAGTACTGTACAAATCATAACGTAAGGAAAACAGCGTGATGCTCCATGACACTGTTCTCTGTCTTTTTTTGCGTGCGAATATAAAGATTCGCAAACGAGCATCATACACGGCCGTTTGCATAACATTAATAGTAAGGGCTGAAAAAGATCCTTAAACTTTCAATATTTGTTCATATTTTTAATAATACGTGAGATAATTTCTCTTATTGCAATTTTGAAATAGTTAAAGAATTTCGTGCCTCACGGGGGTCCCTACCGCACACGTATTCCCAATACAAAAGCCCTTATGAATTTAATTTCGTCGTGAAGTGACTTATTTGAACAAATATGCGGGTGCCATCCAATCAAGGGGGTCAGAGATGAGATAGAAATTAGATCTGACCCCGGCTGATCCCGCAACGTAATTGACACCCAACGCTTAGTGTAAGCCGCGGGGTTTAATTAATGTGGCAGGCGTCAACTCGTCTGAACATCAAAGATTTGGTCCCTAATTTACGTTATTTGCAAACTACGTTGTTCGTTTGAACAGTTTTGTTTTAATGAAATTCGGCTGTTTACCTGACAGTATGAGATTGGTGATAAGTAGAATGCTAGCGTTCCAGCATAATTCTAAGGAACTCGTTCCTCACATTTGCCAACACTTTTTGTAATTGCCTTAAAATATACAGGTATGGTACCTACTTTGTACTGTTTGACAATTTTTGCCTACAAGATAATAGTATTGTCAAATTTCAACCTTTAGTAGGCAAAACATTGCATAGATTAATTAATAATAAGTATGAATGCCCTCTATAATACTTCTAATGTTACTTACATTGTTGATTGTCAAAAAATATTAAAAGTATGTCACAAGCATACATTAGGAGTTTTTCTACATTACATAACCGACAGTACTGCGCAGTATACAATATACTTATGAATAATAACACAAATTTAGTACAGTTAGTGTCATAAGAGGAGGGGTGACAAATTGGGCGCGACAATCGAGTTAGTTGACCCGAGCTCAATCTCGGTGTCACCGGTCACGTGGTCAACAGCGACACTGCGACATCGACTAGACCAGACTACACCACATCCATGATGTTTATACCTAAATAGATTCTTTATGATACCGATGATACATTTATTCAGTCTTTTGTAGACATTGAGATATTAGTTGAAAGATTTTCTTATATAATATTGAAGGGTCAAAAGATCGGTGCACCTGATGTTAAGAAGTCTCCTGTCTATCGATACCTGTAACCAACATAATATAAAAATAAATTTTAGTTGAAGCCGTTCACAGATGCGTTGTCACTCCTAATGGCTTCGGTCGCCTCATATGTAAGTCAGCTGGTATCAGCATCCCTCTACCAAAATTTAAGGACTGCTTCACGTTAGAAACATTTTTTTTTATAATATAAGAGTAGCAGACGAGCATGCAGTCCACCTGATGATAAGTGGCTACTGCCACCCATGGACATCTGTAATCAACCCCAGATACGATTAGATATTCCTACCTGAGGTCGGCCACAGATGCGCCGCTACCCCTGAGGACTAAGCTTGAACGCCTCGGAAAAGAATGTCTCCCTTACCACAACCTTCAAAACGGAACACAGCATCGCTTAACACTGCTGTTATTAGGCTGACATAGGTGTGGCGGTGGTGCCGCCGGAGTCGAACCACAAAGGGTTCTACCACCTTCAAACCTCTTGCGTTGAAACTCAAGCGCAAAACACATTAGCTGCTTTATTACTATAAAGTAGATGTGTTGGTATCATCACAGTTTAAACTTCAAAGAGTTCTACAATCGCACTGGTTTTTCCATATCCGATGACTTCATCAGTACGATACTTAATAGATTTCAAATGAACTTTCTGCACTACCTCAGCTCATTACTCAAAGACCACGTGCGATTTATTAGATAACTATGCCTTTTACATTTTTATGATGTCATTATTTCTTATTGAGTTACGTATACATTCCTTGTTAACTATATTAATAACGAGCTTTTGCCCGCAGCTTCGCTCGCATTACGAAGTAATATTTACATCCCCTATTTTATCCCCTTGGGGGTAGAATTGATCAAAATCCTTTCTTAGCGGATGCCTACGTCATAACATCTACCTGCATGCCAAATGTCAGCCCGATCCGTCCATTGGTTTGGGCTGTGCGTTGATAGGTCACTATGTCAGTCAGTCACCTTTGAGTTATATATATTTAGAAAAAACATATCATACCCAATTTATGCTCTTCAACCCATACACCGATAAATATGGAATTTGGTATATCTAAGTACTTTTTTAAGAAGAAGGTTTTTATGCAAACCATTTTATGTTAACTTGTCATATAAAGATCACCTACTTAGCTCATTACAATTAGTCCACAGCTATTTATAAATATGAACAAAGAGAAACGTCCGTCTGTCTGTCTGTGTATATGCCCTTTATGGATTACAAAATTCATCAATAAAATTTTGTTAATGTATGGTCGGTCCCAGCTTGTAAGGTAGAATACTTTTTGACCCGATAGATGGTGCTGAATCCACTATTAGATTATAAAGATCATTTTGTGCTGTTGATTCGTAGTCCTCTAAAAGCCAGTATTTCTATTACTCCATTGTCCCCCAATATGGGACGGCCGGCCAGTGGCATTGAATGCATTATTACAGCATAAAGAATCTTAACCAGTTCAAGTGTCGTGAAGTACTTACTCAATACAAACTGCTCTTCAGCCTATTAGAGCGGCTTCACGCTGATTTCTCATTTTATATTCAATGTATCTAAGTATTTTCAATAACTGCTTGGACGCGGTCATGTTCTTAAAGCTTAAAACCTCTTTCTCCCCTTTTCAGGATTCCAAAATTAAAAATATTATCATAATACCAAGTAGATTACTTTATTCTACTGTAAAAAAATGTGCATACAAAAATTTTACTCGAAGCTTGTAAAATGTTTACTAAAATTAGTAGTAAACCGTTACAAGTTGTAACGTATTGTGTTTAACTCAAATGCACAGACAGCCCCTCATAGATATTGATGCTGTGTCTAAATTTGATTTTTATTGGGATCAATTCCTCGCCCCCATCGCCGCTAAGTAAGTTAGATTGAATATTATGTACATACATTATCTTCCGCTTACATCATCGTGCACTGAGCTGCAACTGACTTTTCGTTCCTTTATCTTTAAACAGTTAAAATTTTAAATACTTATAGTTAACACTATAAATAGTCCCTCACAAACCGTTTCTCGGAAACCCGACAATAACCGTGTGAAACTGAGAACGAAAAAGATGATTAAAAAGCGCTTAACGAACGTTAACCATTACTAATATTCAAAGCTTAGAAAGATTATCACGATAACCCGCTACTTAACCAATTTGGACCCTTCGACAACAAAACGGTTATTAAAACGAAATAAAGATGTTTACTGGCACTTAACCCTTGAACCGCCACGAGAGGAATCGGCCCTCGATAGGGCGTTACTTATTAAAATGTTTTATTCATAGAATTAGATTACGCCTATTAGAACTCAAACAACTTTATCAATGTTATGATTAAAATTCAAGAGTGTATGGAGGTATTAAGCGGCTAACGATTATAAATTAACGATAATTGTTTATTCAAGCGGCATATTAAATAGTTTATTAGAGCTGTGTACAAGGTAGAGACAAGTATCATGTAATATGTAGGGCTTAAAACAAACCGCATGGTAATTATGCGTACAAGTAGTCACGCACAGGTAACAGCCGCCCATTACTTGTTGCATGTCGTTCTAAGCCATGCAATGCAACACGTTGCTTCTGTAAATGATAGAGCTGGTTTCAACGACAGAGCGTCGTATAAGTGACAACGACACAAGTTAGTGAAACTACGTAAACTGTTGCGATCCTATCGCTATACCTGTTTCTATCAAATAGCGGCACTATTTGTTGAAGGGTGTGGCGATGCTATATACTTAAGTGAGGTCCAATTCAGTACTTAGGGAAGGTTAGGTAAAAAACCGTAGCCATGGTGCACTATTGCTAAAGCAATTTATTTCAAACAAATGATATGTATGTATTAATTTCTATAACTTATTTCAAATTGAATGTACATATTTACAAATATTTGAATAAATGTAGAGTAACTAACTCTTTGTTATCGAAATAAAGGTCGTTGCGAACTTTAATTGTTCTAAAACTACATAAAAAACTTTATTAGCGTGAATTTATTACCAAGACAAAAACAATGTTTTAACAACGTCATATTCTGTCGATAAAACTGTAAGTGCCCTCTGACCCAAGGTTGGCAAACCGTCAGGGCTAGCGGTTCGTGTGGGAACATCCCCACAGCGGGGGTTAGAGGGTGGTAAGTAGGGTACCGGGTACCGGAAACGAGTGTGTCGGATCGCTCCACGCACCTGTGGGAATGTGAACGCAACGGAGTACTGTCAGTTCGTTGCGTTGATAATAGAGAGCGTTACCTTGTAACTGCAGCGTTATCGGTTAATTGTTCTTTTAGTGCAGCGTTTCGGATACCGGTTTCTGAAACGACGTGGAACACAGATACCGCGGCTAGGTGAAGCGGAGTCAAGTGCGAAATTAAACCCAACTAATTACCTCTTCCAGACAGTAGAACCATGAACAATAGCTCAATAGACGCAAACTTCTCAACCGTCACGTGACCAAAAGTTTATACAAAATGAAAAACAGCGAAGAGTGTTTAGACTGAGTGACTGTAAAGAAAAATCGTGTGATATTTATTATATAGTTTAAAGTTTAGTTATATGTGAATAGTAGACTCGAATATTGTAACACGAACTGTAAATAGAACCAGTGCTAAAGATAAAGTGTGTCGGTGGACTTTTTGGTGATATCACGACCTCAAGCCAGCAGCAGTGCATACTGGCGTCGGCGGCCATTGCAGGCATGGGAATCAAAGTCATGATGAAAGCTTTCAATAAGCCAAAAGGTAAGACATACACTTTAGATCACATTCCACCTAGATGTAACAAATTTTTGCAATCCCATTTTATATGAAGAAATACAATGCTTAGGTTGTTGAAATGATTTGAATAAAACTTTTCATAACATCTTGTAGAGGGATTTCTAGAACAGGTAGAGAGGATAATATGCATTTATTCTGGAAATTCTATTTAGAAAGCGAGGTGAAATACTTTGTGTATTTGTCTTTGAGTGTGTTATTGGCAACCACAATATAGGAAACCCTAATATGATGTTATGAGTGTAGATATCCATAATTATTTTTAAAATAGTTTATTTATAGACAAAACAATAAGAAGATTAGAAATCAACGGGTATGTATTTTGATTTTCTTAAACGATAAGTAAATCCTTTTTTTATTTCGCTAGCATGCGTTGAATAATACAAAAAGTATGAATAATTTTATTGAGTAATAAAGTACATCACTCAGTAGATTTTGGAATATATAATATTTCGGTTATTCTTGTTATATTTATGATAATATTTATTCTTCTTATGTTAAGAGCATATAATTATGACGACATGACTTTAGTAAGAAAATATGGTGTAATAGCGACGTCAAGATGAAAAGATGAATAGATATATAAAAGTTAAGATGGAAACCACCACACCTATGTCTACTATGAAGCGGATTTGCGTTTTGGTAGAAGGGATTGGATCCATGTTGTTATGAGGCAACCATCTTATTCTCAAAGGTGACAACATCTGTGATCGGCTTCACCCCCTGCTCTATATGGACTTGGTTACAGATGTCCATGGGTAGCGGTGACTATTTACCACCATGTTAAACTGCCTACTTCTATAATTTTTTCAAACCATCAAATTTCAAACATCAGGCCTCTATAGCACGTCAAGGGGTACCTGATGGTCACACGAAGGTCACCATCGCTAATGGACATTTGCGACAATGAAGAAGTAGAACTACACTAAAAATTACAACATATGACAGTTGTAACAATACTATATCATTTTTCAAGTAATAGGATGATGTCAAAACGTGCAAGGGAATCTTTCGCTGTCAATCATAAATGGCCTTAAGCGTCGTATTAATATTATGCGATTATGCGACTATCGCAAGTTTACGCTAATTTTAAAGTAACCTACGACCTACACTTTGGCATTTATCTAAACCAGCACTTGATGCATACAATCCGTCTACTGTTAAGAGGTCATTGCCGTTTATGAAATAGAAGTAGTTCCTTATTACTGTAGAACACCAAATTTGAATAATTATACGTACCTCAGGTACCAAAAGATTTAATGGAATAGTAACTTTTGGATTTTACCGCTCATTATTTTTTTCAGTACTTTGGATCACCTATTAAAGGCTTACTGGGCCTGGTTCACCATTATTAATGACTTTAACTACGCAAAAATAATGTGGCACCGTTAAAGAAAAGAGACATGAGACAACAGCGCGTTTATGCGTCTTACGCTTTGTTTACAAGCACTTCACGATCGCATAGTCGCGTTATCGTCTATTGTTATTACGGCCGACGCTTTATAAGCGGGTGGATTCGCATCGAATTCGCAACAGCCAGGTCTATTGTCGGTTGTGTAAAGCGATGTATCATCCTCGGTGACGCAATGCTCTCGGTTTCGCCTGCACTTGTCCTGAATGTGAACGCTCCGTGACCGCAAGAAAAATATGGAAACGCACGCCTCTGATGCGTATCAACGCTCAGAGACACCGCTGCTCGAACACACTTCACTTGTTCATTGCGAAATGTGTAATAGCGAGCCTTGAAAAGAGATATGTGTAATACCGATTTAGAAAAAGAATACACTCATACCTACCAATATAAGCTAAATATGCTCTTTCTACTATCATACAATCATATTGGATCGTATGCGTATCCTAGAGATTATATTAGATAGAACACTTTCGACCTGGCATAGTGATCAGCACCACTTGTAAAATTACTAAATCGTCATTACACGTTTGATCTCTACATACACTTAAAATTATTTAATTATTCTTAACACAGAGAACCTATATCAGTATACTTTCCTTTAACTACGAACTTTAACCTAAACGAAACCATGTATATATTAAAGGAGCTCTCTACAAAACACTTAGATTTTACGGCACTTTATTTTCGATAGCTATCTAAAACAAATCATCTGTTTAGAAAAAACTGTGTATCTAATTTGTACCTAAATCAAATCGTAGATGACCCTCGAAGATTTTTCAAACCTTCTTCAAAGACAATTAGTCTTCGAGCAACTGTTTTGAAACATCGCGTGTCCAGCGAAGCCAACCTTACTCAGCTTAGGGCAACGGTTGTGCAACCACCGGCATCATTACCGCAATTATGATTTACTCTTCGCGCATGCTCTGCTGATCTTGAAAGTGAAGACCTTGTAGCGTCATAACCTGATCGCTACAATGTTTGTATACAGTGGCCAAGTACGGTTTATGAGTGACCGATGCGTAAAAGAGATTGAATATAGGGTCATACAGTGGACTTGGTCAATTTTCATACAAAAACTTCCATCTACCACACAGACATCATAATAAAAATAAAACGCTTTCTACACTCACAGCCCCACACTAGGATTCCCTGTACCGTGGGTGCTATGGATACACACAGAGACAAATACACAAACACCCAGACCCAGAAACAGAAATCTAAATTCATCATTTAGAAATCTGTCTGGCCGGGGATCGAACCCGGGACCCTCTACGCGTCAGACCGGCATGGTAACCGCTCCGCCACGCGGGTCGTCTGAGATCATCTGAGATTGATTGATGGTTGAGGTTTCAGAGGTACTTATAACCATTTAGCAATAATTTTATGGGTGACACTTTTCCTTCCCTTGCTCGGCCTTTGCTATTGGAAATTTTACACTCGCGTTCACCTAAACTTTGAAGATTACTTTTGTCCAAGTATATATTTCATTTCGCCTAAGTTGCCTGTATCTCTTCGTAGTAAAGCTTTCAAATCTCATAAGAACCATAGAGTTAATAGGTAGTCTTTCGTCAAAAACATCCAAAAAGTTTCATTTAACATCCTCCCCAACCCGAAACATACTAAACAAACTCGAACTCGGCAAACAATAGTCCTGTCAACGTTACTTAAAGTATTTACGACACGCATTCCGAGGGCCATAAAAAGCCGTAACAATTTACGGATATAACAAAGAAGCTAGCATCTAGTACGGGAGCTAATAACGCACCGAGCAGCATCAGTGCGCATGCGCGGGGGCGTCCATTCACGCTGCTGATTGGCCCATCCGGTGCGCGCTCAATGAGATGATGCGCCCGCGCCGCCTCTGTCATTGAGCAAAGGTCTCTCGCCTACATTCGTGATCAGCGCCACAGATCAACGCAAGATTAACGTCTAACTCTAGTGTACCCTTACCAGGAGTTATTTTCGACAAATGTGACTGTTTTGGTATTTGTTTACGTATTGGCCCATACGATTTGCTAGTTCTAGTCGAAACGTAAAACTCCTGGTAAGGGTACTGTTATTGTCCTATCTATTGCTCAAGGAACAAAACTTTTGTTAGCAACGCGGAAATGTTCTTACCTCTAATCGTGTAGAATTCAACTGATCGTAAAGTAACTTAAAAGTGTTTTAATTAAACACGTAACAGCACTAACGTTCTTTGTTGGGACTACCAAAAGCACTTTATATGCTTATGCAAAGCTTTTGTTCGCGTCATTTTCCACGCCAGTGAGTCGAGGACCGTTTGAAAATAACATTTTTACCACATTATGCGCGAACCCTCCTGCATGGTTCAGTGGGAACGAGGGTGTTTAAAGACACATTTCGGTTTTGAATTTAACAAATTGGATTTCACACATTAAAGTGTTGTGAATATCCTTGCATATTGAAAATACTACGATATAGGTAGTTTTTTATACCTACAAGCGCTTTTTTCTTTCTGTATCTCTTTAGATTTTTGCTCGAAAATCGATTCCCGACCATATAACATTGCATTGGTATTTTCCGACCATGAAACATGGTCAGTTAAAAGCCTGATACTGTCCATCTTTCGCATGGCTTTTGCCAAACAACTGAGGCATACATGGTCGGAGCCAACCAAGGTGACCTTCAATTCTGGACTAACTTCTTATTGTATTGGAGCAGCGTTAAGATTTTAAAGTGAATTTACTTATCTAGTACGCATGGGTTAAGAACAGGTGACTAAGAATTTTACATTAATTTGCATTTACTCGCGTGTTGCTTAGTCTTAGTAGTTATAACTGACAATTTGCAAGTTAAAACTACACAACACTAGATAATTGTAAATTATTAGTTATTTTACTTTGTAATATTGTGTATTTACCGCATTTATTAAAACAGAAACGAGGACCAATCAAATACTAAAACACTCCATTCATCTCCTAACATTTATAGTAATTATAAAATTACTAACTTCAAAATGGCGCGAGATTTAATCGACTTTAAATTTTATTCGCTAAACAATAAAGAATATTTAGCGTGCTTCGTAAATAACAACTGTAGAAGGCGATTTGAATGCGAACGTCGCACGCGCCGTCTACGTCACGCGACGTTCCAAGTTCAAACAGCGAACAATAGACTCTGTAAAAATGGCGCGAGCTTTTGTTATGCTCGCTATTGTAACCAGTAGGTGGCCATGTCAGAGGTAACTATATGTATCGATCTATCTCTACAGATAATCATTATTTTCCTGTAGTGCTATTATATAGCTATTGTATTCTTCCCTCAAGGTATATTGAAAATAATATCAGCCGATTAATTTCAAAGATGGAACAACGTACATGTTTAAATGTATAATGTTGGTATACTTGCATTTAAAAAAAAATCTTATTAAAACGCGATCGTCGAGAAACAACTTGTTCATAGAAAAAGCATACTATGCTTTTGTCTATGAACAAGTTGTATACATATTGTGTATGTTGTAATAGCAATACACAGTTTGAGAATATTTCAAGTCTATTAATTATTTATTAGGGTTCAAGAGACGAGCCCTGTGACAGACGGAAAGGCGAACAATCAGCGAGTTCCGTTTTTGGACACGGTATAGTCCGCGTAAAACTGCTAGTCCGGTCTGAATATAGAAATCAATCGCGTCGCCATAGGCTCGCAACAATTTCAGAGCGGACAATCTGTTTGACGCGGACTATACCCTAAAAACTATGATAAAATAAAAAAGTTACTCCATAATTTAGAAACGAACTGGCCAGTTTGATTATTCTAAAAAAGAAAAACAATTTCGGTTAACAGCTCGGCTTGCTCGGAAATAAAGCCATCAATTTTATATATAATACGTCTACATAAATTGCATAGCTCAACAAGTGCGCAATAAAAGCTCCCCTCGATCAACCCTTGTTTGCCACCTGTTGGCCCAACCATCATTTACTACGACGTGAACACATTCCCTAAGTATAATATTTCATTGTAAAACCGTCAACTGTTTTGGTATAGACATACTTTTCCAAAGCATTTTAGATTAATTCTCAGGGGTCGTGGCGCATCTGTGGCCGACCTCAGATAGGAATCTAATCTTATCTGAGGTTGATTACAGATATCAGAGAATATATAGAGCAATAGAAACTTACCATGAGTTGGACGTGCTCGTCTGCTACTCCTATATTATAAAAAATGTTTTTTTTTAAGAAGTTTCAAACGTGTAATTTTTGTTCACCCTTAAACTAAGTAACAATTCATTTCTAACACATAACATTGCAAAATCAAAAATGCGTGTTTGGAATTCGATTCTCAGCTGATCGCTGAGTTTCTAACGACTATTATTGCTTAATAGAATGCCCAAGTATCGGTAACTTTGTACAATCTTGACACATCTTACCTACGGTACATCGAATCCAGATGCAATTGGCCTTACACGATAGAAATAAAAACAGCAACAAAGAAACGCAATCCGGTACTAAGTGGAAAACAACAAACCAACATTGTTATGGAGCTGTTAAGTAGAATTTATACTCGCTAATTTTGAAGGTAAACAGTGAGAGCAGGTGGAATATGACAGAATATGCCCGTATCTTTATTCCGTTGAAAAGTTACATTTGGGATCGTAAAACTCAGGGGACGCGATTTTGTCTTTTGAATGTCAAGAGGGGATTTGTATTCAACTAAATATAGTTTGTAGGTTAGTAAGTCTTATGACATGACTAATTGTTATTACAAGACTAATTGTCCCTCGAATTTCATCTGGAAAAAAGGCGTTTTAACATATCAGCGGAATATACTCGTAGTATATCGTATGAAAATATATATATAGATTTAGAGTCCTACTTCAAGTCGGCAGGAAATGCGTTGCTACCCTTGACAACTAAACTTGTACCTAATTATAGTCCGCGCCAAACTGCTAGTCCGCTCTGATGTTGTTGCGAGCAGGTGTAGCATACAATTTGCTATGGCGACGCGATTCATTTCTATATACAGAGCAGACTAGCATTTATGCGGACTATACCTTTGTATCTTACGACACAATTCAGTAGAACAGCGTTTAAAACTATTGCTATAAGCAGAAAGAGCTGCAGAAGCAGAAAGAGGTGTGACGGTGGCGCTTTCGGAGTCAAATCACAAAACATCCTACTCCCAGTTTTACCCTAAAATCCGTCTCAAAAAGGGTTCGGCATGAAATCTTAATCATTATTTAGTATTACCTTCACCTACAACACTTCACCCATTAATTAATCCCAAATTACTCAAGGTTGATGTAATTTGGTGGCGCTCGGCCGGGCGCATCTCCTGCCCATTGTGCCGTTATCTACGCCATTCACGATTCGGCCCACTCCAATCATGTCCAAACCCTCAACACTCATAGTCTCAAGAACTCGGGAACCTTGATGCCACTTACTGTAAAAGACAAGTCAATGTAAATTGTTCTTCTTGGAATATAACACAAATTGAATTGAAGTGTCTAAGCTGTGACACTTTCAGAGCAAAATATGAAGCCGATTAGGGTAGAAAATGGCAAAGAAATGAGAATAGTCCCTACATACAGCCATACAACCATACATACTTACATACACTCAAGAAAAACATTAACCTGACGAATTTGATAAAACAGCCCTTCGCGATTGTCTTTGACTTTTTGACTATTAATACTATGACAAAACATGAAAAAGTTGTTACATTTTCATAAATACTTATAAATTGATTACAACACAAAACACAGAATAAGGCTACGCTCACAAACGATCTTACCAAACACTTTTTCCTTATTAAACTTTCTCGATATTTTAATGACAAACTTCATGTTCCCTTAGTTATCTACAAGATAAAGCCTCTAGATAAATAGATGGAGATTACTAAAGAGATTTTACACGGTTTTTAAAAGATTGTAAGCCAACAGAGGAGATAGCATCGTCATTACGTAATGATGGGTTGACGGATGAGGTGGCAAAAAGTTCAAGTGTCTTTATCTCTCTTAAGTTAGCTATTTAACGGAGACACGTGCTTTGGTTCATTAATGACACAATATTGAACAACAATCTAAGTTGTTCAATATTGTGTCATTAATAGTTTAAGTTGAAATCCACAAATATCTGTACGTTATATAAACACAATTTATAAACTTTAAAGAATATACTTTTAGCTTATCGTTTGCCGAACTAAGAACAAGATTTATAAATAACGTAAGACTTTTCGAGTAAAAGAATTGAGTAAAGTAGAAACATATTAGGTAATTTATATCAAAAAATATTTTTGCTAGCTTTTATACAAACAAAATAGTGAATGAATCAAAATTAACTTTTAACCAAGAAGTCACCATCATTCTACGGAAGGTTTCACTACCGTACAAAAAATATATAACATTTGCAGTATGCTGTCGTACTGTAAATCTCCCACCTGTCACTTGGTAATGCGTTTTTCACCATGATACGGATAATTACACGAATACTTGGTGCAGATAGACAATCCCCGGGACTCGAACGGAAACCATATGCTTCAATTAAGCCCAAATCACTTGGTCTTATTACTTTAATTAAGGATGCGGAAGGGCTGCCACTTGGTTTTTGCCAAACTGAACGCCATTCCGATGTATAATGTCGCGTTACGTTCTTGAGCCCATATTTGCTGTTTATTTGTTATCTAGTCCTTTTGTTGCTTTAAGTATAAATCGGCGGAAGCAGAAGTAAAATGTCGGGTACCTATACTTCTTTCTTAGAATAAGCAATTCCACGTAAGTGTATAACCTATCTGAAACCTAAACACCTACCAATATCAATTTATAACACACAGACATTTCACATTACGGAATGTAAAGAAATAAAATTATCTCTAATTTCAAAACCAAAAATCTTCATGATTATTAAAGCCCGAAAGCTAGCTTTACAGGTACGACCCGATAGATAGTAGTTACCTCCTATGGGCATTTGAAACGCCACAAAAGTCGTGAAGGCACCGTCAGCTTCAAAAAGGGTTCTTATTGCACTCCTTTCGAAGAACCTCATATCTTAGAGCTAAGGTAATACTTCGGGAGAATATTTTGGACGTGCTTCTATTCAGCTTTAAATGTAACTAGAAAACAATCATTTTAGTAATTCGAAATGTACCTTAAGATTAAAATAAAGAAAAACTAAAATATATACGCCAACGCAAATTCTATCAAACGGAATCCTTTCGCATCTAGCCCACCAGACATATATACAATCTAATTAATATACAAACACAATCTTATGTATAACGCAGGTGTGTGCTCATTGCATCTTTACGCTTATCTCATAAGAAACAATGGCACTTGAATAAGGTTAAAAAATCCTACAAATGTCTTAGCTTTGTATCTCGGTGTTACAAAGGAACGTTAAGATTCCTTGCATAATGAAGGACTAAGATAATTTAATTAATATGTTTTGCAACGGTAGATTTTGTTTTCTTTTTTATAATCGACGCAGAGCAAGCAGTTGAGAATAGGTTACAGCAGCCGATTTGCATACTTCGTAAGGTATGTTAGGAGAAAAATAATATATATGTGTAGAATTAAAACATGCGTACGCACACAATCATACAAAACGATAGGATTTTGAGGTTATCAAGAGGGACTATTTGAAATTATAAATTTAAAAATCTATATTAAAGCGTAGAATTTAATAAAACCATTTAATAAATGTTTTTACAGCGAGGAAATGATTTTTTTTTTTGTAACTTACATAACAACTCTGTAGTAACTAGTAAAATAAATTACATCTTTCTTGTGTAATTTATTTTACTATTATTACGTTTTAGTCAATTACTCACTAGCCCTATTTTACTAAACAACAGTTGCAATAAAGAAAGTCCGAATAATACTTTAAACCACCACAATCGAATCATTATTTGGCGTTTCTTACGCATAAAAATAAGATGATGCTCTCTCAAAATCTTTTTCAATATAGAAAATGAAGCCTGATCATTACAATAACAACGCACTGGCCACAATAACTCAGTGCGAAGGATATCGTTGCGATCGAATTATTGTGCGTTTACTGTAACTAAGGCAACATTCACACTGTAGACTCTTGTCGGACAGACTCTACTGTACATTAAAAGTGTTAATTACAGGAAATTTTCAAAATCTGAGTAAACAAGATTGATTATATTAGTGGGTAATGTAGTTGACAAAATATTCGACTCGTATTATACTGATGTTTATTAGCTAAAAGGTTAAATCAGCTTATTAGGGACCTTTGCCCATTAGTTAGTTTCATACAATAATGCAGCCAAATGCTAATACTGTGGTAAATATTGTTCTCACATTACATACTTGTCTTTAGTACGTACTTGCCAACTTATACAACATTTAAACATTATAAACATTAAATTATCTCCCGCATTGACATTAAATAAATTTATAATTCCTAAGATGCCACAAACATAAAATTTTAATACAAGTTATGTATACACATCAATGTATGGTTACTGTCATTGATTTGGTATCTACCTAAGGCCCCCAGCAGACATGCCACTAGTAGTATGAACAACGATTTATTTACGTTTCGGAAGCTAGATGTAACGATCAAACTTTATATCCCGCACATTTTTAATAGCCGGTTAGAAGTACTTCTGATGCTTGACTCTGCACTGCATACGGCAAACGCAATGCAGAATTAATGCAACTAAAACGCGTTTCTTCCGTACCCCGACCGAACGCAGCGAATCGCCTCGATGTAATCGCGAAAACGTAAATCGCAGCTAAAAGTAGCCAGTCTGCTCAAGCCCTAAGCCTCGCACACGCATCGTGAGTCAAGTGCAGCTGCGTGGTGTATCGAGTAAATCACAATGCAGCAGGCTCGATGCAATTAATGTCTCTGCGATTCGCAACCGACGCAACTCACCGTCAGTTATGAGCCTTCACGTATCTCACACCTAACTTAATGCTTTTATTTAAAGCGAAGCCTGACGCCGTAGAATGGATTCAATACGAAATTATTTTAAAAATAGTAAATCCGACAACTTACAAATAATTGATTGATAAGGGAATAACAAATAAATTAATGAAAATAATATATTAAAATTGTAATTAAAAACAGGATAATCGTGTAAACAAAATAGGGAAGATGGTTCATTCATAGATTTACAATAGTAATAATATATTCTAAGGTAATTTTTCTAAAATTATTGTTGTCCCGCCTGTGTCATTCTCACAATTTAGACGAATCTAACGCCACCCCTTATGTTAAAATCCGTCAAACCGTTTGGGCTATAGGACATTTATTTATTTCTAAAAGGTTCACCAACGTAGAATACACATATACTCGTATAAATTACATTGCAAGAGTTTAAATAAACAATCCGTGTATAGTCCGCATCAAACTTCTAGTCCGCTCTGAATATAGAAATGAGTCGCGTCGCCATAGCAAATTGTATGAATACACCTGCTCGCAACAACTCCAGAGCGGACTAGCAGTTTGACGCAGATTATACCCATAATTACATGTGAAAGCGACATTAACAGAATTGACGCTCTAATTAAAATATAATTAAATTGCAACAATGAAACATAGGTACATATAATCATGTATAAATAAATACCTACATAAATCCGAAAAACATAACCCTCGCAGTCGAGTAAAGAGTTACCAATTACCATGCCAATAGTTAAAATACAGATCAAATCCATAAAAAATGCATTTCTCTTATAATATTCAAGGTCAGTGTCTTGTCATCTTAACCTTTCTTATCTGAATTGCAAATTAGCCTAATAAAGCATAAATTAACTTTATGTATGTTATATGGTGTGCGAAATCTTCCGATAAAACAGGATTATAAACAGAACTATCTACATTTTAATTTAAAAAAAAAACCTAGACAGTTTTCTAGTCTTTTAACTTAACAACATTCGTAATATATTTATTGTAAAGAATTGTTTATATTTATTTAATGAATTTAGCTAATAAGATAAATACATATTGTAGACTCCACTTTTGTTTAATACATGGACAATCATAGACACAAAAACACTGACAGTGACTGATAAATATCTAATAATATCAGTATCTTATACATCAATATCTAAATCTATCCGCTTTGTCATGCAATTGAAGCTTGGTCAGTTCCGTCAAACTTGCTAATGATGGGTGAAAACTATCTTGATATATGAAACTTTTTCTGTAGCTAGGCAAGTGAAGTAATATTAAAACGATATCAGAAGGCCTGAGCTAGAGCAGATCTGAGCGGGCAGCGACCGTGGGAGAGCAGCACAAATCTCAACATCTCAAAACTGGTCGGCAGGTGTGCGCCGCACACACGCACCCGCCCACGCACACACGCGCACCAAACCAGCCGCTCTTATGAATGAAGCCTCCATACACTACAGTACAGACGATGTAATCTTGCTTGTTTATCTCTGATTTATTTTATTCGTGCCCATCGGCTCCGAAAGAAATCAACTATTAATTTGTTCATCAATACGTCGCAAGCATAAATACTGTAGATGAAGTAATTAATCCGTACGATAATCATCTTCTGATGAGACTTACTTTTGATTAGACGAGACCGCAATGGTCTCCAATCTGTCACGTGCGTATGCTTTGAATATTATGGATCTAATTTATGCCACCGGTAATGGCGGCGGATGTGTCTGAAAGCTCGAAATTGTGGACTGATTGCAATAGAATACTTTAGATACGGCGTATCACGTAAATCTTACTTAACTGTATCGCAGCGGAATCCGGAGCCTCTGTAGGATACCATATATGAACTACTTAATTAGATATTAATTTCAATACTGTGTGTTAAAATGTACGACGATATTCATATTATTCGCGATATGAATGCGATAGAGTTCATGTTCATTATCGACTACATTAGCATATAATCGGGAACAATTCTTTAGTTAACAATACTTAATATAAAAATATCAACGAAATTATTTAAAAAAACAATGATTAAAGAGACAACTCAGAATTACAAAAAATATTTATTGTAGATAAGCAAGATTCATATGTCTACATAAAACGTCCTATATATTTTCTGCTTTACCCAAAGGTTGACTGGTATAGAATGCTTCTAGCATTAAGTCCGCCTTTTATACCGAATTTTATGGTATAATAAAGTTCTAAATAAATAAATAAATAAATAAATAAATAAAACATAATAATTACGCTTAGCTACAACCGGCGATAATAATACGTTCCGGAAAGTCGTGTCGTGTTATCAAAAGTGGATTTAATAATAAATTATTATATTTAAGCAATAAATAACGCAATCCCTTCTTTGTTGCAGACATCCCGTCGCAGGTGCCGCCGCTCACGCCCGGCACCAACAAGAAAATGGCCGAGGCGCTGAAGGCTACCTTCGCCTCTTGGGAGAAGGAGCAGCTGCGCCTCGGGGTGCCCAAAGGTAAGTTCAAAGAGATTTAAATAATGCAAGAATCTTTATTATATATATATATATTTCTTATGTGCGTGTGTATGTCACTGAACTCCTCCTAAACGACTGGACTGATTTTGATGAAATTTGTTATGTGTGTTCAAAGGGACTTGATGGTTTAGATTCACAATTTAGTCCGTGGGAAAAGGTTTTTTTTAATTTATTTTTAATTCGTAAGTAGTTATAGAATCGGAAACTATGCATTTGATCAAGTGATGATCTTTAGCAAAGTTGTTATCCAAGAGCCCACGAGGGTTTGGGAGTTGGTAAGACCAATTTTCGACAGATGACACCACTGTCATTCCAATGCAGGTACAAATTTTCCGTTTTATGTATGTCATATTATTTCTTTAAAATGCGGGCGAAGCCGCGGGCACCACTAGTATTTTAGTAAAACTGTAATAGTAATTAAGAATAAACCTACAACGAATAAAAGTTTGTCAACTCTTTTTGGCAAACGTTTTTAAGGTTTTTCCGTATTGTGTCCATTTTTCAATCATTATCAACTCATTTTTCATTTTCAATGAAAAAATGGGCTGGAAGAAAAAACGTGAATGTTATATATACGTATTCGTTCATCGTAATCTATGACTTAACTGAAAGTTACTTTAAAATTGTGTAAGGTCATAAAATATGACAAAATAATTGGTACAGTAATGGAAAAAGGCTTTTCATTAGCGGAAACTTGTTTGGCGGAAACTTTTAGTACTCATGTGCAATTCAAAAGACAATTTTCACAATCGTACAATTATAATTATTTCATTTATTCATTAACTTGAACTGCGACAATTAAGACAATATTGATTAAAATAGTATGTCCGTCTTAGAAAGCACTCAAGGGTGTAATCTGGGATATAATAGCGTATTTTAAAGTAAATAAAATCCTGCTTTAATTATCATTTAACTCCAATATCATTAAGTATTACAGTTTCTCGTTACGGCTACTCATATCCATCATGTGGAAAGAGCAACTAATAATAGTAGATTTATTTTTACGATTACATAAACGGTATTTCGTTTGTAATTACCATTCGACTGCTCGCATATTAAAGTTTTCAATCAAATAGAAAATTTATCTAGTAGAAGCATTTAAATATCTATTTCTATGCTCTACGATTCGCTTAACAAAGATGTAGGAAGTACTCGCATGATTATACGCTTAAGAGTGCCTTCATTAAATATGTTCGTTAATATATTTTTATGATGATAAGATTATTTATATAAATAATGTTTTGGTACATACCGTATTATTATTTAATGGACAACTATTATTATTTTAATATGTAGGAATCGCTAAAAACCAACTTTAATTAAAGTTAGAATAATATAGCCTCTTGTATGCCTAAGTACCTATGCTTTCCTCGCATTGCATTGACTGAGAAAACGCATGTATATTTTCTATGAAGTTAATTTGAAATGTAATAAACGTTGTCTATTCGTTACTATTTCTCGGGTACAAAAACAGCAGACTGTCAGCGATACATCCGCCGTTTGATTTCTGCGTAGTGCTAAGCTGAGCGTGTAATACGGACTTGATTTGCATGAGGTAATGGTCTATGCATGGATTGTTTTTTTCGAACGTGCCTTTATTGTTAGTATCAAATGTTAACTTTATTACCCGACTGTGGACTGTTATATTTTTCGAACGTATGTTCGAGTTCGAGCGTATCTGGAGGCACGGCAGTGCCTCCGCCAAGTCGAGCCAAAGCCAAAAAAAGCGGCACGGCCGTAGCATACTTTTCTCGAAGCAATTCGGCCCATTTTCGACCCCCTGTAACTTCGTTGCATATGAAGCTAGAAGCTTGAATTTTCAGGAGCCAAGCAAGCATTGTGTAGACACGGTATATTTCAAATTTCATTAAATTTGAACCAGTAGTTTAAGAATTACAAGTAGTCAAAGTTCGTAATTTTGTCACTCACTCACTGACTGACTGACCGATCATCAAAACTTTAAGGCACTTCTAGCAGACATAGAAGGTTGAAATTGAGAATACAATTAGTGTTTAGTATATAACTCATGGGAAAACTAAAATATTTTGCAATTTCTGTCCAGTTATCTAGATACACCAACTACATTAAATAACTTTGTATCCTATATAAGTTATATAGGATGACAAAGTTACATTTGCCGTTAATGAATCTGTGTTTCTGTCCGCGAAATGTAAGAGTAGTAGGGGAGCCGATGATGTTAAATGGGTAGAAACTCGAGCGCCGATAGATCCTATACGATTGTGTAGATTACACGTTAGAGTGAAGAAAAGGTTGTGTGATATTTTTCGATTCACCGTGGGAATAGTGTCTAGATGATTCGAAAGATGTTAAAAGCAGAGTCAGACATACTCAAGGCGCGGCAGGTTAGTGATAGAGTATATATCTCTGATGCCGGAAATATGTTTATCTGCTGGTTTGGGATAGTCATACGAGAGGTAAAAATGGAAAAAAAAGTAACCAGCGCATTAGATTTTCAAAGGGGATATGAAGCTACCTCAGATGAGTCGCCCATTCGAAAAACTGACGATTCGATTCGAAAGACTGTCAGTGACTCTTCGAAGATTATTATACAGGATAAGATTATTATACAGGAAATTCCAACTGATGTTTTACTTATCATAACCCTTCATCTGACGATTTAGTGGAGGGGTTTTCTATACTGACGATTTGAAAAAAAAATAGAATGAGAATGTATGAAGAATAATGTATTTTCCATAAAATTTGCCTTTTCCTTTAGTTTGTTATACACCATTACTTTCCAGGGATCCAAGCTAATAAATGGCGCTATCAGATAGTGCATATTTTCTAGCATTATTTCCTTTATATTAAAAAAATTACCGCACTCGAGTATGTCCAGGTATAGATTTTTTTGCAACCTTATTACTCCCTAACGCCGCCCTCAAATCATCAGATTATAAATTTATTGTTTTCAGAATGTAATTAAGCTACTATAGATAATACATTTTTTTATTAATAGTCTGATGGACTTCCCTGGTTGAACCCCCCAAATGGATAGTTTAAGATACTCTATAGGATGTAAGGTATCTCCCATATCTTAATCTGCCGCGTTCGAGTCACTCTCGAAATCCCGTCTTGGGCTCCCCTACTATTATAGGCGACGTCAATTGTTTTTATTCTCGAGACAAAAGACGTTTTCAATTCCAACTTCAATTTAAATTCAATTCAAATAATGGGTGAAGTGCGAATCGAACTCGTACACTGAGGGTTCCGTACCACAAAAACATTTGTTTATTTTATTTTTATTTTTACTAATTGATATTATAGCAGCCATATAATGCATTGTGAACATTTCAACTGTAACATCTATTACGGTTCAATAGATAAAATGAAAAACGCCAAAAAATAGCAGGTCCTTATATATTTGTCCCTGTAGTTCCTGGACTAAAAAAGGGCTTCGATATCCCGTGCCTGTCGTAAAAAGCGACTAAAAGGGGGCTTCCGGAGTTGGGAGTGGCAAGAGGGAGCTCGAACCGTCCAATAAGTGTCCGCGGGAAGGACGGCGGTATGTGTAGTCGCATACCGTCGTGAACAAAGTGTTTGAAGGTGATAGAACCCTTTGTGGTTCGACTCCGGTGGCACCAACGCCACACCTATTTCTACCTAATAACAGCAGTGTTAGGAGTTGCTGTGTTCCGGTTGAAGGGTGTGGTAAGGGAGACAGACTTTTCCGAGGCGTTTCAGCTTAGTCCTCAGGGGTAGCGGCGCATCCGTGGCCGACCTCAGGTAGGAATATTTTATCTTATCTGGGGTTGATTACAGATGTCCATGGGCGGCAGTAGCCACTTACCATCAGGTGGACTGCATGCTCGTCTGCTACTCTTACATTATAAAAAAAAAAAAAAAAACACCGGATAGTTTAGGAGGAGCGAAAACTGTTCTCCCAACGCAGAGCTCGATCGAGGCATCGCGCTTAGAGGACTTCGGTTGCGTTCAGTCGGAGATCCCGGAGTTCTCCGACAAACGTTGAGGACGGCCACCGAAGGATTTTAGTGCGGCTAAAGTCCCACATAACCCGGCGTCACTCCCACGTCGTTGAGTACCTTTTGAAGGTTTCCTCCTCTTCATAAAGAAAAAGAAGGTCTTTGTATGGCAACTCTCCTTTATTTGAAAGTTTTTCTTTTTACTTTTATTACTTGTTGTTAAAGCGGCCACCATTATAAATATGCCGTAAAAAAATTTAAGTTTCTATCTATTAAGGATCCAGAAATAGAGCTCTATGTCAGACAGACAAACGGACAGCTTAGAAATAGGGTTCCGTTTTTACTCTTTGGGTATGGAACCCTAAAAAGTTATATAATATCAAAAACATTCCGAATTTCTGACAAATGTCATAAGAAGAAACTAGATGTTACGGCTAATGTGCCTAAATCAGTTAAAACGCAGATTAGCTTGTCCATTACCTAAAGTACAAAACGAAGATTGTATCAATTTTTACCCCTTGACGTCGACCCATGCATGCTATGATGCGTCGTCGTGTCATGAATTTACGACAAACTTTGTATATTTTCACGAAACAATATCGCTTTGCGGCACGATGTCGCTATGTATCACACTACGTCGTCGTGTCGTAAAAAGGCATGTGTTTTAGTCCTAAGAACAAGTCTGAAAAGATGTTTCAAATTTTAACTACATAGTTAATCTGCATATTTTCTAGCTAATCTTAAGACTGCCTAGTTAATGTGTATGCTAACGTATTCTACAATCTAACGGCAACATACACAAAATACAATAACTGTCGTGAGGTAAAGCAACTGTCACCGTATTATAAAATAATAATAAGTTTGTTTCCAAGGAAACAAGTGTTTAGGCAAATTTCGGCCTTATTGCGCATAAATAAATGTCTATGAAAATAAGCTTACATATAAAAATTTACAATGTTCACAATGGAAAATCCCTAATAACTTCTAAAAGGATTACCCTAATTACACAATTCCTTTTGCCCTATCCGTTTTAGACCTAAACCTACCAAATGGCATTAAAGACAAACCAATATATATACGAACAAAAAATCATGTTTTCAACTTACGTAATATTAGGTACCTAACATTTCAACGCAATATTACAAAAATTTAGTTATATTCATTTCAAGTGATTCGAAATAGGAAACTGTTATATAAATCGAGCTTAGATAGCCACTTTATAACATATTCTTGCCATGATCACCAAAAATATCAGCTCCTAGTGGCTTGATAATTGATAGCTATAAAAAAAACGAAAATCCACAGTTTAATGTTGAATTTAAACAACCGTCCATTGCACAATTAGGGTATTTTTTTGCTCCATTGCTTGCACAAAACAGTTACAAATGCGTGTAAAAATGAACTGACGAGTCGAGTCGAGTCCCCCCGAGATAACTAGTCGGTAAGTGGTGTCTATGTGTGCGTTACTCCAGCCCACTTTGTATGAAGATTGACTTCTGTTAGTTTTTATTTTGTGGTAATACCTACCCGGAAAAAACGTGGAAACTATTATAAGAAACCTTTTTAATATAAATTATTTGTAATCTATAATAGCTATATATAAAATTATATTGTACGGTGAGTTAAGTTTTAAATAGAAGTGAATAAAAATATAGTCTAGCTGAAAATATGTATTATTAATATACTCTGCAAATAATAATTCTAAAAATAACTACAGTTGAATGCAAAAGACAAATGCAGACTAATAATTTTAGTATGAATTTGTTAGCGGTGAGTAAACTTATTGAAAAAGGATTTACTGTTAATTTCTTGAAAAACGGTTGCACTATTAGTAACTCTATGGATAACATCATCGCAACTGGCCACAACGTACATGGTATATATAAATTTAAACAATTTGTCAAATCACCGATATGATATTTGACAATGTCAAATAAATATTGGCATAGAAGACTAGCCCATATTAATCCGGAATATAAGAATATTATGACCGGGCTTGATGATGTGAACATTACGACGGATATGACGACTAGTAAGAAACCATTTCCAAACCTCTGAACGCGAACGAACGATATACTGGAGATCGTACATACAGATTCATGTGGTCCCATGGAAGCTACTTCACTCAACGGTTCAAGGTACATGTTATTATTTATCGACTATTATTCACGAATGACACATGTTTATTTTCTCAAATATAAGAGTGAGTATTTACGAAATTTCAAAAATATAAAGTGTTGAAATGGGAACTAGCAAGTCGAACAAATGTAGGTATGAGATCAGATGGATGAACGAAATTTTGTAATAGAGCTTTCAATATTTTCTTATCAACAAATGGAATTCTACATCAGAAGGCGATGCTATATACCCCTAAACAAATTGTTGTGGTTGAAACAGCTAACAGAACTATTATTGTAAATGCGAGAAGTTTAAAACGAATGTTATCATTATTAAATAAACATTTCATTTAATTTCATTTCAGAAGTCAGAAGTATATTATAAATTGAACCGAATTTGAGCAAGAGCAGTAAATACTGTGGTTTATATAAAAAACCGGAGTCCGACGAAGTCAGTGAAAGATTACCAATGATTTTTGTCGGATATTCAGAAGAAAGTAAGGGATGTCGATTATTTAATACGAAGACACGTTAAATCACTATAAATAAATAAATAAATAAATCACAATCAGTAGAGATGTTTTTTCCTGAGGACAATGGGAATAATTTCAGTTGTCAAAATAGTAACTTTTTTTGATTTAATTTATTGTCATGTTCGAATGAAAGTGATGATGAATGGCAAGATTATTTACATAACTACAAAGACTAACTACAAAAATTTAATTGGCTTTAAAAAATCTGTTGTTGAGATTCAACTAGTAGAAGGTACCGGAAAGGAAAAGAGTAGAAATATCTACAAAAAGGAATGAGATGCCATCAAAAACAATGCTTGTAAAAAGATCCAAGTCTCGCCATTCAGTTCTTCTACCGTAAAAAGTTTTGAGATCTATGTAAAACCAAGCCGGTAAATGTATGCAGTCCCTACTTAAGGGACCTTCTGTCTTAAGGTATTATCTCACTATCTAACCTAACAACATCTCATGGGACCATACCAATATTAAAAATCTTTTATGTTCTAAATAAATCGACGTGGCAATCGTACTAATGTTACCTGTGTGATGCGATATGATAAGATGAAAACACAATGTGACTTGCAGTACGATTGCCACGTTAATTTATTTAGAACATAAAAGATTTTTAATATTGGTATGGTCCCATGAGATGTTGTTAGGTTAGATAGTGAGATAATACCTTAAGACAGAAGGTCCCTTAAGTAGGGACTGCATACATTTACCGGCTTGGTTTTACATAGATCTCAAAACTTTTTACGGTAGAAGAACTGAATGGCGAGACTTGGATCTTTTTACAAGCATTGTTTTTGATGGCATATTTCTTATTTTTGGCAAGTCAAACAGACAAACAATTTAACGATTTTTTACATGAGCTGTCATTGGATTCGTCTAAATTGTGTGAGTGACATAGGCTATATTTTAAAACAACCGGAGTTGTTTTTTATAATAATTCAATAACTGGACATATAACAACATACAGACAAAAAATATTCTATATGTTACATACATAACCCTTCTTTGGCAATCGGGTAAAAAGTATAACAAATAATTACAATATGAATGAAAACGTTTACTATGATTGTGTGTGATTTGTGCCGATATCTTCAAAGTACTTAATATCAGTATATAATAATATATTAAGATAATATATGTTAAGCTAAGCTAAGCTCA
Organism: Epargyreus clarus clarus; assembly: GCA_014595695.2. Lineage (NCBI taxonomy): Eukaryota > Metazoa > Arthropoda > Insecta > Lepidoptera > Hesperiidae > Epargyreus > Epargyreus clarus. The sequence goes on along the minus strand of JACTTY020000048.1, from coordinate 416,309 downwards.
ATACGTCATATGCGGCTGTCACTTTAGAAGAATGTGTCGCGGGCGTCACACATTATTACCTTTATTAATTAGCATTGATATGTGTCATGTATTGATTGTTCGTTCGTTCAAAACGTTGATGTGTTCTTGTATTATTTTATGAGAGTTCATATTTGTTAAATCCGCCTCGTATGTAGTCGAAATTCGTATTAATTCAGATATTGTTCAAATTCAAATATCCATATAATTAAATATCGATTTGTAAGAACTTAAGTAGCTCAATGTCTAAAGATAAGTACTTTTGTACTACAAGTATCTATAGGTATTTAGATATTTAATTTTTACGATATTTATGCTTAAGCAAAGGTTGAATTATGTAAAAGTTACTTGAAATTATGACAGATAGAAAGGTACAGAAGAAAATTACCAAGTTAATAATTACACCTATTTTTACACACGTAAAGATATACACTTATATAAGTTTAGAATACATTTCCTAAATAGGTATAAGAAAACAAAGTAACTTATATCTATTTCCAGCCACTATTTGCTAGTGAAGTAAGGCAAAAAGTGTCAGTGTTAGGCGCTAAGCGTATAATAGTCTGATTTGCATATGGTAATGTGATGGACGGAGCATGTAGCGACGCCACACACCATTACCTTTGTTGGTGGCAACTGCCAACCTGTATATATCACGGTATATGTTTTGTGCTAAATGAAGTAAACGACGCTATATTTTCGTGTAGCTGATATTTTAAAAATAATGATATTGAATTGTCTCAAATTATGTTGTAGGTGTTTGTGTATATTATTAGCAACACATTTTGAAGGTGGTAGAACCCTGTGTGGTTCGACACCGGCGGCACCACCGCCACACCTATTTCTACCTTATAACAGCAGTGTTAGGCGCTGCTGTGTTCCGGTTTGAAGGGTGTGGTAAGGGAGACAGACTTTTCCGAGGCGTTCCAGCTTAGTCCTCAGGGGTAGCGGCGCATCTGTGGCCGACCTCAGGTAGGAATATCTAATCCTATCTGGGGTTGACTACAGATGTCCATCGGCGGCAGTAGCCACTTACCATCAGGTGGACTGTATGCTCGTCTGCTACTCCTATATTATAAAAATAAAACAAAACATAATTTATATAATTATATACCTAGTTATAATTCTGGTAGAATATAGGTACCTACTATAGGTAGACTACCAGAATACGACTTACATGTGAAGCGTTTATTAACTACTTTGTAAGAGAAAATTGTTGTTTTATTGCATTCTTCGACCTTATTTCATTAATGAATACGTTGTATATAAACTCAGTACTCGACATAAAATTTTTAAAGTATTTTTATGCCTGGTTACAGACATTTCTTAAGGCTTTTTAATTGTGCATTGTATATTATACAGTCACTCTTGTTTCTTTTTTTTTCATAATAAAAAATATATTTATTTTAATTACCCACGATAACTTTTTACTTATATTAGCATTTTAATTGGGTAACATGTATTGACAACATTCATGTGTATCATGTATTACCTATTTTATAAAAACCTCGCATATTTGTCCAGCGCACGTATTCCAATTGGCCAATGACCAATGGCATATTATGCTTGATTTCCTTGATTATGAAAAAAAGCACTTAGTAGGCAGACATAAATGCCGTCTTCTGACGTCATATAATAGTAACTCGATTTATGTGCTTCGTGGCTGTGCATGGATTTAACAATGGTTATTGCACTAGGCCATAGAGCATAGAGGGCAGGTGGCGGGTTCGACGGCCGTGATCGGCGGAAGTGCGTGTGTCTGCAGCACGTCTATCCGCGCTTCCGCTGTCGCCCTATGTAGTACAGATACAGAATTACAGGACGCGGTTATTAGCGAAAATATGCACGACTTGATGGTTTTATGACCGGCCAGTACTGTAAATGAAAATATACTCGTACATATTTTCAGAAACTGAACCAAGCAATTAAATAATTTTATAAATCATTTAAAATGCGTATTTTTCTGTTTGAGTTAAATATTTTAAACAATACAATAAAAATAGACATAAAAATATAAGAATATACATTTATACAAAACAATTCTTATTTTCTTTAAAAAATAACTAACTAGGTACTATTCACTTTTTACTTATATTCATTTGCAATTTGTTTTCTGCATCGCACTACAAGTAACGCTAAATTCATTAAATTCAATTCAATGTTTCATACATAGTTTATCTCCGCTGCCGAGTTAATGAAAAAAGTGAAATTTTACGACGATCAATTAAAGCGTTTAATTTGTATAAATTCACGCATTCGTGAGCAAATTACGCACTTATCGCATACATTGCAGCTTAACGATTCGCCGTCGAACAAACGATGCTATAAAAGTGAATTCGATAACCGGTTCCCGAAGTGCAAAACCAGGAGATTATCACCAATTTAAATAAACGATAACGTGTTGAATGTGACAACAATAGAACATACGAACGATTTCTTTCTAGAGTACGAGTACCTATATTTAGTTTTTTGTTAGGAGTATATACTTCTCGCCAAACTGCTAGTCCGCTCTGACGTTGTTGCGAGCAGGTGTAGTCATACATTTTGCTATGGCGATGTGATTCGTTTCTATATTCAGAGCGGACTGGCAGTTTTACGCAGATTATACCTCATTAGTGTCACTACTTTACTACAAATTTGAATCTTAGAATGTTATATATGTACCTAATAGCAAAGCGTGAGCTGAGGACACAATTGGAACAGGTTCTCAAACTTATTTCGTATAGCGCCCACTTTGAGAAACACCACCCTATAGTATATAATAAAATAAATCAAGCCACTACAAATTCGCATGACTTTCTTACGCCTTCTCCATTTCTATCTTTCGCATATCTTATCTATCTTCCGCATCTTTGTGTTCGTCGAAAATAATCTGATATGAATCAATTTAAAGAAAATTAATGGCCTTTCAATTTACAGTTTCTTCCTCGAGGATTTATGAAGCCGTATTTTATAACTATAGTCCTTGCACTGTACCTAATTGCTTCTATAGTCTGATTCATAATTAGGTGTCCAAAATGTAAACAAAGGTGTTGACCTATCAAGAAAATACGTTTCAAATGGTAGTTTCTTATTTTTGAAGATATTAAAGTAATACAGCAATAATAAACTAATAATCTAAATAAATTAAGATTAATTCACATTTTATCATATTTTTTATTACCTCAATTTCTTTCCATATAGTAATAATAATAAAAAAAAGGTTTATGGTAGAAAATTAAAATGTGATAATGGTAACACACTCTGAATCCAAAACATTTCTTGTGCCGTCATTTTTAAGTTTCTTAGCTAATATTATTTATTTTCGTGATTGTGATCGAACTCGAATGTTTTCTCGTTTTCATAACGCGTTTGTTAAATTTTGTACAGTTGTTAAAGTTTTAGTTTTTTGTTGAATTTGTTAGTTTTTATTTCTTGTTAATTTTGACAGTGACATTTCTTAGTTTACATTTTGGACACCTAATTATGAATCAGACTATAGATGCAACTTAGTTCACCGATATAATATGAAAGTTTTATATCTTGACAAGGAGCTAAAATGAAGAGGTAGGTAGGTGACTATTGCTGTGAACAAACGTACCACCCTTCCAATTAGGTGCTGATATATAACCGTGGATAGTGATAACGATACTTGCAAACACTTACGTGCGACATTTGCTGTTCACCTTTCAAAGTAGAAATGTTTGTTTGAAATGTCAAAAAGTCTTAAACTCTATTATACCGTTACGTTGAAGATATAAATTAGATGGTACTATAAGGCTTTAAGCAACCAATAATGCAAACTTTTATGACTGTACCGAGAGGTATATAATATATTGTATTTAATTGAGCGAAGAAACAATAATGAAATATTAAATTACCGCAATAGAAATTAAAATATCAGTACCTATAGTAAGAAAAATGTTTAAAAATCTTACACTGTATCAATTACCTTCATTTATCAATTTAGTTATGTATTAGATGACTGTATAAAAAGTAAATTATTGTTTTTATTACCTTATCAAATTCCAAAATGGCCAGTGCGGTAGACTATGGCGTAAACCTCTCTCGCTCTAAGATCCTCTGCTGGGATTGGATTGACGACGAAGTTCACTTCAAATTTCAAAACTACATACTCCATGTCGCAATATTGTATCAAATTAAATTTGACGATCATCGCCACTTCCAGAGGCTTGATAAATCAGTGCGTCACCCCATCCTTGAGGCTAATAAAATCTTATTTAAACATAATTTACACGGACAATTTTATAATCATCCACATTAGAGACTTGCAGTCTGAGCCCACTCATTGACTCATCAGCTAATAGCAGCTAAGATCTATCAGATCGTTTATCTTCATTTAGAATTGTATTACTAAGGATGTGAAAAATAATGGATCGTATAATAATAATCGATTATTTTTGGGTATTATCGATTATTTAGTTGATTATTGTAAATAACCGGTCCGGCTTCGCGCGGTCCACTAAGGAGAAAATTTCGTGACATTTTTTTAAAGTCAAGATTTTTTTTTTAATTTTTTCAAAAATTTGTATATTATTTTTACAATAATTTATTTTGAAGAAAGAAATATCGATTATAAGTAAATCGACTTTATGACTCCTTCACCCATCCCTAGTTTCTCTGTTTACTAGCATACATGAACAAAAGAATCGTATGTTTAATGCTCTACTTAGATATCTCGATCGAATCTTAAGGTATAATTCATGATAATTTTATATCGAGGCTAGTTGAGATGTATATCACGAACAAATAATTGCCTTGTTAATGGGTTCATGGAAATTTCGTAGAGAGACTATAGTTAGTAGTAACTATAGTTTCAAAAACAATAGGTATATGAGTTAATTATCAATCAATATCAATTTTCGTATGCAATGTTAACAATTAAAAAAAAATCGGTAAATATTGTTTTACGCTTTAATAAAAACTGGAATATATCATAACTGATCTCAAAAGAATATTATACTTCAACTTCAACCGTTGTTTCTGTATCTTTGAAGGTGGTAGAACCCTTTGTGGTTCGACTTCGGCGGCACCACCACCACACCTATTTCTACCTAATAACAGCAGTGTTAGGCGCTGCTGTGTTCCGGTTTGAAGAGTGTGGTAAGGGAGACAGACTTTTCCGAGGCGTTCCAGCTTAGTCCTCAGGGGTAGCGGCGCATCTGTGACCGACCTCAGGTAGGAATATCTAATCCTATCTGGGGTTGATTACAGATGTCCATGGGCGGCAGTAGCCACTTACCACCAGGTGAACTGCATACTCGTGTGCTACTCTTATATTATTATAAAAAAAAATTATCTTTTCGAGCCAACCGAATAGATAAGGAAATTTCTAAGTACGACGTCTTTTCAGCCGTAGTCTAACAAAAGCTTTAATTAAACGTATTGGGTCGTACTTCAGCCATTATCTAGTTGTAGTAATCTACATAAACGGATCCCATCGTGGTTTACAATGACTGCCGCATCTCCACTACACGCCCCGTCATCGTTTGTTAATGAAATTGTCTATTATTATGTCTATTGTCTATTAGCAATCTCTGGCACGTTCCGTTTCACATATCTGCATACACTTGAGATTATAAAGATATAGCAATTTGTTTTAAACGAAATCCTTTTAAAGTAAATAATATCATGTAATTGCGTATTTTATATCTTTATCGGTCTAAAAAAAAATAAAAATATCTTACAATAAATAGTTTTTGACGCATCTAAGTTAAATCTTATGTCCTATATTGTCTGGTTAGTGATAGTTGTAGTTTACTATAAGAGATATAATGGTTAGTAATGTTATTTTTGCCGTATTGCCCGATTTTCAATAATGGCATCTACTATGTCATTATTGAAAAATCGAATCGATATTGAAAATACTACCAACAATATAATACTAAATAGTTACAATTAAAATCATAAATAAGGTTTTTGTTTCCAAACTAGAAAATACTTCCATCAAAACAACATCAACCGAGCGGCAAAACGTTATAGATCGTGTAATTAATTTAAAAAATATACCGTCAAAACAGCGTGTTAGTAACAGAGTAATTAAAAGTATAGAGCGAGCCTACTCGGGTACGAACAGGCATAGGTAAGAACACAAACACAAGCGGTAGGACGAACAATCATAATAGGTAATGACATGACTCACAATTCAGTGTCATTAAATATGGAGTCAGTAAGATTGTTCAAATGTTTCCATAATAAATTAGTATTGTTATCTGGTAACGTGCCGTGAAAAACTAGTATTTAAACTTTTACAACTTAAAAGTCTACAACATTTCGGGTCAAAAATGGCTACCATGTCCATATTGTCCATCTCATAGCAGAAGTATTAGGCGCTGCTATGTTCCAGTTTGAAAAGTACTTCGCTGCTTCCCTGATATAAAATACACCACTTTTGAAGACAACAGCACACCTACCTACGATTCTTACCAATTGTTCACAACACCGGTAGAGCACTCTATGCTAATTATTACTCTGAGGTTAGCTAAGAGAATTATGTTTCGTTCTCCCGCTGCCGTTAGCGCTGCTGTCCATTAGCACGATAAGGTATTTTACGGTTATCATTTGCGTTATGGTTGCAGAAATATAATTGTTTTTGTCGTTGAATATTTTATTGTTAACTTTAATAATGTGCGGTGCGATTTTTGTATAATATGATGTACTTGTTGTACGATATAATTGTAAAATAAATTGTAATTCATAAACAACAAACATAACAATAACTTGATTTGCTTGATTTTTTTGTATTCCGTAAAATTAAATTCACGTTGTGTTATTAGTTATTACTTAATTTACATATAAATATTACATTATTCTAAACAACACAGGTGTTCCACACATTATAAATGACGTTTTAACATACAGTAGGTATTGAATGTTACAATTGTCGCATATGACAATGGACGTCTGCTTTTAAGGTATGTGTTGATTGAAAATCATGAAATAATTATGAATCGTTTTACATACCGCGATATAATTGAATATGTACAGAAAGAACTCACAGTACCCTTAGTACGAGTTTTTACGTTTGCTCGAAAATGTTCAACGTTTACAGTGCCATTTGCGAACCAAGTCGAACCAAATGACAGGGGCATTGAGTAAGGACTTATTCGTACTAGCAAAAGTTGACATTGCGATTGGACGATCGTTTCTGATGTATCTATATTTCTATATTGATGCCATTATTGTATTATTATACCTTACATATAGGTACATGAAAAGTTTGCTTTTTGATGCAATATTCTTTATTAAAATCGGTTGTATTTTAACATAAAAATGCATTAAAGTCACAGACTTGTATTTGTACAAGGTCTATGATTAAAGTATTGGAAAAATACCGTTTTGACTTTGTTATTTTAATATCGATCGCGTGAATATGGATAAGTAGTCCCACGTAATTAATTTTGCACATATAATGTAATTAATCTTTTGAGGAAAATAATTTAATTAACCGAAAATAAATTAGAGTACCCAAATTAGGTACGTTTACAGTACAGGTTAATGTTATATTATTTAGTGAGAAATGACCCTAAGCTGTGCGTCCCGAAGACAGCCACGAGCTAAAAGCAATAATTAAACTTATTATGAATTATTAGCCACTCTCGTCCTGTTTTTATCTCGGGGAAAACTCAGGTTCCAAGACATACACAGTAGCCTATTCCATTAATGAGATATTTTATAATATATGAGTAGCAGACGAGCATGCAGTCCACCTGACGGCTACTGCCGCTCGTGGGCCATCTGTCATCAACCCCAGATAAGATTAGATTACTACCCGAGGTCAGCTATAGACGCAACGCTACCCCTGAAGACCAAGCTGGAATGCCTCGAAAAAGTATCTCTCCCTTACATACCATAACACAGCAGATTAAGACTGCTGTTATTAGGCAAACATAGGTGAACCGCTGCTGCCGCCGGAGTCTAACCACTGAGAGTTCTACCACTTTTAAATACTGATACTTAGATACTTTTCCTTAGATACTTCTTCTGAACAATATTGACGGACAAAATCAACCCATTACTGTCCTAACACTGGACACGAGAATTAAATTTATATAACAGCACAACTTTCAAAGTAATATACTAACTGAAAGCTCTTTGAAGCCGAGGTCGTTCACGTATTTAGGTTTATGTTTTCCTACAACACTTTGACAACGACTGATACATACCTAATAGTTATATTGTTTAAGTACTTTGTTAACGTAAGGTTCAGTTTATTACGGACACTATACATATGATTAAATACAAACATACAAGCGATATGACACGCGATTACAGATGTAAGTCAACTGAAATTCACACTTTTTTACCAAAACGCAATAACGCCTTACGCTAAAAGAAGATGTAGCGACAACACTTCCTCAATCGATCCTTACTCTTTCTACAAAACGAATATTTATATATTTCTAAAAGTCGCTAAGGTCATGAGTCGGTCAAATAGTTGGCAGAAACAGAGAATAGATTAAAAAGTATCCTAGTTTACGACCATGGCCTACCATATTGTAGAACTCCCAAGCGTGCTTGTGATATCAAGACAGCAGTGAAAAAACTAAATTTCAATCACAAAGGACATCATCATCAACCCATTAATGTTCCACTGCTGGGCACGGGTCTCCTCTCATAATGAGAAGGATTAGGCCATAGTCCACCGTGCTGGCCAAGTGCATATTGGTAGACTTCAAACACCTTTGAGATTTTTTTTTTATAAAATCTCTCAGGTATGCAGTTTTCCTCACGATGTTTCCCTTCACCAAAGCAAGTGAAAATACGCACATAACTTTGATTTGAACCTCGGACCCCTCGATCGAGAGGCCGAGTTTCTTAATCACTAGGCTATCACTGCACAAAGGACATGTTGGTACAATAACTGTCATAAGTCCAATAAAAACGACGCAAACGATTAATTTATTACAATTAAACCGACAGACAATTAATTAGACCAAAAACAAAATTAGAAACCTTTTTTATCGTCGAACAAACGTAAAACACGCATTGGCTTCAAGGTCGCGTCACTTCCTGCGTGAAGCAAGTTCCGGTGAAGCAAACATTGCTGATTGTTGCTGTTGCTTCACTGACACCCGATCACATTGGTAATTGCCACCCGACGAACGATTCGATTGCGTATCGATATAAGAAACTTCCTCTCCATCGGCGACCCATTTAGCGGAATGGGTCTCTGTTTCAACAAACTTGGGTTTCCGCTGCTATTTCCGCGTGTAACTTTCTAACGCTTTCGATAAAGTTGGAAGCTTGTATTCCGTAGGTTTCAAGTCCGTTCGCATTGCCTATTTCAGTAATGTATGTTTCTTTTACTGTTGTATTATTTCCTACTTCAGTAAGATTTATAATTACTTGCTCTTCCTATAGTTTTTGATTTTGATTATTATTATTGTAAGTAAAAGATAGAAGCAGCAAACGATCACGCAGTCCACTTGGTAGCAAGTGCTCACTGCCACCCATTAACATCTGTAATCAACTCTATGTATAAAATAGGTGTTCTACCTGAAGTAGTTCTCATGTTGCCTGCCCTGAAGACTAAAATAATCGCCTCATAATTATGTGAACTGTTTCACTTTAGACATAGGTATGTGTGTACTTTGTATATCTATAGTAATCCCCGGTCGTACCACACTGTTTCAAAGGTGATACCTTTAGATATAGAAACTTAGTTTTTTCTCTTGTCACCAGATCCAAGGCAATGGAGCGAAGCGGCGGTAGCAGCGTGGCTGCGCTGGGCGGCGCGCGAGTTCTCGCTAGAGGGCGTTGCTTTACAGCAGTTCGCGCGCGCCCAGGGCAAGGACATCTGCGCCATGGGCCGCGAGGAGTTCGTGGCCAGAGCGCCTGCTTTCATGGGCGACATCCTGTGGGAACACTTGGAGATTCTACAAAAAGGTTGGTTTTACTGTCAGTTAGTTACTTAATTGCTAAGATACCAGTTTCTCAATCGATACTAAGTAAAGGTAAGTCGTAAGTCGAAGGACTTCATCGTGTGTACCGTGTGACTGTACTGTGACTGACCGTACCATACTATGTTTATGACATGATCATGGCCGTTATCACATGACAGTAAACAATCATATCGGAATATGGAAGAAAATGAATTAACTAGAAAAAGTCACAATCCATGTTTTGTTTCACGTGGTATATCCGTTCATAGAATCCCGACTTGTACAGTAAAGTTATGACTTATAAGCTTTCCTACGTTTCATTGCCTTCATAAAAATATTGTCTTCCAGAAAGCTAAAAAATCGACAGGCCATAAGTCGAAACACCTGTGTCGGATAAAATGCAAAATCCATCCATGATTCACAAAACTTATAATCTTCTTAAGTATGCCTTTGTTAGAAAAATTAACCTTTCAATAAATTTTTAAACTTAACATTTTTTTGGAATTAAATAAAGTATCTGATATTAGGTACTTAAAGATGATAAAATATTACGTAGACTTCTATCTACCATACTCACACAACGGGGATAATTAGGCTTTATACATTCGTGACGAGTTCCCGCTACTTGTCAAGAGATGGCCCACGAGTATTCTGAATCACGCTATCGAAGTTTTCTAAACATCTCGCATATATACAAGTTCCGAACTGAGACTGTCGGAGCGGACCGTTTTAATCCTCATTCACCTTCCCATATGTAGAGTAACACTATAATATTTTTCCCCAGATTTGAAGAGCTAACAATTTCTTCCCTTCCCAGATGTAGAAAAGGAGCGCTCGTTGCTTGCGAACGTACCACCCAACATGTACGAGAGCAACGTGTGTCTGCCCGAGCTACCCGACTACATCCCGCCGCCCGCGCACCACTACAACAACAACAACAACACTGGTGAGTCACATGTTACACACAACAACACACAACAAGTCACATGTAACATGTCACAAGACACATTGTCGGCGTCAATCCATGACTGTTCTCTGGACACGGGACTGCTATCAGAATGAGAAGAATTAGGCCATAGTCCAACACGCTGACCAAGTGCATCGGTAGACTTCACATGCCTTCGAGTTTTTTTATAAATGTGTCAGGTGTGCAAGCTTCCTCATGATGTTTTTTTTCAATTAATTTCTCATTCGTACATAACTTTGAAAAATCAGAGGTGAGGTCCTGAAATTTGAACCTTGGAGCCCTCGATCGAAATCGAGCAATCACTAGGCGACCACTACAGCAATCGGCTATCAATACACATTGTGCCTGGTACAATCTTTTGTATTACTAGCCGCGGATCTGTCGACTATTTGAGTAATCTCGGAGTAACTCACCAATGAGTATTGACAAGGGTATTTTAATTAATTTCTGAATTTTCAAGATACCGTTAAAATTATTTACACGTACATTATAACACTTTTAAAGATATATAATCAGCAACTCTTCTCATAGCTAGAACGTAGCGTGTTTCATACAAACTCGTTACAAATAAATATTGCAGCTAATAAATACCCATAGCACATATTCACTTGAACGAAAACTAGATATACCACTTACTACTGTAAAGTCTCACCTAGATACAGAATTACCTACTAACTCGTAAATTATACTTATGCATAATATAATTAACTACAGTTTTTATATCACATAAGTTGTGTGGCCAAAATTACATTCGGCTGCTGTCAGAACATTGTTACAAAAGACAATAAAATATTAAGATAATGTGAAACTGCGAGAATTCTAATATCTCCTACATATCTAAACAGTAATATAATTGTTAATAGTCTCAAGCATTACTTTGCGAGAATCCACATAGGAGTGCATATGCATAAATAAATTATACGCTATACATACCACCCCAAGCCTGTGATTCGCTCCAAAACTGAGCATTATAAAAATGTCAAAATTAACCCATCGTTAAAATAAACCGATTTGGGATTAACTGTCATAAAATAAAATATATACACGCCAAGTATGAATCATGTGTATATTTTATTAATATAACTATCTAATAATATGTAGTTTTATATAAACTTTAATTATTTAAACACACGGTCGCACACTTCTATTAACACTTTTAGACATCTAATCTATAACCTCGACGCACGAGTATATCTGAAGATTTCTCGTAATTAAATTAATTATGGTTCGCTCTCAAAGATATTAAATTTCGCATTAAGTACCAGCATATGCCCATGTGCAGACATGCATAGTGACACCTCGTTAATTAAAATTGTCACCGTACCGTTAGAAACATTAATGGGTATTTAATCTTGCTTTTAATACGAGATACGCGTACAAGGGAAAAGAAACCAGCCTATCTTTAGAACGCCTGTGCGTATCTTTTATCTTTTAAACTTTAATGGTTACAAATATCAAATTTAGTGACTAACTAGTGACAGTGACTTAGAAATAAAATTTATCGATAAATCGAGTACTTTTTAATCGATAACATACAATTTATGTTATTTTAAATCAAACAAAAAATATTCATTCTAGATTTGGCATAAAGAAATTTAATCAGACAAGATTAGCGCAATATGACGATAATGATAAAATTACGATCGCATATATCGATCAGATAAATGAGAAAGCAACGCAAAGTACTTCAGGAACAGATGATAATCAGAGGAATCCGATCACATAACTTCCAATCGTGTCAATGCATAAAGATACTGTCCGCTTATCTACGGGTCGGTAGAGCTAGCATCATTAAACTACCATTCACGATAATTCGACAATTACGAACTAGTTACAGCCATCACCGATATCGATATCGTAAAAATAAACTTTGCACTTGTCGCCTAGAGCGATGTAAGGGAGCTTTCACATTGTGCGGTTGGATATCGGATATAAACCGAACCCGATACACATGGTCACTTTTAAGACCATATTACTTATACTGATACCGAAATTACATAATCTAGCTAATCAAATAAATAAATTAATTTAGCCGTTTTAGTTTATTCATATACAAAACATAAAAAATGAAAGGTACCTCGGTTATGTAAACTATATTTTTCTTTTTTACTTCAAGCAGCATGCAATGCTGAAATCGGATCGGATAGTGTAAAACGCTCTTACTCTATTAGTTGTTTAAGTTGTTTTACTATCTTAGCTTTATGGAGGGTGGTCCAATAAAAACTAACAATTTATTACAATATTCAACTGATAACTTTTGTGACAATGATTATTGTAGCTAATGGTTCTAATTAATTATAATTTGATATAATTTCGTTCACGTTTATTAATATTCATGCTGTCAATACTATAATCCTTCGTTTATGATCTTAAAGTGCCTTTAATTTCCGGCTATTTTATTTAAATCAATATTATTATCGTAGTTTTAAAATCCTTGACATTAAAATTCTTAATCTGCTTAAAACCGTCATGCGGTATACACAAATGGTTAACATTTTCTCTAAACCCGGTAAAAATTAACATAGTTGAGTTTTATGAAAAGTAATTACTAATTAGTCCTCTCAAAAAATACATTGCATAACCGTATTAAATCACTGCGTTGCAAATAAAATAGCGCTTTGTTTACTTTGATATTGTTTATTCTGAGAAAACAAATGCCCAACAACAATAATTTTAATCCAAACCTTATGCCGCGTCCACACGCTTGAAGCCGCAAATTTAAAATCTCTACGAATGTTTGGCTTAATTTAAGGGGCTACAAACGTTTCCAAACCTACACATAGCATCACAAACACTATCCACACATTTAAAGTCACGGTTTGTTCAGGTTTGGCAACCGTGTGTACGCGGCACTACAAATTCAAAACTGGATATTGAATGGAACTACTATCGGGCAGAGGTGCCTGCGCAATTTCATATAAAAGCTCATTCCCATGTGATATAAAACGGTGTTTATTGCGCTGTAAATCATAGCAGCGGGATGTTTTGACTGGGCCGCGAACGAGCTACCGAAATAATAAATTAACGAAGAGACAAGATGCCCTCATCTCCACCGTCCACGGGTGGTCCTCAGAAATTCAGTGTAAATAACTCCTCCACTCAGTTTTAGAAACTCTAAATAACCACAATAATTAAGTTACGTTGTACGTATACCATGTGTAGAGATATAAGAGGAAATTAATTAATATATATATTATACATACTACAAAATATTATTCAAACTTAATCTATGATATTATGTAACAGAAATAGCAACCTATATTGCCATATCGTTTTGTGGAGTGGTAGCTTATGATTATTGAATATTATGGAAAAAATCACTAAAAGGATATCTGAAAAACTAAAATAAATCAAGAGAACGTCAATGACTTGTAGATCCAAATTAACCACAATATTAATAAATATTGTTCTTAAGAAGATCTATCCAAATATTTTAACGTTTTGCTTGTAAAATAAACGAATTTTCCAAGTACACTGCGAAAAATACAAAATACATACAAAAATAAAATCACAAACGCCATTATGCAAATACGGAGTTTATGTAAATTTGTGAACGCAGCGTTAATTGTACACCATTCTATTTTTAAAATTTAAACTGACAAAAAGAAAAAAGTCGTAGCAGCGAGGCAGGCGCATCATTTCCACTCCGTTGGGCGTGTGTGGCGCAACGTGTGACCTTGGCGCTGTTTTTCCGCTCTCTTTCAGCGCGCGAGGTCTATGATCCACCATCTTGCCGCGCAACGCTCGTATCATCTTTTTCATGACACCCCGTATATTACAAATAATTGTGTACTTGCAATTTTAAATACGACTTATTCATAAATATTCTAATAGTGGCAGTTATCGCCATGATTTGCAAGGGGAAACATCTCAAGAATGGTATTCAGGAAATATTTAATTTTCTGTATGTGGTAGTAGTGGTCGTGAGGTCTTCAGTGATCCACCTTTTGTGGCTGTGCTCAAGTGGGAATTATTTTTTCATGATGTCCTATCAGTTACATACGATACACGAGTTTATAAAGAGTCGTTCATTGTATGTTCATTGTATTAAACATAGAGGTACATTACTTGAAGGTAATTTATTTTTAATTCAAATAATTCAGCATATTAAAGACATAATGTAAACATAATATCACAATACCTTTATTAGTCGAATCCAAGCAATTAAAATACCAGTTAGTCAAATGCATTTTATAGTCGTGCCAAATGTTTTTATTGCCTTATTGCCTGTAAATATATCACGCAGCTTACAAAATGCATTCTTATTTAATTTGGCGTCTTTGAAAAATGAACACATTAATATTTTACATTATGAGCGAACAGGCTTAAAAACCGCTTAGCTTTGATGTCGCTGTCTTCTGAACAAGATCACTGTTCTAATATTCTAATAAAGATTTAATTCTCGTAATTCCCCTTTGATTTTTAAGTAAACCTATTTCTTATTCTTTCAACGCCACTTTTAAAGTTATAATATACGTCATTTGTTATAAACCTACACGTGTTATATTTACAATAAGATGAAAAGCTCTATTTTTTCATTTCTTTTGTTATACTTAATAATGAAAAAAGGGTTCCAACAAATAATATCGTCAAGCTACAATATTATTAACTTTAACTCTTTAACTCTTCGCTGTAATTTTATACAAGTAACTTGAAAGAGCATTGTTTAATTTAGTGTAAAAATGCAACAATTACCTTCGTATAAACATTAGCAAGGCAATACTCCCCTTCCACCGGCTCACCTTGCAGCAAGTGGAAAGCGTCAGTCTTCAGGCGCTGTGGGCCTGTGCCAATGCCTTCATTGTTCTATCCATTCCTGTTTGTTATCTGTGCCGGTCACTCTTGTCAAGTTCTGTGTCTACTTTTCCTTCACATAGAATTCCCGCCTTAAAATATATTTTTAAAATTGTTCTAAACTTGAAATAACGTAGCATTCGATTTTCAAATTTAGATAATTTTATGTTAAGCACGTAAGTAGCTATCTTTTTTAATGAAATAATAGTTTCTTTATAACTGCCGCATGTTTTTAATTCAGTAGGAATCGTGAAGTGTGGACGGGAAAGCCCGTGAGCGAATAACGCTACTGAGTGACGAGTTACGAGTGGCCAAATATGGCAGACCTGGATTCTGGTTAAACTATGTTTATACACCCGAGCTCTCGCGCCAGGGACTCCACGGAGCTGGACCCTCTTATGGTGTGGCGTGGTGAGTACATTTTTTCTATGCCTTCAAAGGGCCTCCATATGGTAAATGGTTTGATTATGCATTTGCGTCGACCACACACACGATTTGAGTATGCATAATATGCAATAATATTTAAACATATAAATTGCTTAGAACTTACTAGTTATCTATTCCTTTACTTTATTTACTTTATTTAGTTCCCTTGCTACGAATATAAATAAATTTGTAGAGGATCATGCTTAATATGCTTTGTAGGCTGATATTTTAGTACCTACATCACAAATATCGGTCCATTCATGAAATAAAAATATCAGTATCATTACCGAAAACAGTCGAAATAGTAATCGCCTCGTGAACCCGAGCGTATCGAACTAATGCAATTGGGTCGCATCTGAAGGTTAACGGACAAAAACACATCATATATTCATTATTTTGCAATTGCACTCATATTAATAAGGCGTTTGGTAGCGCACATGTGCAATTTCGAGGCATCCGCGCTGTCGCAAGGGCCGATCGCTCGGCTGTGGCACATCCTCGCGTTGCGCACTCGCGTAATCGCCGGACGTACGCCTCGGAACAACGTTGCGAAATGTCTTGCTGGGTCCGCACTCCGACACACCGCACTACACGTAGTGGACTATCAAATTTTGGGGAATCTCGCGCTTAGGTTCAATTATGTTCAGAATTATGACGGAAATTCAGAATTATTCCACCGCAACTTCGTACTAGACTTAAGGCATTTAGTATACGAAAATTCAGAGTCGTACCACTGCAATATTAATATTTGGAGAAAAATCGCCTGAAAGTTATATGTAGTGGACTTATACTGCAGAAATAGCCTCTGGGGTAGATATAGTATATAGGGGTAAATGTAGGGTGATTTATTTTTATAAATCCCACTTTCTTATTCTTACTTTACAACATTTAATTGAAGTACTTAATCTTTATTATCTCTTTAATTACAGAAACTACGTAGAACATAATCATTTAACACAGATAGGCCTTAATTTTATTAGCCACAAGATACCCACAACTCAGCGGTCGTTAAAGTTCCCGTACGTTTTATAAATCAAGTCCGACTCATCCTTATTAGATCGTTTACGAGGTACGTGAGTAATCCGCCTATTACGTGACGCTCAATCATGATAATTTATGTCCATAAGTGATATGGGTAGTTAATACAATGCAATGGCTGCGGTGACGCCTGGTATCCTGCGTCGAGGTGATAATGTTTGTTCTACTCACTGTGATCCGATAAACGTACCCTTCGGAAGAAAAGTCTGCCAATTGTATCTCATATAGGTACTTTGTTAAATTGACTACATTAAGAATAAATAATGTCAATTGTTCTGTTTGAAAGATGATAAAAAACATATAAGTACCTAGAATGCTGTCAGCTAGCGTATTCGGGAATTCACAACACCATTATCATATATCAAGGACAGTACCACGAACACCTATTTGCCTCTATTATAAGTTTACAATTTTTTGCTCCATACAATGGACCGTTTGCATAAGTAATGTCGGGTCGATTTAATCAGTATCATTTACATGGGTACTCGACCGTCAATCGATTTTGAGTGTTGGGAGGGAAAATATTGAGCTTTCTAAGATATCGATAAAAAGATACGTGTCGTTTCGAGCGGCCACATCCGGCAGCCATTGTGCTTCGGGCTTCCGGTGCAACCCGATATACAATTACACACTCCTGCGCACGTGCGGAGCCTGAATTCGAATTACGAAAATCGGAACAAAGCACGTGAGCAAGTGAGGGTAGTTCGTGAAATCTAATGAAAGAGACAATTAAATAGAAGTGAATGGAAAATCAACTGAAATACCGAACTTTATTATTATTTCGGTATATTTTGTTTGTCAAAGGGAAAAAATAGATAATTAAGTCTTGAAAATATCACGTTATAAGATGCAATGATAAATGTAGGTTTACACTTTAAAGTTAAATAAAGCTAACAAAAGATAATCCCTCATTAATGTAAAAGTATAAATATATTAGAATATAGGAATATCCAGTAAATTTCCATATTGCACAAAAGGGATGAGGGGCACAAAAAACGTTAACAAGAGTGTAGACACGTCAAATAATGTACAAAGAATACTCATTGTTAGTCTCGCAAAAAATACATAATACGCACTTAATGGCAAACCAGGTAAAACCAGCTAAGGGCTTGCCCCCGAAAAGAGCAAAGGGTGGCTCCTTGATGTGTTTGTAGTACGCAACCCTGACACCGAGGGGCCCTCGTCCTTCAATAAGCTCCTAACAAGGGTTCTTACGGGCCCATACAATCAGTCCTTCACTTACTTCATTCACCTATTTCAGGTGTCCTTGATTCGTATTCTAAATCAGATTCGACGATTGTTGGCATTCAAACTGGCTTTATAAAGGGCAAGGGTCACTCGACGACTCACAAAGACCTTTGATATTCAAACGTGATTTCTATCAATATTTTACTTAACGAAATTAAATGTTCCATTCAAATAGTTTCATAGCTTCGTAAAAGATAGTTAATTGTATCAGGCGTTACTTTGCGGAAATCCATGCTATTAAGTTAAGATTAAAACTACTTCGCAACAATCCGCTACAAATATGTATGATGGTATATATTTTAAACCATGCAGTATGTACCACCCTCCCTCCCTCAAAGGATGCATGCAGATGCAAAAATTAAAAATATACACCACCATACATACCACCACCAACACGTGTTTCGCTCCAAAACGGAGCATCATCAGGGTAAGTTGACTCTACGACGGTTAATCGCTAAGTACTAATCGGTTAATCGTAAGACTTAGCGATTAACCGTCGTAGAGTCAACTTACCCTGATGATGCTCCGTTTTGGAGCGAAACACGTGTTGGTGGTGGTATGTATGGTGGTGTATATTTTTAATTTTTGCATCTGCATGCATCCTTTGAGGGAGGGAGGGTGGTACATACTGCATGGTTTAAAATATATACCATCATACATATTTGTAGCGGATTGTTGCGAAGTAGTTTTAATCTTAACTTAATAGCTTCGTAAAAGCTTGTTTTTAGAATTACTGAATATTTATAAAATAAGCTCATCGACCCTCGTGGTGTAACGTTCACCACGATCCTACACGAAGCGGGTTCCGGGATCGATCCTCGGCCAGACAGATGTCTATATGATAAAAGATTTTTGTTCTGAGTCTCGGTGTTTGTGTACTAATGGCAGCCACGACAGAACAAAAATCCTAGTCTGAAGCTATAAATGTAGAAAGCATTTATTTGTTTATACAATGCCTACTTTTACAATTCTGATAATACACATTTCGGCTGTAATGCAAAAATAAATTGTATTCAAATGTAGCTATGTAATATGTCTTACAACTTGTTATTGTATATCAGTCTACATGTAGCTAGATAGTCATACAATAGGCATATACCTACTCGTATGTGTAATTCATGTTATTGTGTGGCAATAGTAGAGCATATTATGCATTTCGTGGAAATAACTGTGTCGCCCTCTGATAACGAGTTATCGGTGACACAGTGAACTCTATGTTTTTCAGTTGAAAATTACCAGTTTAAAATTATATTCGAAAGTAAATTTCTACTAAAAGAAAAATGATACTAATGAAGAATCGCAAAAATGTTATATGGTTTTATACATATCTTAGTAATGTTTTATCTACATAATACAAGTCTTATCATCTGCATGTTCGTATGTGTATCAAGAAAGCTTGTCTTTATATGATATTTTAAAAATCTTATAATTACACTTCATGTAATTAATTTATTTTCTCAGTACAAGTCTACCCAAGCGGTGAACATACGAGTAAAATGGTAATATTGTCCTCGAAAAAGAATAGAAACGGATATATGTATTTGTAGTCCCCGTGATGCTAAATAGTCACCGTCGCCGTAGACATCTGTAATCAATTCCAAATAGAACAATAGAATAACACAGGTGTTCTACCAACACTACAATCTACAAAAAACTTTGCAAAAATTGTATGTAGGTGGTACAGGTGACACGTTTTTACGCTGTAACATAATCAGTTCATGCTTTACAAAGGCTTTTAATTTTGAAGTATAGCGCCTAACGTGGGAATATTTGCGATTTTATGGTTAACTGGGTTGAGAATAAAGAGTTCTGTATTTCAGTGATTCTGCATTCGCGAGATGATCAATAAGAGTGTCGCGTTACAAGGCTCAGGGCGCCGACAAAGCCCCGCGGCGGCACCTTTGACGTGCCGAATTCAATTAATTGCCTTATTTGCGCCACTCTACGCTCATTGTAAGAATCCCCCGCAAGAACAAATATTTGCCGAATGTTCATTATCCAATATTAGGACGGATTTTAATTGAAAACCACTTGGTCTACCTTTGTTTGAATTCCAATAATTTCATTTATTGAATGTATAATAAGTCCTGTATAGTAATTAATATCGTAATATTACTTAAAAGTCAGCGACGTTTCTACCAAACAGTAGGTAATAGGTAATATATCCCATATAATAATATCATAATATATTAATAATTATTTTAATATGTAAAACATTTTTACACATCTAAAAAAGTTACAGATTTCGTAAAAAAAATAGGTAAATTAAATAACGAATTAAAATACCTATAGCCTAATCCTAATAATATATTTAAAACATTTGTTTGTACAAAGTCCATAGATTATACCTAATATTACACTATAATGTTGAATTTTAATAAAATTTGATAATCATTTTAGACATTATTTGGCAAAATAACCTACGGTCAATGCTCGAAACAATAAAAATCTGTGTATAAATACGCTATCTTATCTGCGGGCAGGGCAAGGGCGGGGGCGGGCGGATGCCGTGGGCGGCTGTCCTTCGCTGGCCCTGCGATACGATACAATGTCGCAGGCACGGGTCACTCCGTTGTTACTGAATGTTTATCGACTTACACTAAGCTTATTGTTGTTTAAATATATTGTTGGTTTATGGATTTAAGTTTTTTCAACGCTACATGTGTTTAAATGTTATCGTAACTAGGCTTTAAAACAACAAATATAATTCCCGTTGTCCTATCTCGTTTTGACATTATCTAATTCCATTTAAACTTATTCTATATTTAATATTTATCTTCAATCCCTCGTATCACAAGGGGTGAGTTGGAATAGTAAGTACCAACATTTTATGCCTCTTTATTTTATTTTTAAAACTTGACGTATCTGAATATGATATAATAAAATGGTTAAATAGATCTCTTCATTTATTGAGTAAACTATGTACTCGATTTGCGTACCCGTTCTTGAAAGATTTTGAAACAAGAATAATATGTCACAATCATAATGTTCTCAGAAATCGTTCCAAATTTAAACGTGGATAAATGTCGTATCTCGCGCCATCTCGTCACGGAACGGAGACTGAGTGAAATAAATTATTGGTACCGGAAGTGACGTCCCGAGCGCGCTCCAATTTAAAACAGACTACGCATCACTGTCAGAAGTAATGCCGTTTGCGCTTTATAAAAAAACTACCTATAATAGCTAAAGGATTGGAAAAAACTCATTAAATTTACTTTTATACATAAACTGTAAAAGAATCTGTCGATAAAAAACGACATATAAGTATACCTGTCACTAATAACGATTCGTAGCTCCCAAATTACAGGAAACAAAAATTGTAACCTAACGCCCTTTTAATGTACTGATACGTTAAGCCGTAAAATTTAAATAAGTATTCAATCGGTTTCGTATGCTATTCCGGCGAACCATCCGGCCGGGCATTTTAATTAGTGCAAAGGTTAGACAGATTATAAAAAAATGTTTGTCCTTTGAATTCTGTATTATTAATGTCGATATTAGTGAATGGCGTAGGTATATTTATTACATTATATTTATACATTTCACAAAAATTAATTAAACTTATCATTTTAGCGCAGTCACTATAGTTTACTTGCAACAACTATGTGTGTAGCTAATTGTATGGTATCGAAATATATTTTATAAAAGGACAACAAATAAACACTCATTGTCTAATATTAGGACAACGTATTATCCTGTCTCTGACAGTTCGGGATGAAGTATTCTCGCGCGGTACAGATTTATGGACTGTTTTTCAGTAGTTATCTAAAAAAGATTGTTTATCTGGTACTTCCGTCGCCTGCCGCGGCCGATACGCTCACTAGAGCTTTATTGTTTACACTTAATGTAATTCAAAGCAGGGAATTCCTCGGTAAATTGTATTTTTAAATTTGAACGTGCCATTGGAATGATGAGAAGTTTACTTTGTGGGTTCGCCCGCCGGTATTTCAATATTGCTATGCCTTTTTGCGATCGATATTACGCTTATGCCATACGTAATTAGTTCTTTATGTCGCCGACTTGTTATTCTTATTATCGAAGAATAGACCAATGAATAAATAAAAGTAGCCAATTATGTTACGTTTAAAGGAATTTTACTATGCTCATTTATCTCTAGTTGTCAACAAATATAAATAGGAGTTAAATTTTTCAAATTCAACGAGTAACACCTGTAGTTTTTAAGAAAAAATACACTATTACTTCATTGTAAAAACTTTAATTTTAATATAATTGAAACTGTTCACAATTGCTCTTCCATTTCCTCTCACACGTCGGAAGGGGAACTCGCAGATCGTCGATTGTCTTGGTAATATCCCGCGTGTTTATTTCCGCGGCGCATTTGTTCAAATATCGAAAAGCCATTTCCCGCGCCATTTCCCATCGCGTCCCCGTTGCCTCGTTGATAATTGAATCTTGGTTGTTCCATTGCCTGTCTCCCAGTTGCACACAAAACTTGAACTGTAATGGGATTCCGAGGCACTGCGCGACAGCGACGCACCGTTTACCAAACAAACCTAATTATGACGCTAACTTTTTATCAAAAGCAGCTAAAAGGTCGGACGGTTAAAATCGATACAACTTTGGCGATTTTAGTAGCCCTACATTTTGAGGAAGAGGGAATTCTCAAATATGAAATAATAACATTATAATATTATTAATAGGAACTGCGGCAGGAAAACCGCATTGAGCAAATACGGGCTCGGTTGGTTTTTTATATGGACAATATTTTCTATTTACTTTCATATCAATATTATTGCTTAAACGTTCAAAAGTTATCAAGTACATTTCAATTTAATATTTAAATCAATCATTAGTATAATATCGTTTAGAGTTTAATAAACCTCGCGGGTACATTGAATATTTAGCCCGAGGAGCTTATAAAAAATCGGTTCGGATCTTCCGACGCGTCGAAATAGCTTCCTCCGTTAGACAATAGCCCTCTATATCCGGTAGCACACGTGCTCAGGTGCCTATTATCCCCGGCCATCCCGTCCCCTTCTATCTACCTTTTGTGACCTTTGAAACCCTCCCCCTGTAACCTGACCCGATTTTGGCAGCGCCGCCCTTCCACCCCTCCTACTGGGTCGGATTCGCTCCCTAAACTACTATAGTTGCAGATACAAGGTATTTTATTGCATCTGCCATGTCATGAATGCCATTTATTACAAACAACCTCATATACGATATAAATACGTATTGTATTACACGGATTGCACCTTATGTGAAATAATATAACAAAAACGCTCTCAAAAAGACTTTGAAGACGATTTATATAAAAAAAAAATAATTACATTTTTTTTATAAAACGCATTTCTTAGTTTAATTCAAAAACCAAGGTATTTAACGTACTTTCAGACCTCCAGATCCATTAATCTCATTCATAAATCGAAACATGTTCTAACCGCAAGGCTTGCACTTGAACCGTAACTAAATATATCTGGAAGGTAAAAACAATACCGACCACTGCGGTTTAAAATTCAGGTAGTATCCGTACCATCCGCGGTTACTATTAAACAATGGGAATCGGTTCCAAGGTCGCATGCGTCATCAGTCATAACCATTATACGTAATTACGATTTACGTCGTAACTGTCATGCGAATTAGCCCAATCCGCGCCACAAATTGCGTTTTTCTTCACTGACACTTAACTACGATATTATTACAGTGTATAATGACCGATCTTTACAATAGAATGGAAATATACAAGACCATGAAAAGTTTATATATTAATGCAAAATATCGGATAGGAATAGTCGATTAAAAATAAAATATGTATTTTGTGTGAAACTAAAGCACTATCGAGTAATTCTTAAAAATAACCAAAAACAATATTTATTATCTGTCATCAATTGTTATGTTATTTTTATTCTATTCATATTATGCAATTATGTTCCACGTGGCGTAAGTACATACATAAGAATGGTATATTGTCTATTTATTATATTTTGTTCATTTCTATTGTCATTATTGATATTTATAACTATGTAATGTTGATAAATTTTACCTGCATTCTTAACCATACATGAACTAGTCAATTATCATAGACATAGGATATAACCACACACCACAAACGTACACACAGAAGCTGAAACGTGCAATTTACTAAAGTGTTCTGCATAGTGTTCAATTAACTTATTTTAAGCCAACTGTAAGTAATTAGCACATAAATACATTAACATCAACAGTTTCAATTGAAAATACAAATTTGCCGGTAACAATGTTTCCTTGTGATAAGCAAGAGGAAAAACGGCGTGTAAAGTGGCACGCCTTGTTTATTATTAACTAGTTACTCCAAAGCCCGTGTTGTTTACGTATTGCACTCATTATTTCATTTATAACGATGTTTACTTTTGTCGTTAACTAATGGTTTTAAGACGCTTTTGCTAATTTTCATGATAGAGGCGGTTAGCAAAAAATCAACGGTCGCGCAACAGTTGGTCTCCGTAGCAGGTGGCATGACAGGTCGCTCGCTGTTTCTGGCGCTCACGAGCGGCCGGTTGTCTTCGGCTACACTCGGCTATCGTCGGAACCACTCGGCTCGAATCGCATTTTCCGCGGCCGCCCTCTTCAATCCGCCCGCGGCCGAAAGTGCACGAAAGCTCAGTCTGCGATTAGGCGTGAAGCGGTACGGTGCTACGGTTCGGTGTTGCGTGTGTTAGCGAACATAACTTCGAGATCGTATCGTGTTAAATTTTTTATTATTGATTTTAATTTGGAAATGATTTAGTGAGATTAAATACGTTAACTTATTTATCAAATAACAAAAAACGCGGTTTATTCGAAATAAATAACTATATGAGATATAAAACCCGGCTTACTTCAAGAAGTTTTGATAATAATTGTAGTAGGTTTAGAAGTGCGCGAGTGAAATGCGGTGCTGATCGGGTGAGGTACTGGTGCGGCGGTGGGCGGCCGCCATGCTGTTAGTGGAGCCGCGCGAAGCCGCCGGGCCTCCGAGCGCGGCGCATCTGCACCTCCCCATGTCCACACTCACCAAACTGAACTATACAGACTACAGTGTTAAAGTGAAACCGTACGAGGAATCGAACGAACAGAGGGATAATAGACTAAGTTATGAACAACCGCTCGCTGCGGCTAGATTAACATACGAACAGTCAGTGAATGCGGCGAATAAGTTGCAATATGAACAGAACAGGCTCGCCTTCGATCCCACTGTGGATAATATCTGTCCAGACCCTTCATACATATTGCCAGCAGGTTAGTTGTTTTTATATCTAAGCTAAGCTCAGACTAGTGTATAAACATTACTTGTATGTTACCGACGGCATTTACGGTAGAGCATCTACTTATCCAAAACGATGATTAAACCTAAATATAATTTTTCAACCATGCAATTATTATGTTCATTTATTTTAAACTTTAAGATTTAATTTTAAAATACACATAAAAAATATTACTTTATTAATGACTCTACATTATCATAATTTCAAAGTTTTAAATGTTTAAAACTTTTTATAAAAATAAATCTTTTCATATTTAACTTAACGTTTATACCAAGTTTATTTCCTAGGCAACAAGATATTATAATAAAATAAAGAAAAAAAAATTGGATTGTAAGTAAGTAGATCTTTACAATCCAATCACTTTAAGTCGCCTCAATATCAATTCATGCACTTGACTAAGCTCATTGACAACCACGAAAGCTCTGAGACGGAATCAATTAGATATTGTACACTAACACTACAAGCGACAGAGCTTCATTGAGAAGTTGAAGCGGCCGGAAGTACTTTCGCCGCCATGATGGATCCGGCGGTGCGCGGGCGCACCTCGCCGCACTTCCGTCGCGTGACGCGCATAAAAAGCTCCACAGTATTGTCATATAGCTTACTTTGCATACATAGATTACGTGAAAATAATGTGAACGCGACATTTACATTGAATTATCTATTATACAATGTACAACCTGAAAATATATTTTATGGTCTACATCCTTAGCGCCTATAACGAAGTTATAAATTGATATAATGGCTTTTTATTATATAGCTCGCATAAATCCCGATGACAGCGAATTTATTCATGAAACTAAAACTCCTCTCTAATATTAAACTGACAGGCACTTAACAATAAAAGTTTCGCTTTTTGCTGCGATCGGCAAACTGTTGATTTTGAGGGTGATGCGGAGCGTTGAATGTATATGCAAGAGGCGTATCGCATCTATGAATATTCATGTGTCGTCAGCAGATATAATCGGTGTAGATTCGTGTAGTGTCGATGCGAATGCGCTAACAAATGGACACGGGCCGTCTGAAATGGCAACCAATAAGAGTTAACGGTGCAGGTCGATCACCTTTCAGTAATCGCCTACTTCCTTTTACAGGTAGACGCAAATCTCATTCCATCAGCAACTTGACGTGATCGAAATGTCGAATACAAATCGAATACTTTGTAATGCGAAGCCGTTAGAATATTGCGTATCAAATAACCGAGCTAAAAATCGTGTCGTATAAAGAATTATTATGTGAGATCATTGACATCGTAAATTGTATCCCCGTGCCTATTCAAAGCTATTGATCTCTAACTAACCCGATCACTATTCAGATACGATACTCGTACTATAAACAACTTGTTAACATTTTTATTATGTACATAATTCATTTTGTTTTGCACCAATCTCATTTGTTAAAGCTCAAACTTAGCTGTATTTTTCATCTCGTTGGAGCGATCCAATTCAATGCGTCAAAAGATTTATAATATATTATAACTCGATTCTTTAACGTATTATTAATGTCAATGAATGTTATAACTATTTTAGTTTAGTGCAGAAAGCAGACTATGTTTTAAAATTTCCTTTTTATAAAACTTAATTGCGGAAAGTTTGTATATTCAACTTAAGTTGTTTTTTTTAAGCCCACTCGAACATAATGCATAATCATTATCAATCAATCATCGAGATGAATCTTGAACTAAGACTCTTTATCAGTATTTTACACAGCTTTATCAAAATTACTCCCTATTCATTATTGCAAACATTATGTGGCTCTAGTCGTCCGTTGAAAACAATAAAATCGAGCACCATCCTAACTTCACTAAAACAACTTTAACTTAACATCATTTATATTCATTTACAACTTAACCTTGGATAAGGACCCCACTCGCCCAAGAACGAGCCATTAATTAGTGAGAATAACATCGGAATTATTTTTATCCGGCGTTATCGAGGATACTTTATAGATATGAACCTACATACCCGCGTTAGAATCACCTGTCTAACGCGACACCGACAGCTGTTCCGCAGATGACCTGCGGTACACGAACGAAAATAACTTTATTCTAATGAACTTCATAAAAGGACACTTTAACACACGAATAGCTAAATGTCCGATGCACCTTGTTAATTATTTATTTGCTTCGTCAATAGATAAATATAATTTGTTTTATTTTATGGGTAGATACCTTTTAGAATTATTGTAGTTATCATTTTATATTCGGTATATGTTCTTTTTCCAACATATATTTCATTATTGATTTATTAGTTCTTTTTTGTACAAGTGAGAGCAACTGCTCATTTTATGCTTTTTTTTAACGGCACTAATTCACAAACTAATAAATTCGACCTAATACCGCCCCTATTTTGATGACCTTATATTTTATGTATCGCCGACTTGTTCGAGATCCTTAATTTAATGAAAATAATGTAGAGAATTGCAATGTCACAACCAGGCAGGGCTAATAGCTTAGTGGCTGAAACTCTATCTATCAATCGCGGGGGTACGGAGTTAAAATTTCAGACATCTCTCATTTTTCACTCATATTATTATTATTAATTATCACTTACCATTACGATCGAGCGAAAGCCTAAGAGCAGGTACTTAAAAAATAAAACCTACCAATTCGTACTTAGCCAGCGCGGTCGAGTCTGGCCTAAACCTTTCACTCCGCGAGCCCAACAGTGGGACAGTAACAGGTTAACAACGAGACACAAACAACACGTGTTTTCTGCGATATAAAATCGCGGATTTGATTGAACATTAAAAATGATGGACAACATCCCCATGTGCGCGCACGTCACCGTCCCGCTGACGTCACGTTCATTCATTCACGTTATGGCCACTTCCGTCGCGCCCGTCTCTATCTTTTTAAATCGTTTCCGCGCAACACTATCTTGCTAGATAATTCTTCTAGGAAACGCTGTTGTTTAGCACGAGCCGGTTTAATCTGTGCTCTGTGATAAGTACACAGATAAAAATAATTTGTAAATGCGAAAAATTTGTTGTGAAATGGAAAAAATGTTCTAATAACAAAGTATGTAGTTTATTGAAAATTAGGAACGTACAATCCAATAAATAAAAACATATGAGTACTTATTTAACTTAAATAACCCTTATATTTCTTGGCATTAAATTTGCTTTATATTCCTCAATTTCTTGAAACAAGTATACGCGGTAATAATAGGTAGTAGGTAAGGACAGTGAAACAAGTAGCATGGCATAATAACTTTTATTTAATAAATTCTAATAATTTTATATATATTTCTTATTTATTATAATGTAGATGTACTGTACAATAAGGAAATATTAAAAAAAAATCACCTCCTAAGGGCTTATAACTTATATCTTGGATATAACTTTTAAATATATAAGAATCTATAGTACAATCTCAAACTGGAGTTGCATAAGCGGTACACCCAATTGCAAGCCCCAAGTACATAGTCACGTGTCGCCAATAAAGCGACGGGTCTACTTCCGTCCCCGTAGCGCCGGGACATCCTGCCTTAATATCCATGTCACATCACTACCCACTTGGTTCCAAGAACATCATTCACTCTTTTATTGACTTAAGGATAGTATGAAAAAAAGGATGTTTTAGTTGACCTTTTTCTATTGAGTTTTTGGATGCAATGAAATTTAAATTAATAAACAAGTCGTCAATAGTATACAATGCGTGATAGTCTAGTAGTTTATCCTCGCAAACAGGAAGTTCGTAGTTCAGATACCAGACGCATATTTCTATTTTTTGAGTTATAGCCTAAACTGAGAGGGGTTTGAGAGAAGAGCCGTGCAGAAGAACAATGCAGAACAGCAATTAATAATTAGTCGATTTATATCATTTTCAAATATACGATACACCTCGCAAAAGGTATAATATAAAGAAAAAACGATTGCATTATATATGCAGTATGCACCTTCGATTCCATGTCACTCCAATTGCAAAGCATTAATCATTCGCAAGCCGCCTTTGAATCGTATGTAGATGGGAACAATGAGTTCACAAGGTTTAATGGCTTCCCCTTATGTCGGGCATGGTGTGAGCGGTCAGTGTTTACAGTGCAGTGTGGTGCAGTGCAGGTCGCCCCCATGCGCGGCGTTTTTGTAACGACCGGCGCGTGCGCAGGTGGCCTCGCACCTGCCGCTAACGCTCTTAGACCCATAGAGCATATAGCACAATCTAATGTTAAAGATTGGTATGCTATGAGTGATAAATATATTATATTCAAATACATAATACACGTTTCAGCACTCACTTTATTTATAATTAAGGACTGTTGTTGTTAATACAAAGTAATCTTTACAATGTTTAAAAACCTATACAAATACCTTTGCCACAACCTGTTAAAGATTAACATAAAGATAATAACATAATAGCTAAAACTTAATTTAGTATTTTTTAAATTAACATAAAAATTAAAAGTATTTTATAACTAGAAGACATTTACCTTACTACTACCCCAAGTATTTAAATTAAGACCCCTAAACAGCCTGCACGTGCAAAATAAAGTTTTGAACAGAACCACACAAATCACTTTTATAAAAGCCGCTTGTATGAATGTAGTTGCATTGTCTAATAGAAGAAGCAGTCTGTTTTAATAGGTCTAGACAATGTAATAGCTGAACGATTGCCGTTTAAGTTTATTGAGCAACGATCGGATTCCCCGCGATCGTTTACGGCTCGCCTCCAACTCTATCCACGCGTCGATTACCATTTACCGATGTTGGTTTTTACATAATCCTCTATATGGTGTTTGGCTTTACAGTATATATATTATGTGGTGGTGAAATGAGCAGAGTAGATTATATTAAGTTTTTTTTTTAATATACTTAAATGGGCAAACATGAAACAATTCTGAACTTTTTTCTCTGTTGTTTTACAATGTTTTTTTTTTGGTTGTTAATGTTGAGGTTTACGTGTTATTAAGAAGAAAAAATTGAAACACGCAAATGTAGGCAGACCTACCTGATGGGAAGCAGTCACCGTCGCCTGGACATTTACGCCACCATAGGCGTCACCAAAGCATCGCTAACTTTGAACGCTCTTTTTTACATCTCATGAAGATCTCCTTTTCATTTTGTCTTTAGGAGGTTCATTAGCTAGTTAAAATTACAAAATTAAGTCGTGTATAACGACTGATCATTTTAATAACTACTTATTTATGACTCAGTGCATGTCTCTACATGCACACATGGAATTGATAGATTTCATTTTGTTGTTATAAATCCGAATTAACATCTGCCAGGACAGACTGTTTATAAATTGACGCTAACATAATTAAATGCTCAACCGGATATTATTTTAATCCCGATATTATTTTTACAAAAAACTTTGTTCCAATCATTTCGTAAATAATATTAGTACGTACAGTGAAGTAAAAAACTGTAATTATGTACACCGAGCATACGGTGGTTTATTGGTAATAAATATCGGTGGATCTGGTGTAAGTTAACTTCGCGCACGCCTCGAGGAAAAACTATTGGCACTCTTTATTTTTAAACCAAGTTGAGGTCATACGTTTTAATAACGTTTTATCGCGTTCGGCGTTCGATTGATTATTCCCTTGCAGTAAGCATACGTTTTTATAAGGTACTCTGCGTATAATATACAAATTTGTAGTGGCTGTCATTTGATCATTTATATCGAGACGATAGAAGGTGCATCCTGTGAATGTCTTGATATATAGTAGCCACGGAAATACCTAAGGGATAACAAATAAGAAGATATCCAAGAAACCTTTTACTCATTAATAAAAATAGCAGACTATGGACAATCAAGACACATAATACGATACGAACCTATTGATACGTGAACCGTGATAGCACGTCGCATGACTAGACTTAAGACTTTAGTTCATATTGTTAACCTAAAATAAATATAGAATAGGTTTGTAAATAATGATAGATATAAAATATAAGCATACTTCCATGAATTTATATCAGAAAACTATAAAATAATAATTAGGCATGATAGAAAGTGCCTCGCTACATGACAAAGCACGGCGTCGCCCCGACGTTAATAAATTTAACATTTCCTCCCGAAACTTGCTCCAATTTTCAATTTGATTTAAACACTATTCGTTGACAACAATTTCCTCCTTTTTCTTATACCACGTATCTTTTTAATTTTAATAATATTTTCGTAGCTATGACTTATGTAACCGTCGTGTCACTCGACAAATTAATTTCCACTGCGAAGAACCACCTGTCGTTTGAAGCGTTTGAATGACGGTAAATAAGCCAGTAATTTATCATTATTAATTATTGTGAACTGCAAACTTATTGCAAACATTATACACTATTTTTAACTTAACTTACCTTCACTGTTTCTCTTGGCTGTGAGAAACTCTGTTAACCTTTTATTGCCTATGAACTTTAATAATATCGTAATACATTGTAAGCTTATAAGGTTTTAGTAAATTGTGGACCTGCAAGTTACCTACTATAAAATTATCATCATGAATAAAACAAAGAGAATATAAAGCATATTTCTTAACTAATTTACATACGAAATAAAACAAATTATTCTCTTCCAAATCGTTTAAATGCATAATGAAACGGGGATTAATTAATGAGGTGGACGTCAAAACAGAGCGGCGTACCGTCGACATCGGGCTGTCACCGACCGCTCACCTGCGCCCGGCGATGCGTCTAAATTTAAAAAATCATATTTCGACTTCCGCTCCCAAATTGGAATTGGCGCGATGTGCTGGGACTCATTCGTTAAGAATTCAAATACAGAACTGCAAAAGTTTACAATTATTTGATTTGTGCTCTATGCTCTATTGTCTGCCAGATTCCTTTAGTTTGTGAAAAATAAATCAGGCAACCGTTAAATAAAAATACAACCAGCCTTACTTGTTTTAGTTACTTTACTTTAGTCCAAATACTTTGAAGTTATACATATGTAAATATTATTAGGAATATAGCGTGATTAATGGTAAACTATTAAAATACTATTATATAAGTGCAATGTTTTTTGTAACATGAAATTATTACTTTATTAAATTTATTTTATTCCAAAGCATATGAGTTATTATTAATATTATTAAGAGCAAAAACGCTTGCGTGTACGTGCATTTTTTAGGTAATTAAAACGCGTTTTTTGCGTAGTGACATTTACATAAAAAACAAGACTGAATATATTCGCACGAAAAAAAAAATCGAACATGCACCTCGGATGTCATCACGGCACCATATGGCGTAGCGCGTGCGCGTCCAAAAAAAGCACGTAGCCAACATTTTCGCGGGTCTCGAGTTTCGAAGGAATAAGTAAAAAAGCTCGAGGCGCGTCGCAGCTGCTTCGGAGTCTAGGGTTACTGTCGCATATGTTTGTGACATTTTAAAGTCGATATACGACTTCTAGAATACGACTCCAGTCGAGAATAAGACTGATTTTTAGAAGGAATATGTACTTTATCAATTTTTTTATACGAATAAGCTGCGTCATTAACATCGCAATTAAAATATATGAATATTCCAATTTAGGTACATTGTGAACTATGATTCTCCTTCGTATCAATGCTTCCACTACCTGTGTAGTTAATATAGGTTCATACCATTAATATTTATATTTGAGTGTATCAATTAAGAATAAATTAAAATTTTAGAATTATTGGCATCTGCCTAGAGATCCATACACGAAATAAGCAAAAACCTCCAACAGTATTATAAATGAATTGAAATGTTTTCAAGTTTTCAAATATTTACCAGCCACGTAAAAAGGATATGACATTGAAATGTTATTTTTTAACGGCGTCAGAAAATATTACATTTGTAAACAATAGGTCGTATTTCACGACCACAATGCCATGTTAAACATTTTTCATAGATCGCTTTATCTCTACATTGTCTCTACATTACGACTCATATCTTTACTTAAATATATACGTTTTATTTCCAAAAATATATTTGACTTTATTTTCTAATTATAGTAATATAACATTTATTAAATATACAGTTAATTTGTCATTATTTTGTATACAATGATTTATTAAACATATCCATATTATTATGTATAACTGACTGGTCAAAAATATATTTTTGTATCCGACACATAACTCTTACTTTAGTATACAAACCAATTCTTTCCTCTTGTTGAACTCTACAACATTTAACCAATTATATCCTGTTTCTCGAGTTTATGGCTTCAGTAGGAAATATTTTTACACACTAAAAATGTTTGTAGATCATTATCCTTGAAAAATAATATGTCGTATCAATCGTCTCCATAATTCAAAATTGTTATACCAAATAACTGAACTAAATGGTACGGTATACGGTACGGTACAGTATCCTTACACATAAGACATTAAAACTAATCAAACGAACGCTCTCCCACTCAAGCTCCCAATCTCAACAATCCGCCAAGTCGAACAGGTCGTGCCGTTCACGTGTCGTTCCGCGCGAACGGTCGACGACGACCTTTCGACCCGCGAGGCGTGGCCGCGCCCGATTGGCCCGCCCCGCCCGCGCACGCCCCTCGCTCACCTCGCACCAGATAGCCAGATACTCGCTCTAAACTCTATTGTGTCGGGCATTTATCACAGCTCTACTGCTCTACAGTCATACACTCGAGGCATACGTATGTGGTGTCGGGTATTGTCCAGACTATGTATAAGGCATGCAGCGTATTGTCTGCCCATTCAATCGTTTCATCTGAATACTGAATGCAGGGTAAATTGATGGAGGATGGAAGAGTGGGAAAAGGCTTGTGTTTAAGATTTGGTTTACATAAAGTTAAGGGGTTATAGCAGAGTTTTAGTATTGAAGAATAATTGTAAAGACTAGTCTAGATAAATACGGATCTTAAGTACATCCACTAATTTTGGTAGCAATTTCAGAAATTCTGTCCAAACTATTTAAATAATTACAAATCCAAAATTGATGTACAGATACTTTAAAAAAATATTTTATCGTCCGACTTATGTATTCAAAATTAATCGGTAGCTACTTAATAGATATGTTTCTTGTTTGTTTATCTTTACAAGATAAATATCTAATCCACATGCATAATTAAAAGATAATCTTACATCTCCGATACGATAATGTTATTTCTATTTACCAAACTAGTGATCTCATTAATATTTATCAATAAACAAACGGAAACTTGAATGTAGGTACCTACTTTGATTTTCTGAATTCAGACATACGTATTACTTATGTTTATTGGTAATTAAAGGTAACTTGTCAATTAGCCAAACGAAATGGTTTTTCTAATTGAATCAATTCGGATTTTACTTATTATACAGGTTTTATTTAAGTGTTTGAACGTTCAAATTCAATTCTGAAGTATAAATATCGTAAAACTCTTTAAAATTAAAAATATAAGTAGGTACACTTGGTAACAAATACAAACGTATTAGTTTTTTATTCTTAAACGTTGGAGTAAAAAATACATATATTCTACCTTATATATTACCTTAGCATCATGAAAGCTTAGAGAACTGTCTCGGCTGACGTACGACAGGTCGCGGGGTCACTCCCGGGAGAGCTTTTTACGTGATTCCGAATGTTTCAGCCCAATTTATCGTGTTGTAACGACTCGGGGGAACCGTAATTAGTCGGTCCCGCTTCATTAAAATACTTCTATTTGTCGGCCTGACAACACAAAGTGATTTGTTTACGCCTTTGTTCTTTTTAAAACACCCATTATTTTGACACTGGACAAAATACGAGCTTTTTGA
The DNA here is from genome assembly GCA_014595695.2 of Epargyreus clarus clarus. NCBI lineage: Eukaryota > Metazoa > Arthropoda > Insecta > Lepidoptera > Hesperiidae > Epargyreus > Epargyreus clarus. The sequence continues at coordinate 381,022 of JACTTY020000048.1, read as the reverse complement.
AATCAACGCAAGCGTTTATGCGTAAAATTAAGGACAATTTATTTTTAAAAGTACACACCAAACGGAACTTATGAGGTTTTAAAAGTTTTATACACCAAATGAGACCACATCGTTTGTCAAATATTGTGGAAATGCCCCATAATATGTATGAACGGATATAATGCCATTTACATACAGATCAATAACATTTTAGTTCGTTTAGATTTCAACGTATACTCACGTTATTAACATAATGGCAAGCGTAATGACAATTTATATTGACTAACAAAAATAATTTATTATACATTGATATTGAGTTGACAGTACAGTAAGCGTACGGAGTGGACGTATTACTCGATTACTTGTAAACGTAAACAAAGTGCTTTCGTATAATTTTCGCCATTAACATCACAGTAATTAAACAGTGTTTGTTGTGCATACTACTAGTGACAAATAACCTAATACTCCTGAGAAATCTGCGCGGGCGGTCGACCCGCGTAAACGAGACGGGCTCCTCTTCTAGTCGACTCGCTCACACACCTTTGCACGCTGCACTAATAGTCATAAAAAACAAGTGAGTTTACCACAGATCAATATGAGCGTACAAAGATCTCCGACTGGAAGTGGCTCAAACGTTCCGCGAAGCGGGTCGTACCCAAATCTCACAAATAAATCTTGTACTACCGAATCGTCTGATCTATCGCAAATCACTTTTCGTAATAAAAGAAAATTTGCGAACGAAAATGAAGAGATGAAAGCCGAATTTTCAGGCTTAAAAATGGAATTCAGCGAAATGAGAAAACAAATGGAAGCAATGCAAAATCAAATGAGTGAATTGATGGCGTATCTTACATCCAATAACACCAAGCAAATTGAGAACTTTAGTAAAATAAGTGAAGATACTGCAATCATAAAAGAACAAGTAAATAATATAAAGTCAACAATACACAACTTAACAGAAGAACAAGTTATACTAAAGTCTGATATATCTAAAATAAAGTTGTCTAATTCTGAAACGGAGAAGAAAGTAAATTTCTTGGAATCAAGTCTTCAACAAATTAATTCTAAAAATTCCCCATTAGGTACTTCAACTAAAACACATGAAGAAATAATATTAGAAATCAATGAACGTAACCAAAGATCTAAGAACATTGTAATATCCGGGATACCTGAACTAACATCGAATGATCCAAATGAGAGAAAAATGCATGACAAATCTGCATTATGTAAAATTTTAAAAACTGTATACGAGAATTGCCCTGAACCTGAACATATATTTCGCATAGGAAAATATCACCCAGACAAAAAACGTCTCATTAAAGTATGTTTTCAAAGCAAAGAAACTGCCAATCAACTGCTACGAAACAAATCAAACGTAAAAAATGATGAAATTAAGATTTTCTCCGACCAAACACCTCAGCAACAAGCTTATTTTAAAGTCGTAAAATCAGAATTAGAGGGTCGTATAAAAAATGGCGAAGAAAATCTTACTATAAAATACGTTAAGGGTGTCCCCAGAATAATTTCTTCGGCCTCAAAAAACTTCAAGAATTAAACACCACTAATAAATTTGACCAGGTTACAATTCAGGACAACACTAATTCCTTTCAAGTGGCCAATAGCTGTTCCAGTATAACGATAAGCAAAAAATCTTTAAAATGTCTGTATGCTAACGCTCGTAGTATTATAGCACCTGGAAAATTAGATGAACTAAGCTGTATCATAAAATCTTTTGATAATACTACTATTCACTTAGTCATACTAACTGAAACCTGGATTTACTCTGAAGATGTAGCTAATAGAACTCAACTTAATGGCTATAGTCATTATTTCAATTATAGAAAGCATTCCAAGGGTGGTGGTGTCTCAATTTTCGTCCACAACAGCCTAAAACACTACCTGATTGAAGAACATACTTTTGATGACAATCACTTTCTTTGGATACACATTGACAAGTTCTGCTTAGATATAGGTGCTATATACAAGCCTGGACGCACAAATCATACAGAATTCTTGGATTATTATTCACTGCAGCTGGAAAAAAGAAAGAGAGCAATAATATTTGGCGATTTTAACTACGACCTACTTAGCTTAGATAAATCGGTTCATAACTATAAATATATGATAAAAGACAATGGTTTTGTCTTATTAAATAAAATTGGAAAAGAATACTGTACTCGCGAAACTAATCAGACGAAAACTATTTTGGATCATGTTTGTTCGAATATAAAACAAAATCCATTTCATTTTGCAATAGTGGATTCCAGCTTATCAGATCATAAGTTAATTTATTTAGAAATAAAAAAATATGAACCAAAGCCTATAAAGACCATTAAGTTTTTACGAGCAATAATAATCATGAGTGCATGGCAATAGAAGAAAAAATAAAAACTAGCATTAAATTATGTAAAAAGATCAAATTAAAGAAGTGTAACCCTGTAAAACAAGACTGGATCAATAAAGAAATCATAGAAAAAATAAACAATAGAAATACGCTGTGGCTGACATATAAAAATAATCCTAGTGACATTAAAATTAAAGAAGACTTTCTGACAGAAAAGAAGTATGTAGCGCAACTCATCCTAAGAAGCAAATCCGAATATTACTATAAATCTTTTAAAAATTTGGAATTTAATAAATAGTCTATGCTACAATAAGACTAGAGAAGTTATCGCTCCAGCAAAACTACAAACTGAAGCTAACATCATTACAGATAAAACAGATATCTGTGAATATTTCAATGAGTTTTTCTCAACGATCGGCGAAAAATTAGCTAACGCGATACCACGTGCTCGTGTGGATCCTGATGTTTCTTTTAGTGCCAAATCAACTTTGTTAGAACTATCACGGCTCTCCCCAACATCTACTGATGAAGTTAATAACATCATTGACACTCTTAGTTCAAATACGGCCTCTGGCATCGATCAAATTAGCACTAAGGTTTTAAAGTGTATAAAAACCTTGATTCTCATAGACCTTACAAATTGTATTAATAAATGCTTAGAACTAGGTATATTTCCGGAAAATTTGAAACTTGCAAAAGTTACACCAATATTTAAATCAGGAATTAAAAGTAACCCTTCCAACTATCGACCAATTTCAGTTCTTCCAGTTATATCAAAGATCTTTGAAAGAATATTGTATGCTCGTCTCGACGTTTACCTAAATTCTAATAATTTGCTATCGAATAAGCAGTATGGGTTTAGGAAAAAGTCAAATACATTGTCAGCCACCATAGATCTTATAACCAAACTAAAAATTAATATAGACCAAAAGAATATTGCAGTGGGTCTATTTATAGATCTGCAAAAAGCGTTTGATACTGTAAGTCACACAATTCTTTTGCAAAAACTGAAAAATATTGGTGTCACTGGAGCAGCACATAATATGTTTAAGTCATATCTCACAAATCGCAGCCAGATAGTTAAAATAGGCGAGTGCCAAAGCCTACCTAAACCGATTACATATGGCGTTCCACAAGGTTCAATATTAGGTCCTATGCTATTCTTGATATACATCAACGATATACAAGAAATAGGTTTAAAGGGAGAAGTAACACAATACGCTGACGACACGTGTTTATTTTATTTTGGCCCCTTACTAGATGATATTATTACAGATGCACAGAAAGATTTAAACTTACTTAACGTTTGGTTTCAATCGAATTTATTAACAATCAACATTTCTAAAACAAAATATGTTATATTTAAAGCCAAAAATAAGAAAATAACTGAACATGCACCTCTTAAGATAAATAATGAAAAAATCAACAGATGTGAGCAGGAGAAATATTTAGGTCTCACCATCGACAGTAGTCTTACTTGGAAACACCATATAGAAAAAATTAAAGACAAGTTAGCATCACTGACTGCAATTTTACGAAATGTTTCGCGATGCTTTCCAAAAAACCTACGTTATCTTATCTATAATGCTCTCGTCAAACCCCATATTGAGTATTTAATTGAAATTTGGGGTTCAGCCGCAAAAACGAATCTAAATATATTACAAAGAGCACAAAACAAAGTCATAAAAGCACTTTTTCATTATAACTTCTTAACACCTACCGATACATTATATAAAGCTACAAAATTGTTAAATATTATTCAAACTTACATATATAATACTTGTTTACTAATACGCAAAATTTTAACGAAAGATATTCACACACAAATTAGTTTTACAAAAAAAGCACAGGTACAAAAAATACAATTGAGAAATGCGAATAACATAGTTTTACGGGCCTCACGAACCAACTACGGTAAAAAGTCAATCTTGTTTGAAGGCGCCCAATTATATAATAAGCTACCTAGAGATATTAAAAACTCAAAATCAATGATAACCTTCAAAAAACTCTTAAAACATTATCTAATAAATAATACGTAGAAAAGAAATTACTTTACTCTAATTAAAAAATAAAATAATCATAATATTAATATTTCATAACTAAAGAAGAAATGGAACATAAAACATAACATAAATCAAATGTATATTATAGATACTTATACATTCCTTTACCTATATGCATATTTTATATACGTATAAATGAAAGTATCATAATAATAATATCTTATTAAAACATTTAAAAAAATGTAACAATAACAAAAAAAAAAAAAAATTAAAAAAAAAAAAAAATATATATGTATATAAAAAAAAAAAAAAAAAAAAAAAAACTAAACACACATAATATATTTATGTATTCGTATTATAATATATGTATTCATAACAAAAACTCTAAACTCTAAGCAAAATCATAATAATATTAAAATCCATATTGCATTGTCGTTTCTAGTCTTTAGAGATCCATGATAGTTATTCTGTCGCCTCGGTTGCTACGCAGTACTGTTTTACTTCTACCCTCTTATAACATTGGCAAAATAATAATAAATCGTCATTATTGTATTGATGTTTTTATTAGGACATCATTTGTTTATAATTGTATGCTTACTTGTACATTATATGATAATTATATTAAGTAGATTTTAAGTTCTCATGTAAGTGAATTTATGAATTCTTAATGAGAATAAAGTTTCTTAAACCAAAAAAAATATCCGTTCCTAAACCTTGTCAAATACGGACATTTAAAAATAATCTAATATTGGCCATTTACTTGGACAGCGTATCGGTAACAGGAAAGATAGAACCAAAGTATTCTAAACAAAGCTACTTCCACATACACATCCTTTCAAGAAAAAGGGCATAAACTAGTTGTAATGATAGCTAATACTTCACAATAACAATGTGTGAGCTATAGTTATATATGCATTATTTTCATTTTACACTTATGTATAATGTGAGTAGGTAGAGACGAAAATACTGCATTTTGCTACGTGTCTAGAGGTCACAGTGCAGTGCGTGACCGCTAACCAGTGCAGTCAGTTATCGACACAAAAACATAACACGCACTTTGGACATGAGAACATCAAGTTGGAACACTTGTATGTCTGTTATTTATTTGTGTTATATTATTGAAAAAGAAACCCCTTTGCGAACTCTAGTTGTTGTGGTTGTTATTTTCTATACTTTATTTTTTTAGAATATTTTAGAAATATTGCTTAATAGTTTCAATAAGAAAATAAATACTTTCCTATCCTAACGCAAATCTTAAACATTTCTATAGATCATCTCCTCTATAATATGTCGTCCCTATTGTTAATCATGAATTGTAGACCTTTTGCTTTAACTGATGTTAAACACATCACTAGTATAGGATTCAACAACCTTTTTAAATTCATTGCCGACCATAAACCTAACAAAATGCACATGTTCTTCAATGCCACATCGACTAGCCTTCCCGAACGATCTGCCTTTTTAGTAATTTTCCCAACCTATGCAAATCTTTTCCGATCGTTCCCTATCTATACTTAATAAGCTGCTCTCTATCTACATAACAAAACGATTCAAAACGATAACTCAACGAAGTTTCTGTCCTTTTAGCATTTTTCCAACCTATAACAATATTTTCCGATCATTCCCTATCTATACTTAATAAGCTGCTCTCTATCTACATAACAAAACGATCCAAAACCATAACTGAACGAATCCAAAAATCCGCGTATCACACACGCAGAGTTGCGTGAATCGCGTTGACCGGGCGCGGCGGTCCGTCTGAACAAAGGGCGCGCCGTGAACCGCGACCGTCGCGCGTCGGTGCCCGCCAGCCGAGATGTGCCTGCCCTGATTGTTTTCGGAGTTTTTTACCCTTGATATTGATAGACACATCTAGCTAACATTGCTAAAATGTAGAACGGATTGCTATTATGATCCTACTCTAGATTTGATTGATATTTTTAGAACAAAGAACGCGTTAAAATATGGCTGTTCTAAAATGATTAATTACATGTTTAGAATGTCTTGTACTAATATATGTCCTTTAGGCAGTTAGTTTAACGGTTTAAGATAATACTAGAAATTGAGAATTTATTTATTATAGTAAAATGTATACGCCTACTGGGATGTTTCATACATTGTAGAGTCGAAACTGTTTAGCTCCTTGCTTATATATATAATCAACATATTATAAAAGTCAGGCATATACCTAGGTAATGCTATATTCTTTAACTGGTATTATATGAATATGTACCAATGTTGAATAGCAGTCTTTTTTCTCCTCCAACTAATAGGTATGACGCTAATCCAGTGAAGATTTGAGCCTGAATACTCTTTGATTATATAACTATAACTGTCATGATACACAATTAAGTTTTTTGATAAAAGTGTATTAATTTAAGATTTGTTTCTTCCAGGCGGCTACACAACAGGCGGACCTCGCGAAACGAGCGCGTACTACACGGAAACGAGCGGCGGGGCGGCGGCTCCCACGGCGCCCGCGCCCGCGGCGGCTTCGCCCCTCGACGAGTACTACCAGCCGGAGTACCCCGCGCCGCCGGCACCCACGCAGCCCTACCTTGAGGACTACTACCACCACCCACACCCACACTCGCAACCCCTGCTGACACACGAGCACAAATACCAGCCGCACTCCTACACCAAACCTTACCCTAGAAGTGAGTATCATTAATAATGATTGCATTAGGATTATTTAATAGTTAGGTGGTATAATCCATCGTAGTTCGCCTCCAGAAGAACTGCCGCCACATTTTTTATCGTATAATAAAAGTTTTAAACGATTTTGGTTTGAAAGGTGTGGTAAGGCATACAAATGAAACGTTTTAACTTAATCATCAAGTAATAGTAACGCATCTTTTACCCACCTCAGATAATGTCTAGTATTCTAATACGATTATTCGTATTTGGGACTGTGTATGTTATAGATGTCCATGGGCAGCGGTTACCAATTCACGTTAATAAGCTACTTGTATAAATACATACAAATTCGCAAAAGAACAGTTGATAAAATTTAAATATGCACGGAATATTACGAAACATATTACGTATAAAGTATAGACTTCTAATAAAAAAAAACACTTATTTTGCATGACTCAGTCTGTTACATTGTTGACCCCTAATTACTCTGAAGTGCCTAAGCTTAAGAATAAAGGTTAATTTTAAAAACTTAAACGCAGTAATACCTATTCATAACGATAGTTATTATCCTAACTTAACACTTAAGATGCTAGCAAAGACTGCATGTTTCGTTTAAACCTTACGCAAAATGGAATAAAAGAACAAAGAACACTCGTTAAGAATGATCACAAGATAACGAAATACAAAAGAATTTCTTACATCGCGCTTAAATTATTGTACCTACTTATTCAATTCCAAGACAGCTATTAGCAGTTTCAGAAAAAAATTACAGGTTTTATAGTTTCTTGGATCTTACTTCTCCTACGTTGGACATTCGATTTAAGTACCTATATCAAACATAATATGAATAGAAATATTATGCATATGGAAGACCTTTTTCTTGTCCCGAGGATTTGTGTCCGCTGATTTGGTCCGCGGATTTAGTCCGGATTTATCCGATCGTTTCATAGATTATTTATTTTCCTGTCACGTACCTACTCCACAGGCGGGTTACGAAGATTCAAGTTATTAACGCGTCCTAGACCCGCGTGTCAAGGGAAAAGACAACAATACTATAATACATACACAATACTCGTAGAAAGGAAATTAAATTATATTTGTATGACGTTTATATTTGAGAGGTTTACTTATTTATTTTGTTAACCAGCTTTTTGAGTTGCAATAATTGCAATTGCAATAATTTCCATTATTGCAATTGAATTGAACACCAAATTGAAGGTGGTAGAACCCTTTGTAGCTCGACTCCGCGGGCACCACCGCCACACCTATTTCTGCCTTATAACAGCAGCGCTTAACGCTGCTGTGTTCTGGTTTGAAGGGTGTGGTAAGGGAGACATACTTTTCCGAGGCGTTCCAGCTTAGTCCTAAGGGTAACAGCGCATCTGTGGCCGACCAGTACGAATATCTCTGAATATATCATATCTGGGGTTGATTACAGATGTCCATGGGCGGCAGTAGCCACTTACCATCAAGACTGCATGCTCGTCTTCTTCTCCATATTACAGTAACAATAATAAGTAAGTCAATAATAAATGTCGTGTAACAGCCGCGGGCGGTCGGTACGGCGGCGAGGTGTACGGCGAGGGCTACGCGGCGGAGTACGGCGGCTGCGCGGAGTGGGGCGAGTGGCAGGCCGAGCCGCACGCGCTGCTGCCGCAGGACAAGCTGCCCTACCCCGCCTCCACGCCGTGCTTCACTGGTACGTGATTCTGCCCTACGGTGCTCTGGCATCGGAGCTCTTAAGTCATCAATGGACCCATTCTACTCAAAGAAATTAACAATCATCAACACTCACTCTTCTCTAAGAACGGTTTCTAGCTAATATTTGAACACTGCCATCATCATTTTCAAATAACTCTTTAGTGACCTTAAGACGTTTGGACGATATTACCAAATTGGGGCATATTGACTAGATGACCAATTTAAGAATATGAAAATTAATTGAATATATCAACGGCTTCAGTAACGAAACTACCGTCCACAAGGTTCCTTCGTATATTCGGACCTAAAACGTTCAGAAGAAAATGGACTTGAAAACCACACACAGTTGAATCAGTCCGTTCAAGGTTTCGAGTGAGCATCGAATATGCGAATCCTTTTCGATACTTTTTTTATTTAACAGCACACACATAGATTCCAGAGGAGATTCGTACCCTACTGTGGGACAATAGGGGGTTGATTATGAAATATTTCCTTGATTCTGGTCCCCATTGTATATAAAATGCACTGTTTATCGTAAAGCAACTGTATGCCATCTGCGCAGGTTCAGGACCTATCCAACTGTGGCAGTTCCTGCTCGAACTACTCACGGACAAAAGTTGCCAGGGCTTCATCTCGTGGACCGGCGACGGCTGGGAGTTCAAGCTGACCGACCCTGATGAGGTAAGTTTATGGTTAAAGCTCTTCAGTTGGCAATTTCTACCCGTAGTTCTTCAGAACAAATCGAGAGCCTCAGAGATTTTACAGAAAAAATTAGAATCCACAGTTAAATTTATGGCCCAGTGAGGCCAGCATACACTCTAGTATAGTCCATGTAAAACTGCTCTGAATATAGAAATGAATCGCGTCGCCATAGCAAATTGTATGACTACACCTGCTCGCAACAACTTCAGACCGGATTAGCAGCAGCATCAGACTATGATGAAGTGAGCGCAGATATAGTGTGCCATCAGCCCACCTCAAGCAGCACTTTTTCAGGAGCGGAAATATCTCACAACTTACAACCTAGTCGTATTATATAATTTGTGTTTTCTACCAGAAGACCTTTTTTCGCTTACTTATTCTCATATAACTGTAAATTCTTCCTCCTATTCGGAAGGTTCGAATTCACACCACCAAAGTTTTCAAATACCTATCCAGTTACCCAACTGACCCATTATTTAAATTTTCAGGTGGCTCGGCGCTGGGGCATCCGCAAGAACAAGCCCAAGATGAACTACGAAAAGCTGTCTCGCGGACTCCGCTACTATTACGACAAGAACATCATCCACAAGACCGCCGGCAAGCGCTACGTCTACCGCTTCGTGTGCGACCTGCAGAGCTTGCTCGGGTATGTGTTGCAGCTTTATACTCCACTTAATGGTCGAAACCACTACTTTAATGTATGTTCCACTTGTCGATGATAACTATCATCAGTGGCGGAGTGAGAACGTCAAATTTCGTCACACGTCTCATGCTCCCTCAGTTTTGCAAATTTCTAGACAGATAACTTGAAAGTCAGAATTGCTGCAGTCAAGAGTTGCCTAAGTAAAACACTACCAATATTTACACCGAAACTCTTGTTCCTCCCATTTGCTTACACACTCTTTTTGATTTTCCCTTCCTCTCTTTTTATTTTCTCTTTTACTCAATGTATATCGATTAACATTGAGTCATATTAGAAATTGTTGATAAATTTTGAATATCACGCTGTGTACCTGAATGACTCAACAGCATATCATGCTTATCTCACCAAATAAATAGTTATTAACATTATCTTGCGAAACTATATAAGATACGCGTGTATCGTGACATGGGTTTTTTGGTGTAATTAATTATTAATATATCTAATGTTTCTATTGAAACAATCATTGAAAACATTAGATTATTTGATATAGATACATAATACGTGGAATTACACGGAGTTGCTATGCACGATAATATGTATAGTAGTAAGAGTTTTGTATGAAACCATAATTCGGACAAATTTGATAACGAAAATATCAATTGTATTACACACTGATAAATAGCTTAAAATCTTACGCATGCCATTTTTGCGTTTGTAATGTTCATTCTCGATGACATGCAATATATAATAAATACAACATACAATATTTAATAAATATAGACAAACCCGCTGAGTTTCTAAGTGGATCTTCTCAGTTGAGGTCGCGTTCGGATCCGGTAGTAGTTTAAGACAAAATATTGTAACACAATCTGTAAGTGCCACCGTAGGTCTATACAAAATAAAATATATTTAATTTCAAATAATTTAATTTTGCAGAATATCACCAGAGCAACTGCACGCCATGTACGAGCCCAAAATGGAAAAGAAAGACGACGATTGAGCGTCTCCGCTCCTCTGACTCACTTCCCTCAAACCATCGCTCATCGAACTACACAATCAAGGGGCCTACCACCATCTTTTAAAAACCATCATAGTTTAGGAAAGTTTTATTTCAATATTGCATCAACATTATTTTGTTCCGTACTACGATCTCCTTAAACAGTATTGTTTTATTTCTGCCGAGTGATATAGAATGAGTATGTTCTCTATTCCTTATCCAAGAGGAAACGAGACATCGAAACTAGTGTCATCTCTTTCGCACTACGGTGTTGATTGTGTTCCGTCTTACTCAGTTGAACAAACTTAAACTCGTATTCATTTTAGCTTATCCATTGTATAAAAGCAACTGAAATTGTCATATTTTGCTTAAAAAGTTAAATTTACATACAAAACTGCTTATTGTAATATTATAAAAACAATCTTATTTAACGAGGTCGTGGTGTAAAATTTCAATGTATGATTAAAATAATATTGTTAAGAGATGGTAGTAACCCCCCAAATAACTCGTCATTATAACCAGTCAAATAGTACAGAATCAGGCAGTTCACAATCAATATTATGTAGTCATAAGTGCTTATTCAGATTCAAATGAATCACGCTAACAGGTCCGATCAGGGATATATTACAACGATACAGAGTGTTTGCAATGCAAAATTTAATTATTTACTAACATTGTTTCGGTAGCCCTATACGTTCCTGCATCGTTCTTAATATTTCATGTGAAACGGATTTGATCTCATGCACATCCACCAGTGGAATTAATATTATATAACAATCAATCAACCACGAAGGTTCTATATTAATCTTACATTATATAACTTTTAAGTATCACATTAACCAACGGTGCCTTAACAATTCAATATAAATTCGATTGTATATATAAAAGATGTTTTAGATTGATTTATTTCGATGTAATTCCTGATACGGTTATTGAACTGTCGGCGATGATGGAGCGTCAGTGATTCGACGACCATCCCTTCATTATTAATTAATATTTTGCATCACTCCCGAATTTTGATCTTCATCCAGCAATATTTGGATCTATGCTGGTTAAAAGTCTCCCTAGTTGGTGCCACTAATTCTAAGCCTCTGTACCTTATAGAAACAATCTTAAAAAATACTAAGCAAAGATCAATAACCGTAAAGGATATGGTCAAGGAACTACATAAAAATCATATAAATATCATTATTCTGAAATTCCCAATTTTCATATACTTCGAGTAACAATTCGTAAATCGATTACTTCTTAAGTACTGAAAAATGTTTACATAGATAAAATAGTAAAATTCTGCTATCAATTTAATAATACTGTAAATATAAGTTAATTTTGTTACTTTATAAAAATAATTAGGTATTATATTATAGTAGTTATTAAGTGTTGTATGTTTGTATCGCAAATTGTTGCAATATGCGGTTAAATTAAAGCATAGTTAGAATGATGACGGACATAAATTTTAAATGTTTTTTTATACAGTAAAGTCCAAAGATTTAAAAATCTACATACCCACCAATTGGTAAGTTATTGTAAAATTACCAAAGGGACTTCTCACGTTCATGTAATTCAAAACTGTATGTGGACTACTTTGAAAGTATATAGCTGATAACGACAGAAAAATGATTATAAAGAGAAGCAAAGGGTGCGTTCATAGAGGAATCATAGTATTAATATACCATCCATATACCTTCAAATCAAATCAAATCATTTTTTTAAAATTCAAAATAGGTTCTCCACAGAGCACATTTTGAATGTCAATACAACTACCACCACTTCACAAGGTGTTTCGTTAGTTCCTTCATTGGGTTATATAGATGGCACTTATATTATATGTGCCTATAAAAATTGTCAACAGACTGTCTGACCTCAAATTTAATGTGCCATGACACATGACTTCTTACGGCAGACGTTAGCCCCTCTACAAACTGACCCACTTTAATATTCTCTATAACGCACTCTAGACCCGGCAAACCAAGTTCAATACAAAACAGGAACACCGGGTGACGTCAACTTGTCGCTGATCTCGTGGTAAGGGATTGTAATGTCTTACTAGTTATGAAATTAATTAGTTGTATTATTTTCAATTTTTATAGCTCCTAGCATACACCGAAGATATTTCGATAAGTTTTATTTTGTAAAGTATTACTCCTCCATCAATATTATACGCCAATACCAAGTCTGTGCCCAAATTGTCTAATCTACGGTGCTGTGTTGATGTTCTTTCGCTCACGATGTCTTCCCCGTGTATTTATAAATAAACCATAAAATGATTGTAAGCTAAGTTAGTACTTTATCAGCATCATTAGTAAAATAGTTCACGTAATTGTAATTTTAATTGCAACCAAATTTTATGTACCTATCAGTGTCGTTGTATGTATTGATGGAAGATATAAAATTAAATATATATATTTACGAAATGACATATTGTTTTCTTTAACTATCCTACATATTTAATCGTTATTGCAATTATACAGATATTTTTCAGTAACGAAACAAAATTTAATTTGTGTCAATATTTTTTTGGAATATGAATTTCTCGTGCGATAATGCTCGAGCTTGACAATAATATAGCAGTGACATTCCGCATGCGTATAATTTTTGAAACACATAACCTTTTAAAAATAAAGTAGAATTTTCCATCCTATTTTTAATAATATGAAGCTGCTTCAACCCCCGGTTTTAAATCTCAGGCGTATTTTTTGATAAAAGGTGCAGAAAAAAAATGCGAAGAGTCCAAGCCAAGGTTTGAGGACACCGGACTCCACCTTTATCACAGACAAAAAAAGAGAAATTCTTCGAAGAATTGATTTCCTTTGTTATTGACCGAAAGATTTCGAGGACTATTTATTTCCGACCCATCGCTTTTTTCGCCGACATCGATGTCGTCGACCATGCCACAGCTTTTAGAAAACTCCTCTCACCATTACCAAATCTATATCTTCGGTTCTCCATAAAGTTCTCAAGGGAAATAAGTTCTCAATATGTATTCTGCCTCTGTGGTAGAATACAGCATAAGGCAAAAGCATTATTATTCCCAGAGGAGACCTGCTGTTCTAAACAGTATGATAGTATTAGATAAAATATAACTAACTATTGCTTGATTAAACCATAGTAAAGAAAGAGTAGTAGGTTAGCTAAGGCCACTCGGCGAGATAATTACCTACTCTTGCAGTGATGCATAGGGTTGTCACTTTCATTTTGATTTAAATATTATTTGCGTATTATCAGCTCTAGGTTGTAAATAACGTAATATAGTGAAATGTTGTACCAATTCGTAAATGGGTTAATTCATAAACTAAATATTTATAAATTGGGCACAGAAAAATATCCTCGATTCCTGAAAGTACGGACCGCTTTATTTACAATTATTATACAATTTATGCAAAAAAAAAAACTTTTAGGGAAACATGAGCAGGGCATTGCAAATTCTACTTTTATTTATTTATGGATGATCCGATTTTAATATTTATATGGTCTTTATAAAACACTATCAGGACAATATCATTGGGTGGTATCATAAGTCAAATATAGAATCAGTTTCTTCTATTCATATTTTGTATCTTACTCAGGTAATTTGTAAGTGGGACAAAACATTACAAGACTATGGAACGAATATAACAAGCTGCCATCTATTGAAGAACTTAAATACTTTTAAGTTCATCGATTATCATATTGCTTTATATGGTAAGATAAAAGATGTCGCTGTTGGAATAGTATACAGTACACAGATTTTTGAAACAACTCTGTAATAATATAAAAAGATCAAAAATATCCGCAAGGCTTTAAATTAAGTGTGCTCTAAAACATTAAAATTATAATAATAACTTGGCTGCCCAGCTATTCCTTTGACTTCAATCGTCATAATGTCAAATTGACAATCCAAAGTGATATCATTAATCTGTCTCTGTTCCTTGTTGACATTTGGTTCTGAGGATTGAGCATGAGAATATTGTAATATTTTATAGTATATAATTAATAAGAAAAAATGAAGCTAACACAAGTTTTAAACCGTCAACACATCGGGTTTATGTTCAAGAAACATTGGTTAATACAAGGCAAACGTGTTCCAATGGATACCGGTGTAGAAAATTACCTGAAGGAAAAAGGCATACCCGTTGTAGATGCTCTCGAGTTTATACAAGAAAAGCCGGAAACCTTCGAAAAGTATAACTAGATTTCATAATATTACTTATATAAGTTATAGTTAGAGACAACAAACATTAATGTTTCCGTAGAAGTCATAACCTCACATGCAATACTTCTCTTTGAAAATATTAAGATGGATTTTATTATTAAACTTAGTTAAAAGTATAAGAAAGTATTATTTTATTACTACGCAATTAAACAAATGTAAACTCGTCTCAATTTCAGAGTCAAGATTGTTGGACCACATGATACATCTATCCCATTAGATCAAAATCATCCAGATTATAAAGAGAAGCCTTGTTTGACTCTAAGGACCAACAATGTGCTACTAGAAGGTCTTTCTCAAGCACAAGTATTAACTAAAACGGTGATAGCAGATGGTAAACTACCACCTAAGATTGAGGAGTTAGCTGAGGTACCACCTCCATCGGCTGTCCATGAAAATGTTAAGAAAGCTATCCTTTCTGCTAATGTATTTGATTGTGAACAAGAAAAGTTACCCAAAATCAAAGATGTAAATAGACCAGCTTACAATTTTCCAAGGATATTAGGAATCACTGACAGAAGACGCAAGTAGGTGCACACATGTGTGTTATTGTTTTAACAATCATATCATCACTGGAGAAGCCAAAAGTCTAACATTCAAAGAAGCCACTTTGCATGTTAGCCTTTCCAGTGACAATATTAATTTACTAAACTTTATTTTTACTTGTCATTGAAGTGTATTGATTACCATTGATGATGCTGCTTTTTTCTTATTCCTTGCTGAATTAAACCTGAATATTTTAATGGTTTTGTTTTCTATACCAATATGCTATGTCATAGATTACAAGACCACGTTATTGGTTCTGTTATAAGTGTTCTAAATTTACATGATACATAGACTATTATACTATAGTACAGGGTCAATGGAATGAAAGATTAATGATTTTCTAATAATGAAGTATTTTATATTTCATTACAAACATTTCAGCCAAATACTAACAAACAAACTGGTGCAGCTTGTTGAGAAATGCAGCGATACAGAGCTTACTCAGAAGAGATATGTTTCAAATGACATTGAAAGTCATGTCGTTTTCAACAAAGAAGATGATCTGATAAAATTTCAGGATGTTTCACACATTCTCGTCACAAACAACACACCTCTCAAGCACGAAGTACCAAATGATATCCCATTTATTGAAATACCAGACTTGTATCCCGTTAAACATACAGTTACGTTACCACCTGAGCATTTTTACAACGAAACCAGCAAATACCGTAAGTTCAATCAAGTATCCTAATTTAAATGCGTGTTTACATCTATGTAAATATTTGAATAGAATTCTACTTATTAACCACTTAATGGGAATAATTTACATATTTGTAATATTACGTAACTATTACAACCTATATCCAAATCATTTTCAATCATTAACCATCTTAGTTTTATATATTTTAGAGACCAAAAATCAGACATGTATTATATTAACCTAAGATCCAGCTGAAACTGTTAAACTCAATCAACAAGAACTAATGATATTATTTATTGGTAAAAAATGCAAAAATATATAAACTATATTTTTCCATAAACCAGTTTTCATTGGACAACTACATGACTATCAATATATCCATATTATTTTTTTATACTAAAATAACAACTACAGAACAATGTAATATTTTCTAAGATATTAAAAAGTTCTTTAGATTCATCTTTTTGTCTGATAATATGGATCTTAGCTGAATGTCATATACTGTTATAAACATGTCACATATTTGGTGCCGTGAATCAATCATAAATAACAATTACTTTAATGTTAATGTGTAATGTACCTACATATACATAAAACTCCGTAAATGGATATAAAAAATCAGATTATACTTCTATTTCTATTGGCAATAGGAACAATACATTTATGTTCCATTTAAGGTTAGATAAAAGGATATCTATGAAAAATATGTCTCAGTCAAGCTGCTGATGTATGCAATCTTACATAAAGAATATAAGTGAGCTACGATACTTACCAATTAATTCCCATTAGCAATAATCAATCTTTGGCGACCAAAGTCGGGAATTTGACAATTTTTACCTACAATTTGACAATTCAGTATCAAAACTCAAACTGTTGTTACCCTTGGCTAAGATTGATTATTACTAACAAGTGGAGAGTAATCAAAAAGATAGAAACCTATAGGATCTCCTCAGCATTTTACATTTGGATTCATTGTATAGTGACTATTCATGAAATACAATTTTGACGAAAAAAAAACTGTTTATTGCATGGCATGATATTGTTAAATCCTGTATTTAAGTAGATTTCATCTATTATAAGATCCAGATAATTTTGCCAGTGTCTTATTCCTCTTATTAATAATCAATTTATAAGATTTTTTGACTACCATATAGGTAAAATGAAAAATTCGTTATACATTCTATTATTACAGTAATTATTAAATATAAATAAAAATAAATATGTTTATGAAATTATTTTTTTAAAGTGAATATAGTGATTTTTTTTTTCTATATTTCAGCATTCAAGCCAAGTGTTACTGTAAAGCATCCCCATACTACGTGGTTGCATTTCAATAGCACAGAAGTCAGTAATATCTATGAAACACCAGTTACCCCTACGCAGATTCTAGGAAAATCACTTACTCATGCATTTACTGTAGCCTCTTCATATGCTAAACAGTTACATGGGGTAAGTTTTTTAAAGATTACGTTACATTTTTATGTTTGTATTTGTGCAAGTTAATTATGTTGTAAGAAGCTCTAGTTATTGCTAAGTTTTTCGCCAAATATTTGCCATAATGTTCTACATATAAAATTATAACTTATTATTGAACTTAACAAAAATACCAGTGAGCAAATTACCATATGTATGTGTGTGTATTAAAGGTAAAAGCAAACGAAATTCTCAAGTGGTGTCAACTTAAAATGAATAAAACCCCATTGAATAAGTATCCAACTTTAATCATAATCATTGTTATTTACAGGAGGATGTAAAAGACCTACCGGAACCAATATATGTAAATTGTATTCACACAGATGGAAAACATTATCATTTTGGTGTGTTCGAGTTAAACACACTAAATGTTGACGGTAAAGAAGGTACAAGAAATGTTTTCTATTGCAAGAACAATGTGAAACTGTATGACTCATGTCGTTACTTCAGTGGGAGACCTGTGCTAGAGAACTACAATCCTAATGTATATGGATATATAAATGCTTTTTACAACTCTTAAGATAGCTGTATAATTTATTTCAAATCATGTGTAAGCCTTTAAGGTTCATTTTAAAGGGTGTTACCACACTCAGCTAACCGACAATCAATCTGTAAAAATCGATTATTGTTGATGTAGTCTGAAATCATTTTCATGGCTACCAATTTTAATTACTGTCGGTTAACACATTTCATGTGAGTGTGGAAGCACCCTAAATCCACTGACTAGCTAGAATAAATGAAGTATCCAATAAAGAGAAATAAAATATTATTTAAATGTATTCATGTGTATATCCCAATATATTTACAAGAACATAAATACATTCATTTTGATTAGAGTACACAATGCACATACCAAAACACTTTGTACATTTAAATTATTAGCAATGTATGAAAGACAATCGTATTTAATAAATAGGTTCAGTTCTCCAGAGTGAATTTCTGTAATCGACGCCTCCTTAATTCCTCTGAGTTGGCATCATCTTTTGCTCTGCAAACAAAACACCAATAATTAATATTATTATTTCTTTGATAAAGGAAGATCTCCCGCCGGTCTAGGTTCTGGGTTCGATCCCCGGTCAGTCAGATAAGTTGTAGTGGAGCTACGACCATACATATTCGGTAACATTAGTTTTTACCTCCTTATAAATATTTAATTACTTCTAACTTTATAAAATCCTATACAAATGAAACAATTTTTAGTGACACGCGAAATTTTACCTACATTTACACATACTCCTAAATATGAGATCATGGCTTCATCTTCTCTTATGTACGAGAAGACTTCAAGCTTCTAATTGGATTACCGATTTTTTTTAAATCTGCAGTTTAAACCTTGCTCAATAAGTGGCCTTAATTACACTCAAAGACACCTTTTAAGATCCAGCATTTATCAAAGTGATGCCCTCAGTCAGTTACCTGACAGGGTCCGTGGTAGTGCTGGTGCTTGTGACCGTATCGGGCTCCAAGCAGTCGTGGAAGGCGTTCGAGGACGACACGGCGCTGGTGGAGGGCTTGGTACTCCCCGACGTGCTCGGCACTACGTCCGGCTCGCTCTTAGGTCTCGAGGGTGACGGCTCAGCGGGGGCTTCCGTTTGGCTTTAACAGAGAAATTATATTACAATACTGTCAAGCATACAAACTCTAGTAATGAACGGTATACTAATCAAGTATAAGCAACAACTTAATGGTGGTAGAACTCTCTGTGGTTCGATTCCTGGGGCACCACCGCCTATCTGTGCCTTATTACAGCAGTGTTAAGCGCTGCTGTGTTCTGTTTTGAAGGGAGGTAAGGGAGGCATACTTTTTCGAGGCATTCCAGCTTAGTCCTCAGGAGCAGAAGCGAATCTGTGGTCGACCTCACGTAGGAATCTAAACTTATCTGGGGTTGATTACAGATATTCATGGGCGGCAGTAGCCAATTTAGCAAATCTAGCAATATAAATAATAAAAATATAAAGGATACTGAATATAAAAATAATATTAATTCTTAATGAACTGTAGAGGAACCAATATCTTTTAAAAACCCCGTAACTTACTTTGCTTCAGTCTGGGTGCCGGCGTCGTTAAAGTATCGGGGCAAATTGGCGACGACAGTGGAGTATTGCTGCATCATCAGAACCGATGCGTCGAGCATAGCTTGGATGTCGCGGACTAACTGTAAGAGAACTCATCGATTAAGATATGCATTGGTTATAAACGTCTTAAAACCCGCAATTATTATAAAAAAAACAGACTGCTTATAAATATAGCCTCCCATATTTTTGATGAATCCAACGACGCCTTACATATTAAGATCCGTCAAGACGTTTCGTCTATAGAGCATGCCAAAGAATGAGAGTAATGAGACATACCATACTTATGCTCAAAAACATTACCGCAATCCGGTAAAAATAACATTAATCAATGGCTACACCCACCCGTATTTCCAAATATCTTTAGTACCCATAATCGTTTCACAACTGAAATTATTTTAAAAGATATCATATCTGCTTTTAAAAACTTCATCACTTATAAAATATACGACAGCATAACATACCTGGATGCGAGCCTCAACGTTCCTGCGTTCAGTTCCTTCCATGCGCTGCAGTTCTTCCATGCTCAGGTTGGCCAGAGAGGCAGGACGCGGTGGTGGTGGGGGAGGGGGACCCCAGGCGATTACCGCTAAAAATTAATATTATTGCTTTATAGAATTAGATAATTGAATTAATAAAGGATTTATAAAGGTTAATGACATCTTAATATTTCCAGATGTACTATAAAGTAAAATTCCCTTAGCGTATTGACAATTACAATAAATGGGCGCCTACGTATATTATAGTACTTTTGAACCGGTTAGCTTCCAAAAAGCGCATACCGCCGATCGATCTGAAATTTGGTGTAATGACGTATTTCGACCTTCTAAACACGAATATCATAACGTACATTGGCGCAAATGCCTGTTTGAATAAGAAATCAGAGGAGAATTTATTTTCGTTTGGTCTGAATAATCGCGCATTCTTAACCAATTTAGACTATTATAGCTCTTAGAAGGACGGCGGTATGTGTGGCCGCATATCGTCTCGTACACAGCAGATGGTGTGGTGAATATCATGCTTACCAGGGTGGAGCCAGACTTGGCAACACACTTAGAGGACTCCGGTTGCGTTCCTTTGGAGATCCCGGAGAACGATTTATACGATATTTGTACGAACTTCAAGTATGTCATACGAGATCGTGTTAATACAAGTCGAGATTCTCACTATAATTTCGTCGTGTAAACAAACATAAGAGCGGACTAGCAATTTTACGCGGACTATATTAGTGTATAGTCCGCGCCAAACTGCTAGTCCACTCTGAAGTTGTTGCGCGCAGGTTTAGTTAGGGCACACTAACGTGGGCGAGAGCGGGCAGCGGACGGGTGCCTGAGAGGGTCCCACTCTGTCTTCGTCCCGCTAATATCCACAATTTGCTATTCGACGCGACTCGTTTCTATATTCGGAGCGGATATTAGCAATTTTCCACGGACTAGCAGTTTGGCGCGGACTCTACCTTTTGAAGATTTCCCCTTCATCAACAAAAAAGAGGCTACATATCAAATATAGTACGTGTTACACTCACGCGGTGGCGGCAGCAGGTTGGGGAAGGGAGGCGGCGGGGGCTGCGCGAGCGCGGCGTGCGACTATATTAGGGTATATGTAACACTCACGCGGTGGCGGGTATGTTAGGGTATGTGTAACACTATGTTAGGTTATGTGTAACACTCACGCGGTGGCGGCAGCAGGTTGGGGAAGGGCGGCGGCGCGGGCTGCGCGGGCGGCGCGGGCGGCGGCGCGGGCGCGGCGTCGGGCGCGGGCGCGCGCAGCACGTTCAGCCGGCACGTCGGGCACGTCTGCTGCCGCTGGAACCACAGCCGCAGGCACGCCGCGTGGAATATGTGGTTGCACGGTAGCTTCTTCGCACCTGTGTAACAAACACGTTATATTAAGGGTGGGAATACACGGAACCCTTTTTTATAATATAGGAGCAGCAGACGAGCATGCAGTCCACCTGATGGTAAGTGGCTACTGTCGCCCATGGACATCTGTAATAAACCCCAGAAAGGATTACACATTCCTACCTGAGGTCGGCCACAGATGCGCCGTTACCTCTGAGGACTAAGCTGGAACGCCTCCGAAACCGAATAACTGAATTCCTTATCTATTTCTGTTTTTATTATCTTTACATAGATTAAAAGTGATAAACACTTACAGTAGATTACAATAAACGAATTTAATTTGACATGTTCTCCAAATATTAATATTTATACAATTTATTTACATAAAACGATAATTTTCTTCACACTATATGTACATTATTGTATGTACATGTATGTATATGTACATTATTGTATAGTATTTTTTTTTTCATTTTAATATTAATACAATGCAATCCTAATAATAAAAATATCATTAAATCTGTTTCCGAAGTTTTATAAATAAAATATACGTGTCTATTTATTTCACGCAATCAACCCTTACTTCAGTCGTGAGTTAACGGCTTTACATAAATTAAAATATTGCAATAAACCTCTATCGGATAACAGTCAGTGTAAAACAAAGGTTACTTGCACAGGTGTGAAAGCGTACAGCGACCTTGGAACTTGCAATGCGCTCGCGATATTTTAAACATTCATGCATATTGCATATGCACATCTGTAATGTTTATTGCATTTTTTCTTTTTTATAATAAAAATGTAGTAAACGAGCATGCAGTCCACCAGATGGTAAGTGGCTACTGCTGCCCATAGAAATCTGTAATCAACCCCAGATAAGATTAAATTCCTGTCTAAGGTCAACGGCACATGCCCTGTTTGCTATCCCTGAGGATTCATTTGTAACGCCTCGGATAACTCACCTTTCAAACCAATGTCAGCTATAGGTGTGACGACTCCAAAGTAAAATTGATGAATATGACTAGAATTTCGACATAAATAACATTTTGAAGCATATTTGTATCTCCCGTTGTGTATTATAAGCAACTATTTATTTTAACCTTTACTTTCTTCTGATTTACGATAGAATGGATCGCCGGAACGGACCTCCCCTCCTCCCCCCTTCGTCCGCTAGTACGTTCGACGTTGAACATGCCTGGCCAAATCATCTTCAGAATACATTTCATAGACTCTGATGATGGTTCAAGCATCGATTGTTGTTTATCGTATTATAGATACTTATCCGTCTAACAGCCTAAATCAATCAATCAAAAACGTGTGCCCTTCACATAACCAAAATCATAAAGCTTGTTTATTCGTAAAGCGGTTACCGTTATGCATCTCCTCGCGACATATGATGCACTCGTTGTCCGCAGCGGCGAGCTCCTCGGCCGTGGCGTCCGGATACAGCGTGTTCATGTTGCGAATCGCGCGCCGCGACAACACCACGTCATTATACGCCTTCTTGAAACTCCTGTGCACAAATAATAGTACATTTTGATAATAATTCAACCGTTTCATACCTGCCCATAGATACTGCGGTTAAGTTTAGTAGAGCATAGCTAATAAAGGATGTCGCCACAGCCAGTTTGTCTTTCGGTATCAATGTGTTACTGATTTACTTTGAGGCATGAAGTATTGTGCATTTAGATAGTAATCAAAATTATTTTATACTATATATTTAATACTGAACTTAAATAAATATAGAAGTAGAATCAACAATAGAAAATACTAGCACAACCATTTCAGTAATATTGTAGGACTACCCTGTTTAGAATTGAGGATTGGTTGTTATAAGAGCACAGGACCATGCAATCTGATGAAACGATATTATTGTTAAACTTACTTTCTGCTCAAAAAAAGACTTGTGCAATATGCAATGCTTTCAATGCTTTGCTTTCTACACTCACAGCCCCACACTAGGATTCCCTGTGTCGTGGGTGCCATAGACACATACATAGACAAATACACAAACACCCAGACCCAGAAACAGAAATCTAAATTCATCATTTAGATATCTGCCTGGCTGGGGATCGAACCCGGGACCCTTTGCGCGTCAGATCGGTATGGTGACCGCTCCGCCACGCGGGTCGACATCAATATGAAGTCAATAAAACAAAAACATAGAGCTTCAATGAGTAAAATGATCATACCTCATAGTCTCGTACATAGGCCGGAATGCAAACAACGGTAGGGTGAATATGCGGACCATGACCACAACAAATCCAATATACAGGAGCACTTTGAAGAAGTTGATCACCAGTTCTGTGTATAGCAGAACCGCTGCTTTGCTCTCCCACGGTGCCTCCCACTGGGAGTCAACCGCATGTAATACATACTGAAATAGATAGGAACTTTTAATACTCTTTACTTCATGGGAATATGGTATACATGCACAATAATTAAGCCATGGTGTGTCAAATATGGTAAACTATGTAAGACTTGGATATTCATATTGATTTTAAATACTGAAGTTGTTTAAAATTTCAATGCATAGATGGAGAAGCTTCAAGCTCCAAATAGAAAGGTGATTTTCTAATTTAGTAATATTTATAAATTCAACATATTTATAAGTTCAACTAACATTTAAAACTAAACTTATTTCTTGACTTAATGTTAAGATAAACAAATAATTCTCACCTTAATCATGATATTCAATAACATGATAATGAGTATGCTGTACTCAAAGCCAAAGACCAGCTGCACAGATGGTCCCCTGGCTGCAGTGAATATGTACGCATGGTGTATGAAGTACAGGTCTGCATTCGACAGAAGTACCATGAGGGTCACTATCCTCACATGGAAAAGCCACCCAATCACTGGACTTCTTTCCATCTAAAGAATAAAGGAAATGTTAAGTTGATTATGTATGTATGTAGTGCTTGGTTGTATATAAGTGTAATTGGTGCATAACCATTCTTATTAACAATAAACAATAAATAAATAAATTATTGCATTACATATATTGTAAACTATTGTTTTTAAGTAAAAAAAATCAATATCATTAATTAAATATGTAATGATTATGAAAACATTAGCTACAGAAACACAAATATATTCAATTTCAATACACTCTTTGAAATGTACGTAAATAATTAAAAACTTTAATTAAATTAATTAAAATGGTACAAGGTTGGTTTTGAAAAATGAATATCAAACATTGATTGTTATCAATGCTGCTTCAATGGCATTGCAATTTAAATGTTACTGATGTAACAATCAATTTTAAAATTAATTGTTTGAATAAAAGCAGAGAAAAAGTAGTCAGATTGTCTATCAAATGCTTTTACAATGATGTACAAACTATAAATAAATAACTCTTAATACTTTATCACCTAATTGTTGGGATTAAATTATGATAATAGTGATAATCATAGAATTTTAGGGTTGTCTATTTTTCACAAATCTCTTTAATATTACTAATAAAGATAACAGTTGTCTTCAATTGTTTTTAAACATTGTAGCATTCATTGATACTGCTATTAAAAGGAAAATAGTGATAACAGTTGCAGATGATTGTTTTCAAACATTGCTACATTGTTTAATTATTATTATTATTATTACAATGAAGAGGAAAATACAAGCAACAATTATAAAAAACCACTTAGCAACTCATTTTAAATGTATTTTTAGCTACTTTAATGTATATATAGAGATAAGAAAATACTTAATTAAACATAACTGCAAAGCTGATTATAATAAACCTTTCTCAATCAAAAAGCTACATAATTGGTTGACACATTATATGTATTTGAATACTGTTTAAATCACATAGTATTTTTGTCAAATACGATAATAATCAAACTTACATAGTCCACTCGATCTTCAGCTAGCCAATGGAATGCTTTGAGAAATAATAGTAGTGTAAATAGAGCTATAAACTTAGGATTGAAGTCATCTCGGAAGACCGTGAACGCCAGACAGGTTTCTGTTATAGCATACCAAGATCTTTCTATCAAATGCTGCAAAAGAAACAATTTTATTAAAAACAAAGAAAGATTTTTGTGCATTCAAAATAACACTGTACTGCAATGTATTAAATGATAATAACACTTTTATCTTTTAAATATGATAAATAACTATTACCACATCATAATCAATAATTATTATAATGACATAAGGAAAGTGTTTTAAAATGAAGTAATTACCTCAAACTCCGCCGCACGCAGTTGTCCAAAGAATATCTTCCTCAAAATTCTACCTGCCAGTAATACTAGGATAAAAGCTTGCAAATACATAACCTGTAATTTTCACAATCGTATTAGAATTCGGTAAAATTAAAAATACTGATTAATATGTATCGTATGTTACACAGTATTGTATTGTCTACTGTTCTTACGTGTACTACTTGTGAAACTTTTTTGACCATGAAAGTTCTGAATTAGATAAAGTTGATGACATTCGTATTCTTTATAAATGTAAGTATACTTACAGCCATGCTAGGGTTTGAATTAGTCAGGTAGACAATCGAGGGATAAAACTGCTTCTTTTGATAGTAGGCATTTCCAATTACCACAGTTGTAAGCGCAAGACTGATTACGGTCGCTACAATAGCCTTCATTTTGAATAATATTTAGCTCACCGAACGCTACCAAACATCAAAAGTTATTTAATTAGTATCTTGAGAATTTTCTAGTCACTCCAATACCTTATAATTGTCAACAAAAACATTTTCAAAACATCGTATCACATCTCCATTCGATTCGATTGAGCAGAAAATATTTTTTGACGTGTTCAATGTTCATAGGTGACATTTGAACAGATAAAAAAATACATTCGGATACGTGTACATGTGCAGCTAGTTTTAAATTTTCATTTTATTATACTTTTAGTTAACTATTTTCAGCAAAAGTATAATCAGAAAATAGAAATAATAAATACCTACATCTGTATATCGAGTCGTATCTTCTAATTATATATAAAATTAATTAAAGTGAGAATCTCTATTATATATAATAAATAAATAATGTAACGGCAACTACAAACTAAGTTACTTATGACATGGCAATAAATAAACTAACGTCAATCAAATCAATCGAGAAATGAAAATGGTGTTCGTCGTACATATTTTGTACGCTCTTCGCATTGTGAATTAATTTGTTTGTTGAATATTTTATAGTGAATATGTATACATACGCGAGTTCAGTTACAATTTATGATTTCTACACGTATTTCATATCGACTGCACTCAACTAAACTCATTGTTTATACAGAAACGTATACGTTGCCGCGCAATCTACTTTCATAGGTCAGTTTATTGCTTCTTATTTTAGCGTTTGATACCTTTTTGCTTATTTTTTTGTATTCGCCTTACTATATAAATAACTCTGATACTTCATTAACAATTGGAGTTGCTTACTATTGTTTCTTTTATATTTGGGTCTCATGATGACGCTTTCTTTTAACTTCGAAAATTGATATTGTTTGAACTTTTAAAGAGTGATTAATGACGAAGTACGTAATGATAATACATTATCTTTAATTACAGGTGATTGGGAAGAAAACAAACTTATAGTTTTGATTATAATAACCATATTTCTAAACCATGGTAAGGAATCTATACTATTGTTATGTTCATACTATTTGAATTCCTAAACACAATTCTTATACCTTTACCAATTTCAGCAAGGAGATGACCCACCCTTCTTGCCAGTTGGAACTGATGTCAGTGCTAAATATAAGGGTGCCTTTTGTGAAGCTAAGATAAAGAAAGTTGTTAGGAATATCAAATGTAAAGTAAGTACCACTTTAATTATTATCAATAAAGAATTGATACTTAAAATGAATAAACTCAATAAGTAATGAAAGTACTGCTTTGTTTAGCTCTTGAAGGTATTTACTAGAATAGTAATGAAAATAAACTTGTGAAATTTTGAAAGTGCTAAAGATAAATATATATGTGATTTCTAATAAAAAGTAGAAGAAATTCAAAGTTTTTAAATGAACTTTCTGTGAATATCACCAGTTTACTAACTTTATTATAAGTAGTTAAAACAATATGTTTCACTAACAAATATCAGATTAGCTGCAGCAGTTAATCACAAATTAATGATTAATGATAATTCCAGGTGACTTTGAAAGCTGGAGGCATCACCACAGTTAATGATGATGTCATCAAAGGCACCCTCAGGGTGGGTGCCACTATTGAGGTCAAGCAAGACCCTAAAAAAGATGCAATGGAAGCTGTCATCACCAAGATACAGGACTGCAGCCAGTATACTGTTGGTATGTATTGGGTCCATAGGCATAACTATAGCTTTGTTAAGGGAGGTTCTAAAGTAGCATGGTGCACCATGAGGGGATCCAAGGGAAGATTATCAAGATATGTAATATTAAAAATTTAGGGGGTTCAAAGATCCCCTCTAATTAAATTTTTTTGCCCACCCCTTAAGTTCAGCAAATATTTGTATTTCAATTATATAAAGGTTGAGGGCAGTGTTTAGAACTTCTAAACTAACCTCTTATACATATGCACATTATAAACCTCTTATACATATGCACATTTGTAGTAGAAACCTAGCAATAGTTACTTATTGTTGAAGATTTTAATTAGACATGTTGCTTGCCTATTATTAAGCTTAATAATCTTATACATCATAGAAAGAAAGCATCAATAGGATTAGCAATGAAACCTTATAATTGGCTTAATAATTGCCTTATAATAATTAATTACAAGCTTAGCAAATGAAAAGTTACTTGTACTTCGAAATACGAATTTACATAGACTTCTATACAACATTAAATTAATCGCTAATTAATATAGATAGATAATAAAAAAACATATACAGTAATGAAAAAAAAAACTAAATTAGCTAGCTTATTTTCTTCTAAATGATGATGTTCTTTCTCAGTGTTTGATGACGGCGACATAACGACGTTACGAAGATCAGCACTTTGTTTAAAGAGTGGGCGACATTTCAACGAAAGTGAAACACTAGACCAACTACCACTCACACATCCTGAACATTTTTCAACGCCAGTCATAGCTGGTCGGAGGGGTAGAAGAGGGAGAGCTCAGTAAGTAATTCTTCATTAAAGATTGTTGTTTATAATGAAATTGTACTTATATAAGTTCCATTGAATAAACAACAGTAAATGGGTCATGTGCAGAATTCAGTTCAAATGTTCCCTTTACTTAAGTAGTAGTGATAGTGCATGTCAAGTGAGTTTCACTTCATATTAAACATTGTTGAGAGAAGTGTTTGTTGTTAAGTTTGTTATTGATGATTGTGATTGCTGAGGCTGCAATACCAAAATTTCTACTGACAGTGGTATATTCAAATATGATTAATTTGGTAACATAGAATACAGTGCAAATCAAGTAATTTTTTAATTGTAAGAGTTCAGTGATTACATTTGTTTATGAGAGACACTAGAAAATATGTACCTATTTGCTATGTCTGCGCCAGAAAAGATCAAATTTTTTTTGATAAAAAATTATTTATACTGTATACAAAGATTTCCTTATTAGTCCAAAATTATAATGTGAAAGAAAACTAGGAAATAGCAAAGTTTAACAGTATATTCAGTGCTTCGCGACCGTTCTGTGTGAAAGCTACAGCAAGAATACGGATGACATATTTTCTAAATTCAAAACACAGTTTTTCTACAGCATTCTATTTTTGGTTTACAAAAAGTATCAATATCCAACATTATGCACCATTTGTTCTGAATTTAAATCATTGTATCAGGTCAGAGGAGAGCGAAGGGGAGGGCAGTACGAGGCGCGTGAAGGCGGACAGCGCGGAGCGGGAGCCGCATGTGGGCCGCGTGGTGCTGGTCGAGGCGGCCAGCGGCGCCGAGCGACGGCGACCCCACCAGCCCGCCTTCCCAGCCCTCGTCGTGGCTCCCACTGCGCAGATCAAAGTCAAGGAGGACTATCTTGTGCGCTCCTTCAAGGATGGCAGATAGTGAGTTCATGATGAAATATGAATTTTAAATAAGATGTACTAACTTTGTCTCTACAAATTGAAACTATCCGTTTCCAACCTCAGGTAGGACTTATCCTATCTAGGCTGATTATAAATGCTCATGAGCAGCACCATCAAGTGGACTTCATGCTGATTTACCACCGGATTTTCTATCTAATATATTAATAGATAGTAAATAGTATTCTGTACTAATTACCATCGTAAATAATATGGAAAGAGGATAATGGGTGATCAGTTACATAGAATAAGAAATTATTACTTTCCCTATGAAAAAAAAAAACATTACTATGTTTATATGTACTTTTAAGAAAACAAACTGATTTTTGCTTTTAAAGTATTTAAAAGAAAAAACTAGTTTATTTATACTTATATCCAACCAAAACTAACAATCTTAATTATATTTTAAGCTACACTGTACCAAAGAAAGAAGCGCGCGAGTTCAGGAAAGGAAGTGCGCCTCTGGAGTGGTGCGGAGTGGAGGCGGCGCTGCAGTACCTCAACAACAATGTGTTACCACCGCACTGGGACCGCGACACGCTGTTCAATGAACCCAGGAATACATCTGATGACGTATGTTTATTTTATTTTCATTTTATTAAAATTGTTCAGACAAGATGAAGTACAAAAGACAATAAGAACTTATTGGAATATAATATGAGGTGTGTATACTTTAATAATTGAAATAATACTGGTTTATCAAAATAATGTAAATATGAATAATTCAAATATTTATAAAAGCATATTGAGGAATACTTGCACTATTGATCCTTTGAGAGTTTGTTAAGAAAATTTGTTTAGTTTAGTATTATGTGAGAATATATGGTTAGCAATGTAGTGAATAGGATAATATGCATACTTTATTTTTTGTAGAGTTCAGACGATGAGCCGCGCGAGGAAAAGGATCACTTTGTAGCCCAACTGTATAAATTTATGGACGACCGCGGCACGCCGCTCAATCGTAACCCTACCATTGCTAACAGGGACATTGATCTGTACAGGCTGTTTAGGGTAAGTATCTACAGACACCCCAATACTAGACATATCACCACAACACAAGCACTCAATAGTGTAGAGATACAATTGATAATTTAAAGTATTACAGAAACCTAAATTAATTTAATTAATATTAATTCATTGCAATCTCACTTAAGAAAATTGTAAGTTGAACAGTTTAATACTTTCGCTTAACTTCTACAACCAGATTTTTAATAATTGTAAAATTTAGCAATCTGGCACTAAAACCTTAAAACTTGTCTGTCTTGTAGAATGTTCTAAGCAGACATGTAATAGGACACAATAGGATGATTAGGTTTGAGTGGGGCTATGAGGATACAAAGCTTTTATTAATGGTTAATGTAATATATTCAACAGGTTGTCCAGAAACTTGGTGGCTACAATAGAGTAACAAATCAAAACCAATGGAAGACGATAGCTGACAAGATGGGCTTTCATCCTGTAACTACAAGCATCACAAATCTTTGCAAACAAGCATACAAAAAGTAAGTTATTTATTTTACTTAAATAGGTTGGTATAATGTTTGTCCCTGTAGTTCCGGGAATAGAATAGGGCTACGGTATCCCCTGCCTGTCGTAGGAGGCGACTAAAAGGGGGCTTCCGGGGTTGCGGACGGCAAGAGTGGGAGCTCGAACCGTCCAGCAAGTGACCCCGGGAAGGACGGCGGTATGTGTGGACGCATACCGTCGTAAACATACATGGTGTGGGAGGAGCGAAAACTGCTCCCTCAGGGTAGAGCCCGTTGGGCATCGCGCTTGGAGGGCTCCGGTTGTGTTCCGTTGGAGATCCCGGAGTTCTCCAACAAGCGTTGAGGACGGCCACCGGGGGGGTTTTAGTGCGGTAAATCCCACATAACCCGGCGTTGCTCCCACGTCGTCGGGTACCTTTTGAAGGTTTCCCCCTCGAAAAAAAAAAAAAAAAAAAAAAGGTTGGTATAATGTTATAAGTTAACACCATTAACCATTAATTATAAATTTTTTAGGACAATAATTTGGTTGTAACTTCAAATTACTTGGATTTTAAGGAAGCTTTTATATTAGAAACTTTTCTGCAATGTAATCACAGATAACTCGAGTTTAACATGTGACATGTAATTAACCACGCATTTTGTCCAGCATAGCAACATTATAAGAATACATCTTATATCAAGGTGTATACATACTCGTCTTTGTACCTACATTTTTAAAAACAGTATAAGATATACATTTTGTATCAAGGTATTCAGGCGTGCGCTAAATACGCGCAAAAAAACAGTTATTCTTCGACCGCGCGCAAAAGAAGAAAAATATGACACGAGTTCTCACTCTAACAATGTCTTCCTACTTCATGCCTTTTACCCCATTCTCCACATAGACTCACTCAGTAAAAGAGGAGAAATCTAGTAATAATAACAATGAATGCACCCCCAGGTTCCTGCACAGCTTCGAGGACTTCTACCGCAAGCTGGGCGTGACGCTGGTGGCGCACCCGCGCGGCGCGCGCACCCCGCCCGCCGGCCGCTCGCTCATCCGCGACCGCGACCGCCAGCCGCCCGGCGCGCCCGCCACGCCGCCCGCCGCCGGCTCGCCCGCGCCCGCCACCACCTCTAGCCAGGTACACCCCACAGATATATCCTCAGCGACCGCCAGCCGCCCGGCGCGCCCGCCACGCCGCCCGCCGCCGGCTCGCCCGCGCCCGCCACCACCTCTAGCCAGGTACACCCCACAGATATATCCTCAGCGACCGCCAGCCGCCCGGCGCGCCCGCCACGCCGCCCGCCGCCGGCTCGCCCGCGCCCGCCACCACCTCTAGCCAGGTACACCCCACAGATATATCCTCAGCGACCGCCAGCCGCCCGGCGCGCCCGCCACGCCGCCCGCCGCCGGCTCGCCCGCGCCCGCCACCACCTCTAGCCAGGTACACTCCACAGACATATATACTCAGCGACCGCCAGCCGCCCGGCGCGCCCGCCACGCCGCCCGCCGCCGGCTCGCCCGCGCCCGCCACCACCTCTAGCCAGGTACACTCCACAGACATATATACTCAGCGACCGCCAGCCGCCCGGCGCGCCCGCCACGCCGCCCGCCGCCGGCTCGCCCGCGCCCGCCACCACCTCTAGCCAGGTACACTCCACAGACATATATACTCAGCGACCGCCAGCCGCCCGGCGCGCCCGCCACGCCGCCCGCCGCCGGCTCGCCCGCGCCCGCCACCACCTCTAGCCAGGTACACTCCACAGACATATATACTCAGCGACCGCCAGCCGCCCGGCGCGCCCGCCACGCCGCCCGCCGCCGGCTCGCCCGCGCCCGCCACCACCTCTAGCCAGGTACACCCCACAGATATATCCTCAGCGACCGCCAGCCGCCCGGCGCGCCCGCCACGCCGCCCGCCGCCGGCTCGCCCGCGCCCGCCACCACCTCTAGCCAGGTACACCCCACAGATATATCCTCAGCGACCGCCAGCCGCCCGGCGCGCCCGCCACGCCGCCCGCCGCCGGCTCGCCCGCGCCCGCCACCACCTCTAGCCAGGTACACTCCACAGACATATATACTCAGCGACCGCCAGCCGCCCGGCGCGCCCGCCACGCCGCCCGCCGCCGGCTCGCCCGCGCCCGCCACCACCTCTAGCCAGGTACACTCCACAGACATATATACTCAGCGACCGCCAGCCGCCCGGCGCGCCCGCCACGCCGCCCGCCGCCGGCTCGCCCGCGCCCGCCACCACCTCTAGCCAGGTACACTCCACAGACATATATACTCAGCGACCGCCAGCCGCCCGGCGCGCCCGCCACGCCGCCCGCCGCCGGCTCGCCCGCGCCCGCCGCTACCTCTAGCCAGGTTTGTTTACCAATATTTGTTTCGCGACCAGCAACCGCCTGTCACGTCGTCCATGCTGCCTGCCTCGGGCTCGCCCCCGCAGCCATATAGTCAATCAAATCGGAGTCAAAAATGTACACACCACCTCCATTCGAGTTCTATAGACTATTTATTAATAATTATTCCGCAATCGCCTGCCGCCCACGTTGTCTTAGTAGAATTTCAAATTATCGTTAAGAAACAAAAACATCCTTTATAACTGGAACATATAAACTGAAACTGAAATTCCTTCTGTACATTTTATACATGTTTAATATTCATGTGCATAAAAAACCATAATTCTAGCGCGGCAAAGACAAAGACTCAGACAAAAGCGAAACAGATAAAAGCGAGAAGAGTGAGAAAGATGAGAAAATAGAGAAACCAGAGAAGCAGAAGGAGAAGGAAAAGCCTCGTGTGAGCGACGAGGACGACAGCGCCGACAACCAGCCGCTCATCACTGCTGCGCCTAAACTGTAAGAATATTTTATATCTTTGTCGGGTACACCTTTTGATAGTTGTGAAATGATAGAGGTTTATGAAAGAAATTAAATTTATTGCGTGATAATATGTTTGAATGATAGTGTGAATACACTCGCAAAATTGTCTTGTTTTGTACGCGTCACGTAGTGCACTGAATGTTTCTATGATTGGCGTAAATGCGTGGTCAGCGATGTGCGGTCAAAGACCGTACAATCTTTTTTCAGTGCTTCATAACATTTTAAATGATTGGTTCTAAATGTTAGTAGTATAGTTATTTATAGATGTAAGCTTTATAACGAATTCCAGAAAGAAAAATCTTGTTTATTGTAACAATTTTTTGACAACCTCTTTGTAGATTAGAAAAGGAGAAGGAGAAAGAAAAAGAGAAGGAAAAGGAGAAAGAAAGGGAAAAAGAGAAAGAGAAGGAAAAGGAAAAAGAGAAAGATAAAGAAAAGGAGAAGGAGCGGGAAAAAGAAAAGGAGAAAGACAAAGAGAAGGAAAAGGAGAAGGAAAAAGAAAAGGATAAAAATAAGGAAAAAGAGAAAGATAAGGAGAAAGAAAAAGATAAAGATAAGGAGAAAGAAAAAGATAAAGAGAAGGAGAAAGAAAAGGAAAAGGATAAAACTGCGTCGACCGCTGCTGCTGACGAGAAGAATGTTAAACCTCGTTCGCAATCGAAAACTCGGAGCGTCATCACACCCGCCAAAACTGAATTGCACGAAAAGAGGACGCCTAAAAGACGACCGCCGTCGGCTAAATGTGAGTACTATTTCAATTAAGAATTTCAATATTCTAAATTTACTATAAAAATTAAGTAATAAAATACTAACAACTGAACATACAATGTCCTCCTTTTTCGAAGTCGATTAATAAAATACTGATTTGAGTTCCCTAAAAATGCAATTCTATATATCTACTTCTATTTCTAATACATCTACATTTTTCAATTTATACTGTTTGATTTGATTGTCATTTCTATTGTTTGATTTATAAAAATGTTCAGTTTCACCGAAACAAAATTAAATAAACATATGTCACTGGAAAAGCTAAGTCTCAAAGCAAAGGAGCTTCTTGGCGTGTTAGAGTTTAAGCCTTTCCAGTGACGATATAATTATATAAGTCCCAGTTTTATACATTTACTTACAGTCAGGGAAAAAAATATATAAGTTTCAAGTTCATATACATTTATTTGCAGTGAGTGAAAATCCAAGTATGAGTGCGTCGCGGGCGTCACGACGTCCCCACGTGTCTACGGACAGCGACAGTTCAGGCAGGGCATCCAGGTAACACGAAAGTTTATATAAAATTAATATGGGAAAATAAATTAAGCTGATTATGCTCTC
This sequence comes from Epargyreus clarus clarus, assembly GCA_014595695.2. Classification (NCBI taxonomy): domain Eukaryota; kingdom Metazoa; phylum Arthropoda; class Insecta; order Lepidoptera; family Hesperiidae; genus Epargyreus; species Epargyreus clarus. The sequence continues at coordinate 345,610 of JACTTY020000048.1, read as the reverse complement.
GCATTGCACAAACATTTTCATACATGTATTGCTGGTAGATTTTTTTTTGTAATGAGACAGACATATTTTTTTAATGTTTTATACATAAAAGTGACTGAAAAACAGACTAATAAATTGTGCCTTATTAAAGAAATTAGCAGCAATTTTATATTTTGCAGTTAGCCTTTATTACTGTTTTCACTGTATAATTATTGTATGTAAATAGATGCGGTCCTACGAAGAAAATGCAGAGTCGACGAAGTCAGAGCGCTAATTCAGCCAGCAGCGGCAATACCATAGCTTCTAACAGTAGCAAGAGACCCAGAAAGAGAAAGAATACTGAGTGAGAATTGATATTTGTTTTTTCTAATTATTTTTTACGCCGAAACTAAAACGGCACCTTTCTTAATTGTAGAAGATAAAATAGTGTAAAATAGTGAAACCTGATTGATTGATACTAGTATTCGCCAGAAGCAAAAGACGTATTCATCAAGAATCTTAACAAATTGATCCATAAGAAATTTTAAGATGAGAAATATACTTGTGTATAATGTTTTATACCTATTATTTTCAGACCATCGACAAGCGAGCCAACTCGATCTGGTGGATCGAATGTAAAGGCCCAAGTTGGTGATAAGCTTAAAGTGTATTATGGACCCACACAATCTGAGTCAAAGGTATTTATAATTTTACACTCTAGTCTAAAATGTTGCTAAATGTCGGTAAATAATCAGAACATTATCACTATGTTATTATTGCAGGTAACATACGAAGCGAAAGTTATCGAGATATCGTCTGAAGGGATGCTAAGGGTCCATTATACAGGATGGAATACGCGTTACGATGAGTGGATCAAACCGCAGCGAATAGCACTAAATGTGACCCAACATGAGGCTCATAACAAGAAAGTATGTAATACTTAAATCCCATTATATCATCCTTTTGTAAATAATTATTTATTTTATAATATTTGTATTTTTTACAGAATACTGGTATTAGCAGACGTGTGAGAAGTAAACGCACTGAAGGTATGATAAAATTGCTTTTTAAAATTAGTTCTGTACATTACGCAGATTTTTGATGTTAATCTAAAATTTATTGCTTCCAGAATCATCGGCGCGGTCCGACTCAGACAGTGACTCGAGCAGTTATGAAGAAGTTAAGAGGTCTTTAAAAAAGAATGACGAAAAATCTTTGAAAAGTATGTGTAACTTAAATTTCATTAATAACATTATGTTAAACAAGTTACTTACAAAAGTTCCATCTGGTCATAGAAATATTTATGTTTCAGCACCGAGATCAAAAGACGCTAAATCGAGCGATAGCAGCAGTTCAAGCAAACCACGGAAGAGACCAGTAAGAACTGTTTCAACGCCCACGAACACTTCTCCTGCAAAGAAGCCCCGCCCTAACGCCGGCGGACTGCAACACCCAGGGCGAGAATACGATCTCAATGAAATAAGATCAGAGTTAAAAGGCTTGCAATGTGTGAAGCTAGAACCAGACGAACATGGAAAACAAGAAAACGCACAGACGGACCCTACAACATTGCCGGGTCAATCAAAAACGCCCCCATCAGACCCTACCCCACAAAGTCAACTCGATAAACAAGCGGAAGATGTTTATGAATTTAAAGAGCCTGAACCATTCGAATTGGAACTTCACGACGAGAAGAAAAAGCGAACTCACCGCATATTTGATGACATTTCTCCAAGCAAATATACATCTACTCTATCCAAGACCTTAAGTGAGGAAATATCAGAAGATACTTTACGACCGCGGACGCTGTCGCTTCGATCCCCGTCTCTATCGCCTTTCAGAGACTTTGGTACGTCACGTGATGCGCCGGGAAGAATGAGTCCTGAAGACGACTCTAAGGATGGCCTGTTCTCATTAGATGATGACTCGCTACCCGGAGAAGGTAGTTCGGGACCTATTTTCGAAGGCTTCACACCAGCTAAAAACCAAGAAACTTATTCCAAGAAAAGTAAAGTAACTAAATTGAGGCAACTCATTGACGACTCACCGGACAGTCCAGCTGACGACGAACAGTCCTCTGATGATGAAGCAGGGGAACTAACTAAAGAGGAAGACAGTGATCCAAGTCCTGTAGATGCAAAAGGAGAAACTAGAAAATCCCCAGAGCCCGTTAAGGAGGAACCTAAAGAATCTGAACCTAAGAAAGAAATTAAAGAAACGGTTATATCGGTAAAGGATATACCAGTTCCAATAAAAGACATTCCTGTACCACCGACGTCGCCGCCGCCACCAAAACTACAACTACCTAGTACATCAATCATTGTTCCTGTTCCAAAGGAACCTGAAGTGAAAATGGAAGAAAAAATTATAAAAGAAGAACCATTTAAACCGTTACCTATTCCGCTTCCTCCAAATGATCCACCGAAAGATCCACCCAAAATCAGAATCGAAAAATTAGACCCGGAGCCGGCTATTTCAAAATTAGAACCTCCATCTAGTCCTCTTATCGATACTGAAGAAGATAAATCTGAACCAGACAGTCCTGCGAGGATAGACGTTTTACCAGAACCACCTCCAGGCTTCCTTTTGCAATCTGAAGGCCCCAAGATAGCAGAAAAGTTGCTGCAAGCTATCAACAGTGCGAAACGGCTGTCCATGTCTCCACCGCCGGCCGAAGATCGTGCCGATTCCCCAAATAAAGAAACTTCGAAACCAGTTGACGAAAAATTGACATTGGGAAAATTCTCTCCTGAACTAAAAGTCCCCGAAAAATTGTCACCGGATCCAAAGCCAGTTGTACCAAAGACGGATTTATTAAAACCTTTAACCAAAATTGATCCGATTAAACGGTTAAGTCCAGCTGATATAGTGGATTCGATATTCGGTGAGCCTTCCAATTTGTTGGATCTTAAGCCTGAAGCAGCTGATATGAAGAAAGTAAAGGCGAAAGAACCCACTCCTGAACTGGCACCAAGATTACAAAGTCCTCTTAATATTCTGGAAAGACGCAAGAGTGTTGTTACCGATTTGTCGCTATGCGGGGGCAAGAATAACAAGGTTTTAAGCGATACAATACAGAAGTTGTCGAGTCAAATTAATCAGTCGGTAACGGCTGCGAATATACCACTACCGCCTTTCCAACCGGAAGATAGGAGCGAATCGAGTGACTCAGACGATTCCGATAGAAGGTATGTAATTTTAATGAGCATATAGATTATAGACAAACGTTATGTATATAGACTTCGAAAAGGGAGGAGTTCCTATGTTCGGCTGGATTTTATAAAATCGTAGGTTATGGCGAATCAGACTTAAATCTAAGGTTTGTGTTGGGAATAGACTAATCAATTTGTATATTACAACCAAACGTTCCCCTGACCGAGAATACTGGTTTTTTATAATGTATCATGCATATTCGTTTCGCTAACTGTAACACTTGTGGACGAGTGTCTGTATTTCCATGCGCAATTCCGGCTCACGCCTGATACACAGTCTTAAATAGACGCAAACGTCGTGTGTGTACTTGTGTACCTAAGAAGTATTTTTTCGGCATATTTAATAAAATCCTTTTAAGAAAGTAAATACTACAAATAAATTGTGTGTTACATTGCAAACACTTCTTATGCTATAAAAATATGTGTTACATCTGATTTGTTTCCCCGAACGCCCCAATTAAATATAACTCGAGGAACATTATGATTGCGGCATAAATAAATATAGATATCTCACCGTCTTGTAATTGAAGGAAACCATTAAATGGCTTAAACGGCTGACAATTCTGTCAGCCATTGCAATGGCTGTCATGGTGTAATTTCCGCGGAACAATGCCGACATGCGCAGTTAAGTGGTGCAAATACACGAAATCGAAGTAAAAGTGCTAAGAAATATCGTTTCATTCGTAAATGATCTAAAAACTATTTTTTTTTAATATTTTTCAAACACGAAAATAGATGACAGTGACAATTTTAATTGTCAAAACTGGTTACATTTTCTTGTTAGGAGTGAGTAATGTTTACTAATCTATGGATTGCAGGTTAATAATCGACAAGCTGTCAGTGGACGAGTGGGCGAGCAGCGGCGGCAGCTCGGAGGCGGCGCGCCTGCACGCGGGCAAGTCGCCCGGCGAGTGGAGCGCCGGCGAGTCGCTGCTCATGCTCGAGGACGCGTGCAAGAACGAACGGAAACACAGTCAGTATCGCGTTCAGCTTGTCACGCGTTCAGTTTTTTTTTTTTGTAAGGACTACCAGACTAGTCGTCTGCAGCAGTACGTAATGGTAAGTGGCTATTGTCGTCCATGGACAACTGTAAATTACCCCAGATAAGGTTACTTTCCTACCTGAGGTTAGCCACAAAAGCGCTTTGAGGACTAAGCTAAACTAATGTCTCGGATTAATATGTCTTCCATACCGTCCCCTTTAAACTATAACACAGCTGCGCTTAACACTACTGTAGGCGTAGGCGTGGCGGTGAAGCCGCCGAAGAAGAACCACAATTGTAACGGTGAAATGAAAAGAAAAGTTGAATGCATGCAAAGTTAGCATTTATGTGCTACAATCCAAATTAATCTTAGTATAGCTTACCAATATTCCCGATATCGAAAGGGTATATTCAATAATAAAATTATTAAGGAAATCGTTCCAGGAGATTCGATAGAAATCAATAGTAATATCTTGCGAAGCTTTTCGATTCTTCATTAATCTTTATGGCAAGTGCTGTTATTATTCCAGCAATACTACATATTAACAAGTAAACAGTACATTAACAAATAGTCCACTAACATAGAGTATAAAACACAAAATTTATTATAAATATTGTATTTCATTCAGCCTTTAGTATCAAGTTAAATTTCTTAAAACAATTCCAGGCGCAAGTGTGGTAGTAGCCGGCGGGATCCGACCGAGCGCGGTGCCGATCATCCCGAGCGTGAGCATAACTGCCAACGCGAGCGCCATGGGCCCGAGCACCATGGCGTTGCCGAGCGCGGCGGTCGCGGAAGAGGACAGCAACCTGTCGATGCTGCTGTGCGAGGAGACTATCCCGGGCTCGCCGGCCCCCGACGCGGAGCCCGCGCCGCCGAGGCAAAGGCTTCATCTGCCGTTCGCGTGCGCGCCGCCGCATCATCATTCAAAAGGTATGATCGACTGTGTGGTCTGGGATATCTATCTGCTATGTGGCGAGATTCGAGTTGAATTTTTGATCCGATTAAAGATTAAATAGGTAAAAAAAAGGTTTGGTGGATACATACAAATCTGACATCGTTATTTTCATGTCTGTCTGCATTTTCATAATGCTAATTTGAATTAAATAAGCAGAAGTACAGGTCTCTTGATAAATAAAGATATAATACTCCTTGCAGGCGAGGAGCGTCGCAACTCGAGCGGTCCGCGCGAGGGCGGCGCGCGCGATGCGGGTGGCGGCGGTGCGGGCGGCGCGGGGGGCGCGGCGCGGCGCTCGCCCGACGACTGGCCGCGCCGCGCGCCGCTCGACAACACGCCGCCCACCACGCCCGACAGCAGCCCCGACATGTCCCCGCACAGGTACGTCGCCGCCACACTACCGGCAGTGTGGAGCGTTTTTCAAATAATAAAGGAGATTATTATTCGAGGCGTTCCAACTCTTCGACTAAATATTAGAGGCGTCCTAACGTCGTCAGGTGAGACTCATTTTATTTGGGAGACATTTATAAATGTCCATGGTCAACAATTGCCACTGACCAGATATCAGGTATAATGCATACTCGTTTGATACTTTTGTATTATAAAAGATGTTTCTATTTCAACAAAAAAAAAAAACACCTACACTGATAGGTGTTTTTTTTATTATTTCGGAAATTATTCAATTCAATGCTTATTAAAAGTTTTTATTCGCGCTTGTAGGGAACGACGTATATCAGAGCGAGATAGTCCTTCGGAGCGAAAGGAAGATGAAGACGACAGTCGCGCACAAGACGCTCTATCGCTGGATATTGATAAACCTCATGGTAAGTTTAAAATTTAGCTTACTACTAATACTATATAATTGTAGTAATCAGATATGTAAACTTGTCATTGTGTGGATTCATGAAACATAAAATAACATTTATTCGAATTATTTAAGCAAATAAATAAATTTTCTTGTTAGCTTGAGACCCTAACTTTCACCTTTTTAGATCTCATAAGTGTTTTTATGAGTAAGAAGTTGCTTGAACTCGTTAATGTTTATTTAATCGTAACGTTAAAACAAATACCGAATCACCAAAAAAACCGGAATCAACAAAAAAAAATTAAATTCGTAAAAAAGTACATGTTATTCTGATTCTACAACATTTCCTGTGGCGAAAGTGTAACACGTTGCGTTCCCCAGTGAGCGGTAGGTCGCGCAAGGCGTCGGAGAGCTCTGCGGCGGGGCGCGGGCGGGCGCGGCGCGCGCGGCGCGACACGGCCGAGCGCGAGTTCGCGCACGCGCACGGCAACGCGCACGCCGCGCACCAGCCGCCGCTCAAGTACAACTTCTATGTAGAGCTCGGTGAGACAACACACTAGTCTTGGGTAGTAATAATTGTGGTTAAAGATTAAAAAAAATTGGTTACAATTCACTTAAATTAGAACTTCAGATAAATTACATTCATAAGTAATGAGCATGAGGGTAGACTGCAAAAGTTATGTGAATTGTAGTTTAAAAACTAAAAACCACGCTAAAATCGCACAACGAAAATCGTTAATCCTGTTCCCTCACGATCCTGATGAGGAGAATGGGATAAAATTATTAAATGTATTGTCATTGGTTCTTGATAATTGTTCAAAATTTTAAATTAATTGGACCGTTCAAAGTGGGTAAAAATCGAGTTCAAAGATTCCGTTACATATATACATACATACAACCCAGGCTAATCAAAGCGTGTTAAAAAGCAGTGATAGCCTAATGGCTTAGAAACTCGGCCTCTCGAACGAGGGGTCCGAAGGTCTAATCCTAGGCACGCCTTATTTTTCAGTTATATGCGTATTAAAAATTAATGATCACTTCAATATATCGTTAAATGGTGACGTGTTAAGTGAAGTATATAATTCATATCCCTTATTGTAATAGTATCCTTTAATATTTAAGCCGACGACAGATTCTTAATATTTTCTTCTCAATGTTGCATTTAACACATTTATTATCTTGCCATGTACTGGTGGCAACATCGACAACTATTGATAGCCTTACGCTTAGTTTGTTTAAATAATTCAAACCATTATTTGAATTAACCACTTAAAGAGGTTCTGACTGAACCAATAGCCTGAACACAGGTCTGGCTGATTTATTTATTATTTTACTTTTAATCAATGTGGCAATATTTCATATGCACATAACCAACGGTAGGTTGACTGAACATTATTATTAATTCCACAGATCCATCATGGGATTGCCCGACACGCATCAACGTGCTAACAACCCGCCTGGCGGACCTGCGCAAGGCGTACCACTCGGTGAAGGCGGAGCTCGCGGCCATCGACCGCCGGCGTAAGAAGCTGCGACGCAAGGAGAGAGAAGGTAGAGTCCGCGCCAAACTTCAAACCCGCTCTGAATATAGAAACGAGTCGCGTCGCAACACCAAATTGTAGATATAAGCGGGATAATGACAGCGCGGGAGCCCAGGGCACACGTCAGTTGCCCACTCTCGCCCACGGATATATGTATAGCTGCGTTAGTGTGCCCTTACTGTTGCTACGGAGTATATGCTTGTAGTTAGTTGGCAGTGCATGCCGTTATAGTTTGGCCGCTCTCCCTCAGTGGCCAGACTATAATAACTATAAGTTAAGATAGTGAAAAACCGTAACATAAAACAAGAAGAATATATTCTAAATTCAATTGTACTGTCTGTACACGGTTTTAATTGAAGCGTAAAATTCTCTGTTTATTTCAGTATATTATGTCTCAAGTTCTTTAACATCATACTAGAAAGCAATAAGAAATCATAATAAAATGTTATGTTAGAAAAGATCTGCAATTTTTTTTTTATAATATAAGAATAGCAGACGAGCATGCAGTCCACCTGATGGTAAGTGGCTACTGCCGCCCATGGACATCTGTAATCAACCCCAGATAGGATTAGATATTCCTATCTGAGGTCGGCCACAGATACGCCGCTACTCCTGAGGACTAAGCTGGAACGCCTCGGAGAAGTTTGTCTCCCTTACCACACCCTTCAAACCGGAACACAGCAGCGCCTAGCACTGCTGTTATTAGGTAGAAATAGGTGTGGCGGTGGTGCCGCCGGACTCGAACCACAAAGGGTTCTACCACCTTTAAATATATTATTAATTATATTAATATTACTATTTTAGCCGTGAAGGCAGCAAAGGCGGCGTGCTCCTGATAGCAACCCGCGGCGTAGGCTGCCCGCAGGCGGCTGGCCTCGCGCTGAGCGCCCACGCGGCTGGACTGTGTTTATTCGTTATAGAATAGACAACGTTAATTTTCATTCTAAATAATAACCCTGTGGTTACAGTGTAGAATGTCAATTGTTGAATGTTTTGCTTCAGAGTTATATGAACGTGAAAGAAAAGGAAAACTAATCTTATATAATTACGTTACGTAATTTAGATATACATATTCGCAAAACAAATATTTTTCCTAACATCATTTGGGTAAAGTGCTACATGACTTAAATGCTGGCATCATATTTTGTGTTAAGTGCACATTGATTTTATTATTTTATAAGTTTCCTTGTCCTTGTCATCCGATGAATAATCGCGACCGATTGTACAGATTTATTAACTGTTTCTACATTATTTATATTGTGTAAAATAAAATTATATCTTGTTCCAAAATATACTGTCATGTTAGAAAATTTTATACCCTGTGGCTTTTTGTGTATGATTACTGTTAAGATTTTTTGCAATGAGTCTTAATGTTACATTTTGTTTATAAATACAATATAGAAACATAATATGATTACCAATTTTTATTGGAAGAATAAAGGTTTTTAATTTTATTGGTTTTACTTATTCTAATTAAACCCCATATTATTTTCATTTGTAAGAAAACCATGATAATATCAAGGAATAGTATTACTTAATCTATGATAATATTTACTAAACCAAGCTTAAAATAAGTCTCCATTTGCTGGACGAACCTCTCAGATTACACACAGAAATGTGATTTTGGCTTTTTGTTCAACACGTTCTGTACGGGCAATGCACGTACAGTCCTGTGTCAGCAATTTACACGCATTCATTGCTTTACTTTAGAATTGTTAATTAGTTCGCAATCGGTCATTAAGCGTACCGCGCGTCACTCACCCCATTTTTAGTATATTTCCATTAAGTAAGGAAATATAAAATATTAAGATTCTATCTTTCTTTTATTAAGTTCCTTTAAACAGTTACGGTCTAACCCGTACACGTTCTCATAGGTTTTGTAATCAATAAACTAGAACAATGTTTCTGTCTTACTTTTTTTAGAATTATAGTGTGTATTTTTTAGAAGTATAGTGTGTAGTTCTGTTACATATATTAATTATACTGTGTTATAATTCTTCATAGGCTGTGAATTGTTTAAATAAATTGGGGGAGTTTACTATAAAGTAATGAAATAAATAATATTGATCAAGTGAGACTTTAGGCTATTAAATCCACGGAACAATAAAAACTATGTGGTATCGGAAACGTCCCAGTAGGAAAGGCCGCAGACGATACATTTTGAACGTATAGCATATATATGGGTAATCAATTTAATAAATAATAAATGAAAAAAGGGGGTAAAATTAAACAACAACTTTTAGTATTATTCGTTTATTTCCCTACACATATAAATCGGCGAATACATTTATCCAACGCGAATAAAAAAGTATCTTAAGATATTAAAAATCCATGCATCATCGAGAGAATCATCATTTTTTTTCAATTTATACACATACTCTATAGTGTAAATTCTATACCGTACTTCTCTAACACTGGATTGTAATTTCCGTCACTAATCTTGAGCTCGCTACATTAGTAGAACGTGTGAAAGTCCAAACAGACTTGATTCTCAACTATTCGTGACACGGTGGGACCCAACTACTCATATAACCCACATTATGGTAGAAAATAGAGAGATAATACAAAGTACGCGATGGAAATTACAAGCCGTCAGTACATTTGAGGGTATATTTTTTTAAGTCAGCAAAATGACTTAAGAATCAGGATAAATCCTGGGTCTAGCCTAGATAAAATAATCAAAAATCTAAAAGTTGACATTAATTCAATAATACTTTATCTAATTAAATCAGTTATTGAAAAAATGTGCTTGTTTCTTGGCTTATTTCATATGTCCAATATGGATATGGACATACATATTTGAGGTTTAAAATTTTCTTCCCTTAATCTGATGTATATCTACCATACGGTTTATTTTATCGCGACTTACTTTTAAAGTTGGAATCGACAAATAAACTAATTGCAGTCGAGATAATAATGTAACTACATGCCTGTCTTGCATTCGACAAAAATATGTATTTTTGATTTACATGAACCAAAAAAATGAGAAGTTGTCAAGTAAAATGGTCAGAGCTTTGCTTTTTATGAAGATGAAGAATTTATATTTAATTAAGGAAACTAACTAAATAAGAATTGCACTGAAATCAACCCATAGGGATTTCCAACTCCCCCAAAATAATGTCATATGAGATATGACATAAAAAATCCATAATCAATATCCGTATATCTGGGGATTGGTGGGCAAATAGGACGAGGATGGGTTATTAGAGTTACAGGTCATCTTGTCAGTAATAGTTAGGGTACGGGGTCCAGGGTCCGGGGTGATGCTGGTAGGGTCCGGGCGGCTGTTGGTAGCCCCAGGGCGGCTGGTAGGGCTGCGCGTAGGACTGGTCATAGGACTGCGCGGCCGCCGACGTCTGGTAGTACGCGTTGCTCGACGGCGCCGCGCTGTTGTTGCTCGGTGTGGTGTTCGGCTCCTTCTTCTTCACGGCATCGGCAGTAGAGCCACTAGAAAGAAACCAGAGTTCACTTGATTTGTAAAAAAAAACTTTTCAATATTACGTCACGTCAATTATTTATTCAGCCCAATTTTTAGAAATTCCTAATAAGTTAATACAGTTATCTCGTTTTCACAGGTTTGCCTGGGATGAAATGTAAAATGATATGGTATTACAAAAAGAAAAACCCACTTCATCACAAATACAGCCGTTTCTATTCAACAGTTAAAGCACATCAGAATAACTTAGTGGCACAATGGATTGAATCTGACAGTTTTTAATCGTGTATGTGCGTCTATTTTTATTTGTGAGTGTGTATGCATTTGTGTTTTGTATATTCTGCATATTTTGTATATTGTTGTTTTGTATAGTTTATACATATTATTATGTATGCATGCTTTATGATGCACGTATGTTTGTGATTGTGTACTTTTGTGCACGAATGTAGCTATATGCGTGCGTTTGTGCGCGCTAGTTTCACTGTTTATGTGCAGTTGTGCATGCGTGCATACATGTGTATGTGTGTGTGGTGCGTGCGTGCGTGCGTGTCTGTGCGCTTGTATAATCACTGTGTGTTTGTTACCATGCGGCTGGCGGCTGGTCGTGCTTGTCCTTGCGCGCGCGCTTGCGCAGGTGCTTGGCGAGCGTGCGCGCGTGGTGCGCGGCGCGGCGCGCGGCGGCGGCCGGCCCGAGCTCCTCGGCGAGCTCGCGGCGCCGCCACGCGAGCCCCGCGCACACCTCCAGCTCGGCGCCCTCCTGCTGCTCGTACGACTGGACCAGCTCTGCGACACGAACATCATCATCGTCATCAACCCATTACTGTCCCACTGCTGGGCACGGATCTCCCCTCAGAATGAGAAGGATTATGCCATAATCCACCGCGCTGGCCAAGTGCGTATTGGTAGACTTCACATACCTTTGAGATTTTGAGGTATGCAGGTTTCCTCACGATGTTTTCCTTCACCGTTTAAGCAAGTGATAATTAATTTCTAATACGCATGTAAATTTGAAAATCAGAGGTGCGCGTGCCTGGGATTTGAATCTCGGACCCTTCGATCGAGGGGCCGCGTTTATTACCACTAGGCTATCACTGCTTTTTTGTGACACGAACATACGAGATAACCCTTACGAAGTTTACCTAAAGCAGTAGCAGTAGTAGCAGTTTAGATACACTCGATAATAAATGTAGTAGTAGTCTTTAGTATTAATTATTCATAATTGCAATTGTACTTTTTGAGAAGTACATCAAAAACGTTACAGCAATATTTAAATTTACACAAATAACATTAACAATAACGGTAATAAAAAATTTACTATTTTCTACATACCTTCCAGTACTTCAAACGGCGTGTTAGGCGTATGCAAAGCTATATCGAGCCTCTGCATATGAAGCCTCGGATTGAGGGGATCCTTAGTGATAGCTTCATCAAGGACCTTCCTAGCGGCTGCCGGGTCCTGTCGCACGTGGAACAGGAACCGTGCGTACTTGACGGCGAGTGCGGAGCCTATCGCCTTGTTCTTGGCGGACGAGATGTAGCCTTCATACAGTTGACAACATCTGTCGTAGTCGCCGCGACGACGTTCTAAGTTCACCCGCCTGCAATTGAGTAAGGATACATAATCTCCATACAAAACTATGTAAAAGTTGTTTTTAATAAGTATTTTATGTATACGATTTCCACGATTGATATCGTGTGTACACACATCGTTGATATCGTATGTACACACGATATCATTCGTGGAAATCTTATGACCTAAAGTCAGATCTTATCCTTCTGAGAAGACACCCTCTGTCTACACAATATGATAATACACATTACAATACAAATTATAGCAAGCCCTCAGTGTATATCCACTGTATACAACCTTACCTGTACTGTATCTCCACGAGGCTGGGGCATCTCTTCTCAATGCGGTCGAAATGTCTGCTTTGTACAGACTACTGATCGTGCTGGGCTCTATCAGCCATTTACAATTACAAATCACACACGTGCTCACTGTACATTAATTCTCGCAAACAATGTTCACCGCACCTGTACTGTATCTGCACGAGGCTGGGGCAGCTCTTCTCGATGCGGTCGAGGATGTCTGCGGCGCGCGCGGGCTGGCCGTGCGCCTCCTCGAAGTGCGCCCAGTACAGGTGCAGCTCCGGCTTGTCCAGGTGGTGCACCGTGCACGCACGCTCCAGCACCTCGCGCTCCAGCGACACCAGCTCTGGAGAAGTCGCTGAACGCTCCTCCAGGAACTTTATCAGCTGTTAACAATAACACATTACATATAATATTTGACGAACCATATCCCTTCTGTTCTATTGATTACTACACCTATGTTCATCAAAGATAATTTATGGTTCTAATGATAAAATAATTTTTAAATCGGTCCAGTAGTTTCAGAGCCTATTCAATGCAAACAAACAATCAAATCTTCCCTCTTTATATTATAATATAGAGTATAGATTTATGATAAAAATTTTACGAGTTTATAGACTAAAAGAATTTGAACTACAGCCTAGTCAAATTGATGTAAAATTGTAAAAAGACTGTTGCCTAACAACCAGAAGTAGAAAAAACTTTATGTTCACCCAGCAAATGCAAACGTTCAAAGCAGTTCATATTAATTTTTCTATAGATAATTATGTAAAATCATTATTTGCGTAACACACTTTCTACGATACTTGCGACTCTCAAGGAGTTTGCAATTATCATGAGTGTTTTACATAGTTACAAAAATAGTTAATTACCCGCATCCAAAACTCTTCATACAGAGCACAGGCAATGAGACACCTCTCATGCAGTACAAGCGCCCTTTTGAAGGAGCCATGTTGCTTTTCCCACTCCAGATACGCCTTCCAGTTCTTTAGCTGACATCGTTCTAAGGGCTTCACATGGAAGTATGGTCGTTTGATCTGAAAAGGAAGATATTCCACTAGTAACTTAAAATTCATGAAATACTATATAGTTTTGGTATACTAAGATAATTTTAAACAAATATTCACTACTTTCATTTCACATGGTTAATTTAGTTAAGTTTTGGATCCTGCTAAATTACTATGTTTTTATATATCTACTCTTCGAGGGCTTTGAGTGAAATCATTCGAAAAAATCAAGTCTATACTTCAGTATGCCTTTCTTGTGGAAATTTGTGTTAAAACTTATTTCGGGAAATACGTGAACAAAAGTTAAAACTGATATTTTAAAATACGAAAAAAAAAATACAAATTGTTAAAAGCAACAACACAATATCAAAGTACTTATTGATTATTGTGAAGAAAAAGCTGTTATGTCTCATTATAAGGGATAATGAGACATAACAGCATAATATAAATAAATGTAACTTACACCTTCCTCAAACGTCCACCTAGCTGCCACCTCCTCCCCGGTAGTCTTGTGCACCTTCCTGCGCGCGGCGATCACGCGCTCCTTGATCGCTTGAGCTTCTTCCTCAGATGCCTGGTAAAATGTAACAATGTGCAATGGGACGTCCCATTGATTGGCGAAATGACTAACACATATACATATATGTGTCAGTCATTTAATAGTTAAAATACTGTATACCAAAGTACTAAATGTGTTCTTAGTTAAAGGTTTAAATTATATAACATAGTTTAGTTTTGTAGTTTTATGTTAGCAAGTCGTTGGTTTATTGGCACCACTGATAAATTAAGTGGAAAGTTCTTAAGGTATTTTAGTTAAATGGTAAAAATAATACTTTATAATATAATTTATGTCCGTCTATGCGTCTGTTCATTGAGGAAAGTAGGCTTTACGTGCATGGGAAGCATGCATGATGTGGTGATGCGGTCACCGTACCTGGCCACACAGATATGTCTAAATGAGGAATTTAGATTTCATTTCTGGGTCTAGGTGTTTGTTCACTTGTTTGTGTGTATTCGTGGCAACCATGTTCATATGGTAACACTTCCTGCATGCTATAAACACAGGAAGTATTACAGTATGTATGGGAAGAGCACATGACGACCCGCGTGGCGGAGCGGTCACCATAGCGGTCTGACGCGCAGAGGGTCCCGGGTTCGATCCCTGGCCAGACAGACATCTAAATGATGAATTTAGGTTTCTGGGTCTGGGTGTTTGTGTATTTGTCTCTGTGTGTGTCCATGGCACCCACGATACAGGGAATCCTAGTGTGGGGCTGTGAGTGTAGGTTGCGTATGACACGCATGCGTGTGCGTGCGGTGTGACGTACGACATGGTCGAGCGGCTCGTCCTCGCCGGGCGGCAGGTCGAGCGCGGGCGCGGCGCCGCCCGCCTCGCGCACCTCGCCGCGCAGCCGCACCAGCTCCGCGCGCGCCACCACGCCCGACACCGGCTCCGACATCACGTGCTCCTGGAAACTGGACGTACCACCACGTTTATTATTAGAGATGCGCCAAATATTCGTTTGGTATTCGGTAAACGGCGTATTCGGCATCTTTTTTGCTATTTGTATTCGGCCAAATTATTCGGTTTTGGTGCCGAATATGTTCGGTTTGAGTATTTCTATTTTCTTGTGTACACGACTAAAACACAAACCACTATTCAGCGCATCTCTATTTATTATAATACGTGAGAAACAGACGAACATGCACTCCATCTGATGATAAGTGGCTACTGCCACCCATGGACATCTGCAATCAACCCCAGATAAGTTTACATTCCTACTTAAGGTCGTCCACAGATGCGCCGTCCTTTAGCCGTCCATCCTATGTCCTCACCTAAGCTGGAATGCCTCGGATAAGTATGTCTCCCTTACTACGCTACACTTAACATAGAACTCATGGAGCGGTTTTTTTTTACCTCCACACGCATACGCAAAACAGCTGTTTTTGTTTTAAGAATGCAAATCCTCTAGGAACATGCATTTTTCATAACAAAAAACAGCTATAACAAAACAATGGTGTGTTGGTTGCTCAGACTTGTGAAAGATATCTAAAATAATCTTATTCATATAAAGAAAAGGCATTATACTATGCTAGTCATACCACCCTCAGACATCTGTTTTCAACCTCAGGAAACTTTTGTTATGGACTTACTTGAATAACGTAATGAATATTTATTTTCTAACAATATATGGATGTTATAGTAAAATAGTATACTAACTTATCGAAATGCGAAGTGTAGCCCAACGTCGGTGTGGCCAATAACCGATCATAAATATTTGTGACATTTAACGCCGAACCGTTCTCGGCTTCCCACTTGATGTACGACTCCCACAAACGATCCGAACGGAACTCTAATCCACACGCCTCTGCAAAATCACAAAAATAGTTGTCAACATAATCCAATAAAATAAAATAAGTGTTGTAAAAAATTATAATAAAAAGGTATGTCTCACCAATCGCTCTTTCATACTGCGACCGCAGAAAGGCGTGATCCTCCGTGCGTGTGGCCTTAATATGATTGAGGTAATGTATCCACAGATCTACTGAGAGTGGGATAGCCTTTAGGCCTCTTTCCAAAACCTGAAACATCCGCAACAATATTAACCGGGACCACGGAGAGCGTTGCCGCGGACGCGACAACACTATGAAGCAAGGGAATATTAAATAGCATCATCAAATGTGTCATATAATTTTGTGCGGAGGAGGCGAGAGGTTACGCGCGCTTGGCGCCGTAACGTCCCGCCGCCGCCGCCGTATATAAAATGCTTGCAGAGCATATTACACCTGTTCGCACCCGCGGCCCGGAGTCGCAGTCGCCACCGCACCTCAGCTCTTCCCTGCTAATGCCAATACATGGCTTTAACGGACACCTGTTTTTCGCTCCATGCTAACATGGTTTAGTTAATATTATAACCTTAATTAAGTAAGTTCCATTCAAAATAAGCTCGAACTTAAATATGTATACATGAAATTATTACAATACAACATGCTTGTACAAGTTATAAAATAAAATTGCACTAAAATATCAATAATACACCACAAGTAATGAAGCACCAAAACAAAAACTAATCGATGGTAAAACGACACTCCGACGCGAACTGTCGACTTTGCCTTATGAACATCGTGGCCCTCGTTGCACTGTTGGGAAAAAAAATAATTGCAAAATACCAGTTAAGACTATAACAATTCAAAATCCAAGTGTTATCTCACATTGTAATGTATTAATCCTCATGGTAATATATTTATCGTCAACTCACCAGACTTAAGATATAGAATAATATGAATGTTTACTAAGAATGCACTCACCTCCAGGCACTTCTTTTTACTTCCTTTACGTTTCTCGTAGTCAGCGTACTTGCGCCAGTAGCCGTAGCAGTACGGGTAGTGCGACAGAAAAGCATCGTAAGCTTCCCTAGCTGCCTCCACATCACTCTGTATATAAAATAATAGACTATGTTACTTTAACTCTGATTGCAAAACAATATTCTTTATTTTTTTAATACGTCATCAGATGGCCCTTGCCAATCAACATCAAATTCAGTTCCCAAACGTTTCATAAAACGTTTGAGCGAAGCTTTGTTTTTCATCACAAACAGTTTAAACTAATTTAGCTTTTAGCAAATATATCTTGCAAGTTCGCTTTCATGTTTACAAATAACAGACAGAGCAAACATATAAAAGAAGCACAAAGAACTGCATCTATTTCAAATGCAGATACGAGACTGCATAGTGCTTCTGCACGTTAACTTCATTCTATATATTTGCAAAGAATGTAGACAGAAATATACATATAAAAGGAGCATAAAGTACTGCATCTATTTACTTTGTATAGAGACTACATAAAACTTCTGCAGATGAAAAATCTATTAGAACAAGTTTCGTACCTCTTGATCTACATATTGCAACAGGTAGGTCCATCCTGTGAAGTCTGTGGGATCATCATTCACAACTTTCCAGTACTTGTCCAACTCTGGAAGAATCTTTTTCTTTGGCTTTTCATCTATCGATGACCTCTTTTCAGCTGGTATAGGCTTACATTCTCCATTCTAAAATAATATTATAACAATTAATAAGTTAAATATATTAAGGATTAATAAACTCGATAATATAGTAGGTCTATAAGAGCCCAATCTCAGAGCTATGGCTACGTCGCCAGCTATGTATTCAAAAAATCTACATTAAAACATATGACAGGTAATTTAAACTTAGCGATGGATTCGTTACATCGCCAAGTTTGTAATTTTGAAGCATAGCCACAGATAACAATTCCCTTGTAGAGTTTGGGTATATAAACCATTGATTACAATTAGCTACTTTCTTTGGTTGCCATGCCTACGTGGCCAGCAACATCGCCACGGTATCCCGGCGGCGCCAATAGTATAGGGCTTTAAAATTGATTGTAATATCATGTAATTATTAAAAGAATCATAGAAATAATATTGGCGACATTGTACCTTTGCGACTGCCTGCTTCTTGTTGCTAGATTCACTCTCAGAGGTTGGTGATCCAGGATCATAGCCATCCCTGGTCTCATCCGGCTTTCGTTTACGAGATTCTTTGGGCTCTTTCTTAGCTGAAGGCAATTCATCTTCGGACACAACCTAAAACATAGGCAAATAAATTTTCAATTAGGAATAATGTTGAACTGAAGACCAATCACAGAAACTATGACAAATTATTTTACTTTGTTTGGCCTTATTACAATGACCTACATATGTAATAACTTAAAGTCCAAACAACCAAAGTTGCAGATAAAACCTTATATCAATGTATTCAATATGTCTTTGATAAATTTGGTTGTATATTCTTAGTAACTATATAAAGTACGACTAATAATATATTTAGACTTGTAACCTCAGTGTCAGCAGGCAGTTCAGCAGGTTTCGGTCC
The DNA here is from genome assembly GCA_014595695.2 of Epargyreus clarus clarus. Lineage (NCBI taxonomy): Eukaryota > Metazoa > Arthropoda > Insecta > Lepidoptera > Hesperiidae > Epargyreus > Epargyreus clarus. The sequence goes on along the minus strand of JACTTY020000048.1, from coordinate 326,948 downwards.
TGGGAGCTCATCATCCGACACATTTTCAGCATCCTTCACACTTGGTTTCTGAACAGCGGGCAATTCATCCTCGGAGACTACTTCAGTTTCCTCTGCACCACCCATCTTAAAGAATTTTGTAGTTTGTAGTATAAATAGAAGTGAAACCAGTATGAATAGTTGTTAGAATGTCAGCCCCTCAATCAGGGTTCCAAGATTGGAATCATAGACCTCTCAGTTTTCAGCGTTATATGCATATTTAAAATGACTTAATCACTTGCTTTAGTTGTTAAGATAAATATTATGAAAAAACCGAAACACTTCCCCTAATGCCTTCTCGTTTTGAGAGAATACCCATTACCAATGGAAGGATGATGAAGTATTATTTGTTATTTGTCTATTTTGCCATAATAGGTAACTTACCTTAAGGGCTTCTTGCTTTACTACTCCTTTAACATTAACCACAGATTGGACTTCCTTGAAGTCATCTTGTTCCATGGGTTCTTGCTTAACAGTTTCTTTCTTGATATTCTTATTAATCTGTGAAGGAAACTGTGTTAAATATTTTCCCTAAACAAATGCAAAATTTCATATGCAATCAAATTAAAATCAGTGAACGTAGTTAGAATGACTTATTCAAGAACAATTCGCTGCAAAAAAATTCTACAATACCTCTTAGCGTCCATTCGCATTTCTCCTTCATAGGCCGAAAGGGGACAAGATATTTAGATTTAGTTACATACTGTTGTATTATTTTATGTGCAATAATTCTCATTTTGTAGCTGTAAGCCTTAAAATTCTAATCTTAAAAAGCTTCCGTCAACTATTATTATACACTAATTAGCAGTTGTGTTAAAAGAATATTACATCTATGTTGAAATGCAACAGTCTAACAAAAACATATATACCGGAGGAACATTTTCTTCGGGTCTAGACATAGTTTGGCCCTCTGTGGGTGAATCCTCCTCTATAGGTTCTTTTTTAACCTGCAATAGATATTGTTTTTACAAACTATGGTATGAGTATGTAAAAAAATATTATCATATGTATATATGTACAAGTATATAACACATACAGATGTGTATATAAGTGTGATACACTTAAGTATTTGTAACATATAAAAAAATATATTATTGTAAAACTTTATGCTACCTTTTTCAAAACATTGCTTGTATCTATCTGTTCTTCAGCCGCATCCTCTTTGTTTTGTTCATTTGTCTCTGAATCTGTTCCGCTCACTTCCGTTTCTTTATTCTTTTTGATCTCTTCAACTGGTGGTTTGTCCACTTTGTCCTCATCAATTTGTTTATCTTCTTTAGAAGGAGGAACAGCTTGTTTTTCTTTATTCCCTTCTGTTGGGTTGTCCGCTATAGTTTCTTCATCTGTTAACTTTCCTTCCTTGCTTTCCTCATCTGTTACATTCTCTTTTTTATTCTCATTTAATGAAGATACTTCATTTTTAGATTTTGCCTCAACCTGTAAATAATTTAGACATTTATTACCATTTACTTTATTATTATTGGGACCTCTATAACATCTATAGATATGCATAATTTAATACCTCTTCTGATAATTCTGAATTGGAGTTTTCTTTTACTGTTGATTCAAACTCCTTGGTATCATCCATGGTATCCGATATCTCTGGGTGCATATCCTGTAGTTTAAAAGTAGTCACAAAGTTATTAATATTATGAAAGTGTGAAAAATTTAAGTAAACAATAACCAAGTGTAATAAATTAATTTAAACAAAGAAAAAATAGAAAACAATTTTAAGTGTCTTATTTTTTCAGGTTCAAACCCCAGGCATGCACCTCTGATTTTTCAAAGATTGTGCTTATTAAAAATTATAACTTGCTATAATTCATAATAATACATTCAAAAGATGTTTTAATTTTTATTTTTTTTAAATAAGAGCATATATGTTTATGTAATCTAGATTCTGGATCTGGATCTGTAATCTGGATTGTTACAGTACATTTAAAATGTATATAGATATTATGTAGGAGAATACCTTTTGTATGCCACAGCATACATCTAACATACTATGTCGGTAGATGTCAATGACAGCTAAAAATTGTTACATTGTAAATCCTATAAATTTTATCATGATTGTAACAAATTATGGGGAATTTTTAGTTCCTGACATGTATTTTTATGATACAAAATATTCAATCACTTCTCTTTGACTTAAAAATTAACTGAAAATATATTTACCTGTGCCCCATCAGTCGTTTGCAATGGAAAGAAGCCAGCATCATTGGACATTTCACTAGCACTCTCCTGCTCAAAGTCAGTATCGGCTTTGGATTTACTCTCTGTAAAATCATCATCGTTATCAGGGGCGGCAACTTTGTATATAGAATCACTAAGTCGCGAGTCACCGTCGGAGATCACGTTATTCAGACTGTGGCTAGAGAAAGTGACAGCGTTATCGCCCACGTCAAACGAATCGGCGTTGAACCCGTCCGTGTTGCTCTCCAAGTAGTCTCCCACGCTACTCGCGGACAACTCCACGGCATTTAGAAAACCTTGGTTCGAAGTCGATGACTCGTCCACCCCAGCCTCCACGCTACTGAACTCTCCTTCCGTCAGCAAATGCGACAGCCCGTTCGAGTTCTCGTTTATCAAAGGCCCCTCGTCAGTATCCATTTGTTCGTCCGGCAGGCATTTCTACAAAATATAGCGTGCAATGAACCAAATCTTTCATAAATACGATAAAATAGCCGTTTTTGTATAACCTATTCCATAAGCTTACCTGCAAATCCGAACTGGTTTCGTCGTCCATACTTTGCAAATTCCTTTTAAGTACTTTATATTCACCGAATAAACACTGGCTTATAAACTAAATCACATAAAGTTTAGCTGAACACAAATTCTATTTCATTTTATCAACATGGACGCGACGAAAATTTTTACTTTTTAAAAATCAATTTCGCTTCATGTCATGAAGAGTCCTAAGCAACGAAGAATATAAGGCCTAAATAGATTTCTAAAAAATATTTTTAAGGTCTTTCAATAAATATAAGGAAAATACAAATATATTTTTATTTTACTTTTATTCAGTGTACTACAAGAAATTGAGAATGCAGATATGGCGTAATAGAAATAATGTTAGTGTAAGCGAGATTTACCGCTTTGCTGTGTTATGAAAAAGTTTACAATTGACAACGACATTTGACACTTGACATAAATTCAATTTATAACCTAAAAATATATTTCAGGTTGTAGGCTACAAATATCTATAAAAAGGCAGAAATAAATATGTTTGGCGTAAGTAAATTATTGAAAGTTGTAACTACATCCAGTGCTGATGTCATAAGCCAACAGACGAGAGTAAGTGAACTATGTCATATCTTATTTAAATAATGTAATCATATTCATTCACATTGTTATTGATCATTTATTAATAAAATCGACATTGGTTTACAGAACACTTTCATTTTAAAACGGCGATGGCCGCCCCCGCTGCACAAAAAAGGTGGTAAGCCGAACAAACTGAGAGGAAGGCACTTTGTGTACGACTTGGTCCAAGACACCGATGTCGTAAAAAAACAATCTATGAAAATTATTCTGAATCAATTTGTCGAAGGTAAGATTATATTCACGACCTATAGTAGTAGTGGTGGCCTGTCATGCAGAACTTACTGGATCTTTTTTTATTTATTTATTTGTGTACACAGAAACATAATAAAAAAGAGCATTATAAAGAAATATAGTACATAGGACTACTTATTCCAAACTGAAATTTCTTCCAGCAGCCCCTATGGCTGCTATCTTTATTTATATGATTAAATTTGTGCCCTGAAGTTAGTATATCAGAGTTAAAATTTTGATTAAGTAGATTAAGAAACCAACTCAATATGGTGGATAATGGCCATGTGTTGCGCATTCTAATGATAGACACATTTCCAAATGAGACATCTGTAACCAACTCTATACAGAAAAGGTGCTTCACCAAAATATATCCGTATTGGTTCTCCAATCTTTCAGTAAAGTCAGAATCGTATTCAGTCTAACAACAATAAACATCTTTAACGCTACGATCTTTCTAAATATATTATTAACATAGTTATTATTTCCAGGTGTGGGAGAAGCTGGTAATGTTCTGGAGCTAAGTCCAAATAAGGCTTACAACGAGTTCCTGTTGCCAGGTCTTGCTGTTTATGCTACTCCAGAAAATTTTACTAAGTTCAAAGTAGATGAGACTAAGCCAAAAGTAGAGAAGGCATTCAGCTCACCGTATGTACAAAGAGTAAGTTTTAAATATAAAAAATCACTAATCTGATCAAAATCACTTTAAATGATAACCTATACAATGTGACTCTTTGTGTAATGTAATTACTGTTTTTACAAGAAGGAAGTAGTTTAAATTTTTTATGAGTAGTAGACAAGCATGCAGTCCACCTAATGATAAGTGACTACTGCCACACATGAACATCTGTAATCAACACTAGATATGATTAGATTTTTACATGAGTTTAGCCCCAGGTACCCTTGAGGAATAAGCTGGAATGCCTCAGAAAACTATATCTTCCTGACTATACCCCTCAAACAGGAACACAGCAATGCTTAACACTGTGGTTATAGGGCAGAAATGATTTCTGATTGTAAGGGTATATGCAGTATGTTTTAAATGTGTGGTATTTGCACTTGTAATTGTAATTCTTTTATTTCCTATGCTATTTAGTTTCTGATTTGAACTTTATTTAATAAAGTATACATTTCGCAGACAATGAACTGCCTGTCCCGTTTAGTTTTACAAATCACCATGAGCAAGGAAGAACCTTGGACCCTTCAGCCATGGCACGTGAGAACCTCCTTTCGCAAGGCAGGGTTTGTTGTTCCTGAACATGCTATTATTATGCCCCCTGTAGAAATTAAGGGCCCTGATCTATCATTGCAAGAAAAGGAATTCTTTGTAACTGTGAAGGTACATGTAATGCATTTTTGTAGTTTTTTTATGGATATTTAATTAAGAATGTCCATTTTTGATTGTCAATGATATATGATATGATAGTGATAATAATTATTCTTTAAGTCCAGGATCAATTGGTTTGAGGGATGGCAATTACTAATTACTAATGCTTACTCGGTTTATTTTATATATTATATGTTAAAATGAAATGTCTACCACCTTTTTTTTAATTGTGGTTATCTGTCTAAACTTTTGATTTACTTATATTTCAATTAGACCAAAAAATAGTATTTTACAAACATATGTTACTGTTTTGTAACTTAGTATAAGAATTATTAAGTGTATTAAATAACTAGTAATTTTTCATTTTGCAGATAAACAACATTGAGGAGGTAAATGTAAGATGTAGAATTCATCACTGGGCCACTGGTTTGGAGCGGCTACCATCAATAGAGTTTCATTGGAAGAAACCATGTGTAGCTCTAATTCCAGAACAAGCTGCCATTTTAGAAAAAATGCCTCTTCCTCAGTAATTAGTGTTGGATTATGTTATTGTATGTAGAATGTCATAGGGTATGTTTTGATTATAATATAGGAGATTTAAATGATATAGTCTCTTTTATTTCTTAGGGCAACTGACGAAACACCATTTAAAAAAAAATGTCACATAAGTACACATAGTAACAGTTAGTAAGGTACAAATACACATTTGTACCTTACTAATGCCTTAAACTTAATATAACAGCAATAGCAAAATGACGTTTACTCTTTCATGGTCATTGAAGCCCTGCTATTTGTAAAAGAATATGTATCTCGTTAATATCTGTGATAACACAACTTCTGCAAAACCGTTATTTGTGTAATCAATTTGTTTGGGTTCTAATTTTGAAGATAAAATTAAAGATTAATAAAACTTTATATATACTTAATACCTTTATTTCATAAAGAAAAATAAATTCTATGTAGAAATTAAGATGAGTAAATAAAATAAAATATACATTAAATAAACAGTATCAATAATTTAAACATTTTTAGGAAAATTTCGGTTCTGGCATTTGTTCTACAGGATTAGTTATGTCCATTACTCTCTCGATTTCACCTTCGTGCTCCGGTTGCAATTCATCAGTAGTTATTGGAGGATTTCCTATATAACCTTCCTCTGCTGTTAGTTGCTGTTCTATGTTGTCCTGAGTTTCAGATTGTTCAGCATATAAATGTTGATCGTAAACTTCATTACCTTGTACTAAAACATTTTCTTGTAACTCAGTTTCATTGCTTACGTTTTCTGGCTGGTATACGTCTGGATTTTCTTGTTGGTTTTCGTAATTGATATTCTCAAATTGTTGATTTTCATAATTTCCCTCTTGGTATGGTTGCTGTTCATATGCATTAGCATTGTTGTAGTTAGTTACATGATCTGGTTGCTGATTTTCATAAGTTCCTTCATACTGTTGATTGTAGTGTGGATCGTAGCGTTCTGTCGCTTCTTCGTGTTCATTAACGTTAGTTGCATATCCCTGTTCTTGTTGAGCTCCCTCAAAATAAGCATACTGATCATTTTGCTCGTAACCCTCTGCCGGGTATTCTCCAGTATTACTATCACCTTGATTGTATGCATATGCATCGCCAGTTTGTTCAGAATAGAACATTTCTTTTTGCTCTGCTTCAAAGGCATTAATTTCAGAATCATGATCCACGTGTTCAGTATTTTCAAGCATAACAGGGTTATTTTCCTGGGTAGTTTCAAGTTCCTGTGGCGCGTCGTAAGTTATTTGATCTGCTTCCATCTGACTACCATGACTTTTGTCTGAGTCAGCATTTAACTTTACTGGTTCTGGACAAGGTAAATCTTGAGCATTCCTAATATCTTTTTCATTTTCAGTATTTTCAATTGGATTGATGGGTTGATTTTCATCTGTAATTGCTACTACACTAGGTTCTTGCAGCTGAACTTCGGTCGATAATTCCTCAGGATATGAGATATCTTTAACATTGTCATATCCTTTATGTTCGTTATAGTCAGGCAATGTTGGATTATCATTTTCTAGATGTATACCTTCTGGATAATTTAGATTATTATTATATCCTTCGGTTATGTGCATATCGTTATCAATATTTTGATTTTGTTCATAATTCACTTGTTTTTCATTGATATCGGAATAATATTTTTCTTTTTCTTCAATGTATTCTTGATGCGGTTCATGAATTTCGGACGTAACTGTAGTATTCGTTAGATCTGAATTATGGAGAGGTTTTGTATCGTCGATTGTTAAATATTTGTTTGGTGATATAGAATTTGCCTGCAAAGGCATTTTCTTATTGTCATCAATACAACTATTTTCTGGAATTTCAAAATCTACACTTTTATTGGTTTTATTTTCAGGATAAGCGTTTAGCTTGTTTGCATTCACTTCAGGCAATATTTGGTTACCAGAATTGTCGAAAATTTGGGATTTGTTATCGTAAATGACTTCTGGATCTTTATACGACCTATTAATTATTTCATTATCTAGATTGGTGGGGGTATCTGACCGTCCTTCTTTTTCTTGTTGCTTCAAATTGTCTAAAATATTATATTTGCTTCTCCAGTCATTGTCATTTATTGCGTCTTTACTATAAGCGTATTCGACTTTATCTATTGGCATTCGTCTTTTAGGAATTAAAATATATCTTTTACTTATTTCTTTCAAGATAGTAGATTCATCTAAGTGTTTGTTTATTATGTCTGAGGTTACATTTGGTGTTTCTAAGTGAGAAACGTAGTTATCGTTTATTGGTGCTGTTTTTCTTAAATTACCTGGACGCTTATAAACATCAGAAGAATCTTCATAGTGGTAGCTTGCCTGAAAATAGTATTAATTAACTTATATATCATTATAATAAGACTTATAAAATGGTAATTGGCCATAGCAATACGAATAAACGACGGCACTTTTTCTAAAAGCAATGAAAATTGAATTAGATTGTTTAATTTTTCAACACCTCATTCGTATCTCAGTTATCAGGTACTTTTCTAATGTTACAAACAATTCACTACGATAGTATTAAAAAGCTGGTATGAAATTTCCGGGAATGTTTTCGATCGATTATATTCTTACAGTAGTACTTACTTTTGATGAAATTGGTACCAGCGCAGTCGATGAACGCATTTTATCAAGTTTCCCCAATATATATTCATTTCTTTCTTTGCGCTTTCTGTCTTCCTCTAGATACGCGTCATACTGCTTCCTAAGCGTATTAATACGATCATTTTTCACCCTGGAACCGTAAAAATTAAGCTTTATTTTTTTTCCGTGTGCTATCTTAATATAAACCATCCTTTTTTGTCGATGCATTTCAAACAACACGTACTTTTTATTAGACTTGCCCATTTCGTTTAACGAATTTAAAACTTAAATTTAGAAAAAGTAAAATAAATCCTAATATCGACGAATGTGTGATAAGTTCGCGTCGTTCTGTTGTAAACAAAGCAATGACGCCGCGACCTTTGCGAAGGTTTTGCTTTCTGCGCTGGTTATTTCAGCAAATTAAAGTGAACGTTCACACTAGCTTTGCTACACAACAATTTTTAACGTTTTTTTTAGAGAAACTACAGGGAGAGTCATAGATGTTTTATCCTAAAAAACATAACCGTGAGCCGCCACTGCTTAATAATTATTAAGGCAATTTATAACTACCCTCCGGCTCACGAGCCACGAGTTATAAATTATAAATTGTAGTACTCTTAATTACTGCTAGTTCGTCTAGGATTAAGGTTCAGTAATTCTATATAAAACTAAATGTTTGTTTCAAACAAATAGTATAGCTATAGGAGGGTGGAGTAGCTATACCTGGATAATATTACAGAGTGTACAGGTAAATATTTAATGGAACTGAAAAATTGTGAATGTAGATATTTATTTTGGATCTTTTCTACTTGCAGTGTTTATCAGAACAGAACATATTTATTTGATTCCCAGGAAAATACCGCCAAATATGTACAAGTCTCAAATCCCAATCGTGTAAGGCTCTTCATGGTACGGATGTTCAAACTTTACGTGACCTTCGACTTTGCTTATGTTGTCCTATCACGAAATCGTTATCCGGTTTTATTGATACACTGAATGACATGTAATCCACGTATTTAAAAATAAATGCATGTCTGTCGGACTGTTTGCTTTTAAGCACGCGTTTCTACCGATCGCAATGTTTTTAAAAAAATCTTGAGTACACGAAGTACAATCGAAATAATGCAAACATATAAAATAATTAGTATATTATACACATTTGTGTGTACCTATGTGTGATTAGTTGCAGTTTCGAAAATTTTCAGGAAGGATACCTTTGAATCCCATACTGATATCTATTTTTGGTGGCAGGACGACATCGGCCCAAATAATATTATATAAGTAGGTAAGATTGATATTTGATAGAGATATATATATATATATATATATATATATATATATATATATATATATATATATATATATAGTTAAGGCAACCTGGAGCATGCTGCACCAATGTAAAGTTAAACTAGTGCTCCAAAGCACATAAGGGCACTTGAAATTTAGCCACTAACTCGTCACTTATGATGCGGTCACCCATCCAATACTTGTTCAATGTTCACGAGCCACGTTGACTATAGTTGTGTAGATCGATCATTATAAAAGCCGTTGTTATGTATCTTGTTAAATTAAATTAATATGTATATACTTATAGATTTACAAATACTTACATTTGTAGGAAATAATACGCTGTAAGATCTTTTTTCCATGCTATAAACATATTTATATGATGATGCATACTTTGTGAGCAAGCACAGTCTTCTATCAAGTTTTGAGTACATTTGAGGTTTAAAAAAATCAGAAGTATTTATGTAGATATGCAAGTAGGTTGTAATTTCAGACACAGATTAATACATTAGCTATTTTCTGACTTAATTAACATAATAGACAGCGTTATCTTTGCATCCTACGTAAAAGAATTATAAACTGCCAAACATGACATTCATGACAATGACAATGACTTTGACATCTGTAAATGAAAAAAGGTTAATTTCATACAATTCAATGAACTTAAAAGTCAGATAAAAATGAGATTAATATAAGACTTATGCAACTTGTTGTGCTAAATCAATAATATCAACATAATGATACACAGATGGTGGCATAGGTTTGTGCGTAAAAGGACCAAACCTATCCCCGAAGATGTGGCCGTTACATGGAAGCGACGCCTTAGTATAGTCTATGCGATATGTGCCTGGAATGCTTTTGGTTTAGTTCTATACAGCGCATACCAGGGCAAAGCTGATTGGGCTCATTATTATGGCATTAAGTCAGACGAAGAAAAAGATATGCCTCCAGGTATGTTTAGTTAAGTCTCGTATAAAATTGAAACAAATCATTTTATATATTATTCCTTTGCTGCCGGTGTTTTTACCGCGTCGTTCAACTATAGAATATAATGTAGCTGTATTTGTCCTGTTAAATTTGTTCTATTATTAAAAGCCTGAAAACAACAGGCTTTGGCCTTCTGGTACTCAAATTCACACATGGCCAGAATGGTAACCTAATCTTTCTCATTGTGAGAGAAGTATATTATTGTGTAATATTATAGTAACTGCTAAGGTTGTAACTAAATATTTAATTGCAGGTCAGGCGTGGGCCCAAACTTTAGGAATAAAAAATGCCAAAGTGTACAGGATTAAAGGATTTACAAAAGTTGATGAATATGATATTATAGAGGGGGAAGTTAGTAAAGAAAAAAGTAAAGAGGACAATGTGCACAAAGAGACACTTAAAGAAAATAATTAGCATGTCAGTATAACTATAACCTTTATGTCATAGTTCAGAGCAAGGGGCTCTCCTGGAGTATAGTCCACTACACTACTTTATGGCAGATTGTAATTTCTTTGTTAAATGTTAATATGTAAATTAAAATAAATAAATGTAGTACAATGGATTAATTTTTTTTCTATATTTTGCTTAATTCTATTGATACTTCTTTCATTATTCTCTCTAGCTCTCCCTTAGGCCATGTTATAGAAATCAGCAAAGAATGGTCTCTGTCAGTAGCACCATAAGGCTAAAGTGATCAGTATGCTGGTATCATGAAGGTGGTAAAACCCTTTGTGGTTTGACTCCAGCAGCACCATATCCACATCTATTTCCTCATAGCATCATGGTTAAAACTACTGCTGTGTTCTGGTTTGAAAGGTGTGGGTAAAGGAGACATACTTTGCAAGAAAGTGCTTCCATGCTTCTCTTAAAAGTATATACATCAATCATTTTTATACAGAATCTAAATCCAACAATAAAAGTATACCAATTGTTTGGAAATCCTTCATCTGTATTCAAAATAAAAGGCAATGCATACATATAATATTTTATTACAATAGTACATTACAATACGAGGACGAAAAATTTTTTTCTGACAAGTGTGAGTTTGCAGGCCGAGCCGCAGGCGAGGACTGCAATCACACGAGTCAGAAAAACATTTTTCGTCCGCGTGTTGTATAAAATTTTATATTACGGGGTCGGAAATGGGGGTTTTGCGCACGCGAAGCGTGCGTAAAACGTCAATTTACGCACGCCGTGATATAAAAATATTTATTACATTATATAAAATTACAAATAGAGGACAATTGCAAGGCACAAGTTAGAAATAATATATTATTTAACAGCATGTTAGACATCTTAACATTATGATCACAGCTCAATAAGGCAAATTGTTATATATTCAATAATTTGAGTGTGCATGACATGCCACTGCATGCCTCCTCCGCTCCAATTCTTGCAATAAAGCCGATCTGGAACAATGTTTTTATATTTATTGAACAATATAAACATTAATTTAAAAAGAAGCCCTTTATTGACATAGTAATGTGGCTCTTAGTTTAGACATGTTTATGGGCATATGTTCTTAATCAACTACTCTAGAAGAATCATCAATTTAGTTATAGGAATCGAAAGCAGAAAATCCATTATGAGAACCTACACATGGACCAATGAGATACTTATGTTACCTTTAGTATTTTCTACTCAAAATAATACTCTATATTCTATATTTACTTATATATAAATAAATATTAATCAAATCAAATACAGACTTTTGATTCATCTTATATATAAAATTCTCATGTCACAATGTTAGTTACCGCACTCCTCTAAAATGGCTTCACCAATTTTCTCCAAATTTTATATGCATATTCAGTAGGTCTGAGAATCGGCTACTACCTATTTTTCATACCCCTAAGAGATAAGGGTTGTTCACACTGAACATTAAAAAACGGATCAGATAGTATTTATATATGAAGAAGATATATCAATTATTATGCTTTAAAAAAAAGGATCAAGACTCTGTGAAAGAAAACTCCTATTTCCTTTTTTAAGTAGTTATAAATGTGGTACACCATATACTACTACTACAAAAATTAAAATGGAATAATTTTATGAACTATAAATCATTTTTTCACAACATAAAACTATTCACAAATTATTTTATTGTAACCTTTACAGTACTTATGCTTTTGTTTGACGTTTATTCTTTGTAATAGCATATCAATTATATTAGCATACCTGTATCGCTCATATTTCATCACAATGAGTTGCAACTCTTGCTTGTAGAGGCGTGTCAACATGTCGGAGTAGCAATCCAGTTCGCTCAACCGGAACATGTTCCAACGCAACTTGTGGTCCAATTCTTGATCAGCTGTTTAACAAAACAAATTATGCTCAAACCTTTAGAAGATGAAAATTCATCTTAAACTTGGTTAAATAAGCAAGTTTTTTCGACCTTCCATGTATTCAAAATATTGTTTCTAACAACATCTTAACAAATTCATCAGGAAACTGAAAATTATAGTTTTATCCATCTTTAGTATAAGCATAATACTTATTTTATAAGTTTTTCCATATAAAATGTTATGGCATGAATTATCTAATTACCTTTCGAGTAAACTATCAGCCAATGTGGTATTTCTTCGAGCAAGTAAGGCGGCACAAGTGTCGGTACCAGAGGGCTAACTAAATAGCATCCTCCAACCAAACAGGGATGGGCATATGTAGTTTGATGAGTGATTTCACTGAAAAAACATACATAATATTTCATGTCCGACTATATACATGCCATATACATATAATTAACATATCTTTATAATTGACGTCAGGTAAAACGTTACTTCCACACAATATGTCCTATACTACTGCATTCTTGATAATAAACAATTATAGAAAATAAATAAAACAACTTACTTGAAATAATAAACGCCATGGTGCGGCGTGGAGACCCGCTGCCAGGGTTGTGGCACGCTCTCCAGCGGGTGCGTCCAGTGCGTTGTTTGCGTGTTGTGGTCCATGTAATAGCGGCGACCGCGTAGTGTGCGGTCCGCCGACCAGCCCGGCGGCAGCGGCAACTCGCATTCGTCGGAAGCTGTTCATATATTTGTTGTCAGTAAAGAGTATATCCAGCCAGTCTAGGCGATTGTGGTTAGTTGGGGAAAGTCTATTATTTTAAAGCTTGTATCGATAGCATGATTCAGGACATGAGCCACACCATCTCTTGAAGAATTATACAGTTCTGTTGACTTTCAGAATGTAGTAATATGTTATTACAATTTGTAAAATCATACATACCTTGACTAGATGATATCATGTTGTTACTGGGACCCTTATTGTGATATGGAAGCACAGATGTGTTGACATAGTTGGAGTATATTGGAGATGATTGACTGCCAGTTGTATATGCTGTGCAAAAATATTACATTTAATTATAATACTTAAGTTTAGTAGTTAAAGAGACAATGTGTTAAAATGTCTCTAATCATTTTATTACCATGCTTTTATTAGCTTGACCTGTATGTATGTAACAGAATCATTGCTCGTTTTAGCGTTTAGTTTACGTGGAGAATAGTGGTAGAGCTAGTTTGCTACTACCAGGAAGGTGCAACTTCTATGCCCTTTTCTAGAGTGCAGCAATTCAGAATTTCAGTGAAAGGGTTTCAATGTCAGGTGACGTACACATGAGGCAATTATTTTAATCCTCAAGAGTGACAGCACATCTATGATTGGTTTCTGCTAGAACCTAATCTTTATGAAGTTTGTGACAGATGTTGTTAGGTAGCAGTAACCATTTACCACCAATAATTAAGCTCGTTGGCTTTGCATGCTTGCTTGTTATTGTAATACTATAAGAAAAAAACTAAAACCTACAGTCAGTAAATAACTTCAACTTACAGTCAGTACAATGGAGGCGAATGGAGTGAGGAGATGGGGGATGTAATCGCGGCGACAAACTCAAGTTGGATGATATGCGTGGCATGCTCGACTCTCTGGAACTGTAGTGTTGTTGTTTTTGCTGCTGAACCTTCAGATCATAATATCTCATTTTATTTAACATGTATTTTTAATTTTCATACTTCTACATGTGAATAGGAGTCGTACCTCAAGCTACAATATATGTATTGCTACTTTCAGTACTTAAAATATAGAAATAATACATTGCTGCTAGAAAACAAGTACAGTTTAAATGTGTTAATGGTGCTATATCAAATCACAGGGGGTTGTGCTGCTCTTAATGAGTTATGTGTTAATAGTCATTATTTATTTTTTAATCTATAGTGGGATTTTTTTGCTAGACGAACACATCATCCCATGCAAACAGACTATAAAGCAATATATTCATCCCATAACATTGTATAATATGAGTGTTTATTTATTTATTTGGGTGCTAGGGAGTACTAACATCTCTACTCCAAATGTCAACCTCACCTGCACGTGGTGCACCTGCTAATCAACAGACGGGGCTATGACGACCGACTGATGGCGGAATAACCATCCGATAACTTGCTGGGCAAAGTCACACGGGCAGCGGTGGGCAGCAGCGCCGCTTGCTCACGAAGATGCCTAGCACTGCGATCACCAACCCGCTTGCCCAGCGTGGTGATTAGGGCAAACAAAAACCCCCATGGAAAGTGCCACAACAGAACGGCCCCCAGTTCCCGGCAGCCCTACTATTCCTGGCCAAGGTAGCGGTCATGGTCACGGTAGGGCAGGGGGTGCGAAGAATCCCCGGGCTACGGCAGGCTACCATCGACGACTGTTTTTGGCGACTTACAACGGAAGAACACTGCGACTGGACGAACACATGACGGAACTCGAAGTAGAGTTGAGAAATATAAACTGGCATATTCTGGGATTATCAGAAGTTCGAAGAGAGGGCGAGGACACGATGACCCTAGAATCCGGAAATCTCCTCTATTTTCGAGAGGGTGACCATCTTTCCCAAGGTGGCGTGGGATTCCTCGTCAACAAAGTCCTCATAAATAACGTAGTGGAGGTCAGCAGTGTGTCGAACAGGGTAGCATACCTCATACTTAAACTAACCAACAGGTATAGCCTAAAGGTTATACAGGTATATGCGCCGACTTCGACACACTCCGATGAAGATGTTGAAGCCTTATACGAAGATATCGTTACGGCTATCAACAAAACATCTAAGACCCACTTCACCGTTATTATGGGAGACTTCAATGCCAAAGTGGGAGTACAAGAATTCGACGAATCGGTTATTGGACCATATGGTTTCGGACGCAGAAATCACAGGGGGCAAATGCTGGTGAACTTCCTGGAGGGACAGGGGCTTTTCTTAATGAATTCATTCTTTAAGAAAGGGCCCCAAAGGAAGTGGACCTGGAAAAGCCCCGACAATGTGACAAAAAATCAGATCGATTTCATCATGACGGATAAAAGGCGCATATTCAGAGATGTCTCGGTGATTAATAGATTTAACACTGGAAGCGATCACCGGCTTTTAAGAGGCACTCTGGATTTAGACTACAGGCTTGAGAGGCGCCGCTTGATGAGGTCGACGCTCCGTCCAAATGCGTTCGAAATCAAGGCCGATTCCAAAATGTTCCAATTAGAACTCAAAAACCGATTTGATTCGCTGGAAACCACGGCTAATGTTGACGAAGAACTACATAATTTGGTGGAGATTGTTCGTACTGCGGGTCGAAGGCATTTCGGGCAACGTCGGAATACTAGAGAGTCTAAACTCTCCAGCGAAACTCTGGAGCTTATGAGGAAAAGACGAGAAACGACACAGGCCGCATCAGATTGGCAGTTTTCCAGCAGACACATTAAAAGGCTGATAAGACGAGACTTACGCCGCTCGAACACTCTCAGGATTCGGGAAGTGATCGAGCGGAATAAGGGATATAAGACCTTATCGCAACCGCTGGGAAAAAGCCATCTGAACACAATCCGTTCATCACAAGGCACACTCGTCTCCTCTACTCCAGAGATTCTCGCTGAAACTGAGAAATTTTATAAACAGCTGTCCGCACGTGCTCCAAAGCCTTCGGCCCGTGTTGACGATCAAAGGGCCGAATTAACACGCCACTTCACCGAAGACCTCCCCGATGTCGACCTGGGCGAGATTAGGATCGCTCTTGAACAACTTAAAAACAACAGAGCTCCGGGAGATGACGGAGTTACAACAGAACTTCTGAAAGCTGGAGGACTCCCTCTGCTTCGCGAGTTACAGAGGCTGTTTAACTCCGTCATTCATAGTGGTACAACACCGGAAGCGTGGAGCAGGAGTGTGACAGTGCTGTTCTTTAAAAAGGGCGACAAAACTCTTCTAAAGAACTATAGGCCTATCGCACTCCTGAGTCACGTGTACAAGTTGTTCTCAAGAGTGATTACGAACCGTCTCGCCCAGAAACTTGACGACTTCCAGCCGCCGGAACAGGCAGGGTTTCGAAAAGGCTACAGCACCGTAGACCACATTCATACCATACGCCAGATTATACAGAAAACTGAAGAATATAATCTGCCTCTATGCCTGGCGTTTGTGGACTACGAAAAAGCCTTCGACTCCATCGAAACCTGGGCTGTTCTGGAGTCACTGCAGAGATGCCGCATAGATTGGCGATACATAGAGGTGATGAAATGTCTTTATAATGCCGCCACGATGACCGTCCAAATTCGAAACCAGCAGACGAATCCTATCCAACTGCGTCGAGGCGTAAGACAGGGCGATATAATATCGCCGAAACTGTTTACGAACGCATTGGAGGACGTCTTTAAAACGCTAAACTGGGATGGACGGGGCATCAATATTAATGGCGAGTACATTTCACACATCCGTTTCGCTGACGATATCGTCATCTTAGCGGAGTCTCTGCAGGACATCGAAAAGATGCTGCACAGCCTGAATGATGCTTCCCGACGTGTTGGTCTCGGCATGAACCTCGACAAGACAAAGGTCATGTTTAACGAGCGCGTCATGCCGAGACCGGTAATAGTTGAAACATCGGCTATTGAAGTTGTTTCTGAGTACATTTATTTGGGCCAAACCCTAAGACTCGGCAGGAACAACTTCAATCGTGAAATCGACAGACGCATACAGTCGGGCTGGGCAGCATACAGGAAGTTTCGTCAAGTCTTCTCGTCGCCAATACCACAATGCCTAAAGACTAAGGTCTTCAACCAGTGCGTCTTGCCGGCCATGACCTACGCTGCCGAAACGTGGACCCTGACATTGGGACTAGTCCACAAGCTAAAGGTAGCTCAGCGAGCTATGGAACGAGCTATGCTCGGCGTCTCTTTGCGGGATAAAATCCGTAATACGGAGATCCGGCAAAGAACTGGAGTAACCGACATAGCTCAAAGAATTAGCAAGCTGAAGTGGCAGTGGGCTGGTCACATATGTCGCAGAACCGATGGCCGATGGGGCAGGCGAGTTCTCGAGTGGCGACCACGAATCGGCAGACGGAGTGTAGGACGCCCCCCGGCGCGCTGGACCGACGACCTAAAGAAGGCTGGTGGTAGTGGCTGGATGAGAGCAGCGCAGGACCGAGTGCTGTGGCACACCCTAGGGGAGGCCTATGTCCAGCAGTGGAACGATAAAGGCTGAAGTGATGATGATGATGATGATTTATTTATTTATACGAGTGTTAATAGTCTTAAAATATTAAATAGGTCACGTGGTAACACGTGTTGACCTTTTGCAGCAATACAATAATGCATTATCACGCATCATTATAGAAATTTATGCGTGATTGTAAAGTTCAACATAAAGTAAAGGGTAGAGCAGGGGGTGACGGGACTTATTGCAGTCTTTTCGTGATTGAATAGCTGCATAAAGTCGCCATGTGTCACTTAGGTCTCTGATGATGGAAAATACCTGTTGCTGATTTTGGTAAATGGGGTCTTCTTGTTGCTGCCTATAATATCTGTGGCTAGTTTGTCTGCTGAATGAGTCGTCTATTTCAATCAATGTTGAATGTGAAGCCTAAAACATAATGTTAACATTATTTATGTACTTAGCAGTAGTTATTTTTTATAACTATCAAAGTATGAACAAGTTGGATGTAAAAAAATACTCATACAAAGTAGACAAAGAAGATTGATAGATCAAACTTCAAACTTACCAAATTTGCATCCAAATGATATTGGGAATTGTAGTTGCTAGATGTACTGGCAGCATCACTACTTGTTGACAAACTGGCAAATCTGAAATATATGGTTGCTGAAGAAAAGGCTTCACAGAACTGCCATATTTTTAATGTATGTTTTAAACCTATCAAATGACCATGAAGTCCATCAGATTGTAAGGGGCAACTGCTATTTTTAGACATCCATATTCAACCTCAACTAGGATCCGACTACCCGATCTTAGGTTGGCTACAAAGACATTGCTACCTAATGAGGAATAAGGATATAAGTAATTCTCACATACCATACATTTAACCAAAAACACAACAGTTCCACACTGGTCTACCCTGGTGTTATAGGGCAGAAACAAGGGGCCTTTTTTATAACAATATAGAAGTAGCAGACAAGCATGCAGTCCATCTGATGGTAAGTGGCTACTGCGGCCCATGGACATGTGTAATCAACCCCAGAGAGGATTAGATATTCCTACCTGAGGTCGGCCACATATACGCCGCTACCCCTGAGGACTAAGCTGGTGAGGCCTGTGGTGTAGGATCACAAAGAGTTCTACCATCTTTGAAGTTATTGTTTAACATATTATAAACAACTTATAATATCTACTTAATTTATACCTGTGTGCTAAGTTGGGCACTGATTCACTGGGAGTGTATTTGCCTGCATGGCCACTCATCGTTTGAGCTTTACCAAACTTGTTCTCAATGCTCTGTGAGTGCCCATCGCTAGCCGCGAAGGGCTGGCTACGTGGCCGTCTATTGTTGCCTGTCGTCCAAACATTTATTACTGAAAAAATGGAAATTCATTACATCTTACTAGTCACCTAAGTTTTAACTGCCGAGAAATATCTTAATTTAACTTGAAATAACACAGCCTTCTCATAGTAAATAAAGTAATGCAATTATTCCAGTAGAATTCAATATTATTATGGACATGTAAATAATTCCTACCACTTTATATATATTTATAATATTGAAGTTTGATAATACAATAAATAGGCAATGGCTAAGCAGCTTCTCACAAAAAGTCAACTCGTGAACTGTTCAACTGTCGTACTTACTTGGCAAGTCCGGAGGTGTATCCTTTTTCACATATTTGCCAACGACGCCTTCGTTTATAGCTTTCTGACCCTTTCTTGAAATCATTTCTGAGTTATCAGTGTTCGTTTGTGGGAAAATTAATCTTACTCTTAAATAAAAACAATTAAATAAATACAATCGATTATTTCTAAAACATTAACATTTTCATTTTACAAAATATAAACCCATTGTATCAAAGCTAGTGGCTGACAGATGCAAATCAAAGATAAGAGATGACAGTAGGGATGTCCATTGTCGATCTGAGCTGAGATCGATTATTTGAAGAATCGATTTTAACGTCAAAATTGCGATCTTTTTAATAAAATTAATTAATAAATCAGAGATGCCTTTAAAATTACCTTGTTTTGTTGCCAAAATATTTCTGTCCAGCTAAGTCATGTACCATTATACTTATATCAGAGTTAATATTATATTATATATAATAATTATTGATACAATGAACGATTTATTAGCAGTTTATATTACGTCTATATTATACATTTAGCGTCTGTGGTGAATTGAGATCAAGTTGTTGATTCCTTTCGTGTGATTACACGACACATTCATGATGTTCGTTTGTGTAGAAATACATTATCATAACACCAATAACACTTTCTAGCATATGTATGTACGCAACTGGCAAATAATAATGAAGTGTTAAGGGGAATTTAATACAAGTTGATCTAATTATGATGATTATTTAAATCCTGGCTTTCTATACACGCTTTAAGTGATTTAATGACGTTTTTTTGAATATTAAACTTTTTTTGTAAATGCCTTACGGAATCTTTTAAACACAATATTTTATTTTTTAAATATT
Organism: Epargyreus clarus clarus; assembly: GCA_014595695.2. Taxonomy (NCBI): domain Eukaryota; kingdom Metazoa; phylum Arthropoda; class Insecta; order Lepidoptera; family Hesperiidae; genus Epargyreus; species Epargyreus clarus. The sequence goes on along the minus strand of JACTTY020000048.1, from coordinate 306,719 downwards.
TGTTTTGTCGGCCCAATTTTTTAATTGTAATCTGATGATGTCTATTTTGCTGTTCTAATCTAGGTGCTTGATATATTTTCAATGCTGCTTTTCTTGAACTGTCAAATGTGGAACCAGAATCTGATTCCACCACACCTAATGGTGTAGCTTTGACTGCCACGGAGTTTGTTACTTGATTCTGAAATTATACAAAACATAAATTTAAGGATTTCAATTAATGCTATTTTTTTTCTAATTGTATTTAATGTTAGCTAAATGCAACGTTTGAGTAACTTTACCATCTCTGTGGCATGGTATTTTAGGATTTATAGAATCCACAGACTTTTACAACAGAATATTTATCGATCAATCTATTCGTAAAACCGATGTATAATGCGTGCTATAATGCGTTGAGCCTAAAACTTACTTCAATTGTAGTACATGGTATTGATCCTTTTTTTAACATTATCCGCCCAGTTTTTCCGCGGTACATGTTCTCGCCTTTAAAATGCTTTGAATATAATTTTGACGCCGAGGATGGAAGCCAATTTTCTTCACTGCGTTCTACTCGGACAAACTGTACCCAATTGTCTTGTGTTTCAACATCACCTGATGGAAATCTATAATAATTTAAACATTAAATCAAATATATGCAATTTAAAATTTAAATTTCCATGTTATTAACAAAATAGCACTTTATTAACATATTTTCATCGAGTAACAACTCTATTATATAGCCACTGCAATTATTAAACAAAAATCTATTATTTTAATATTGATTAAAAATGTTACACATCACTACAAATATAATATACGCATTGTTCCTATCCCACAATAGAGGGCGTTTATTCGAATAATGGCATAATTATGTGGGATATTATTATAATTGTAGATTAAATATAAAAAAATACTTACGAAAATAACCTGAGATTCTGTTCCATTTGTTTACCGTAACGCGATTTACAATAGCGTAATGCACAACAAGGCATACTTTATATTTCTATTTTCTAATAAACACACAAATTAGCCTTTCTCGCGGATGTTTGACGTACATCTAAATAAAATATAAATCAGCTGTTTATGATAATAGAAGTGAAAGATACTCTGTGGTTTCCAGTTTATTTTGTACTTTATAGTTTAGTCTATGACTATACACAACGTTTCTTTTGAAAGCTTGTGCATATAATTTTTCTTATAGGAATTATATGTTTTGATATCATTATTTTGTATAGAACGTTGTGAAAAGTTAAGATTAGTACTAAATAACAATATGTTTTATTTAATTGGTTTGGGTTTAGGTGATGCTAAAGACATAACAGTGAGGGGACTTGAAACAATCAAAACATGTGATAAGGTTTATTTGGAAGGTTATACTTCAATACTTACAGTTGGAAAAGAGGTTTTGGTAAATATTTTGGCTCTATACATCATAGTATGTAATCAATGTATTATGGACGATTTTTTACTTCTAAATAACGAGTAATTTTTCTTATAAACTTTTCTCAGGTGTTTTTCTTGTAAATGTAGGCACCAAAAAGGTTTTATTTTACACTAGCTGACCCGGCAAACTTTGTACCGCCTCAAAATCTATTTATCAAATATAATTCATATAAAATATAGCCTATGTACTCCTAGATAATGTAGCTTTCGAATGGTGAAAGATTTTTTAAAATCGGTCCAGTAGTTTTTGAGACTATTCATTACAACCAAACAAACAAACAAAGTTTTCCTCTTTATAATATTAGTGTAGATAAAAAAAATTAAAAAATATATTTTTTTGTAAATGCAATTTTATAAAAAAATATGTTATATTTTTATTACAGGAGGATTTTTATGGGAGACCATTAATTGTAGCAGATCGAGAGCTCTGTGAAAGCAGTATAGACGAGATCCTTAAAGAGGCTAAGGATAAAAACATAGCATTATTAGTTGTCGGGGATCCTTTGGGTGCCACCACACACACTGACATGCTTCTACGTGCCAAGGAATTTGGTGTTGAGACACAGGTATATATTCACCCATGGATGTTGGAAAGAGATATTAGACTATAGAGTGAACATTGCAAGGTTTTCATATAGTGGTCACTACTGTCCATAGATATCTCTATCTAAATTCATAGAGATCCATAGGGATCCACCTAATGCCAATCACAGATACATTGCAACTCCTGATACTAATATAGTAATCTCATACATATATCTGCAAGCAAAGACATCCAGAACCTATCATAAAATTGGAAGAACTGCTTTACACCTGAAATAGTTGTAACTCCCCAATTGAGACATACTGTAACTTTGTTTTTTATTTTATGAATAAGTTCTTTATTAACACAGCATCATTGTAATTGCATTTAATTTATACTGTTTTCAGATAATACATAATGCATCCATATTGAATGCTGTTAGCTGCTGTGGCTTGCAACTGTACAACTTTGGAGAGACAGTGTCTATACCATACTGGACTGATGCATGGAAGCCAGACAGTTTCTTTGAGAAAATACTTGGGAACTTTTCAAGAAACTTACACACCCTTTGTCTCCTAGGTATGTTTTTTGAAGGATCAGTTGAACACTCTATATATGTACATTAGACCTATAGTAATCAGGCCATGACTAATTTGGCACCCACCTGTGATCCAAAAGTCCAATATTGGGAAATTTTCGATTCAACTGATTGCTGCATGTGTATACTCATTAATTTATGACCTTTATTCTTTCAAAAACGATAGATCTTGATTTAATTTCAATATTTTTTATTGGATTAGAAGGATGTCAAAACTGACTACAAAGGCATCAGAGACAATACCTATATGTTAACTAAATTCAACAAATGCAGTAATTCACTACATTCAGATAGTATTTCTACTAAGTGTATACATACATTAAACCAGATTACTGTGTTACATTATAGATAACTTATATTTCAACCCAAAAATTCCTTTCTTTTCAATACAGATATTAAAGTAAAGGAACCTACTGAAGAATCATTAACAAAGAAAGTTCGACAGTACATGGATCCCAAATTCATGAGTGTGAAAGAAGCCGCCTACCAATTGGTCCAGATAATAGAGAATAAGCCAGATGCAGGTAATTCTACAAATTTCTTTTCTTGGAAGTGAAAAAAACCATCCATCCATAAAATGAACAATAACCATTGGACACCTGTAACCAACCAAACCTATGGTAAAAATACACTTCACTTTTCTTAAAAAGCCTATCTAAAATATATATATATTTATACAGTCTATTGTTGTTGTTTATTCAATTTTTCACAAAGATTGAGATGGTGCCTAGCTGACGGCATTCAGTTTAAAACAAACATTAAATTTTAGGTGTAATTTGATAAGGGTTATAATAAAAATGTATGTGTAATATTGAAAGCAAACAATTTTTAAGTTAAAAGATGTAATGATTTAAGAACAGTAAAGGTACAAGCTATGTTTACTTAAGCAATGATTGACAGTTGTGATGTGGTATATTACAAATATAACAATTACATAAATAAATATAATTTATCTATAGGTAATATAACTAACTTATATTACATCTAAAGCCAGATATATTTAGGACTATTTCACTGCATTTTATTTAATACAAAATCTAGCTGCATTACTACCACAGTTACCATATTCAATCTGTTTCTATTATAGATATATTATTTTCTGCATGGCTGAGACAATATTTAATTTTATTGTTACTGTTAAAATATTAAAATCCTATCTGTATCAGCGCAAAAAAACGCCTTAAAATGTTGTCAAGAATATTGATGAGTATTGTTGCAAGTCTACATTGCATCCCCATCCCCATACACATTTTATTTTGTCTTTTAAGATAAGTTCTGTTTAAAACAGTCCAGTCGGTAGTTTCTAAAAATGCAGGTAGATGCAATTAGACTTATTTTAAAAATTGTATTTTATATAGTAAATATGAGCATTAAATTTTTTTATTAATTTAAAGTTACTGACAGTTACTTGATTAGGCACACAAAATTCCAATTCATAGTTTATGTTATCGTTTACTTGCACAATTGATCAACTTTATCAATATAAAATTAAAATTATTTGGACTACAAGGTTCATGAATATTAGGTATAACAGGCATCTAATAACAGATTGAATTAAATTTGCTACCCTTTTTCAATAACTTCTGTGGTCTGGTTTGGAACGAAACTTGCAACTTTAATTAGATTACATATTATAAGGATTTATTTAAAACTTTAACTTAGTAAGTCAATAATTAAAAATATTTTTTTAGAATCACACAGTACTTTTGTTTTAGAATTTATCTGTTGTTTGTAAATTTGCACATAACACATTTTTTGTCATGGTACAAGTAAGCAATATATTTCTGTTTCAGGTTTAAACAAAGACCACTTGGCAATAGGTCTGTCGAGAGTTGGTGCTCCAGATCAAAAGATAGTTGTGAAGTCATTAAATGATATGCAGACTTGCGAACTAGGCCCGCCATTGCACAGTCTGGTGATACCAGCTCCCAATTTGCATCCACTTGAAACTGATTACATTGCTCAGTATACAATATATAGATAGTAAACATTATATTTATAATATGTGATATATTTTGCATTTACAATTGATAAGTTTGCCTACATATTGTATATAAAAATGGTAAAGTAGGGTTGCAACCTAGTTATTATTATATAATTGTTATAATATGTAAATCATCTTTTTCTAATTCTCTACTTTTATAAACTATTTATAAGAGATTTTAATAAATTATTGCTATCAACAAGTTACATGTAGAATACACTAGTATTTTGTTTATAATATTTTCGTTGACGCTAAATTTCAAATAAAAAAATATGAACTCTTTCAATGGGTTTATAAATATTTGTGAGTTGTTGCAATCCTACTTGATTATTGTACATAAATTGATATAAATACTTCATATATTATATTACGAATAATCTAATAAGAGGGCAAGGGAAGTGAAATGTAGTTGTTTTTCCCACTTAATGTTACATAATGAAGCATGCAGAATGTGACATGTGATATGAATAACACGTTTATCTTGACCCTTGGTTTCGCGGTAATAATAATACAAATATTTCATAGTAATGTTTTATATTAGCTAATGAGATTTACAAAACCTCTGACAAGAATAAATTTGTGAATTATATTAATATTCAATTGTCATTGTAAACATAGGTACCAAATGTGACTTTAAATAAACAATGGGTGAAGTACCAAATTATTAGTTTTATTATATACAATTAGAATAATTAAAATCATAATATAAACATATCTCAAACTGCTACCATAAGACTTAATATTCCAACTTATTATTGGTCCACAAAGCTACCAAAATCACTAAATTATACAATTAATTAAAATAAAAAAACAATCTGAATCGTAAATATTAAAAGGTACATTAATTATTATTTGGTCTAAGTTGCATATTATAAATAATCGCAATTATAAAAATAATATACAAAAAACGGAATGTAGAAAATACCAGAGGTGAGTACATGCAATTCACCCATCATTGGTACATCAAACATCTCTAGATATAACTGGAAACTGGTGGGTCACGTTATATTTAGTAATAATAATAATTATAATAGAGGCATGGCTTACATGTAATTTTATACTATGTAACACTAGGACATGTTCTTAACTTTAAAATAATACAGTCTTTAAACTTAATCAAAAGGGTTACATACAAGATATCGATAATAATTATAAGAAAAAATTGTATATAACTCGTGCTCTCTATTCGTCAAGTGAGATTACAAAATGAACTATATGAATAGAAATCTAATCAATTAGAGTATTAAAACTTCAAACAGCTGACACCTGTTGATCGTCGTCTTCGTCGTCGGGCGCATCGTGATAATAATCATATGTCCGTACGTTGCCCGTTACTCCCTCATGAGAATGTGCACGGCTAAGTCGTTCTAAGCGTGCCACTTGCGAAACAAGCGTGTAAGGTGCTTGTGGCATTCTTGGTGGGGGTACCGGCCGTACACTATTGGTCGTTGTACAAGACCCATGGCCGCTGTCGCTCGAAGTCGCCGATCCAGTCTTCCGTAACGGCAAGTTAACTAACGACGTTACACTGCTGCTTTCAGCCGACAAGTCTACTGGCATAGGAGTTGGTGTATCTGAATGAGATCTCTCATGAGCAGCACGAGAGCAGCAGATGCCTGGACCGGGTCCGTCGCGTCTATGAGAGCAAGGGGAAGGTCCCGATGGCGGTGGTCTGGGCTGATGAGGTCTCGTTTTAGCTGGCTCTGATAATGCTAAGAGCTTCCTAACAGCTTGTGGCGAGGCAGCGCCAAATTTGTTTCCTGCAAAACTCTTTTTACTTTCGCTAGCTGACGAAGCGCTACTGGTGGTAGACAATGAGGGGGAGGGATGTCGACGACGCGTCATGGTTGGCGCAGGTCCAGAACCCTCACATTCTAACGAAAGTGCATGAAGGCGCTCTTCGTCAGTTTCCACATGCATACGATTTAAATACGCTTTAACGCGTCGAACCATTTGGGCTTCCTCAAACATTTTCTTATGATTGGGAACATTAGCAGACTTTTTTCGTCTTTTTACAGTAACTTGACCTTGTTGCACTCCAGTGTTTAGTTGATTTAAAGCTACCATAGCATTCGAAGGAGGTTGCTTTCCTAATTCCAACAAAGTTAAAAAATCGTATGGGGAACTACACATATTTGTTAGAGTCCTTACTTCCTTGGCAATCATTCTTAATTTTTCGAAATTAACCATTCCTTCTACTTTGGTGTCATTACCAAGATGAATAAATGTAAGATCTTTCCTAACAACTGGATAAAAAGGAATTACTGGCGCTCGTCCTTGTTCAGTTGTCACTAATTGTCGATATTTAGACATGTTCCTTGAGGGATCCATTAACGCCTGTAAATCTGAAAACAGTTTTGCATATTTGGTTGGTAATTTTTCCCAGGTCATTCTTAATCTGGATACGGCGGCATGTCCCAATCCAGAAGTTATAGCAAACATAGAATTGAAATTCTTGCATTCTTTACAATGTCGCGCAACTTTGATGAACTGTTTAATTATTTTCGAACGTCGAACTATGTTTTGTTCATTGACCACTTCAGTGACTACCCAGAACATTTCTTTGTTCACAAGTCCAGCAAATTGTGATAACATAGGTGTGCCATATCTGCTCTTCAATTCGAACAAGTCGTCTACATACTCCGTGCTTTCGATTTGCCGAAATATGCAAAAATCTTGCAGAGTCAACTGAACAGCAACTTCTACAGCATTGAGTTGCAAAAAATGGACAACACTCTCCCCTAGTAGATCAGGTGCCATTTCATCAGTTACTAATGTTTCACTAATCTCATTAGTTTTTAAATAATATCGTGAACTAAGACCAATACGTTCTGCAAGGTTTTGCAATTGATCCGGCAAGCGGTGCTGTTTAATTATTCCTCCTTGAGACACAGATACTTCACACAATGAAAAATGGGAACTAGGCTCTGTAATGCCAAATTCTCGTAAAGTAAGCATTACTACTTCTCTGGCTGTTGTCTCTTTGTGAACTAGTAAATATTTACAAGTCTGATCAGCTCTATATACTTTAAGAACATGTTCAGGATAATCAGAAGACTGATAGTCATCATAGCATATTGATATTAAATCTGGATTGCTGTGTGAATTATAGAATGAGGTACTGGTGTTTGCTTTATTAAGGGAATCTGATTTTGAAAGGATACTATCATCTGCATGAATGCCATCCGTAATTGTGTTTTTAGGAATTAGATTCATTAAAGCTTTCTGTAGTCTCTTATGACCTAATGTATATTTAAAACCTTTTTGAGGTTCTTTCTTAGTGTTTAATGGTTGAGGTTTCTTGGTGGGAGATTGAATGACTGATGTCAATGTAATAGGATCATCAGTGAGTTCTGCTGTAGACAAACGTGCCCTTGGGTCAGTCTGCCAGCGAACCATATTAGTGCATCCTCGCTGTCTGGGAGAATTTTCTGGCATCAAAAGCATTTGTTTAAATGCCAATAAATTACTTTTGACTGTGATGCTTAAATGTGTGGATCCTGTGATTATTTCCATTGCTTTCGCATGACTTACATGTTGAAAGGATTGGCCATTAATTTCTAGGACCTGATCACCTCTTTTTAATCCTGCGTCTTCAGCTTTAGAGTGCTTTTCAACTTTGAGTACATAGATACCATACCCTCTTTCATAGCCACCCAAAATAGAAAAATTGAGAGGCTCATCTCTAGAGGAGCGAGATAATATCACACTCCTAGTTCTTGCTTTTGCAGAACACGCAATATTCAATAGTCTCAGTTGGCTTTCCATCTTTTCACGCTCCAATACTGTCTCAAAATTTTCTAAGAATTCCAACATAGTTGGATCTGTCTCAAAATCTGTAAAATGATTATTGACCCACAGTAATACCACTCTGGTTACTTTGTCTCTCACAGATGGTTCAGAGAACCAGGCAAGTAGTTGTTTTGCCACAACTAGAGGACTTTCTATAAATGTTCTATGTGTCAATAGAAAATCTTCAACATATGTGGAATCTCTAGAATTATCTTCAACAAGTTGAAGCATTAAATGTTCAGGTGTTCCTCTTATAACAACATGTCCTTGCTGATGACCTGATTCACCCGCTGCCCCTCTGAATTCTGTGACTAATACAACAACTCCATTTTCATTCTCATGTCTTCTGATATTCTCTTCACCTTGGTGCAAAATTCTATAATAATCTGATTGTGTGATACAAACAAATTGGCAATCATCACACCTGGTTGTCATAACTCCTCTGTGGTATAGTTTTTCAAGAGTAGCCTCAGCCATTCCAAAGCTATCCCCAACATTGAGGTGCTCAATCTCACCATTTTGATGCTCAATTCCAACTTGTCCATTTACAAGTACTGACCATGAGTCATGTTCCTCACCATCATTCATAACAACTGTTCCGGCTTTTTCAACTACTGCAAACACCATAACAGCACACAGAGCTCTACGTACAGTCAGGGTCATGTTGGTAAATGCTTTTAAATGCTGCGTGAATTCCAAAAGTATCTCAATATCTTCGTCAGATCTTTCACTTGGGTCCTTCTCCAGGCATTCTCTGACAGCATCACGCACTGTGAAGCTGTCCATGCTCTCTTCCAAATCCTCTTCTTCATCTGAATCAACAATTGATTCGAGGAGCCCAGACAGGTCTACTTCCATGTCCATGTCTAAAGAACTGTGAACCGAAGTCATGGTGTCACTTCCACTATAAGCAGAGCTTGTGTCACTTGCGTTGGAGCACTTTAGGGTGTGGGGGTACAGCTCCGGACTGTGACGGCCACCACGCCCCCCTCTCAACATCGTGAAGTTTCTAGCCTCAACCGAGTAACTTCCAGCGTCTATAACAATAAATAGCTTATATTATTACTTATATCCTATTAAAGGTCAAATGAAATTCGTATTGATTGAACCTAAATCTACTACAACTGAATTGCATTTATTGGCATTTACGGACATTAAAATATAATAATTGCAATAGGAAAAACATAAACAATTATATATGAATAATGCATAACTATTGTACGATATGAATATACGTTTTTCTAGACTAGTTAATGGATTTATTGGAAGTAGTACATAATAACTTAGTCTGATTACACTATAAGAACGATTGTAGACAATTTATTAGTTATTACTGGTACATTTATTGTAAATATCGCGTAATTAGTACAATTAGAATGAATTTCTTACATTGCGTAGTCGTGCCCTTTAGCCTTATTTTCAGTGTTATGAAGATATTAACATCACATTATGGGTGAACTGTTTTTGTCACTCAGAAATATAAGCTCGCGCATCACAAACACTGATCCGAATAAATAAAATCAAATCCTTCACAATTTCTATTTATTTTGCATTCATGGCGGAACTGTCAGCAGTGCTTCCATGTTGCTTTCTAATTAGTCTTCTACTAACGGATACTTGCTGAGTATATTTTCTCTTATGATAAACAGAGTAATTTGGAATAGGAGACGGACTAATATTTTAAAGCATTCAATATTTATTGTTTTGAAGACGAGAAAGACGCCAAAAAATTTAGAAAGCTACTTTCCCGACGTATCTACACTGAGTACGGAATACAGATAACAATTCATTCATTAATTCAAGCCCTACTTGTTTGTTATGTAATACAGATAATATATTTTACGCATTACTCTTTATTTTCACTTCAAATTAAATTTATATTGTAAAATATATGTAGTATTCAATTAAATTAATTAATGTGGGGTTTTTCTCCAAAAAATATTGCTATTTATTACTTAATTTTTCATTTTCTTATTTTTTGTCTTACTTATTTGTGTATTATTTCTCACTTGTAATTTATCTGCAATGTTTTACAGATATATTAATAGCATTTTAATGCTTTTAAAATATTTTGCAGAATATTTTATGTTGATATTGTGATTGTCTATGAAAAAATAGTATCTTCAAGTTTATTTATCAAGAACGCGTCTGTAACATCGGTGAAGATACAAATTCACTTCTTCCGCTTCTGAAACGTAGGACATTTCCAATAATATTTGTTTGTTTAAAAAGTATATACATTACAAAATTTAATTTACGTACACAAATTTATTTTATTTTTTTACATTTTTTTAATATATTAAAAGGACATATTTAATGCAAGTTATAATTAAAAGTACGCAAACGATCGCTCTGAACATTTTTATATCTCCATCTATTTTCAGAAATAGGTACTTTTGAGTGCTGGCGTTTTCGCAGCAAAACCAGTGATGATATCTTTTAACTAGATAGCTTTTGTAAATTGATCGTTTGTCGTAGAAGAAAAAGTCGCAAAAATATATAATCATTGTTGTGAAAGTGCAACCCTTTGAAATAATTTCGTGCATCGCGATAAAATGCGTCTCGTTTCACTGTCTGAATCGAAACGGATGGTGAGCGATGGCGAGAATACGGTGATAGATTTTTGGTGTTGAAAATTTGCTCTGTGTCATCGCCTTTAGTTTCCGTGTACATCTAAGACGGTCAAATACGATTTCGTTTCGCAAATTTACGTGTTATTACAAGTAAATCTAAAACAATTTCGCCTCTAATTGTCGGAAAATTATATTGTCATCGAATGACCGGCTGATATTACACGAGGCTTGTATGTATATGCGACTTCTGCCTTCTGGTATTCGTGACACGCCTCAGAAACTGAAACCGATTTTGTGAATGGAATTGTTCTGTTTTATTATTGTGTCATTTTAGTGATAAAGTCGTCGTAAAATTACGTAACTGTTGTGGAATCTTGAAGTGTATAAAGAATGGCCTGAGTGTGACCACTCCATTACCGTCATGAGTGACGAAGGAATGTTTGTTTAGGCTGTAATATTTTGCTGCGACCTTACGAGAAGTGCGCGTTCGTCTCACCGACTGAGCTGGATCATGACTCTATCGGAATCAAAACAAGTTTCGCATTGATCGCTGTCGACCTATTGTCATTTGGGATACTTTTATATGCTATTTAGCAAAATGTCTTCGGGAACGTTTGTGGATAGAATTGATCCATTCGCCAAGCGATCATTGAAGAAAAAGACGAAGAAGTCTCAGGGCTCCTCCCGGTACCGCAACACGCAGGACGTGGAGCTGCAGGCGCTGCCGCTGCTCAAAGGTGGGTCTTTCACTCTGTAAATCAATAAAACATACTCTAATTATCAACTAAATATGCATAATTTTAATATTTAAGTATTTATATTACATTTGGAGGGTGTCCTGTTTACAAATTATGTTTAGACTACAAAAATAAATATGCAAATTAGATGAATAAGAATGAAGAAACATTATTTGCAGTTACAATTAGATTGCAATTAGAATTAGGATCACAGTTTTTTACCTTTTTAATGGTCCTACCAAATCTCCATAGCTGTGATAAAGTAAACAATCCTTGATATATGTTTGTAGTGATACATGATTGTAATTTACAATTATTGTGTAACATTATCTTATTTCACTGATGATTTATACAATAGTCTTAACTATTCAACCTCTCTAGTATATCTGTGGTATAATTGTAATATTTACACTCAATTTCTTAGCATACTAACTCCTAACAATAATATGGGAACCAAAAATGAATTGACAATTATTTTAATTTTTTTCATGTACCTGTCATGAGTTGTATAGGTAATATATTAATTATAATGATGGTTAGGTATATTTTAATTGCTGCTACTAGGAACTGAAGTTTTGCATAGTCAGTGTATGGAGTGTTGTGTTCGTATATCAGCTCGCATTACATTAGCGATGCTGATTTGAAACCAATCTGTAAAAATGTAATACACGTAATTTGTGGTCAACCACACTGCTGAGCAATGCTACCACATCAGAAGGTTCCACGGTTGACCAAACAACTAAGTAAGTTGAAGATCCTTGATAAAAAGTATGGTACATTTTTTGTAAACAATTTTGGTGAATATGAAAAATCAGTAAATTTTATTTCATGTTAGATATTGTTAAATAAATCAATAAATGAGTATGATCAAAGTGATAAGACCTACAATTACTTTTATAAGAAATATCTTTGTTATATAAATATTTTACATATACTTAAAAGAAAATCTTATAATACAGGCTTTACTTCGATGTTCAAGGCTTCATTTAGAGTAAGATCAATACATTTACTAATACATAGTACATGTTAAATAGTAAAGTAGTTGAGTAGAAAGCTGGCGGTAAACTATTTTGAAATCTTATAGCAAAAAATACCCAGTGAAATAAATGGTTTGTGGCAATAAATGACAATTTTTATGTTAGTTAAGGTGTAACCTACAGTTTAGCTCACTTTAATATCCTTACTGAGTAAAATAGTCCTCTGTATAGGGAGGATTCTAAAATTATTATTGATTCATTTCAGTTAAGGAAATATCATTGAGTAACATAATATAATATTAGCTACAGACAATTGTAATAAAACACAGGTGCCAAGAGCATATTATTACTTTTAATGAAATAAGTACCATCATTAACTAATCTAATTACCATTCCCCAATGAATAGCATTGAAGATCTAATTAAGGGTGATCAGGTGTTACTGATACAAAAAATTAAACATGGTTATGAGTTAATGTATTGTATATATTATATATATATATATATATATATACATTTGTATATATAATATATGCAATACATTATATAGGTATAGTACCTATACAGAATCCTGGTAAAGTTCGGGTATAATGATTATCCATTATGCTCCTCTACATTAAAGGTCCGAGGATGCAAGATATGTCCACTTGTTTCTCAAAATTGATTAGTTTATTTTCTTAATTAACAAATTGCAATTTTTCTCATATAACCTTTATAATGTCCAAAAAAAAATCATCAATTTATGTGGCTTGCTATGATGCTGCTTAAAATTAAATACAAAGTCAAATATACCTTTTGTCAAAAATCCACTCCTGTGGAACTCTTTTCAACACTTGTTATGGAGCCTGTTAAAAATACTACCAGAATGCTACTGTTGAGAGCTTCCAACTTTAAATGTCACTCAGATTTATAGTTATAATTTATAATAATTTTACATTTCCTCGAAGTCTAAAAATTCTAGGAATGGGATGTATTATATTTACAAAAAATAAAGTATAGATACTTGTTCCATTTACATTTGTAATAATGGATACTTAAAGTGATGATGAGGTTAATTTAAATAAACACCAATAACCCATTTTATTTCAGATATGTTGTTCAAATTAATTAACCTAATATGATTAAATCCATTTAAAATTGTGCACACACATATAAAAGCTCAATTAAGCTCATATTCAGTATATAAAAACATTAACTACTCACTTTTACTTGAAGGTAATCACTATTTATTAGCATGTAAGACTTTATATACACTAATCTATGTAGGTGAAAATTCACAGGATATCAACTCATATTTATATAAATACCTAAATCATAATATTATCTATAAGTAGGTTTTATATATAATTGCGGAATTAATGTAAATAAATAGTTACCTACTATGTTATTAGAATGTATTATACACAAAAGTTTTTAAGATACTCATTTTTTTTAAATCCTAATTATGCATTACCTCTATGTATAAAAGAGATTACAGAGCCTAATTTGTAATCTTCATAAAATGAAGTAGCCCAGATTTGAATGCTCACATCAGGCTAATATAAATATTTGCATGGATTTTGTTGGTCCGTTGACCTTGTGTATGTGAATTTTTGCCTGAAGACAATACACTTGTTGCTACTTTAAAAGGATGCATTGTTATGTGAAGATGAATTTACTCTTAAAAGTTATAACTTAAGTAATAAAATTTTGTACTAAGATGCGATATTTATTTAACCGATCTGATTTTACGATATTTTGCAATGTTTGTTGTGATATATCTCCCTCTTGTTATTTCTTTAGATGAGTCACAATACAATCTTATTGAAGACTATTCCCTCATTAACTAAACAAGATCAATCTATAACACAGTATAAAAACATTGCAATCAATCAATGTATGTTAAAAAGGTCTTGTTGTATGCATTCATAAAATTCAATGTGTATTTAATGTTATGAATTACTTAAGCTTTTAATGGATTAATTGCTTTTTTCAGATGTCCCGAGTGGTGAACAGGAGGAGCTGTTCATCCGCAAACTGCGGCAATGTTGTGTTGCATTTGACTTCATGGATCCTGTTGCCGACTTAAAGGGGAAGGAGATAAAGCGGGCTACACTCAATGAGCTCGTGGAATACATCACTGGTGGCCGTGGGGTGCTTACTGAGCCGGTCTACCCAGAGATTATTAAAATGGTAATTATACATATTTAATTATAAAGCGAACATTAGAATTCACCCCCGTGTCTCTGCTTTGAAAATCCATATAATTAAAATACGCGCGGATGAAGTGTTGCAACTATGCTGGGGACAAAAGCTTTCTTCAGAGTGTATTGTGATACGAATAGACAACAGTACGCAACATATTGCGAAGGCCAGGCGGTAGCTGTGTGGAAGGTGCGTAACACACAGCGGCTAATTTGAAAACACCCTAAAACTGTTTAACATGCAGACAAATTAGGGTATTTGACAGGTGTTGAGAAAGTGTTTCACTATTGCCTTACATGTATTAGAAACCCCTTTCATCTCACAGACTTTTTAATTACTTCTGGGCTTAGTTGGCTTATAAAAATATTTGCTTTTAAGCTAACAACAGTTTCAATGATATTTTCACTATAGTCAAATAACCTTTTTTTTTTTGACGAGGGAGAAACCTTCAAAAGGTACCCGACGACGTTGGAGCGACGTCGAGTTATGTGGGATTTTTAAATAGTCAAATAACCTAGCACCGATTGTGTAAAAAAAAGGATGACTCGATTTAAGGTGATATATATGTATATAACATTATGTCACTATGATGACGATCAGTAAAAGACTCATACAACAATGAAATTATCTTTCTTCATTCTTTACAAACAATGTATTAATTAACAGTTGCCATTTGAAGTACGCATATTCACACTAAAGGTACTCTTATAAGTCCATGAAATGTTATCTTTCAGATGTGTCTTGGTATAGGCAACAAAATGGGTTACAAGTTATTACATTGATATCATAGATACTTTTTCATTTAACAGTTTAATTAAAGCTTAATACTTAAGTTGAAGTTGACTAGCATCCGGCGGCGCCACCGCCACACTTATTTCTACCTAGTAACAGCAGTGATAAGCGCTGCTGTGTTCTGGTTTGAAGGGTGTGGTTATGGAGGCATTCTCTTTTTTTATTTTTTTTTTTATTTTTGAACACTCACAGCCCCACACTAGGATTCCCTGTGTCGTGGGTGCTATGGACACACACAGAGACAAATACACAAACACCCAGACCCAGAAACAGAAATCTAAATTCATCATTTTAGAAATCTGTCTGGCCGGGGATCGAACCCGGGACCCTCTGCGTGTCAGACCGGCATGGTGACCGCTCCGCCACGCGGGTCGTCTCTCATTCTCTGAGGCATTTCAGCTTAGTCCTCAGGGGTGGCGGCGCATATATGGCCGACCTCAGGTATGGTGGAACATCTAATCCTACCTGGGGTCGATTTATGGAGGGTCGATCCATGGTCGGCAGAAGCCCTTTACCATCATGTGGACTGCATACTCGTCTGCTACTCCCATATTATATAAAAAATAATCACTGATGTCCGTAGACGGCAGTATCCACTGCGACCAGGCGGACTCCGTGCTCGTTTGCTACTCGATTATTATAAAAAATAAACTTATTGTTTGACCTTTGGCACAATTGGGCCAAGAATATAGAACAAGTTTTATATTGCTATACATACATGTTATTACATTAGACCTCTCTTATCACATTCATACATTTTATTATAAATTATATTTATGATATATAATCAAATGATCATTATCTTTAATGACTTATTTATTCTAATACAAATGTATTGTGGTGATCTGGAAAGTTGTGATAAGAAATATGGTGATAATATGAAGCTTAAAGGACAGCACAGATGTAATCAGTACTCAACTACATCTGTCAGATATTACTTTCTTAGAATAAATAAATTTGTTAGATATTGGAATTAATTTTCATGGTATTTTTATAGTGATATTGGCGTGATAAAAAATCTACTATGGATTATAAATCTGAATAGAATAAATTAAATATATTATAATTTCACGATGATATAATTTAAGAGTGAAATAGCAGTAGACTATGCTTCCACCTGATGGTATGTTGTTACTGTCGCCCATGGACGTCAGTTATCAGCTTTATATATAACAGTTGTCCCAACAGATGCGTACGGACTCCTGAGGATTAAAATGATTGTCCCAAGCGTTAGCCGGAATTGACACCTTTTCACCAAAAAAATATTACGTCAAAAATATGTGTGCCGGTAATACTTCCTCGGTCGAACCATACTGGTTCTTAGCACCTTTCAGTATATGTCTGTAAATAAGTAAAATAACCTGTGCCATGAATAGTTATGCGATAAATATATCTTTCAGCAATAAGTTAGGTTTATAAATATGCGTTCTTGTGAGGCAGAGAATAGAAAAATGAAAATCAATGCCAGCTAGTTCATATGATGTTATTTAAGGTGAACTAGAACTTTAGCAAGTAGGATACATTATATTATTTTATCATTCAAGTCGTTGTGTTATAGACATTAATGTTGTTAGATATCAAATCGACATCATTTTTTTTTAATAATGACTATGCAACAAATGCTCAAACTAGATTGACTTCTGTAATGTAAACTCCGGTATCAGAGTTCTGTCTTAGAACAGCCACAGCGGCTTTGCTACGCCTGAAGACTGATTGCAACACCTCGTGTGTATTTTCCTTGCCACGCCCTTCTAAGCGGAACACAGCACTGTTTAAAACTGATGTTATCTTCATGGTATGTTGGTGTGAAAGGATATAGAGTATAAAGGCACTAAAAAACCCTAAGTAGTACTAGGGATCTGGGTACTTTTTCACCAGAGATGTGCGAGGATCTAACCTATGAATGTGTGTCAAATCAATAAATATATATACTTGATTTTGATTGAACGAAATTACATGAAAAAATAATTAAGTATTTTAAGTAAAGTCCTGTAATATCCACCAACATGATTGGTGGATTTGACACACATTTTAGATAGCTAGCATATTTCTACTTGTGTAAAGGCGCCTTCTGTGACATGAGTGAAATCTTTACTCTTTATTTAGGTACTTATGTTTAAGAGCTCTACATAGTTTAATAGTTGATTACGTGTCAATGATTGAGATGAAGTCGTTTGGGATTATATTTTCTTCGAAAGACTCAAGTTTCGCAATGCGCATGGTTTCGTATTCAAGTTATCTACATGCCATAAGTCAAGAGTAATGTTACTTGGATAAATTCAACTTCAGCATTAAATTATCGCAGGACACGTGGAGGTCCATCAGAATCATGCCATTTCTTTTTTATTTATAGATATGTCAGTATTAGCAGATCATTTAGTGATATTTATTAATCATACTATTTTTCTTTATCATATATTAAAATATAAGTTCCTCTGGTATATACGTAAACGTTCTGAAAACTACAATTAATGTAAGTAGATAATAACAAATTAGGCTATTAATATAATGACAGTTTTAGAAGCACGTTTGTTTAACGTCATACTTAAAAATAATAAAACGTAAGATTCTGTATGTAGAATTCAATTTGTAAATGTTTTTCTGAAATATTACGTTACGTATCTTAATTTTTCCTGTTTCTACTTCATTTTATACTTTTCATCATATTGATTACATTATGGACCATATGCCCAATATACTAATATTGTTTAAAAAAATTCTGGCCTAATGCTGTTGATGTTCATTGCTCTTCTGGGAGTTATATCTGTAGGTAACTCGAAATCAATAGTTCATAAACGTAACAAAAAGTACCCTTTTACCATTGCGTACAGGATGAATTTCATTACGATTTTATCGAGGGTCTGGCGTAATGGGTTCGATCCAAGCAGTTCGGGTTAAGTCCGGTTCGTGTGATACTACAACTTCTTTTGTTCTATTGGAACAGGAATATATTAGATATCGTTTTCAGTTTCATTTGAAATTACGTTAGGTTACGTCGTTGATATTTGATATTTGGTTTTAATATCGATATTAGACGTGTAGATTGTTACCGATGTCGAGTTGATATCAGGTTTTGAACTATTGACAGATTTGAGTGCACTAATTTTTAGACATTCAAATTTTATTCGCATCGTCTCTTTCTCACGCGAAAAGTGTTGAAATCAGAGTTTTTGATAATTTTATTCTGTGTTGTCGATAACTATTGTCCTTGTCTTTAGTATGGTATGATATATTATTGAATTTTTTTATTAATGGCTTTTAGTAATGACCAAATAATTTTGTAATGGAATAGTATACCAGAACTATGCTTGCAGCTATGGACTCCAGCTATTTCAATTTCCTCAGGCTTCTTTAAAGAAATCGAGATGTCGGCGGTTTCTCATAAATTGGAATTTTCCTTTGCCGTATATTACTTTAAACGGACTTTTATTAAATAGTTTGCCAAGGCTCAATCATTTATCTAATAGGTTGGGAGCAAAATGAAGATTGATGTAGGATACGGTTATGTGCCTTCTATTGTACCGATGTAATATGACAATTTTATTATTTTTTAATAATATAAGCTTTTGAATATTCATATTATTCGTACTCATAATTAATAATCATTGTTATTGTATTATGTCAAACATTTTTAATTCCCGTTGAAATGTTATGTGGGAATATAACATATTTACTTAACCTCTTTTAGATTGTATATTAAGTCTACACAAGTTTTTACAAAATTTAATTTATCAGTGACGGCCTCTACAACTTTACAGAAAACAAAAAAAGATAGGAGAAATTAATTGGAAAATATAAAATGTAGATAGAGCCTTAACCAACAAAATATTTAGCAAATTATCCTTGAGTAAAAGTCCTGTTAATACTCTGTAAAGACTTATGATCTCATTATTTTATTAAATATTTTTATGTAAGGCTTCTTACGAAAAAACGCTAGTAACAAAACGGGGGTGCAATTCGGGGTACAAACAATTGTACCCTCATTTGCACTGGAATGAGCATGTGAATTGAGAACCATTTTTTTCCAAGTCAACTTTGTGAACTGTTTCGATAACTACTTTTGTCAATACTGACCAAATGCTGTTTCCGACAGATATCGGCCAACTTGTTTCGCACTCTGCCGCCGAGTGAAAATCCTGATTTCGATCCGGAGGAGGACGATCCGACCCTGGAGGCGTCGTGGCCGCACCTACAGCTAGTCTACGAGTTCTTTCTGCGCTTCCTCGAGTCGACCGACTTCCAGCCCACCATAGGCAAAAAGGTCATCGATCAGAAATTTGTCTTGCAGGTGAGTTTTTGCATAATAATACCTTTTTTTTTACGATGGAAACCTTCAAGAGGTTCCAAAGGTATAACCTTCTGGTTATGTGGGATTCCTACCGCACTAAAATCCCCCGGTGGCCGTCCTCGGCGCTGCGTAGAGGACTCCTGGATCTCCAAAGGAACGCAGCCGGAGTCCACTTAGCGCATTGCCCCGTCGGGCTCCGCCCAGGTAAGCTTGACGCTCGTCACACCGCCTGGTGGGCGCGACGGTATGCGACCACAAATACCGCCGTCCTTCCCGGGGCCTCTTACGACAGGCAGGGGATACCGTAGCCCTATTCTGGTCCCGGAACTACACGGACATGCATAATAATACCTATATGTCTTGAAAAATAATTTACAAGCTTCTGTCCGCGACTTCGCAAGGATTGGGGTTATGACTTGTAAGCAATAAGTGTTCGTAATATGGCGTTAAGAAAATTTTATTGCATGAAAACATTTTCCATTAAGAGTCGTTTACAAATGCCAAGTTAAATATATGGCGGTCAGGCACATAGTGTTGCGCTTTAACTACGGTAGGTAGGTATTTATCTGGCTAATTATATGACGCGTGAACATAGCGACGTCATTGATCTGTGAGGGAGTTTAAGCTACTTGGGCGTGGCCGCACTAAGTAAATGGTTTGCTAATATCCCTCTTCTAGTATACTTTTGTTGAAACTGGTATGTTACTTCTGTGGGCTATGTCATTTATTAATCTAGGGGGCGCGTCATTCAGTACGGTAATGTTGATTATCGACATGTAACAATTACTAAGTGCAGTGATACCTAAGTGGGGGAAACTTCTTAAATGGAAGTCCCGGGATTCTAATCACCGGCTATAATGACGACTATTCTCTCGATCTTATCTGAACAAAGCCCTTTTCCTTTGTGTAATGTGAACAGCAAAACTCGACAGTCGGCAAGCAGCAAAACTGTCGGGCGGAGCTAATGTGAACTGACGTGTATCATTAAATAAATCTAACTTTGGAGTGTGAAATATTAATATCCATAGCTGGTTGAAACTTTTAAGTAGTACTCCATAGAGTGGGGCAATGCGCTAAGAGGACTCCGGTTGCGTTCCTTTGGAGATCCCGGAGTCCTCTACGCAGCGCTCAGGACGGCCACCGGAGGGTTTTAGTGCTGTAAGAATCCCACATAACTCTGTGTCGCTCCCACGGCATCGGGTTACCTTTTGAAGGTTCCCCCTCGTGAACAAAAAAAAAAGTACTCCATAGAGTAGATTCATCTTTTATCTGTTGATAATTTGTGAACAACTTTACAACATCAGAAAAGTTTCAACGGTTGTTAAACTAATGAATGAATTGTTGTTGTTCCATTGAAAATTACGCATTCGGATGAAGGTTTGTGGTGGTTCGTTTATGAACAACGTGATTAGGAGAATTTGTTAAATTGCATTATTTAGTAGCGAGCAACCTACGGTATCGTTTCAAATATACGCTTCCTACCTACAACATAATCTCAGTTTGCATCGAAACATAAAATAAATTAATATGCTCTTAAAATTTCATTAATATACATATAGAATTTATAAAATAGGAATAACAACGACAAAAACGCTGCGGTCTTTTTAATTCCTTACTTAAAGAAAAAATATACAGTTATTGTTAGTTATGTTTATTCACAAAACACTTTCGTTTTATAGCTTTTAGACCTGTTCGACTCGGAGGACCCGCGCGAGCGCGACTTCCTCAAGACCGTGTTGCATCGCATCTACGGCAAGTTCCTGGGACTACGTGCGTTCATACGGAAACAGATCAACAACATATTCCTGCGGTTCGTCTACGAGACGGAACACTTCAATGGCGTGGGCGAACTCCTTGAGATACTCGGAAGGTGAGATTGACACACTTTCTGCATATACAACACAAAAAAGTTACAGGCATTCCATTTATAAGTACAAGTATTATAGTTTCATAAATATATAAGTAAAAGTAATTCCATATATGATATATGTTAAAAGCAAAAAGAAGGCTATACAATTTTTAAACAATTTAGATTTGCATATATACATTTGCATATCATTTGTGCAGCTACAATCTAATTTTAAAGATGTGATAAGACTTACATGAGACATTTTAAAATCAATATTGGAAATTAATATTAGCTTGTCAACTCTTATATACAAAGTTGTATTTTTAAAGTTTGGACCTTTAAGGCTAATTAAGCTTATGATACATACACTGATGGTATGTAAGTAAATGTTTACTTAGTGTAACTAAGTAAACATTTAGTTACATACCATTTCGAGGTCATAAATAACTTGTAAGTTATTTATGACCTCGAAAAGCTGATACTTTTTATTTTATCGTAGAGGAGTAGTAGACTAGCATGCATCAGGTGGACCCTGATGGTAAGTGGGTATTGCCGCCCATGGACATCTGTAATTAACCCCAGATAGGATTAGATATTCCTACCAGAGGTCGGCCACAGACGCGCCTCTACCCCTGAGGACGTAGCTGGAACGCCTTGGAAAAGTATGTCACCATTACCACACCCTTCAAAACGGAATACAGTAGCGCCTAACACTGCTGATATTAGGAATAAATAGGTAGGGCGGTGGTGCCGCCGGAGTAGAACCACAAAGGTTCTACCACCTTAATAATGTCGTGTTACCTTCCAGTATAATCAACGGGTTCGCGTTGCCGCTGAAGAGCGAGCACAAACAGTTCCTGGTGAAGGTGCTGCTGCCGCTGCACAAGGTGAAGTGCCTCTCGCTGTACCACGCGCAGCTGGCCTACTGCGTGGTGCAGTTCCTAGAGAAGGACGCCACGCTCACCGAGCCCGTGGTGCGCGGCCTGCTAAAGTTCTGGCCCAAGACATGCTCGCAGAAGGAGGTATCGTTGTTTAGTACTATGTATGATATGTTGTTGTGGAGTTTGCTAGTATTATGTGAAGTGTAATTCGAGAGTGAAGAGATTATTTTTGTCTTATAGTAAAACATATACATTAAGCGTCTTTTTTATAGTAGTAGAAAACAAGTACGAGTAACGAGCCCAAGGACATGTGTAATCAAGGTAGGAGTTGAATCCTCAGTATGGTTAACCACAGGTTTATTGGTACCCCTGGGAACTAAGTTAGAAAGTTCTATACCTGTCTGTATCGTACCACACCCTTCTTAGCAGGGACACAACAGTTCTTTTACCTGCTGTTGGTTTTTTTTAGGTTAATAGGTTGTTTTTAATGCTGGTAGAAATCGTGGGTTATAGCAGTATATAGCACTAAGTGATCTTAGTGCTGTACTGCTATAATCGATGTATGTATAATCGATAATAATGTAATCAAGTAATTGCTGTTAGATGATTCTAACAGCAATTACTTTATAAAGCTTAAAGATTACATAATACATTTGTAAAAACAAATTCCTAAAAATTGGTGACGGTTATATTATGATTACATTATGTCTTTCCAGGTGATGTTCTTGGGTGAAATTGAGGAAATACTAGACGTGATTGAGCCGGCGCAGTTTGCGAAAATACAGGAGCCGCTCTTCAAACAAATCGCCAAATGCGTGTCCAGTCCACACTTTCAGGTATCTACTTCAATATCATTTGTTTTTTGCATAATATTCACATAAAAATACGTATCTATTTTCATTCATAAACTGTTTTTTTTCTCTAGATTCACCCATATGACAATAAATTGTAAAAAAACGACACTAATACTCACATCCTACTGTTACGTAACTACTTCACGTCACAAAAATATTTTTTTTTTTATTATACGTATTTTAGTTATATAATTGAAACTATGAAATAATTTTCGATTTTAATACTTATTTAATAATTATGGGAAATTGTGTTACCCGATTTCCTTCTTTTTATGACATTGCCATTAACCGCTGGGATAATTCTAGGTATTAGTAATTTATTGTCTATTGTTTTCTCTCATCTTATGTCACGACATAATTAGTATAAAGCGTTTAGTTTTTTTTACAATAACACATTTTCGCTTTTGATTAAATCTTAGATTGCCATGGGTAATAAAAAGGGAATTCAGTGAAACTAAAGAGTATTCTGTAAGAATACTCTATAGTTTCACTTAATTATAACATACCCAAAAAATCATGCAAATGCCTTGTTTTAATCTGACACCTGCTCCCAAATGTGAGTACCAAAATTTCTACGATCTATTTCAGGTGGCTGAACGAGCGCTCTACTTCTGGAACAACGAATATATACTGTCGCTGATGGAGGAGAACAACCAGGTGATCATGCCGATCATGTTCCCCGCGCTCTACCGCATGAGCAAGGAGCACTGGAACCACACCATCGTGACGCTCGTGTACAACGTGCTCAAGACATTCATGGAGATGAACTCGAAACTGTTCGACGAGCTCACCGCTAGTTATAAGGCGGAAAGGCAGAAGTGAGTATGGGTTTCCTTTTAATGTACATTTTGCTGTTTGATTTTTTTTTGGCTTGGTCTATGATGAGACTTTTATTGTCTTATTAACCGATTTTAAACGATGGTTGCACTTTTTCTGTTAATAACTAATAGTCTTGATGGTAGTATTTTAATGAAGTAATCAATTAATGTAATGAGATTTTTAGAAGAGAATTGAAATTGAAGTTAATTTTAATAATAATAGTGTAAGGAATATGACTAAAGGGTAACTTAGAGAAATAACAGATTTTTATTCTAAATACTATTATTGTCGGTCCGCAGAGAGAAGAAGCGCGAGAAGGAGCGCGACGAGCTGTGGAAGCGGCTGGGCGAGATGGAGATCAGCCACAAGCGGCAGCAGCCCGCCGCCGCGCCGCTCGCCAAGTGATGCCGCACACTCTCTCCCTCCAAGTGCTAGATAATGCGATCCATTTTATTTTCACTTATGTATTCATTTTCTATTCGATTACATTTTTGTTAATGATGTTATTAATTTTTTATACCTCTAATGATTTGTTCGTTCGGGCCCATCCGCCCGCGACGTGGGGAGGGGTGACGGCCTCGCTGTATGCTGTCTCCGTAGGTTCGGTTCGCTCGCGGGCTCCCGGCGGGTCGTAGCGACTCGACCGCTTATCTCTTATATTTTACTAATAGTGCTCTCGATATGTCCGGTTCCCGAATGCACTATCATTATTGTAATAGTATTTTATATATGTTTACATAGGTCACTAGATTACTTTAGGATTTTTTAATATTGTTAAATTGTTTAAATAAGTTAAAAGTTGTACGTATTATTGATGCATGATCGATTGTATTGCATTTTGGATCACCAATTACTGTAACATTGGGGCACCCAGCTTTCGGCTGAATATGATTGTACAAAAAAAAATAGGGAAATGGATGAGTAATTTGTTTAGTGCACGCGCCCCGGCGCGGCCTCGCGGCGGCCGCGCCGGGCCGCTAGTAGATTGTTCTATAAAATTTTCATTTATAAACTAGATGCTGGAATCAAAAATGTAATTTCGTCGTACTATCATTTTGTATAGGTACATAGTGTAAATAGGCATTTATTTATTATAAATTTATAGCAGTGTGATTTTTATACATAGCTGCGGGAGTGGGACGCGATATTCGGTTCAATCGATCGGAGCGAACTGGAGACTTCATGTATCATGCATACAGCTCGGTAAACTAAAACATTAATTTGATCATATTGGAGTAGAACAATGCTAAAAGTAGATATAATAATTTGTAAGGGAATAGTCATTAATTTGTATGATATTGCTGTAGCTATTAATTTTTCCAAGATCACTCGCGGAGCGCCGCGGCCGCCCGGCCTGCCGCCGCGTATGTATGTATGTACACTATGGAGATGTTTGTTATGTAAAATGTATTAACATTGCAAAAATTATATATGATCTTATATATAAATTACTATTATAGTACACAGTATGAAAATAAAAAAGTTAATTCACATGAAATTTAATTCTTTGAGTGTGTGTGGAGGTCCCGGAATGTCAGCGTACCGGCCTCGTCCCTCCGGCTTTCCGAAGCTAACGTTTCCCTGCTGTGCTCGTAGCGCAACCAACATTAGAATAGAAAATACACATACAATTTAAACATTATTCGGTTTTTCATTTTGTTTCAAGGCCTTCATTTTCTTAATATATTACGTAGATTCAATATTTAACAGTCATAATTCTTTGCCGAAGCTATTAACTTGACTTTTTGAGAAAAAAAAACAAAGTAAATACAAAGTAATGCCTATATACAAATTTCAGTAAGGTCTGTTTGAAAATGTTCCTTTTTACACTCTTTTCAATAACACAGACCTAATCAAGGTCAGTAATATAGTAACGGTACAATGAACTTATTGTGGTGGCTCGGCAGGTACGATCAATACGCGGCGATAGCACAAGTTCAAGTCACATTACCATGACTACCGCCAACCAACAGACACAACTTAGACTGAGCGTATACCACACCCTACCAGTTCTCTTTGGAACTTCCGATACAAGTCAAGTGTTACGTAACACCACGGTCAGTATACTCTGACAGTACTTTAGTTTTTTTTGTTCAAGCTTTAAGTGCATACTTGTTATTCGGTTTTAGAAATAATGAGTCTCAGAAGAAGTGCATATGCACCGCCCGTGCCCAAAATGCCACCCGGACTCATAGAACTGATGGACGGGCTCGCTAGAGATGTCCTGAAAAATAATCCAGAAAATATCTTCGAATTTTGCGCACATCATATGCAAACATTACTAAAAATAAGAGACGGGCAAAATGGTAAGAATTATCTGTACCTTACATTTACGATTAAATGGAGCGAAACTTAAAGTGATAACTATAATAGTTATCACTTTAAGTTTACACTTTAAGATATCGAATTTTACTGACAATAACTTTAGAAAGTTGGTTATATTTTCGAATTCGCGCATAAATAAAGTTTGTTTGATTAATATTATAAATAATTGTTCTTACGTATTGTAGCACCAAAACCACTTTTAACTTTGGAACAAAAAATAGCTAAAGCACAACAGAAAATAAACCAAAGGGCAGAACAAAGACGACGTGAATATGATGAAAGAGTACAAATTATATCTGCTGAAAGTTTCAACAAACAACAAGAGCTGCCGTCATCTCACATTGGTGATAATTCAGAATCCCTTGAGATGAAGGAAATGAATAATAAATCTGAGGTCATAGATAAAGAAACTGATGAAAAATTAAATACTGCAGAGCAGAAAGAAATGGAAAAACCAAGTAGTGACAGTTGTACTAATCTAGAAATCAATGATAAAGAAGGAAAATTAGAAATATGTGCTGATGACGAGATAAAAGAAGTATGTGATGTGGTCACTTTGGATGTTATTGATTCCGAAGCAAACAATATAATTATTTCGGTGAATGATGAAACTGAAATTGAGAATACTAATGAAATCAATGAAACTACTGGTCATTTAAATGATATCGTATCAGAAGAAAATCAAATAGTTACTGTTGTTATTGGTGACTTAGATGCAGAAAGTGAGAATAATAATAATGTAAATAATTCTGTTACCTCAATACAAACTACGTCCGACGTTCAATTGGACAATAATATTGTTAACGATGAGAAAATAATTATAACAGAACAAAACAGCGACCTTGAGTTACAAAACGAGGGGACAGGAAGCAGCAACGAAATGAATATTAAACCTGAAGTTGAAAATAACACGGGGAAAGATGCAAATGAGGAAATAATTGCGAGAGATAATCACTTAATAGAGCCAGTAACTTTGTCACCAAATCATTCTATTTCAGAGGATAATACAAAAACTAAGGATATCGTGGATGTAGAACAAAATGAAATGCAAATTGATGCACCGCCCGCGAAAGATACGTTTAATAAAGATGATGATGAAATAATTTCCATGACTGAATCTAAAAAAGACTCATCTGAAAACCCCACAGAAGATTTAAATGAACCGGAAATCAAACATGAAGATGATAAAATTCTTGCTGTAATTTTAAGTATCAAGAGTCCTGAACATGTAGAAACTAACGAAACCGATTCAGTTGAGAATAATGTATCTAATCCGAAGAAACAAGTAATATTGGGTAATTATAATTTGTTTCCTATTTGTTAAATCTACCTATTGTTTTATTCATACATTTTTTTATGGAAGTATTATAATTTACTTTTATGATAGATTCTGAAAATGACACTGAAAATACTCCCGAAGCGACAGACGATAAAGCTCGCAATATAAACAGCTCAATGGATTTAGAAACGGCAGCCATTACAATACAGAAAGTGTTTCGCTCGTTTCTTTTTAAAACCAAAACAGCTAGTTATGATGACCCTACATCCGTTGATATGAATTTGCTAAATGAAGACAAAGAAAAGGTAAGAATTGCTGTGATACAAAGTAATACATTTTAATATTTTTGGTTTAGTAATAAATAGCTCATATTAGGATTATCTACAAAATCTATTAAAATGCACGAATTTTTAAACATTTTTATTACACAACATATTTTTATGCTGTTTCTGGTATTTCCACGATGTGATGCCCTAAGCAATAACTTAATTTTCCGGCACTCTTAAAGCATCACTTTCTACTCTCATATAGAAATAAATTTATCTTACATTTTGTTTTTTTTTTTTTTCAAAATGTTTAAGGAAGAAGACAACGGATTAAATATTAAAGACAGAAGGCATCTTGGTATCAGTAGAATGGACACAGTATTGCAAACCGTTAATGAAGAAAAGTCACTGTCTCTTTCAACTGACGATTCGTCAACTTTATCTAGCGCTGCTACAATTATTCAAGCTCACGTTAGAGGTTTCCTGGTCAGGAACAAGTTCAACTCAAACAAAACTATCTCAACTAATTCGTTAATTGATTCAGACGCACCATCAATACCTTCTTTGGAAATTGATAGCGACAATCGCAAGAGTAAAACAGTTTTGAACATCCACATTGTTCCGGAGGGGGGGCATTTCGTCAGTAGGGATGAAAGTATTTTGACGTCAATGGATTTATCCTTAGATAGCAGTCCTCCTTCGTCAGTCAACCTGCATCCCTTGGGCTACGACAAAAGTGAAAGGAGAAAGCTAAAAAGAGAAGACGCAATACAATCCGTTTCGCCTCCAAGCAATAATAGCGGAAAACTAAGCGACGATGTGGATTCTGAAAGGGAAGTATTGACAGTTAATAGCGCTGCACATGAACAAACAGTTTTAGGAGATAAAACTGCTATAAATAATTCTCCTGAAATATTGACAAACGGAGTAGATAAAGTTGCTGCTAAAAGGGATGGTTCCTTTGAAAACCCAACATCTGACGCAGCAGACGAGATGGATGTCGTCACACCTTTCGTTCCAATAGAAGACAGGAGTTCTCGTGAGTCTGACAATTCGTCAAAACTGTTACATTCTGGGGAATTTCACGATGTCGTTATTCCTACGAATGTAACGCGGTCTGATACTTCTGTCGTCCGTGGTGAGTGAAGACATCTTATTTATCAGGTGATAAATCCTTCCATTCTATGAGGCCAACGCATGCCCGCTTGCATTGAGTACGTATTCTGGTATTTAGTGGACGTCGAATATCTTAGAACAATGTATCATTTGAATGGTGTACCTAGTAGTTTGTTTCAGATTTCTAATATTATAAAGCAGTTGATGTAGTATTAATATCTATTTAGAACAGTAAATAATGTAAAATATTTTTTAGTTAGAGTAGAATATTCAGTACCAGCTAGTTCAAAATTCTTATATTATATCTTTTTAATTGTTTATTGCCGAGTTAACGGTTATATCTCTATTTATTTCAGAATTCCAGAACGTGTTGGTGTACTTTATACTTTGGAATAACTAACCAAATGAAATTAACAATCCAACAAGGCGTCTTCTTGATATCAGTGATTTAAATGTCGCGATTAAATGTAGTCTGTAGGTATTTGTTTGTTGTTATGAATGGCTTACTTATGAAAATGCTACGAAGGGTTATATTTTTACACGCAGATCATTTTGAATTTTTATGATAATCAGTTTTTAATTCTATATTAAAGTATAAATAAATGATTATATATTAAGAGCTATTTATATGTCTGTTTCAAGTTTGTCATTCCTTATTGTTTATTAAAGGAAAAAGTATGTTCATGGTTTTTGTTTATATTGTACTCGCTTTCCTTGCGGTTTTGTCTATATACATTATATTACGATGCATATATTTTAATTTTCCACAAATGAGTGTATGAGCTCTGAAAATGCTATTTTTTGTAATGGGAATAATATGAGCCCAAGAGTATGCAGTCTACCTGATATTAGGTGGCCGCTGTCGCTCATAGATAATTCAAATACTAAAAGGCAGTGGATGTAAACCATAGAATGTAAACGAAGCTGATGGACTCACATTCGTAGCTCCCTAAGGGCTGTATGAACACTTCATTAGTTTATTTGCTTTACCGGTCACTTAAAACCAGAAAACATTTTTACACTAAAAGGCAGAATCGATGGTGATGGCGGCATCACAAGCAAACCCCATAAAGAACCATCTTTCTCATTTATTAAGATTATAAAACTTAGCACGGTAGTAAAACTAGGAAGACAAAGAAAATATATAATTGTAGAATCTAAAGAAATTCCGTTTGTATATGACTATATTATCTAATTAATTGCTTAAAGACTAATAATATAATGCCTAACTAATATTTTGGTGGGGCTGAGAGAGAGAGAGAGTAGTGTAATTTGGGTTCACTAGAACATGGTGCATGTTATAATATTTGTAGTGACAGCGGTGTGATAAATATACTCTAGCTGTAAAAAAGTTATTTTTATGTAAAACACATTGAATACGTTTTATTTATTGATTTCAAGAAAAAGGAAGTACTATATTCTGCTGTATGTATTTTTTAATTTTAATAATGGAAAACACAGTGTGACGTAAATATAAATATAAAGATTTTATCGCTGGCTAAGTGCAAAGTGCAGGATGTTAAAAGACCAAAAAGAAAAAGTTCAAAATGTCAGCATCATTTAGTTGTCAGTGTCATGTCATCATTACTTTTGATGTCAATTTCTATGTAATGTTTGGTTGTCGAATTATAGTGTGTTTTGCGTAGTATTTCTGTTAAATTGAGTGCAATTTGCAATCAAGATCAAAATGCCTCTGCCACCGGCTTTAGCTGCTCGTTTAGCTAAAAGAGGTATACTTAAAGTAAATCCGATTATAGAACAACCACCAACAGACAATCAGGCACCAATTCAATCAAATGAAGAGATTATCGCAGAGGATTACGATTGCAAACCCGACGAACCCAGAACTAAGAATAAGGAACACTTTTGGGAGGGAATCGAAGGGGTTAACGTCGATCCTATTAAAGGTCATAAAGGCTGCCCCAACAAAAGTAATATTTATCACGAATGTTCCAAATTTTGCGTAAAAACATGGAAACAGGGAAAATTAGTACCAAACGAAACGTACTTACAAAACAAGCGTAAAGCTCTGGAGTGTTGGCCTTTACCACCAGGGTGGGAAGAAGTATATGATGAAGGTACCGGTCAACACTATTTTTGGAATGTGCACAATAACCTAGTGTCGTGGCTGCCGCCGGCGCACCCGCGAGCCACCCCCAGCGAGAGCGCCGCGCACTTACGCGAAGAGAGATTACTGAAGGAAGGCGATGAGAGTGACGACAGCAGTGAAGCATCTGACCAAGAGGTCCCACAACAACAACAACAACACAAGGAAAAGCGACCCAGCCGTAAAGAAAAGGACAAGGAAATGACACACCATAGGGACAAGAAAAGGCATAGAGTTAAGGATAATGATCTTGATCCAATGGACCCTTCTGCTTATTCTGAGGTGCCAAGGGGCAATTGGTCTGCGGGACTGGACACTCATACTAAGACTGGTGTGGACAGTACTGTTTCTGGTACGTTGTACCAAATGAGACCATACCCAGCTCCTGGTGCCATACTCGCTGCCAATGCCAGGCGCTCTCGTAGTCCTTCCACTTGAAAAATAAATCATTAAACATTTAAGAATGTATTTCATTTCTCAGTCTGTTCAATAGTGGTTTAGCTACCTAGAGAAGATTGATTTGCAGCTAGGAATGTATATTATATTTTCCATAAGCAATCCTTATAATAATAAAAATAAGAGAAATATATTGACACAATTAACTGTATTTTTTTAGCAACAAAAAATTATTTGAATTGAAATAACAAAGTGTAGTGTTATTTATTTTTGCTTTAATAAATTTCACAGATTGTCACATAATAACTTGCATTTTAAATAATATGATAAGCAACAATGTTTATGAAACTTAGCCATTTTCAAAAATACTGTGAACCTTGTTTCTTGTCTACTACATAGCTTTTTATCTTATAAATTTATAAATGAATACAAGTCCCTTCACATGAAATATTTTATTAGGCTAGATATTGAATTTAAATAGAAAAAATAGCCTTTTTAGACTCCACTAAAACATTTATGTTGAAAAATAATATTAAGACTGCATGCTGCGGATTTTTGCAAGCATGGCAGGCATCCCACTCATATACTGTTTCTACAAATTATTTGAGCGACGCCAGTGCAAGGGATAGATATGACGCTCGCGGCGGATCCACGTCCTTCCGGAGCGAACACCCCCTTTACACCCACAGAAGTTTTAGCATACATGCATGTAACTGGTGTATAAGGACAGGAGAAATTAATAATCGGAAGCCGATACAAATTTATTTATTCCATTCTAAAGTATAAGTTATATTAGTAGATACATTTGTGTCGACAACAAATTGCTTATGTACATAACATAAATGTTGTAATTGTATAGGTACCTTATGTTTATATTAGGAAGATCACATTCATTTTGTGAGAAAATCAGTACAAATACTAGTAACAATAATATTATGCTAAACCTCTAAAAAGGCATATAAGTTAGTTCATTGTTTAAATATTTTCTTAATGCCCATTCATCGGCTTATTCGTTGTGATATGCTTGAGTAAATCTTCAGAAGTGATTATTCCCAAGGGTTTCTGAATGTGAGAAGATATATCTGTAACAAAACATGGACTATTTATTTATTTCATGACCAAATTTATTTCTAAAACGATTAATTTTATAAAAGCATGTACTAGTGGTTAGTGGAAAGTGAATTCGATACAATAAGTGCTTTGTGTTGTATACAATTGTTGCAACCAATCAACGCATTGTATGGCAAATAGTGTGTTGCGTTGCTTCGCATTGTCGGCAAATCGGCAGTGCAGCGCATATCCTCTCCCCCGCTTCGTCTCTTGTCCGTACATCCGTTGGAACGTCGCATGCGTCAGCGTGTCATATCATATTAAATCTATGTAAAATATTGCAGCATTGATGTTGCAACAATGAAATATCACGCACTAATGGAGCTTCATACTAAGATCTATCATATACTTATCTATGTAGGTGTTGATAGACAACATAATTTCTTTAGAATTAAATTGTCAGAATCGTAGTTAGCAGCTATTAGTGAAGCACTACAAGTGTACCGACTGAGTTTCGCCATAATAAAGTCTTCCTCTCCGGCAATATTTGCCTAATCATATGTACAAGTTGGCAAAAAGAGGACCTATATAGCGGTAATCCCGATCGGTGAACAAACTAATCACAAAATGAGGATAAAAGTAAAACTGTGGAACTACTTACGATGACGCAGATATTTTTATTACCTGTTTCAACAACAACGACGTATGGCGCGATGTCTAACAATCGAGACACGGCTCCTAGTGTCGGTTTGTTTATGAGATCCACTTTGTAATACTTTTTCACTAAGAATTTTTCAAGATCTTCCGAGAGTGAACCAGATAAATTTATGAGACGCCGACGCGCATTGTCAGCGGAGAATATACCACGAACGGATCTGAAATAAAATTAAATCAGATTAAAGGGCCACTTAGTAATTTTAAATGAGGTCAGTAACACTACAATTCATACAGGCTACTGGATACTGAAATTACTGAAGAGGTTTGGATGAAAGTTTCATTTAAACAAAGGATTCCACAAATAAATAAAATACTACCTTTTTTATCGTAATAATATTTAAGATTGAAAATAAATTTGGTGGTGATCAGATGAGAGCAGTCAGCTACAATTTTAGTCAAATTTCAGCACCTCAAAGTAGTACTTTGAGTTCAAATCAATCTTTTGAAGTTATGTTTATATGCAGCATGCACGTGTTAAGGAAACCTTCAGCCTGAGGATTTTCGAAGGTGTGTTGAGTATACCAATCCGAATTCTTCTCGCATGGCAGACTAACCACAAGCGCTAAAATACCTTCTTATTTTGAGTGTAAACCCGTGCCAAGCAATGAGACAGCTTAAGGTTGATAATGATAATGAAATCGATGAACCGTGCGGAGTTTTACGAATAGCCCCTCGGATGTATACTTTATATTTATATACTAGCTGACCCGGCAAACTTTGTACCGCCTCAAAATCTATTTATCAAATATATTTCATATAAAATATACCCTATGTTACTCGTGGATAATGTAGCTTTCGAATGGTGAAAGAATTTTAAAATCGGTCCAGTAGTTTTTGAGCCTATTCATTACAATCAAACAAACAAAGTTTTCCTCTTTATAATATTAGTATAATTTACTCTAATCGTCATAATAATTTATGAAAAATCCACAACAACCTACTAATCTATGCAACAACCGTGTACATACGTTAATATCCATCAAACCATTTTGTAGTGAGCCAACTCATCACCATCGAAGTTTTCTACTAATGTCGCAACCAAGTAAACTAGTACTATTAAGCATAGTAACAAGAAAATCATCACATTCAATCATTTATTTGCATTATATAATAGATCCGGTTGGTTTGTGTTATTATTTAATTTTCACCTCATTTTTCAAAAGTAACATTTTTGAATTTTGGTTGTCAAATCAAAACTTATCAATGTGACACGAGAAACACAGATTTTTCTAACACAGCTAAAAATATGAGTCTATGATTTTTTCACAGGTTAATTTTATATCTATGATAAAAATGATTCAAAAAACAATCTACAATAAAGACAAAAAATAATGAGTAATATTAAACGAAAACTACAACAAAGAAAGTCTATTCAACTATTCCAGAGGATTTCTAGAGGAGAGAACTCCTCTAGAAATCTGTCAAGACATTAAACTTATTTTTTTATGACGAAACATTCCCAAATATTATATTTTACTAACCCTTTGTCATTGACGACGGCCACAACGTCCGTATTGCTCTGCTGCAGAGCCGCGAGCGCGTCACTCGGTGTTGCGTTGTGCTTCACTGTGCTTATTGGTGAAACCATCTTTTCTGTGACCACCGAATTCCACCACCTTTAAAATTTCAAAAAAATAAATATAACTCTACAGAGAATCCTATGTTCAAATTCCAGGAAACCTTTATTACTTCGCTCTTTTAAGTCATCATTAATGAGTAGGTATTTATTTTGAGTTTTTGAAATAAATACTCATTAACTTTGACGGCGAAGGTGAAACGTCGTGAGAAAATCTATATGCCAGACTTGGGTAAAAAAGGCTTTGAAATGTGTAGGTAATTAAAATTAATCTCAAGCATCATTACAGCGGCTCAAAAATTCAATTTAAAGGAACCATATAAAGAAATAATAGAAATCTAAATCAAAGGGCGCGTTTAACGAGTTGAAAAGTGTTTTTAGTTTTTTATATAAATATTATTACTCATTAACGAACATAGCAATAAGATAAAAAATGTGATATGCCTCATTTCACAATATTATTTTATTTCACTATCGACAGTGTTAAAGTTCACGCATGTTATAAGTGACATGTGGAGGCAAATTGTCATAATTATGTTTGTCGATAAAATAAAGAGTAGTTGTTTCCCTCGGTTTTGTTTGGTGTATGTAATGAGGTTACATATTGACAACCCGCCTCTGAATATCTTTCTGAGCAACGATGGTAAAATTAAATTGAAAGTGTCACAAAAAGTGTTCATAATTCAACTCAATTATAATAAATTCGTAAAAACATAACACTAAATTCACAATCGCACAGTAGCTATTCCCAACATACGGTCCTTTGTATCGGATAGAATTTAAATTTTAATGGATTATTGATTTTAATAAAGTTTGGTGAGGTTCGAACTCGGAACCCATTTGGCGTCCAAACTTCAAAGAAGTGCGCCACGCGAGTCGATAAAAAGCAAAAAATCAACTAATATTCGAGAATGTCAATAGGTAGGTACATAAAATAAAGAGCGGTATCATGAAAAATAATCACTCAAGTAATCTCTTTGTCTCACTAGTAAAGATACCAAATGAGTATAATTGTCTTACCATATCTTGTCGTTCGTGATGACGGGTTTCAAGTCCCGCGCCTCCATCCACTGGTCGCTGATGAACTTGGTCATGTAGTTGCGGATATTGTCCGGCAGGAGGACAACACACTTTTGCCCTGGCTTTAAGCTCTTTGCTGCTTTTACTGCAGCACACATCGCAGCGCCACCGCTGCCTCCTAAAAATGTTTTGGGCTCAGTTTTATTTCCATATTTTAAAGTTACGTTATAGGTATATCTAAAGCACAGAATGCATTTAATAGCTTGAAATTTACGGAACGTCTTGTGCAGATATGTATTTACAAACAAACGTTTATAAACATAATTCTTATATATATTCTGTACATTTTACAACTCTAAACATTCGTTTAGCCTATAAAAAAGAAGAGATTTAACGAATGCAACTTTATCATATTTTACACTTTTCTTTATTATAGAAACTTAAACATTGATCCTTAAAAATGGACTTCGAAATGTAACTTCATTATTATAATCGAATATAAATATATATGTAGTACCTACACTTACATCAGTGACAAAGAAAAGTAAAGACCTAATATAAAGCAACAACTGGTCAAGGTCGTGCACATGATGCCATTTTCCTAATTGGATGGAATAATACACGCAATGATTGACTCAGAACCATACCGCCAAGCGTCATGGTTTGGAGAGCGACAATATTTGGTTTTCGTATTAGATAATGTGCATTTTGTATACAAAAAGCTTCGAAATTTAGTTTCCGTTCCCGAGCGGGTGGCAAAATTTTAAATAGGACGACCCTTTTCTTTCGCTGACAAACATTGCAGAGTTTAGATTAAGACAGAACCGATGTCGACCGAAGGGTCGACAGTATTAAAGAATCAGAGAATAAATTATTTTAGTAAATAAACACGTTGAAATGATTCTTTGAAATTACAGAGTTTTAATGTAAAATAATAATAATAATATATTTTCAATAAAATTTAAAAATATGAAATACTGTAATCGACCATTTTATCTGAAACGTAATCGAAGCAATGACGTCATGCCTCAAATCGCATAAATGCAATCGGTAGATGATTTCTCCAGCGGACGCCATGATATCTTTTTCCTGTCGAATGGAGAAGCTTTAAAAGGTATCCATTGCCGTGATCGGTATATTCCCAGCAAGCGAGCGACTAAATACCTCCGATGGCCGTCCTAAGTGCAACGTGGAGGACTCTGGGATCTCTAATTAGAAATAACTAGAGCCCTCCGAGCGCGGTGCCCCTATTAGGCTTACAACAGTATGTGACCCCTCAAACTCTTTTTCTCGGAGTCGTTTGCAGGACAGTTCGGGCAAACCCCGGAAGTCCCCTTTTAGTATCGCTTGGACACCTTTGAGCGCTTTCTGTTTAGTTCTAAATAGTTAGAAAGATTTACCGAGATTAGAGTAAATGTGTACCTATTTTATTGTCGTGTGGCTTTATAAACCCTAGTGAGTTTAACTGAAATTACTCATGAACCTAACAAAGTATTTGACGTGCACAATATCCATTATTAATATTTACGCACATACAAGTGCCACAAAAATACATCAATCGCTGAATAAATACATACCGCACAATAAGCCTTCTTCTCTAATGAGTCTGCGAGCCATCGTCAAAGCTCCCTTGTCGTCCGTCTTAACCCATCTGTCTATCACTTTTCTGTCTAGTACTCTGGGCAGGAAGTCGTAACCGATGCCTTCTACCTGTATATATAAAAAAATAATTTATTAGTACGATATATTAGGTAGAACCCTCTGTAGTTCGACTTCGTCGGCATCATCGCCACATATTTCTGCCTAAAAACAGCAGTGTGAAGAGCTGCTGTGTTCTGGTTTTAAGGGTGTGATAAAGGAGACATACTTTTTCGAGGAATTCCAGTTTAATCCTCAGGGGTAGCGGAGTATCTATGGCTTTCCTTAGGTAGGAAACTAATTTTATCTGGGGTTGATTACAGATGTTCATGGGCGGCAGTACCCACTTATTATCAGATGGACTGCATGCTAGTCTGCTACTTCTATGTTATAATAAATGTTATAGGGGGTACAGGAAAGGAGTTGTCTTTGATGAGGTATTGGGGGAATCTGCACTTTTCATTATGAATCCACTACTGGATGCGGGTATAGTCTATAAATAAAAAGATATTAGGCCATAGTTCGACGCTATGTGTGAATTTCTAGATTTATTCAAATAATATGATAGAGATATCGTATAGTTTTTACTAAATCTTGACAGAAAATAAATAATTAATTATTTTCTAATTCGCCGTAACTTTAAAAAATATGAGGCGCGTGTTTGGGATCGTATTACTTAAAACTGCATACTGCAATGCTCCTGCTTTACCTATAACGGTAATCTACACCTACTGTTCTAGTTGAATCAATATCGTGAAGCATATCACGATTACAAAACTGCAACTGAAGCGTTAAATGACAAGATAAAAAAATCACCACGACTTGTCTTTGTGAAAAGATACAAATTAATTATGGTTTATGATAAAGTGTATACATAAAAAAGTTGTACATATAAAAAATTAACGATATCGTATAATATAAAGTCGTGGACACAAAAAAGACAGAAATATTGATATACTTGAGATCAGTGTAGAAAAACATGTTTACTGTTAAATTTATCTGCCACTTTGTAATAACCACTTAACAGCGGATAATTGAAACAAAGGTTATTTATATTTATCGAACGTCTGAACGTTGTTTGCAAACTATGAGTAATAGTTTGTGCAAATATCAGATACTATTGCTACTTGCTAGATAGCTTCATACTTTGCAGGGTCATGTGTGCCCCTGACGAGCTTTGAATCTGAACTCTGAGTTTAAAATCTGGACGACCCTATTTTTTTCGTAGACTCATTGTAATACAAAATATTTTTTATGTGGTAAAATCATCATCATAAACCCATTACTATACCACTATTGGGTACGGGTCTCCCCTAAGAATGAGAATGATTAGGCCATAGTCCACCGCGCTGGCCAAGTACTAGTTGGTAGACTTCACATACCTTTGAAGTCTGTTTTCTTTTCTGAGGTAAGCCACAGATACGTCGCTAACCCTGACGACTAAACTGGAAAGCCTCGGAAAAGTATGTCTCCCTTAACACACCGAGTACACACAGCAGCGCTTAAGACTGCTGTTATTTGGCAGAAATAGGTGTGGCGGTGATGCCGCCGGAGTCGAACCACAAAGGGTTCTACCGTATTCAGAAGCTTATGTGCATGGCGCCAACTGTGTGTAAGCGGCCTTATATAAAGTAATAAAACGACAGTTATCACATGATGTATTAATAATGATGAAAAAAAGTATATTATTGAACCCTTAGTCAAAATATGAGCTAGTAACGATAACCTATGCGCAAGTGCGTAACAAAATAAGATGGTTATTATAAACAATAAAATTATAATATGTATCCTATTTAAATGAAATGAATGTCTGTCTGTGATAAACATATTTTTGAAAATTTTATTTTGAAAACTCAATAATATTGTTTTAAAACTTATATCTCTTATCCTAATCTTAACTGATACTCGTATATAAATACGAATGTGAGGTGTTTGTTTGTTTTCTACTCTTTCTGGTTGTATTGTACACACGATGTAGGGTTTCAGATAAGGACATAGGGTACCTTTTATCTCGAAAAAGGAAATTTCTCGAGGGAAACCTCTGACAATACTCGCGG
This sequence comes from Epargyreus clarus clarus, assembly GCA_014595695.2. NCBI lineage: Eukaryota > Metazoa > Arthropoda > Insecta > Lepidoptera > Hesperiidae > Epargyreus > Epargyreus clarus. The sequence goes on along the minus strand of JACTTY020000048.1, from coordinate 266,903 downwards.
TATTGCCGCGGGTAAAAGCTAGTAAGTTATAAACCGATTCCTATGAGAAAAATCTGTGAGGCAAAGGTATTTAAAGTGAAAAAAAAATAAATAAGGTGATGTTTTAAGTGTCTTAAGGTATAACCAGAAGCGACCTATAGTCTGTAACTTAATAAATCTGGTGTAATTCGTAAATTCCGTAATATCATACCGATATTAACATCTAAAAATAGGAAAAATCAATACATTATTTTTTAATATCTTTATTTTTTCGGGGGAATTTATCCTGTAGTGGACTTTTATGAGCTGTTTGTTGGATATATTAGTGTACCAAAGTTGGTCTTCATCAACTGGTGTGGCAAAGGAGACCTACTTTTTCGAGGCATTCCAGCTTAGTCCTCAGTCCTCCCTCTATCTAGGGTTGAGTACAGATGTCCATATTCGGCAGTAGCCTCTGATGGTAGGATTAACTGCATGCTTGTCTGCTACTCTTATATCATATAAATTATAGTTTGAAAACTAAAAACCACGCTAAAATAGCACAAGGAAAGTCGTCAATTCTGATTTCTCGCGTTCCTAATGAGGAGAATGGGACAAAATTATTAAAATCGTGTATTATCATCGGTTCTTGATAATTGTTCAAAATTTTAAATTAATCGAACCGTTCAAAGTGGGTAAAAATCGAGTTCAAAGATTCCGTTACACACATACATACAACCCAAACTAATAAAAGTGTGGTAAAAACTTATTAGCATCTCACCTCGTACATCTGAACGTCGGATACGTTGAGTTCGTCGGGCTGGGCGAGTATGGAGCCGTAGGGGTCGACTCCGACCACGACGCACTTCGGGCAGCGCTCCTTGACCTTGTGCGCGGTGCCGGAGATGGTTCCGCAGGTGCCGGCGCCGATCACCAGCATGTCCACGTCGTCGTCCAGCGACCAGAGAATCTCCTCTGCTGTGCCGTCGTAGTGGGCCAGTGGGTTGCACACGTTGTTGTACTGTGGGAGGTTTTGTTTTTGTTTAAGTAATAAAAAGGAATCTGAATAGAATTATAAAAAAAGGAACTGATAGATAGAACTGACATTCGTGAGGACTAAATTGAGATATCTCATATCAGGTATGTCCTTACCATACTATTCAAACTGGAATATAGTAGCACTACTGTCAATAAGGAGAAAAAGATAAGTATGATATGTTTTACCATCTAACATGTAAGTCAAAATTAATTTACTTTATTGACTTCGGGTTTACAACGATGTAGGAACTTTCTATACTAAGGTTTCCACTGCGAGTTGGTTTCAGATCTGTAGGATTTCCTATTTGCCCAGGTACTTTTTAAGAAGGATGATAAGGATACCGATATCTTTAATAATATCATTTAATATTGGATTATTACCAACTCTGATATCATAAATGCTTAACGATTGAACTAATTGCCGATCGAAAGGCTATAAGCTATTTCAATTACCTAGATAATCATGCGGAGATCGATATATAATAATACCCATATATTTAACGAAACTCCCCGTTAAATAATTTCCAAATTTTCCGACGGTTACCGTATCTCCCATGTGAACCGAAGATTTACTGATTTGCCATGATGAAGATTATCCGTGGATGGAGATAAAAGTCCAAAACAAACGATCTCAGATTATTTCGGGCATTTACCGTGGTGGGTTAGTAAATCTTAGGAATAATCACAGTTCGGATTTTACAATAAAATATAGATAAAAAAATGTGAGCCGTCACGGGACGCCTGGCAGATGTGAAACATCGACATTATTTTGTAAAAGTAATATGCAGAAAAGAACATATTGTGATAGGAACTAAATATGTCATAATGATAAAATAAAATATTACGATTTTTTTCCAGATAACGATGACTATTTATTGAATTCGATTGCGCATGGCGACGCGTCGCCACACCGTACACACTACTGCATGACTGTATATATATACCATCGTATAGCGTGGCGACGCGCCACGGTATGCGTCGCCACGCCAGAAATCGGTTTTACGTGCGGCTATAGATGTTTCACATCAAAAAGTTAAGCATTATTGTTCCAATTTCACAAATTTTCCTCTTAACGTGTTGTTACCAGGAAAGATGACAGTTTCAAAATCCCACATAAAAGTAGGTACAAATGACTCGCGCAAGTAATGTACACGATCATTAGTAAAATTATGTATTTTCATTACAAATATTAGGTATAGAGTTTGTCTAGTATATTCCTTCGTACCATATATATTTAATTATAATACGATTATTACGATTTTATATTATTATTTATTTACTAGGTAGGAAATATTAATATTAAATATATATCTACCTATTCTGAGAACAAAATCAGTACATAGCCATGGACTTAATACGCATTACGCGCATTGCTATTGCGTTTTACTTACTTATGCGTTTTACTTATGGGTACCACAAGTTAATTTGCATTATACAGCTCAAGCATGCTAGTATTTCTATGAGACTGCAACGATAACATCTTGCTATGAACTACTAGGCACATATACACGTATACCTTACCTACCTATTCGTTCAGTATTTTTAGGGTATTTCGCGAGATACGATAGATATTATAACGAGTTCATGTAACCTCGATAATGGATTTAAAGTTCATTCTGTCCAGTTTAGATAACAATCATACGTACAAGAGAAAATTGAATATTTGTGACTTTTAGGTCGTTCACAGCCGTTGCGAAAAAGGAATGTTGATTGTGACTTGTTTTGTTTATTAAACTACGCGATGTTTACATAAATGGTGACATTTGTTAATATCGCTGTACGAGTAAACAAAAAATATGTTACAGTAGGTACATTTTCTGAATAATTTAGCTGCACTCAGTAGTTATGGTAACGGAGTTATAGCGGAGTGGTTTGAAATTCGGCCTCTCATTCTGGGGATTCCAGGTTCGAATTCCTCAGATTGTTTTAAGATGTGTAAATTCCGCACTCGGAAAGTGTGGTGGACTATGCCCTCAACCCCTCTCCCTTTGAGAGGAGACCCGTGCCAGTCAGTAATTTCCGGACAGATGTGGTTTGGGTAATTTAATTTACACTGTTAGGAGTCCGAGCTAAATAATTATGTACATATGAAAATGAAAATTTGTGTCAATTTAATCAATACTGTTACTGATGTTTACAGATTCTGACGCAATTTCATGTGTCGTGACAACATAATAACAAACACAACAACAATAAAAGTTATTTTTTAACGTCCTCGCTTCCGTAAGGTCTTCTATATTTGTATAACCGGCTGAAGCTTCAGCTGGTTAAAGTTTAACACAAAAAATTAAAAAACGGGTTTCACGTTTTAGTATCGTGCACGTTAGTAAATATTTGATCTTGAAAAGTTATTTTGGATGAAGGTGTAATATTATTTGTTCATGATTTCATCATGTATCAAATCATGATGATGTAACGTAAATTATTTCTACGTAATACACGTGTGTGTTTTGTCTTTTTTGTCGGGAAAACCTTCATATTTCTGTGTAGTGGTGTGTTATTGTTGGTATACAGGAAAATATTGACAAAATAACTATGTGACGCGTGGGTTGTTTCCACGATAATGCAAGAACAGTTTGTCGTCACATGAGGCCATCGATCGGATAAAATGAACTCTTCTTACGAAATATAAACGATAGATAAGCTGGTATAATTAATCGATTGGTCAAGCACGCGTACACAAGCGTGCTTTACACTGTTCGATTAACGTTTTATATCTAGGTACACATGTTTCTAAGAAGCACTGCCTGCAATTATCTTGTTTCCATCGTAAAAGGTATCCGGTAAGGTTCGAGATTATAGATTCGTAATCTCGTATGCAATCACGGATATTATAAAAATGTATTAAAATACAACGTAGCTAATTTATCAGTAGGTAAGGGCTAAATATAAATTATTCATTTTAACTATCAATCAATACGTAATATTTATAAGATTCGACAAACATATTTTGTATTATACATACGTTATTTAAATGTTTATAGCACTGGTAAATTAATTTACCTGATGTATTTTAAATTTATATTTTAGGCGCAGCTATTTTAATTTTTACTAGATTTTGCCTGCTGGTCAAAAATTCACCGTAAAATAATTATTTTTAAATGTTTCTTTTTTATTAATTTAACTAAAGTTCATCAATACTACAACTACTTAACAAAACAAAAAATAACTACTTAACAAACTTGGGAAAAATGTTGTTAAGTGGTTTTTCCTACTCTGTCCAAATATGGTTTTCATACTGTGCACTTAACTATAACAAGTTATATATAATTTATGTTTATGCAGTATATAAGGGCAGTAAAATAATTTCAATACAAAAATATGATTATAAATCCTCACCTGATCAAGTAAGACAGCATCAGGGATCTCCTTTACAAGTCTTTTAGCAACACCAATGTTGCTCTCAGGGGAGTCTGATGGGGCTTCGGTTGGTGTCCTGATGATCTCGGTTCCCAGTGCCAACAAAGTGTTCACTTTCTCATCTGACATTTTTTCTGGCAGAACTATTATGCATCTATATCCTATATAGAAAATGTGATGTGATTAAATATTGTGCAATTGGATAATTATGTTACATAATATATTTAATAATGAGATAGCAATTGTGGTTTAATATTAGCAGCAATATATTATAATTTATAAAAGTAATAACAATTTTTAAAATATAAATATACAAATATTAAATAATGGTGGCAATTATTAATATATAAATTTTGCATGTTATCATCATATAGCTTCACATACCATCAAGGATCTGGGTTTGAATTCTGGTATGAAATACATGCATGAAAGACAAAAACATAGGTATTGTGGTAATTCTAATAATTAGGAAATATCAAATAAATAATTAATATTTTCCATATAAGTATATATTTGTATACCTTTGACCGCCGCAGCCAGGGCTAGACCGATCCCAGTGTTTCCAGATGTGGGCTCAATTATAACAGATTTGCCCGGTATTAAAATACCCTTCTTCTCAGCATCCAAGACCATTCGATAAGCAATTCTATCCTTCACAGAACCACCGGGGTTCAAATACTCACATTTTGCATCTGAAAAAATTAAACATTATATTTTTCCCTACAAATAAATATATTATATAATATATGAGTGAATACTATATGGGTATACAAAGTATATACATAGTGCACCCAAAGTAATATGTTATTTTGTTTTAGAATTAAAATTAATAATTACATATTTAAGTTATTGCTTACATTAAAATGAACTGACCATTATCAATAATATTTAACATATTTTATTACTTTATAAATATAATTTAATTTTGGAACTTTAAATTAATTTGCAAGCAGTTTTTAGAAGTACCTTAAATAAGTTAAAGTTTACTTATGGCTAGCCAGTAATTATTTAATGACTTACACATATCACACTGCACTCCTTCAGATTTTGGTATTCTTTCTAGTTTCACTAAGGGTGTATTACCAATTACATGGAGAATGCTTGGTTGAATTTTTTGATTTCTATCTCTGTAAAAAAACGGTATGCTTTATTAGAAATGATCTATCTGAAGTAAAAGATAAATCTATAAAATATCGAACAATTATATAATTAATTCAATTCAATATAAAATAATGCAGTAGGTAATAAAAATATATTTTAATGACGAAATATGTACAATTAAGTTTTATGTATAATGTCGTAGGAAATCAGTTAAGTTTACTTACAATACACGAGTTATATGAGGCATACTCTTCAGGTTAAAAAACTCCATAGCTCCGTGCGCTGAGGTACCGTTTTGCATTTTAGCCTCGTGAATAGCTTTAATTACCAATGCAGAGTGCAAACGAGTTCACAAACCGGTCACAGAATGCACTATTTCAGTCGGTAATTGGGATATAAATAAATTAAGGGAGAAGGTAATTCAGGCAACAAAAACTAAAAAAAGACGAATAAATTATAGAAGTATTTTAGCATTTTACAATAATTCATATTTCTTCAATAAGTATGTAAACATACATTTATAACTTGTATATTTTTTTAGTTCGTAGATTTCGAAACTGAAGAACACGTTTCGATATTTGAACTTTTTAAAAGAACACAAAAACAACCACACGCTACCAACTTCTACTCGAAACTGAACCAAAATGAACTCTGTGAACTGAACAGGAACACCGTGAACTGATTGGATTGATTGAATGATTGAACTAAATGTGACGTAAAGTCGAAACTGAATGCAACCAGCAAGCGTTCTGAATGAGTAATTGAATGTTGAATGTAGATTGAAATAAATGAAATAATAGGTTAGAGACAATTTTAGCCGCTCGCTTTCTGAAAATTGATAATAAATGAAGACATAAATGTATTTTATACTAAGACCTCATAATCATTACTGAAATTATTTATTATAGTTATGAATCTATGACTTACTTTTTTGTTTAAGTCAACTTCGACTGATGTATTTAAAAATTAACTGTGAACCTTGAAGATTTGTATGTTTCTGAATTCACAAATATTGATACTTACTACTAGGTACTACTTACTACTACTTACTAATACTTAATACTAGTAGGTCCTTAAATTTATAAATTTTGTGAAAAAAAGCTAAGCATATGGGTGTAGGTAGTTAGGTATAATGGCTGAAAACGGACGGAAATAATGTACCTTAATAGTTAGTCGAACAAATCGTAATCGTGCAATCAGTACCAGAAACGGAAGTGAAAGTTCACTTCCGTTTCTCTGTAATTTAACTACTCCACAACAATATAACCACTATACCTTTAGCCACTCTATGCATGGTTCATTCATTTAGAGAATGTGGGACATTTTTTAATTTCCGTAAATATTTAATTTTACACCAAGAATATTGTTTGCGTTTTGTATAGAAGACCTTTTTTCACCGAATTATTGTAGAAATGGCTTACTTCGTACCTTTTTACCTAATTAATTCTTATTATAGGAAGACATTTTCGTTTTTTGCCGTCTTAACCTGTAGATTGCATAGCTGCATTGTTTATATGTATTCTCTATTCTTTCTGTTATTACAAGAATACATTGTTTTTCGCTGGCATACCTGTTAAGCAGATCTTAATGTGTTGCTTGATATTTTAAGGGAGGGGATATTCCTCCGTTTTGTTCTTGCCGCCCGCAACCCCGAGATCCCCTTTAAGTCACCTTTTACGATAAGCAGGGGATACTGTAGCCTTATTTTGGTCCCGGAACTACAGGGACAATTATAAGTAATACCTATTACCACCTTAACTATAAGTCTTGTGGAATTAAAATTCAACGAGTTCTCCAATTTTATATTTTATTCAAACGTAATTTGCTATTTTGATTGCGATATTTATTTATAAGTGTTGATAAAACAAACAAGAAAAGTTTAAATAATATTTATTAGAGCAGAAGTATAAAATAAAGCCTTATCTATTTTGTAACAAAATGCACTGCGATAATTCAGTTTAATCTCATAACAATAACAATAATATTTACATTATCGTCTAGAACCCTTAGGCTGCCTAACATCAATTATATTGTACAATGTAACTTATTAAATTGTAACACTAAACTTTAGATCTTTTTGATTTTTAAATTCGGAACAGCATAGCAGTAGAAAACCGTAGTGCCAATTCACACGTACCACAACGAGAACTGCATGGTTTGTATGAAAATGCATACTTAGTTTTATATATACAAGACCACATTTTCCCATCCAAATCAACAATTAATATAAATACTACGCAACCGCTTAAAACAATGCGGATGAGGCCGGCCACTCTTTCGCAAAACTCGTTTTTGCAGATACAACAACGAATTTACCAGAAGCTGCAGCTAGCTATCCACATGTAACCGCTGCGTGTCGACATTTTGCCGCTGTCGTGTAGTGTAGTTGTGGTACGTGTGAAAAGTTCTTAGACTAATACTTTTCTCTCCAATAGTTGAACTATTGGTAACACTGTTGTTTGTCCTATACACAATTGTACACACACTTAACACACGTAAATGAGTTTTTCCCCATTTTCAACACTCTGTACTTCACGGCGTTTTCGCGTAGTTTTCGTACAGCCAGTCCCAAAAACGGACCCTCTTCTCTTCGGGGTTCGTTTGGAGTGTGAAGTTACTGTTGATGTCCAGGTACGTGATGGGTGAGGTCTCGTTGACTGGCTGCCATGTGAAATCTACCACGGACTCGTAGTCAACTGGAGGGGTTGGATTGCTGAAACACAATCAAGTCAAAAGTTAATAAGCTTTAATAAAAGTATTGGTTTAAATCTATTGAACGTAAACAACCATCAGACTTTGGGGGATGTTCGGGAGAATAAACAGTGTGGCTCAAAAAAACTAAATATTCAGGACAATTTTAGTACATTTATAGAATCGTTAAGTAGTCGGTGTCTATTGCACTATTTATTTTAGCGAATTAGGCAGGAATCGCCAAACTTATAAAAAAAAAATCAGGGATTGCTCTATGTCGCTATGCATCAGGGCAAAATCATTGAACGTTGAAAAAGGTTATGAAATTAAACGCGCGTATTGAAATTAAATTGCTTACCCAGTCTTAGCAAAGTTAGTCCACATTTGGATCATCTTCTTAGAAACTGCCAGCTCTGGTGATTCGTCGTCCAATCTGTAGTTTAACCTGGAGAAGTAGAAGAGGTAGCCCATTTCGTCGCCGTGGCAGGCGCCGTGGTGAGTTATCCCCAGCATGCGCTTGAAAAGCCCCAGGGCTCCGTCGAATGCGAATCGGTACAAGTAGGTCGGGCTGGTTCGGTTCGTGTTGGCTTGTAATCTCAACGTGTCGAGTATAGGCCGAAGAAACATTACGTCTGTAAACAACTGCAAAAATATTTCATGTTTAAAATACATATCTTGAAAACCAAAAACAAATTAATTTTACATCATTTATCATGTGATTACGTTCTTGTACGGAAGTAAAACATAATCTTAATTATAAATAAAATTCTCGAGTCACAATGTTAGTTACCATACTCCTCGGAAACGGTTTTACCGATTTTCACCAAATTTTATATGCATATTAAGTAGGTTTGAGAATCGGCTACTATCTATTTTTCATACCCCTAAATAAGGGTTGTTTTTTTTATTTATATGGCAGCACAACGTTTGCCTGGTCAGCTAGTTATTTTATGAGTAAATTGTACCTTTGTGGAATTATCTTGAAAATGGCTGAATCCTTTTTGATAGAAAAGTAAATACATAGATTGATACATATGTCACATTTACCGAAAAATTATATTTTCTTGTTCAGACTAATTAAATCTTTTTTACTGATAAAAATAAATCTTTTCAATTGTTATAAAGCTTAATAGGCGACTTACATCAATCAGGCTGTCGACATTCCTTATATCGATAGGTCTTTGTTGGAAGTAGAAGGCTCGGATGTGTTCAGCAACCTTGCGCGTGCGCTCCTCGTCCGCGGACTGTAACTCCGGCGGCACCACGCGTTGGAACTCAAGCTCCAACTCATTCAGGAGCTTGGGGTATCTTTGGAGACCTGTATGAAAATAAGTGTGTTCGATAAGTTACGGTTTTTTGTTGGCATAGAATTGCCCACCCATTCTCTCCCCGACAAAAAACAGGAATAATTTCATCAACCAAGTGTTCAATTCAGTTTTCAACTCCTGCGGTCACACACATGGTCAAGCGCGATGTCCATGACAAAAGCGATCGCCTATGTATTTATACCAATGGATATATACACTAACATAAATGAAAAGCATAGTAGGTTTAAATAGAAAATGGGACTCAATATATTAAAGTAAACTTACAGTGAAACGGTAATAAAATCCTAGAAACCATCAATGCTTACATTTGTCGTTATAATTTAAAATCCGGCTGTGTAAGTACCTATTATGAATTTAATTACAATTAAGCTTCCGTATTACAATGATAAATAATCCGTATGTATATAAGAATAGGGTTATGGCGCAACAAAAATGAGTACTTTATTAAAATTATACGATACAATTAAACATTTACGAGGATTTAATAGGCAATATTTTTTCCATAAAACATTTAATAGCCAAGAATATAAAGAAAAGTAAATGAACAATTTCCATGCTGTGATTTGATTGTGATTGGGTGAGCCACAGCAAAACATAAGTAAAATTGTATTTCACACTATGCATTTCGATTCTGTGTGAAAGTTAGTGGCACTAATTACATATTGAGATTAATTGATTTTGTGTTGATAACACTGGTTGATGTGTTTCATAAAGTTAAAAAAAAACATTTTTATGTTACTTAAGCAGCTATTAGACTAGCAGACTTAGAACTCTTGCAACTCTTGTAAGGTATGTTATTATAGTAATTATTAGTTTTTAGCTTAAGCTTATCTACGCAACTCGATAAAATATTAGAAGTCGTAGTGTTTTAAGCAGTCTACAAGAAAGTACAAAAATGCTGTGTCAGCTGTCACGAATAAAGAAAAATATATCTATCTTATCTATCTAGAAAAGGATCCGTGAAAGTTACTTTAACAAAAAACATAATAAAATATCGCATTCCATTTATGGCATAGGTATGTAGGTGAAATACCAGCACTGGAAGGTAGGTTATTTTTTACATATAAATATTTGCAGTTGTTTATATTTAGTGCAATGTATTTGAAACCACCTAATTATTTTAAGTAAAGAGGCTTAAGACATCTAGACCAGACATAGATTCCTATAGAACAGAGGTCGGCAACGCGGCGCCACTGCGCCCTTCAATAAATTTTAGTGCGACCCATAGATTAGTAAAGATACTTCGCCGCCTTGAAATTGAATGAAGCCACTAACAGCTTATTAGTAAGTTTTTTTTTTTGAATTCTTGACAAATTAAAACATTTTTAGAGAAAATTTACGAATAAATAATTAATACTGCGTAATTTTCATAATAAATAAATATATTTCAAATATTTTAGGGACATCTTATCACGGAGACGTGGCAAAACTTTTTTACACAACTATTTCAATTCTCAAAACTGGGTACATTTTCTTGTTAGGAGTGAGTAATCTTTACTAATTTATGGTGCGACCTTAAACTATTGTTAATTTAGACAAGAAATTCAAAACTTAAATTTTAATAGAAGATTCCCATAATTTTTTTTGGATTCGTGTCTTCTACATCAAAATATAGGTACAACGAACATACACATTACATTAACAGCATATACCTACTATTATCGATAATTGGAAACGCTTAAAAAATATATTATTAATACCTAGCTTTGTTCGTAGCTATATAATTAAAGAAAAACCTGAATATCACTTAACAAAAGTTGTTGAGTTGAATTAGTAGCAAATGAAAAGATGAAAACAGCGTGACAAATGGAAACAATACTGTTATCTACTTTATTATGTAAAATGCCGGTAATAAGAAGTCGTATCGCGTTCATATTTGACTGCACTGTTAGCTATTACGCAATTCACGTAAGTCACATTTGCGTAATAAAATGCATGCATAATAACTTTATTCGCACGGATATTTATGTAAACAAGACTCATTTGATCGCAAAAGTTGATTATCTATAAGAAAAACAAATATTAATTGATAATTGACCTTATAATAAGCACTTAAGTAGGTACATAAAAATAATTATTGTAATAGCTGCATAAAAGTGCAAAAGTTTTGTACTTGCAACTATCAAAGGTAGTATGTACTTTAGTAGAAAGTTTGGTATCATCAATTTACTAAGAAATAACATAAATTTACTACTACGTTATTAAATTTTGTAGGTATTATAGGTACCTACATAATTGAATGTAGATAGAATATATGTAGTAGAGCTCAAAATACGCATTCGACATAAAAATATGTTGGTTAACGAATCCATTGTTCATGTTGTATCGTTTTTCAGGTTACGTATGTACGTTACGTAGATACTATTTTGGTTTAGTGACGTCGCTGGTAGTAGTAAATAACTAATAAAGGTCTCTATGATTAGGTACTATGAGCTGCTCTCAACAAATTTACATCAAGACTACGTAAGCCTTAATCTACGTAGTCCGACACGCACTAAATAGGTTTTTAGAACAACTTTTAAATAAGAGAGAATCTAAAAATATTTCCTATGTTACATTATATTAAGCAACGAAGTGTGGAATCTACGGTTTGCATCTATTTCGCAAACCCTTCGTCGGATAGGTGTTATTGACAATACGTTTCTCAAAAAGCTGTGACGAATTATGCAAATAATAGAAAATAGAAATCGAATATAACACACATCGGTTGATTACACGGTGCTGTAATAATACACGTCACGGATGAAGTCACGTTCGCAGTAACTTCTCATTATGAGGACCGTTTTCAGTTTCACTGTTATCTAACTGTTACTGTTGTGAGGGAAATTGTGACATTGCGTAGGCTTATGTGACCCGCTTCCAAATATGCTATTGTCAACGGAATCTACTAGAAAAAGGTAAATAACATTTTAAAACTTTAATCTTTACTATCCTTACTAATATTATAAATCCGAAAGTAACTCTGTCTCTCTGTCTGTTCGTCTTTTCTTAACGCCTGACCTAAACCACTGACCGACTTTAATGAAATTTTGTACAAAGATAGTCTGAGACCCGAGAAAGGACATAGGATAGTTTTTATCCCGGAAACCCCATGGGAATTAGGGATGGCGATCTAAGATCGATTGATCGGAAAATCGATATTTTGGATCAAAAAAATCGATTATTTTAATCGATATTAGTAAGGATTTAATCGTAAACTATGCATTTGATCAAGTGATGATCTTTAGTAAAGTTGTTGTCCATGAGCCCACGAAGGTTTCAGAGTTGGTACGATTAATTTTCGCCAGATGGCGACACTGTCATTCCAATAAAGGTACGAATTTTCAGTTTTATGTATGTTAGTATGTCATATTATTTTCTTTTAAACGCAGGCGAAGCCGCGGGCAAAAACTAGTCCGTTATAATGTACGAATTAATCCCTCCTGTTAGGTATCTATTACACAGGCTTGTGTTCTTCATTGTTCAGTAGCATATCAAAATTTTATTTTCATTCTTGTATGTCCCGTGACATGAAAAATCCTAAACAAAATTAAATGCAAACTTGTCGGTAAGATTAGATTAAATCGCGGTCGGTTATTCTCCGATCAAGGTTATATAAAGAGAATAAGAGGCAAAGTGTAAATCTATTAAGTAACTTGTAATTATATTAGTTAAAAAAAACTAAGACTTAAATCATAACATGAGAGATGTTCCTCTATTCATTCAACGTAGCTCATTAAATCATATTAAGTGCATATTGTACCTACCTACGTAGATAAGTAATATACATAATATACGTGTTTGGAATTCGAAAATTAAGACTTCATAAGTATCGTTGATTAAAATAAATTTATTTGTACAATATCACTGTTCGAACAACCTAAATCTTTTTATACAAAATCTCTTGATTCAAGAGTAGGTAGGTAGTCGCTAGAACTTGGTAATGATAAAAAATAGTTTGGTTTGTCCCAAAATAAATATTGCGGTTAGTACATGTTTATAAAATTGGCACATAGGACCGGAATTTCCTCTAGGCATTTCCACTAGTGAATTGCGAAATGTCATGTAGGCCTTCCGCCGTTTCCGCGAATGGCAGTAACTGGTTATACACACAAGTACCTATATCCACATATCTAGATATTTCCAGCTACCTTTTTTATACTATAGGAGTAGCAGACGAGCATGCAGTGCATCTGATGGTAAGTGGCTACTGCCGCCCATGGACATCCGTAATCAACCCCAGATAGGATTAGATATTCCTAAGGTCGTTCACAGATACGCCGCTTCCCCTGAAGACTAAGCTGGAATGCCTCGGATAAGTATGTCTCTCTTACCACACCCTTCAAACCAGAACACAACAGCGCTTAACACTGTTGTTATGAGGTAGAAATAAACCTACCTATATCCGGTGGCCTAAAATTTGCTAACCCAGATACATTCATTAACCACGAATATGGCACAATTAAATGTTATGTAAGTAGGTAAATGTCAATGAACAATCGACGTCTTTAATCCGATGTACGATCAAGACCATGTTTGGAAACTGGTTGGTTTATTACGTTTAGTGCCGCAAAATTGGAAGCTTCATCGAGTACAAGATGAAGATGACAATGATATTTATTGCTATCGTAACATTTAAGATGTTGTCTGAGTGGAAGTAAACTTATTTATGACTGCAGTATTTAACCATTACCCTATTGAAGAGATATTTGGGTCTTACACATTTGAGTGTTATGTTAAGATAACATTATTAATAAAAGTAAACACAACCATATTTCATTTTTATTTTACCATGTCAACTGCTTAGTAATAAATAAATGATTCGTACATAAAAAAATATTAAATGGTAGAAAAGAAAAAAAATAAAATACATAATTTTGTCTTCTTCTGTGGATTGTTCAGATTCGTAGTCGGTAGATTTAAGCATGTATATTTTATTTTAGTATTCAGTTATCGTTATAAATACTCACAATATCAATGTAGAATATTGTTAAGACAATTTTTATTCGATAATTTCAATAACGTCCTTGTGACTTTTTTTCCACAATTTCGAATAAACAAACCGTTACAGGTATTTGCAACTTTTCTGTGGTCCATAAAATTAATACGTTTAAAATTCCTACCAGACGTACCGTAACAGAAATATTTTTTACGTGGGCAACCTTCGACAGCTATCGTTCTCCTGCGCCTGTTACACAAGATGAACGTTAAATGTCGTATTCCAGTAATGTAAATTTATATATACTCTTCATTTTGTAAAAGAACAGTGATACTTTTCTGTTCCAAGTATGTTTTGGCAAGTACACGTTTATTATATTTATAATTATACGGACAGAACGCGTTTAAGGGAGAGTTTTTGAAATCTCGTTTACCAGCTTTGTAACCGTGTAAACTAAATAGTAATCTTGACTTTGGGTTGGTATATCTTTTCTGTGGATATCTTTTCTGTTACCTTGACTGTCCACAGGAAAGTAATATGTCCACATAAAATACTATTATTAAGATTTTTATTTGTTTACTAACCCAAAAAAGGTGCTTTGTGAATTCTAATTATTTATTGCATGTTACCGTAACCTAAATTTTTTTGGTCATTAGATTAAAATCTCATTTTGTCCGTAAACTAACTCGTAAAGGTGAAAGATGTCTTTTGAAGGAATTTAGCAGATTGCTTCGAATAAAATCCATGGAAGCAAGTAGCTTGAATAACAAAATTATTTAGCTTGCTTGGTATGGCTTGTTGCAGTTATAATGCCTCGTTCAAGTAGATCTAAGGTACAACTCAGCGATGAAGATAAGAAAAAAAAGAAGACGCGAACAGAAGAAAATGAGTATATGAACAGCTAGAGTTAAATTGAACACTATTTCTATAGAAGAAGGACGCAAAAAGGATAGAGAAAGATATCATCATAAGAAACGAGACGGTTTATTAAAGTCAATTAAAGATTTTACATCCAGACATCAGAGACAAATACGAAAAATGTGCCGTGAAAAAGCAAAGTTAAGACCCGAAAAGGAAAAGATAAGAAAACGTACCATGGATAATTTTAGATGAAAACACACCACCTTCTTCCACTTGCGCATCTCCGGCGTCATTTGTGGCGAATGGGAGGGATGTGTGGATGTGCATTGATAATTTTATTAGTGGCTTGAAAGATAAATGAATAGATATAATGCATATCGAAGAAGCCCAGATTCTTAAAATACAAAGGATAGCAGATGCAAACACATGTCGTCCGTTTAAAGGAACATTTCAAATTCATCAGATAGCATGGAGCTAAATGGATCCTAACGTTCTTCACGTTAGAAGACTAAGCTGCATTTCGTGCGTAGCTTAACACCAACTGTCCACATTTCGAGATTGGTCAAATGCAGATTGCGTATATCTCAGATACTTCAGATGTTTCATCAGAAACTAATTCAAGTGCATCATTAGAAGACATTCTGCCAAGCCCGTCTTCGTCGCATAGAACTGAATCGGCATCTACTGTTTCTGGACTAGGAACAGAACACACACCGTCACTATATTTTTCAGAGTATGCAGCGTCTCAGCCACCTATTCCAAGAAAACGGATTATTTTAGACAGTAACTTTTTCGATGAGTCAATCACGCCACATAAGAAGCCTAAAGTGAAATGTTTTTTTGCCCTTAGCGATGAAAACATATGTTAATAAGTTATAAAACATAATATTTGATTTTTTCTTATTATTTTAAAAGACTAGTATTTTTTGTTGTTATAATAATGTCATTGCTTTATCATTACATTCATTGTTCTTTAATCCATTAATTTTATGAATAAATCTTTTGAGTTTTTATGAATGTGAAATACTATTATAATATAAAAATACAGTTATACAAAGATTACTCAGTAAGCATTTATTTTTAAGAAGCTATATTTTTTGTTATTTTTTAAAGTTTTTAATACTGTTGCATTTTCGAATATGTTAGAAAATGTTGTTATATTGTAATCAACGATGTTGTTAAGCAATACGATAATTATGAATGATAACAGCCAAATATATTAAGGTAGGTTTTGATACTTTCTACTTTTCTGTAGAATTGTGTCTTTTCTGTGGTCGTCAAAAAAAGAAAATGTCGAATATCTTGTCTATAAACAAAAAACAATCTGTTTTGAATCTTTTTCTATATTATGTTCATTTATAAATAATTATAGTTCAAAAAACTAAAAAACACGCTTTTATGATAAAATCAACTAAAAAGTAGAGAATAATTTTCAATCTAAGAATCAATTAAGGAACAGTAAATAGTATAATTGTGGAAAAAGTGTGGGGTGCTCCATTTATCAGGTTCGAAAAGCACCCCACACTTTTTCCACAATTATACTATTTACTGTTCCTTAATTGATTCTTAGATTGAAAATTATTCTCTACTTTTTAGTTGATTTTATCATAAAAGCGTGTTTTTTAGTTTTTTGAACTATAATTATTTATTAATTTTTAGTATTTCTCGTTATAGCGACCACCATTATTCATCGTTTGTAAAAAAATCAAGTGTCTATCTATTACGATTTAAGAGATAAAGCCCAACGACAGACGAACAGACCGCAGAGGGTTTCGTTTTAACCTTTGAGTACGGAATCCTAAAAATCATTCTACAAGAGGGCATTATAGATATGTTTCAGAACATTTGAGTTATAGGGAAATAACATTATTATTTTCTAAACTAAAAATCACGATATAAAAGTTACGCCTATTGAAACTAAATAGCAATAATTACCTATTTGCAATCTAAAGTTGCGATGAACTTTGCTGAAGGTGCTTGAACAATCTCGCCTCGAAAATCATTAATCCTGAAGATGTTGATAAGGACCATGGTACAAAATTATTAATGTTTAAAATATTGAATTGTCATCGGTCCTTAATAAGTATGCCAAATTTCGAGTTAATCCGACGTTTTGAAGGGGGTTAAAATCATGTTCAAAGATTCCGTTACATACTAACATACCAACATACCAACATACCAACATACATACGTCTGAAGCTAATAAAAGCGTGTTAAAAATAAATGAGACTGATTTTGAAGAAATAAAACACTTTTTTTATTTCAAGAATTTTTTGGTCCCGTTTTGTGTATGACCCATTTCTCAATAAGTACATGCATTGAGAGATATTTCACGTAAATGTGAGTAAAAATCTGTCATACCATAAAAGCAATTCGATTTTTATCTAAAAAATATAACGACTGTGAACAAGTGTGAATGTTGATTGATTTTTATTTTTAGGGTGCAAATAATTAAGTTATATAGGAGATTTTTAGACTACAAAAAATACTCGATCATCATTTTAGTACACAACGACCTATTTGATTCTTCAATTTAAATGACAATTTAATAAATGACATGACAGTGATAAAAAAAAATGACAATAAATATTTATTTCCAAACTTATTGATGACAACATTCTTAACGGACTCAAAATTTTTTGTTATTGGTGTAAACGATGTTAAGGTCAAATGACTGCAGGGCTGTATTCTGACGCATTTATTTTTTTCTGGCATTCAGATATGACCTTAATGTCATATGTTAATGCCAGAATAAAATAACCTACTTCGTACCTACATTTCATATAAATGATTTTCTCTTTTTTTATTTCAAAGACAAGATACGTACCGATCCATATTTATTTATCCGTACTTATTCTATTTCGCTTACCAACCACTCTAAACTAACTATTTAAACGTATTAAAGACCAAATGACATAAATAGTGCGTACGAGATCAATAATAAAACCAAATCTTTCTACTACTTAACTTCAGTATTCTGTAATCTAAGGTTGTAATCTTAGTAAATTCGGTTATGGAATAATATGTTATGTTATGTTTTTTTTTTATAAAATGTATGTAAGGCTTATAAACTTACGTCTGAACAATATAATGCCTTCTTGGGCATTATATCCCGTGAGCAAGGGAACGTCGACCCCAGGCAACAACTCCTTAGGCGTGGAGGTGAGGAACGCGTCTGGCACATCGGGTTCCAGTACGGGGAGAAATGGAAGGGCAACTGTGCTTTGTAGATCAGCTGTCTTCCCTGGTGCTCCTGCTATTCTCGCTCCTGCCTTCACGAGAAGCTCACTAGGAGTAGCACGGAGATAACCTGCAAATAATTAAACTTGATTCAGCCTTTTAATATTGTATGTTCTTATGCAGCCTTTTAATATTTTTGATTTTTCCTTGCGACTAAATTGAGTAACCCTGTATTCGTTTTTTAGATACAGGTATGTGGTCTTAACACAAGCATCAGCTCTTTGTTGTTCAGATGAAGTTAGTGTTAAGTGTAAAGTAATCTTAAGTGTTAAGCCGGCGCTTGTATTCGGGAACACTAGATTACCTATACCTATTCCCTATGAACTGTAAAACCATAAGTCAAATTTGTTGTGTTTGTGTATGTAAGTGAGTGTAACTATGTGAATTAAGATCGTTTTCAATATGTCGTTTGACTGAAACGTGAATAAACTTAATCAGAAAACGAATCTTTTTACATTAATAAAGATATGAAAAATGGATAATATGGACGAAGGCTTACACTTGGATCATACAAACATTGATATAAACTTTTTTGTAGACCAAAGTCCGAAAATTAAGTCAAATATATTTACCAAAACAAACAACACGGAACTCTACTTAACTTGAAGGTTAAATACTGTATTAATTATATTATTGATTACATATTGGATTATATTTTAATAGTAAAAAATGTTTATGACACAAATAACTATGTTTACATGTTTTTGTCTCCATATTTAAAAAAACAATTTCCGGAGCAAGCAATATTCAAATATATTTAAGAGACTCGTGTCAATAAGAGGGGCAGTAATTAATATTAATGATTTGAAAGGTATGTTTGTAGAAATTTTATCAAGAAAAAACGCATCGGTACATGATACCGTCAAGCGGACTTGGCTACTGAAGATCATTGCACGAGGAAAGCTTTAGGAGAGATTTGAAACTGGCTGGATTGGCGGCACATTGTGAACGCTTTTCTTCCAAACTTTTTGTATTAAATTGAAATAGTGAGCATCCAGTGACCAGTCCACATCTGTAACCAGCTCTGTATAGAACAGGGAGGAACAGTTTTACCTAAGGTCAATCACAAATATGTTGTCCACATGAGGATTACGGTGGGCGCCTCATGTGTTCTCAATCGGAACTAGAGAACTTAGGATAATGATCTTACCGAGAAGTTCAGCAGTGTTGTTGGTGTCGATGCCCAATTCACGGCCGAGCTCGAAGGCTCTTGCAAGGGGCTCCTTTCCGATCGCCCACGGCGAAAGCGCTAGCCCGCTCTGCGCTATCGCTCCGTGAAATAGACCCTATGGATCAATTATTGAAAATATCTTAAAAAACAACATTCACATTTAAGTTGAAATGTAAATAATTGTCACCTTACTAAATTTGCTGTATTTAAAAAATATTATACTTGTATTATAACTGACAAACGGCATGAAGCAAAACTATGAGCGAATTATATTGTGTTGTTATTTTTCCTGGTACCACAATTATAATTATTTCCGTGTTTTTAAAATCACATGATCAGAATAATGATTACTTTACAGCACTCAAAATACCTACAGAGAATATTGCTTCGAGTTTAATTAAGATTAACTTCTACATTATCGTTAAAATTTATAATTCATTTTGCGTTACTAATTCACTCATATTTGTGAAAGATGTAGTAAAAGATATATGAATATGATATAGGTTAAGGTATAAATTTTACTCTAGAATTTGATTTTCTAAGCTGTTCATTTTGAAAGAAATACCGAAGGCATAGAAGTAGGATTAAATTTCTCCAAGATTTGGAATCTTACTTGTGACGCTGAAGACAGCATGTGCAAATGAACAGAGGCGGCGCCAGCTGACTCTCCGAAGATTGTGACTCGAGTGGGGTCTCCGCCAAAATATTCGATGTTGTCGCGAACCCACTTCAGTGCCATCACTTGGTCCTTCGAACAAGATTTTACTACATTGTAATCCATGAATTGAGTATATTTACAATAAACTGACAAGAACAAAGTAAATATGCGTGATGTTATTATTATCTGCCTTTACTTAGCTTCGTCTATGTATCTAGGCACTTAGAATAAGTGTACCTAACGTACCACTCATTTTGCTAAATATCCTCTCTATTTCACAATCACAAGGTTCAAAGCCATAGTTATATCTGACTCGTACTCGAAGATGCAGTCATCGGAAGTTATAAGTAGGTTCTAACCGCATATCCCTTCGCAATATTTCATCAAAGAACATTGATGAGATGATACAAGGCGGCTTATAATTTTACGTTCTTGACCGAATTGTTTAAGCCGTGACTGATTTTGCCATTTGTATAAATGTCTATTGCTTAATCAGATACCTTCTCAGTCATATCTGATCTAAGGTATATTTACATAAGAAATATTTTTTTTCATCCCCGAATTTGTAACGGATTCGGATTTATATGGCTATTTACTAACTTATGCATGTATAATACTTATATCATTTTAAGTTGGTAGACTTTTACTTGAAAGCTTACAAACTTACAAATATTAATTAAGTCATTTACGAGTACGTTCACAGAATGCGCAGGTTGGCAGGCACCTAAATAAATACGAGTACTTGCAAGTGAATTTAAGTAAATCAAGTGGTTATTACAAATCTAGTTAATATGTATAATTACTATATGCTTGTTCTACAAAGAGTCAAATACCGAACTAATCGTACGTTAATATATTATCTGAAAATTATCACACGTTATTCTGCTAATGTAGCAATTTTGTTGTCTCAGTGGATTTACCTAGAACTTTATCATTTTCAAAATATTAAACCTTCAACCTTCAAAATACCTTTAATCCCATATTTCCTGACACTTCTTCATTATCGAGGCTTAAGAAACCCAAAGCACCGAGCCTGTAGTTGAGGGTGACGAGGACTACTCCGGCCGAGACGAGGTGGTCAGGACCATACAGGAAGGCGTTTCCTGAACCCACGGAAAACGCTCCTCCATGGATCCACACCATAACAGCCAACTTAGGGTTATACCTGAGAAAATAATAATAGTTCATTACAAAAGAATATCTGCTTAATGATAGAGATGTACCAAGCTAGTAACTGGCCACTGTATCCCAATAAAACTCATTCTACGCTTAAGTATGTAAGCTCCACAACTTTACTAGGATTTCATAAGTAGGTATAGGTAAAGTTTTAGTTTGGCAAAATAAATATTTTGTTTATAAAGATAAGACCGCGTTTAGCGCTTATTTCCTGGTTGTTTACTTGTTGCTATTGTCATATTACTTCTGATTCTACTTACCCAGAAATCTTATCAGGAAGAGCCGGTGTGTAGACATTAAGGAACAAGCAGTCTTCGTCGCCTTTGTACGTGTCGAATAACATGAACCGGTGGGGGCAGACAGCACCTTCTTCCAAGGCGTCCCGGATTCCTGACCATGGCTCTAAAGGCGCTGGTGGGCGGAATCTTAACGGACCTCGTGGTGATTGGGCGTACCTTAGTATAAAAGTTACATTTGTTTAATTCTTTTTACAGTTATAATGTGGAATGAGTTACAATAAGTATAAAACATTATTTCTCATTATCATTTCATTCTTCTCATAACGTTCTCCGAAAATACGAGGAGCTCTTTTCAGGGTCGCAACATCTTATTGCGTAAGTTTCTGATGTTCAAAGGTCTTAATGTCTGTTTAGCGGCTCTACGCCAGACAATTCTAATGGCAAAATAATTTACTGTGACATGCTACAATGATTTACTTAGTATTTTTTTTACCACGCTTTTATTAGCTTGGGTTGTATGTACATATGTATGTATGTATGTATGTATGGCTATGTAACGGAATCTTTGAACTCTATTTTTACCCACTTTGAACAGTCCGATCAATTTAAAATTTTGAACACTTGTCAAGAACCGATGACAATACACGATTTTAATAATTTTATCCCATTCTCCTCATCAGGATCATCAGGAATCAGGATTGTCGATTTTAGCGTGGTGTTTAGTTTTTATAAACTATGTTTAATTATTTGACTATAATTATTGTATATTTTAGGGGAGATAAAATTTTCCTTAAGGGGTGATAAAATAGAAAAAATTGTAAAGACTATTTTTTAAATAAAGGTAAGTAAGTAAGATACTACATGCGACGTGAGAACATAAGACGGATGTTCCGTAAACAGATTTATTATTTATTTACTATTGTTTTCAAGGTCTACAACCAAACTAACATTACTTTTATCGATAATCATGGGTGATAATGTCCTATACATTAATGATTGGTAAACAAACATGTGTATTAAGGCTATTAAGAGTCGATTGTAATGTTATCTGAAAAATATTTCAAGGTTTAAAATGTTGTGACTGCGAAGGTAAATGTCTGATTGAATAATAAATAAACAATGATTAGTAAACAACAAAAAAATGATTTGTTATTAATAGATAAACTACTTATGATTTATTATTTTGCAAAAGTAAGTGAATAATAAGCAAGCACTAAGCAATCCCTTTTGCATGTGTACCTACCAATTCTTATTAACAGCCGAATTGTAATCGAAATGATTTCTAACTGTTGCGTCCTGTCCAACTGACTAACATTCCGGACACTGAGTACCTAAGCTGCCAAAGTTAATACCCTCCTCAAACTAAACAAACATAAGAAATTGTATCATCACGTTAATACCTTATACCCTTAAAACTATAGTAGGGTGTTTGCGCCGTAGTCCTGGTGAGGAGACGTCGCCCTCGTAACGAGCCAAGCTTGGTGGGCACGACGGGTCCCCCGCCGACCCGCATGCGGTCCACCAACGCATGCACCAACCTCGCCGCTCGCGCCGGTACCGCTTGCAACCTCCTCAATGCGTGCTTCAATCCAACTGACTCGCTCACAGTGCTTGAGAGACGCCGCCATGCTCCCGTTACCTAAACAGTAAAAAATCATTGATACCAAGAATCTTCGGCATAGAAGTAGCAATTGAGGTGTAAGAAGAAATTGATATAGATATGGTGTTATCCTAGTCGAAGGAAGTAAAAAAAAATGTAAGCCGTCACGGGACGCCTGGCAGATGTGAAACATCGACATTATTTTGTAAAAGTAATATGCAGAAAAGAACATATTGTGATAGGAACTAAATATGTCATAATGATAAAATAAAATATTTCAATTTTTTTCCAGATAACGATGACTATTTATTGAATAGATAACGATGACTATATATGTCATCGTTATCTGTTCAATAAATAGTCATGTACACACTACTGCATATAGACTGTATAGACGGCATGCGTCGCCACGCCAGAAATCGGTTTTACGTGCGGCTATAGATGTTTCACATCAAAAATCATAGCCTCTATATACTTTAAAATCTACACACGAACGACCCTTTAAATATAGTGATTAAATGAAAGCAGCACTTCACATTTTCCATAAATAGATTCCAAAACACGTAGGTAAGCGAGGTAGATGACAGTAATTATCTTCTTCGTCTTAACGATTCATGGGACATACAATTTTCTTGACATGGTCATTAAGTCTCTACTGCAATTTTTTCATTATAGTTAAATACTTTAATTGAACATAAAGTTTTCTTATGGTTTTCTCTCTCCATGTTTCTCAATTTATGTGAAACTCAGTTATAATTTTAACACCATCTACCTAATCGTGATCTCGGTATTGCGAAGAACTCGATAGAGTCGACATTTCAATGTTGTAAAGTAAAAGTATTGACTTTTATGAAATTCATTGAATACTAGTCAAGTAATATAAAAAGCCATAATGCCTTCTCCTTAAGGAGATACTTGATGCGAGACTAAAATCATTGGCAATACTTAGTGGCTTCGTGAGTACTTCAAAATTGAATGTCACAACGCCTAGATCTTTGTGGGCACAGTGAACGGTGGCCCTCGGCCAGATTGCAATGCTCCAAATACTTCATCCAGTCGGAAAAATCGTGCAATCCGTTCACACGCGTATCGACTTATACTCGTAATTGGGATACAAATTGCAAATTCCGTGATACATTTTAAAATGTATGTGGATGGCCTAATTCTTATAGATAATCTACAAGCATAAATACTGAAAGAATTTATAATAAATGCATACTTACACAGATTAAATAAAAATCTATTGCCCTAGCCAGGAGTCATCTGATATTCATTTAATAAGATTCAAATTCAAAATTGAATCGCTTACCAAGTGCATCTACCAATTCGTACTTGGCCAGCTCCAGTGCCGTATACCGCACCGCATCAGATTTGACAATCCATACCCCAGAGAAAAACACCTGTATTTTCTCGTACACTGCATATCATAATAGGTTTACAAAATCTTTTTAAAACACTAGTAAGTACAATATAACTAACATTAAAATAAATTATTACGAGATTTCAGTAAGAAGATAACCACTTGTAAGTAACTAATTCATAGTTACTTGCAAAAGCCAACAATTTATTTTCGTCCGTAAACTTTAAATTTGACTGAATGTTGAGCTTTGTAAATGTTAACAAGCTTACATTCGAAAGTGACTCATCAGAAATCTCTTACAAAACTTTTAGTCAGCGTAAGTCGTATAAGTTTATTTTTCGTTTAATTATTTATTTAGTCTATAGTTAGTACCTATGTAACATTTTAGATCTTTGTAAGAAAACATTTATGAAGTCTAATATATCCATTAGTAGTTACACCTATGTCCAAATAATAATAATAATAATAATAAACGAGCCCCACACTAGGATTCCCTGTGTTGTGGGTGCCATGGACACACATATAGACAAATACACAAACACCCAGACCCAGAAACAGAAATCTAAATTCATCATTTAGATATCTGTCTGGCCGGGGATCGAACCCGGGACCCTTTGCGCGTCAGACCGGTATGGTGGCCGCTCCGCCACACGGGTCGTCAATCCAAAGCCTGACCATTAACATCTGCGTGTTTTTATTCACAATTCCATCTAGAGTCTAGACCTCATATATTTTGCCTAGATTAGCACCACTCTTGCAACTTTTGCAACTCTGATAGATTTAATTGACGAAGGACAATGGAGTCGATACCATTAAAAGGGGCTGTATAATATTTAATCTGCAATATAAATTCAACAGTGATCAGTGTCGACATAATTTAAATTGGAAATCAATCAATTGTTACCATAAGTGACAACATAATTAGTGATAATAAAAAAGGCTATCATCCTTGGGGTTTGAGTTCAAATGCTTGGCATGCACCTTGAATTTTGCCAAGAAATTCATAACCATATTTATATGTCTATGATATCTATCTTATCATATCCATATTGAGCACACTATGATTGCCTATCAAATAAATTTTCCGATCACAGGGGCTGCTGGAAGAAATTTCAGCTTGGAATAAGTAGTCCACTGTACTATATTTCTTTATAATGCTCTTTTTTATTATGTTTGTATACAAATAAATAAACCTATCCATGTTTTGTTTTTGAAGGAAACGATCGTAACGAAACATAGATAACCGGATATTTCTATATAATAAATTCTTGGTCAGCGTTGGAGACTGTGGCGGTATGGCTAGACCTAAACCCTCTCATTTTGACAGGAAACTCACACCCAGCAGTAGGAGAGATGTAGATTAATGATAATCATGTTAACGTCTAACGCGTAATGTATCGTTAAATAAAATATGTCACGACATTTCTTCGTGAAATATCAAATCCGTGTTAAGTCGTTTTAGTATAAATTTAGACTATTTAGCTCTACGATAACCACGAAAAAATGGCATTTCGAATCATATGATCTTTCTTGAACCTATAGAAAAGATACTTTCATACGATACTATTCATACAGTCTTCGAAATAATGAAGTCAATAAATTTCGTCACAATTATATTACTTGTCTTTAAACATGACTTGGAAGAGTATCTTCTTGTGAAATAATATTGGGTACATTTCTTAACAAAACAGTTCGCTACATACACAAATTATTGCTTTAAAAGGTCATAAGAATTTTGTAATACACCAATATTTGTATTGTAACTTAAATGTTAAGATTTTATCACCCACTTATTATTGAACCATCAGTTTGTTCTTAACACTATGTACCTATAGGTATACAAAAGGTGGTAAAAATGATTCCATCTTTTCGTATTGCATCCTAAGAATTAGAAGGTACCTATACTAATTGATGTAAGTGCAATTATACACTCGAAAAGGTGCATTTGAATCAGGAGTTGCATTCAATTACCCCTAAATCCGAAATTGAAACTACTTAATTCAAGCTATTTAAATAGCTGAATTTAGAATATAATAGGTAATTATACGTCAATTAATGGTGCATCAGATAGTTTGGGGGCTGGCACATTTAAAGTGTTATTTGTACATAATGCACCTCAACGCAATCCTAAAATATTAAATAGATTCCTACTTAAGTTAGGAACAAAAATATTATACAAAACTCAAGTAAATCATACATTATTAGAGTCATGGTAGGACCTTACATGCGGAATAAATAAGCGCAATGTGTTCCACGAGCAACACTTATATATTGCCTAATAGCAATATTGCTATTTAGACCGCTACCCCGCGGGACTCGCGCAATTTGACGTGATTTAATTCGAAATGTGTTTTTCAACATATGGGTGATGCCTAAACAAGATACGTGACTACTTATGTTGTAATTCACCAATAAATTCGCAACTGTTTATATGCATTCATTGTATGCATTAAGTGAAGTAAAAAACAGACCAGAACCTATTGACGTCGTGTTTAGATTTGTTAATAATTTTTAAAGTAGTAATTCGATTCGGAGCTAAAATTTTCAACTAGGGAAATATATTTTTATAAAGCTTGCTTCTCTGCTAATTTAGGGACGCTTTTGGACAATACTTCTTTTTCTATAGAAGTGGGCCTTCGACTAGGTACTTTTTTAAATCATCCACTTTGTTGCCCTTGTGGAGCTCAAGTCGACCGTTTGGGCCTCCACGGCCTGTCTTGTCAGCGCAGCGCCGGTTGTCTATCACGTCACGCGGCTTTAAATGACGGTATACGGAGGGCTCCTGTCACTGCTAACGTACCGGCTGAATTAGAGCCGAAGCACATAGTTTGCCGGTTTAGTACGTAGTGATGGCAAGAAGCCTCATGGTTTGCCCCTTATTCCCTGGAAGAATGGAGTGTCTATTGTGGGACGCTACTGCGTGGACACACTGGCACCTTCTCATATTTACATATCTTCCAGGGCAGCCGGTGTCGTGGCGACCGACGCTGAAATTCGCAAGTTACAGAAATATGCAGATCTTATTAAAGACTACATATTTCTGCCATTTAGTAATTGTCGGCGACTAACTAACGTTATTTAATTAAGAATTGTAATTAACTTGTTTTTTATGTCCGTCTGAATATGTTTTAATATGTTAAATAAGAAAAATACATTACGTAAGTTTTAAGTTTAGGGATAAGACACGGTAGATGGCGCTATCGGTCGCATTCGTTGTATTTTATTAGAGTTTTTAGGTATTTTTATGAAAATTGTATTTAAGGTTAGGTTTTTGAGTTTTATACATGTTTTATGTTTTTAAAGTTTATGTTATCTCCTAGAATATGTTTCTAGCTTCATATTGATGTAAGTTTAGTAAGAATCAATTGTGATAATTTCGAGATAATTAGGATTATTGACATGTAAAATGACGTAACTTGTACATTTTTGGAATATTTTCACGAATAACTTTGTAACTAATGTAGGTATGATAATGTAACTTATGTAGCTAGATAGGGCTAATTATGAGGATTCCAACGATGTATAATACATATGTGTAACTTTTGGGAAATTAATAAAGAAAGGGTGAAAACTAGGTCAGCCAAAGTGAAAATGGCACGAAAATGGGCCTAAAAAAGCGCGGCTCTCTTTACGGTATTGCTCTGGGGTAGCTCAGAAAACCAGTTTTCCGGCCTAAGCATGGTCTCAGCAGAGAAGAATACGAAGAAGACTCCTGAAGAAGAAGAAGACTCCTGAAGAAGAAGAAGACTCCTGGGGAAGAAGAAGACTCCTGGGAAGAAGGAAGAAATCTGAAGAAGGAAGCGTTCCTGTTTAAGAAGAGGAAGTAGGGGTCAGGTCGGGATAGGGAAGAGGCTTTGGCTGGCCTACACTCTTGTTTCTATTGCACGTCAATTATTGTTTCTATTGCACGTCACCCCTTCCCCGCACCTACCCTCTCTACGGCACGGGACAGGCGCAACTCCCCGACGCGACGACTATCACCACGAGCGGGCTTCCGGCGCCGGACGGAAGAAGGCCGTCCGTACAACATCACGCCCGCACCCCTATACGGTCGCAGGTTAGGTGGCGGCGTGGCATACCACCACACCGCCGAACACAGCGCCCCGCGACAAACAGCTGGTCCTTCGAGCCGGATCATCGTGCTAGTCGTCATATCGTCGGGTTACTGACGCCGCCATGCCAATCACACGGAGCCAGAGGGGAACCTCGCCGCCGAACCAGTCGACTGCGTCCCGCGCCACGGAAAGCGCGCAGGGGACAACTGACTCTTCGGGGACATCGGGCACCGCAACTGAGGGTATGCTTACAACATATGAGTCTAGAGTCACTTCAGGCACCTTGGCAACTGTTCCAGCTGCTCCAGGTGTTCCAGCTGCTCCAACTGCTGCAACAGCTGGAACCCGGAAAACGCGGTCGGTGAAGTCGACGAAACGTCGGGAGATGGAAGCCAAGCTGGAATTGGCGCGCCGACAGCTGGAAGAAGCGAAGGCAGCTGCAGAACTCGCCAAGGCGCAGTGGGAGCTGGTCAAGGTGGAGAATGAAGAGTCCGAGGTCGAGGATGAAGACTGGTCGCATAACGCGAACATCCACACATGGGTGCAGTCGACGGTGGAGAGGATGTCCGGGGCGGGGCATCAGGGGGAAGTGTCCGGGGAGGGGCACCGACTGGGGGCGTCCGGGGAGGGGCGAGCCAGTCAACCTCCAGTCACTATCGTCAAGCCTGAAGACCAAGCGGAACCTTCAAGCAACGGGACCAAGGAGTTGGCTGAGGCCATCATGAAAGCCATAAGTGTTGCGCCGAGGAATACATCGCAACCTAATTACGTACATGAATTACCCGACTTCGATGGAAGAAGCGAAGAATGGATCGCCTTCAGGACGGTATATGAGGACACCGCACCGCTGTTTACGGAAGCACAGAATATGGCGCGGCTGCGGCGGTCAATTAAGGGCACGGCAAGGGAGGCTATCAAGAGCCTATTATATTCAGAGTGCCCTCCTGAAGAAGTAATAGAAGCTCTTCGTCGAAGGTTTGGAAGACCAGAAGCCCTGATCCTGATGGAACTGGAAAAGGTAAAGAATCTTCCTAGGATCAACGAAAATGCGCGCGACATCTGCGTGTTCGCCAGTCGAGTGAACAACACCGTCGCGACAATACGGGGGCTAAGAAGACCGCAGTATCTACACTCACCGGAAATGGTAAGGATTATCGTGAGCAAGATGCCGGCGGTATTGCAGTATCGGTGGTACGACTTCGCCGCCGACGCAGAAGATCAAGATCCAGACCTGGTGCATTTAATGAAGTTCCTCAACAGGGAAGCGGACCGGTGTGGACCATACGCGACGCAGGAGACTACGCAGCAGCCGCGCCAGCCTCCCAGACGTCAATTCACGAACACCACGTCCGAACAAGTGGAAGAAAAGAAGACCTGTCCACATTGCCAGTACGAGCATCACCTCTTCGAATGTCGCAAATTTCTTCAGCTGCCAATGAAGGAACGGTGGGACGTCGCTACCAAGTCGAAGATGTGTTTCAAGTGTCTCCAAGGACGACATCGGAAGGAAACATGTCGGCGTCCACCGTGCAAGACATGTAAGCGGTGGCATCACTTCGTGCTTCATGAAGAACGATGGGATCACCCGAAGCCCGAGGAGAAGAAAGAAATTGCGAATAACGTCATGCTCCCGGTGAACACTGCAAGGACAGCGAAGGCATATTTGAAGATGGTTCCTGTTGAGCTATATGGACCGAAGGGAGCTGCCCGGATCCTGGCATTACTGGATGAAGGGTCAACTGTCACGCTTCTCGACTCTGCGATTGCAAGACAAATCGGCCTCAAAGGACCCGTGGAAGCACTCACCTTGGAGACCGTGGGTGGGAAGACCATCTCCAAGGAAGACTCAATGAAGGTCAACGTCAGATTGAAAGGAATGCACCAGACCAAGAAGAGAACCATCTCTGGGGCCCGTACGATAGATGACATCAACCTGACGCCTCAGAGGTTGGAAATAAGAAGGATCGAAGAATGCGCTCATCTCAAGTCAATGTCGAAACAATTGTATTATGAAGAAGAGTCACCCAAGTTGTTAATCGGACAAGATAATTGGGAGCTCATCGTGTCCAGAGCCACACGCAAGGGGAAAAGAGGTCAACCCGTAGCATCATTGACCTACCTAGGGTGGGTGCTACACGGGTCCGATGGAGCAGCATCAAGACCTGTGAACTTCGTAACCTGCGCGCACGTGTCTTCTAAAGAAGAGGATTTGGAAAAGGTCATCAAGGAACACTTCGCCGTGGAATCGTTGGGGATCCAGCCACGTCGACCGACCACAGACATAGAAGAAAGGGCTCTGGCAATTTTAGAAGAAACGACAAAGAGATTGGACAATGGGCGCTTCAAGACCGGCTTGCTATGGAAAAACAAGGAAGGGAAAATGCCCGACAATTACAAGCAAGCGGAAAACCGGTTAAGGAACATCGAAAAGAAACTGGATCCGGCACTGAAGCAGGGGTATGAAAGTCGGGTAAAGAATCTCGATAGTAACGACGCAACGAGGGACGTGCCCAAGGACTTCGGGAGCGGACACAGATGGTTCAACGGACCTTCATTCCTGGCACGAGAGGAGGAAAATTGGCCGAAACCACGTACCTTCAAGGCGGAGCCCACGGGAGAAGAGAAGGAGAGGTCAACTGTGGGGGCAACGAAGCCCGTTGATCGACATCCGACTCCGAACCCAGTCAAGTTCTCAAGTTGGACTCGACTAGTAAGAGCGGCCGCGAGGGTACTACAGTTCGTCGACCTGTGCCGGAAGAAGAAACACGCAGTGAACGTGTCCCGCAAGTCTGAGCGTCAAGATCGTACCTGGAAAAGAAATAAGAAGAAAGCCAAGGTAGCAATGAAGCCCGTGAACAAGAACACCCAAGAAAGAAGATTCATTCCCCTCGAACCCGACCAAATAAGAAAAGCCGAAAAGATCCTATTACGAAGAAGCCAAGAAGAGAGCTTCCAAGATGAAGTACGCTGCGTCAAGAAGATGAAGCCATTCGAGAAGAATAGCAGGCTTAAGAAATTGGATGTCGTCATGGAAGATGGACTACTACGACTCCGAGGAAGAATCGACGCGGCAAGACACACTCGGCAAGATAAGAAACCTGTGGTGTTAGACAGCAAGCACCACATCACCAGACTGCTCGTCGCGTACTACCATGAAGAATTCAACCATGGTAACCACGCGACGGTGATCAACGAGTTGAGGCAACGCTACTGGATCCTGGGACTACGGTCTGCGGTCAGAGCGACGGTTCATCGGTGTCAGTGGTGCAAGGTGTACCGCGGCACGCCACAACTCCAGCCGATGGGGAATCTCCCGCTGGAACGGTTACGGCATGGGGAACCGCCGTTCACATGCACCGCCGTGGACTACTTCGGGCCCATGAGCATCACGGTGGGTCGGCGTCATGAGAAGAGGTGGGGCGCTCTGTTTACGTGCCTCACAACCAGAGCCGTCCACGTGGAACTGGCAGCATCTCTGTCAACGGACTCCATGATCCTAGCGCTACGAAGAATGGCAGCAAGAAGGGGAATGCCGAAGACGATCTTCAGCGACAACGGCACCAACTTCGTGGGGGCCAACAAGGAACTTGAAGAAGCCCTCGCCAGCCTCAACAAAGAAGACCTCATCACCACAGCCGAGCGGATGAGCATCAGGTGGAAATTCATACCACCTGGGGCTCCGAACATGGGCGGGGCATGGGAGCGCCTGGTCCGTTCCATCAAAACGGCCTTGGCGGTCACCCTCAAGGAAAGGCATCCCAAGGAAGAAGTCCTGCACACTCTGCTACTGGAGGCGGAGCACCTGGTGAACTCAAGACCTCTTATCGAAGCCGACGAAGACAACGAAGAAGGCGCCCTCACTCCCAATCACTTCTTAATTGGGAGATCCTGCGGCACAAGATTGGGAACATTCACCGACGAAGACCTCACCGGCCGGCGCACATGGAGGACTGCGCAGCGACTAGCTGACCACTTCTGGAGCAGATGGGTGAAAGAGTATCTTCCAACTCTGATCCCGAGAAGAGTCGACGTGAGAGCTGCCACGAAGGACTTGCAGTGTGGAGACACGGTCCTAATAGTGGACTCCACGCTGCCACGAGGAGCCTGGCCGAGGGGTGAGGTGGTCCGAACCTTCCCTGGGCCCGACGGTCGCACCAGGGTACTGGAGGTGCGCACTACAGGGGGCGTGTTGAAACGTCCCAGCTCCAAGTTGGTGCTACTGGTACCAGCACGACGTGATGAAGAGCAAGCGGTCGACGACACAGGCGGTGGAACATCGACCAGCGAGCCAGACTGCGGGGAGGCGGTCGTCACGTCGAAGCCACGAGCATGGAGTCGCCGGGCCAGGAGTTGGTGCTACGCACGAGGGGGAGGATGTCGGCGACTAACTAACGTTATTTAATTAAGAATTGTAATTAACTTGTTTTTTATGTCCGTCTGAATATGTTTTAATATGTTAAATAAGAAAAATACATTACGTAAGTTTTAAGTTTAGGGATAAGACACGGTAGATGGCGCTATCGGTCGCATTCGTTGTATTTTATTAGAGTTTTTAGGTATTTTTATGAAAATTGTATTTAAGGTTAGGTTTTTGAGTTTTATACATGTTTTATGTTTTTAAAGTTTATGTTATCTCCTAGAATATGTTTCTAGCTTCATATTGATGTAAGTTTAGTAAGAATCAATTGTGATAATTTCGAGATAATTAGGATTATTGACATGTAAAATGACGTAACTTGTACATTTTTGGAATATTTTCACGAATAACTTTGTAACTAATGTAGGTATGATAATGTAACTTATGTAGCTAGATAGGGCTAATTATGAGGATTCCAACGATGTATAATACATATGTGTAACTTTTGGGAAATTAATAAAGAAAGGGTGAAAACTAGGTCAGCCAAAGTGAAAATGGCACGAAAATGGGCCTAAAAAAGCGCGGCTCTCTTTACGGTATTGCTCTGGGGTAGCTCAGAAAACCAGTTTTCCGGCCTAAGCATGGTCTCAGCAGAGAAGAATACGAAGAAGACTCCTGAAGAAGAAGAAGACTCCTGAAGAAGAAGAAGACTCCTGGGGAAGAAGAAGACTCCTGGGAAGAAGGAAGAAATCTGAAGAAGGAAGCGTTCCTGTTTAAGAAGAGGAAGTAGGGGTCAGGTCGGGATAGGGAAGAGGCTTTGGCTGGCCTACACTCTTGTTTCTATTGCACGTCAATTATTGTTTCTATTGCACGTCACCCCTTCCCCGCACCTACCCTCTCTACGGCACGGGACAGGCGCAACTCCCCGACGCGACGACTATCACCACGAGCGGGCTTCCGGCGCCGGACGGAAGAAGGCCGTCCGTACAACATCACGCCCGCACCCCTATACGGTCGCAGGTTAGGTGGCGGCGTGGCATACCACCACACCGCCGAACACAGCGCCCCGCGACAAACAGTAATGAAACATTGGGGCCGTGGGGTTCCAATGCTAGATAATTATTAAGCATCTGTCCAAACGGTTGATAAAGTCAACGAATGACCAGAGAGCTGGCACGTACCTCGGACAGCGAATTAGCCTCGCTATCCAATGAGGGAATGTTGCCAGCATTCTAGGAACTCATCCCAGGGGCAGCAATTTAGGTGTAGCTTTTTATATTTAATTTTAAATATGGTTATATTATTTCATTCTCTTTTTTATATTACTTTCATTATTATATGTTTTTATTGTATTTATAATTGTATGAAATCTTGAAAATAAAGTGCTTTCACATAATTATTTAGGCGCAAGACCTCCCTTAAAAATATTTACACCAAATACATAAAATATCTTGGCTGTTCAACAAGCTTGTGTAGATATGATTACCTACTCTATATGCACATCATATTTTATATTTCATTAAAATTATTATCATAATACAAAATGCTAAACATATTTATAATACAGTATAATTGAAATATATAGCAGTGATAGCCTGGTGGTTAAGAAACTCGGCCTCCCGGCCGAGGGGTCCAAAGTTTACCTCTGATTTTTCAAAGTTATTTTTTATTTTATTTTATTTTATTTTATTTTATTCGGAAAACATACAGTGCTTTATAACTAAGTTACTAACAATATAATTACATACTACACCATTTAATAGTTTTCGCATATTACAGCTAAAGTGCTTGTTTGCTTCAAAGTTTAATAAAGTTAATAATAAAAGCGTATTAAAAAGAAAGAGAAGAAAGAAGAAAAACTAGACAAATAATACCAAAATTGATCTATTATTTACTTATTATTAATTACTGAGAACTGCTATAAATAAATACTTATTATAAAATAAATATGCGCGTTTACGCATACTAGGGTGTCACTCCAAGCCAGTTTCTTGTCATATTCGCTCTAAATGAATGTGGAGGTAAGTTAAAAAGGTCGAATTCAGGGAAGTCATCCAATTTATTGACGTGGTAGGCTGTTCTTATGAAAAATGAATTTCGTC
Source organism: Epargyreus clarus clarus (assembly GCA_014595695.2). Taxonomy (NCBI): domain Eukaryota; kingdom Metazoa; phylum Arthropoda; class Insecta; order Lepidoptera; family Hesperiidae; genus Epargyreus; species Epargyreus clarus. The sequence goes on along the minus strand of JACTTY020000048.1, from coordinate 231,690 downwards.
TATAGTTAGTAAAGCTCTGAGAAACATGTAGACGCGCAAAAGGTTGTCTTACTGATCTGGTTGGAACTTTAAGATTAATATTCGATAAAAGATAAGGAGAATCTATTTTGTTTTGTGCAATTTTCAACATTAGCGCGATATCGTCTATTCTACGTCTTTCATAGAGAGGTAGCATATGGTGTCTCTTGCATCTGGATTCATAGGTGTCATCATAATGATTAGTTTTATACTGAAGATATTTCATGAATTTACGCTGGATATTTTCTATTCTATTTACATGGACGTCATAATGTGGATTCCATATTTGAGAGCAGTACTCGAGTATACTACGCACGTATGAGCAATATAAAATTTTTATCGGCTTAATACTATTAAATTTATAACACTGTCTGATAATGAATCCCATGGTCCGACTTGCCTTCTTAGCTATCATATCAATATGCCTTTCATAAGTCAATTTGGAATCATGAATGACGCCTAAATCACATATTTCATCCAATGTCTTGAGTTCTTTTTGCCTAAGTATATATTTGTACTTAATTATTTTAGTTTTACGAGTAAATGTAATAGCGTAGCATTTAGCAATATTCAGTTCCAATTTATTTTGATAGCAATATTCTTCAAACCTTATTAGATCTTGTTGTAATAAATGGCAGTCAGTTATGGTAGAAATTTGTTTAAAGATTTTCATATCGTCAGCATAAAGAAGAAATTTAGAGTGTTTAAAACACATGGCCAAGTCGTTAATGAAAATATTAAAAAGCAATGGACCTAGCAGTGAGCCCTGAGGAATACCGGAAGGCACCAGATACCACGTAGAAGTATAACCACTTAACACAACCGCCTGGGACCTATTCTCAATATATGACTTAAAACACCTGTACAAGTTCCCGTGTATACCAGCATGACAAAGTTTCTTTAAAAGGACGGTGTGATCGATACGATCAAAACATTTACTATAGTCTGTAAATAGAGAGTCCACTTGACCACCAGAGTCCATCCCTGAAGTAGTGTATTCTATAAATGATAGAAGGTTTGAGGTAGTAGATCTTCTTTTTAGAAATCCATGTTGTTCAGGAATAAAGGAGGTTGAAAGACAATTATAAACCTGTGTGTAAATTATGCGTTCAAATATCTTTGCAAAAATACATAGTTTGGAGATGGGCCTGTAATTTTTAACATCTGTTTTATTACCGCATTTATGTACAGGGGTAATAAAAGCAGACTTCCAAATTTTGGGAACGATACCTTCTTTGATCGAGCGTGAAAATAATATTGCCAGGGGTTTTGTTAAGCTATCTGAACACTTACTAATAAATACAGGTGATACTTCATCAGGCCCTGCTCCTTTTTTTAAATCCAACGATTTAAGTAATGTATTGACCGTTTCAGGGATGATTTCTATATCACCAATAACATTAGACAGGTTGGTGGCGATATTGGTACTGGACTGAGTTTTTGGGGTGCTAGAAGAAGTAAGAAACATAGACTGAAAATAATGTGCAAATAATTCACAAATGTCTTCGTTTGAATCAGTAGATTTTCCTTCATATGACATAGATGATGGGAGTTTGTTAGTACTATTAGACTTGACATACGACCAGAATAATTTTGGGTTTTCTGATATTGAATCTTCACATTGCTTTATACATATAGTTCGAGTAACAATTAGCTTCTATTATTTTTGCTCTACGACGAAGCAAAGAAAAAGATTCATAATCTCCGATATTGCCATATTTATGATATTTTTTAAGAAATTTAAACTTTTCTTTAAGTACTTTCTTCAGAGAAGCATTAAACCATGGTGGAAAATTTGAAGGTTTTATTAATTTATGTGGTATGTATTTATTTTTCACATTAAGTAAAATTTCGTAAAAGTTATCAATAGCCTTCTCTAATGATATATTTAGTAAATTATTAGTTAATTAAATTATTAGTTAAATAAATTATTAGTTAATTAAAAGTTATTTTAAAGAAATTAATTATCACTTGCTAAACGGTGAAGGAAAACATCGTGAGAAAACCTGCATACCTGAGAGATTTATGAAAAAATAAAAATAAACAAAATCAAAGGTATGTATGCGTATTTTGTAACACGACCTTTCATAATCAGAAATGCATAGTAACTTTTAAGTCCTATATAATGTCTCTAATGTCATCTAGAATCTTTTGTGTTATTGTGCGAACAATACAAATGATGTACTAACAATAAAGAAAGAAGTAAAAAAACAGTACAACAATGGGCCTAGCAAGGTGGCCTCAGCGAACGACTTCTCCTAAGCCAATCGTAACAAAAGAAAGGTGCCAATTGCGAGTTGAATTCTTATACAATGGGTTTCTATTCCACCATATCCAATATATGTCACTTATTTGGATCCCTCTCTGTACAGAACCATTAAACAACTATATTTATACATATCATTACCATTTTAAATGTTTGGAGACATGGGAGAAAAGCCAAATTTAGGAAAAATGCGATCAAAAAGTGTTAACTATTACTTAGTTAACACTTTTTTGATCGCATTTTTAAAAAGATTCCTCGTTCCTATAAAATTAGACATTACCTATATCTATAATTAAGTTTAAACTTGCATTTTTTTTTTTTTATAACTAACATAAAAAATATTGACTTTTCTTAAACCTGAATTGCATTTACTCTACATAATAATGTGCAATATTGTATTTACACAAACAAAGGTGCTACAATTTTGTGACAACACACATAATGGTATGTAGAGTAGGATTTTAGTGTACTTAACTTGTGAAGTTTTGTAATAGCTTGACAAAGTGTCTAGGTTAGCAGAGGTTACGTATATTTGTGTATCGTCATACTCTACATGTACTTTTCAGTTGTGGCAAAAGTTGTAGAACGTAAAATTTGCATTCAAAATTAATGTTGTTACCAGTTTGAAGAAAAACATGAAACCTATAAGAAAAGCGTGAAAAATATTAAGTCCTCATGTGCTTAAGTGTGTTGAGTATGCTTTTATAAGTACCTACTACCTTTTTTGTTTACGAGGGGAAAACCTTGTAAAGGTACCCGACGACGTGAAAGTGACGCGGGGTTATGTGGGATTTTTTTCCGCGCTAAAGCCGGATCTCCGATGGAACACAACCGAAGTCCTCCGAGCGCGATGCCTCTATCGGGCTCTGTCCTGGGGGGAACAGTTTACGCTCCGTCCACCGCCAGGTGGTATGCGACCACACATACCGTGGTCCTTCCCTGGGTTGCTTGCAGGACCGTTCGAGCTCCCACTCTTTCCGCCCGAAACCTCAGAAGGCCCCTTTTAGTCGCCTCTTACTATAGGCAGGGGACACCGTAGCTCTATTCTACTCCCGGGACTACAGGGATAAGGTACCCATTAGACTACTGTTCTACAGAAGTAAGTCATTACATACATTTTACTTGCTAGTTCTTTATTTTCTTACAGATATAATTTAACTGTAACCAACCGATTACTAACCTAAGTATAATAATATTTGTGGGAGAATGCTTCATTTCATATATATAAATATTCCGTTTTTAAAATCACATGATATTAATTTCGAACTACCGCTCCGTATTAACAATTGGCTACCTGTATCATGGTATAAAAAAGGGGCGCGCAACTGTCAACAGATCAGAAGTTGTCCAATAGTGGGCACGGCACGGTGGTGCTCTGAACTGTTTGGTGTTTTGCTTGGGTGTTATTGTTACTATGGTGGCATTAACGCTTATTCATTTAATTATTTTAACTATATTTTTATAAATATTGGTTAAATTAGTTGAATCGAAATACCATTGTAGATCTACCTACCGGCGCGCCCACATCAGAATCGGGATAGGATACGCCCTTTTATTACGTAATAGTTTTAAAGTAACGGTAACAGAAGATAATCAACCGCGTGTATAGGAAGTGTTCTACTGAAGAATTTATCGTGGCTGTACTCCTGACGACAGTTTGGGACGCGCAATGGAGGCGATATTGACAAGGCCTTCGACATTGGAGGAGCTGTGTGTGAAACACATGATGAAACCGGTTGCGTGAGTAACGTGTACGGTTTGTCTAAATATTGTAATAATTTTATGTGCATTATTTTAGCAAGCGTGTGAAAGCAACCGCAAGCTTGGGTACCGCAAGCTTGGGTATGAAAATTGAGGAGGTGGAAGGTGGTTAGCATCATCCATGTTAACTGTCTACGTAATTAAGACTCATTTGCGCCGAGATTCATTGGCGAACGATTGGCGCTCCGGTATGATCAAACCAATGGTTTTTATATTTTCGATTGTTAAACTTGCTATTTTTTGCTTTTTGAAAGTTGTTAAAGATTATAAGAATCACTAATATGAAAATGTTTGGTTATGCGCGAAAAAATTAACAATCATACGTGTAGGTACCGACATTTTTTTAGAAATGTTTTGGCAATTATTTTCAGATAATAATCAATTACGTACGTAAGCTATGTGACTTAGCGAATTTATGATGTCATGGGACTTGACATCAGCCATGTGATTTGGCAATTATTTTCAGATAATAATCAATTACGTACGTAAGCTATGTGACTTAGCGAATTTATGATGTCATGGGACTTGACATCAGCCATGTGATTTGGCAATTCTTTTCAGATAATAATCAATTACGTACGTAAGCTATGTGACTTAGCGAATTTATAATGTCATGGGACTTGACATCAGCCATGTGATTTGGCAATTATTTTCAGATAATAATCAATTACGTACGTAAGCTATGTGACTTAGCGAATTTATGATGTCATGGGACTTGACATCAGCCATGTGATTTGGCAATTCTTTTCAGATAATAATCAATTACGTACGTAAGCTATGTGACTTAGCGAATTTATAATGTCATGGGACTTGACATCAGCCATGTGATTTGGCAATTATTTTCAGATAATAATCAATTACGTACGTAAGCTATGTGACTTAGCGAATTTATGATGTCATGGGACTTGACATCAGCCATGTGATTTGGCAATTCTTTTCAGATAATAATCAATTACGTACGTAAGCTATGTGACTTAGCGAATTTATGATGTCATGGGACTTGACATCAGCCATGTGATTTGGCAATTATTTTCAGATAATAATCAATTACGTACGTAAGCTATGTGACTTAGCGAATTTATGATGTCATGGGACTTGACATTAGCCATGTGATTTGGCAATTCTTTTCAGGAAATAATCAATTATGTACGTACACTATGTGACTTAGCGAATTTATGATGTCATGTGACTTGACATCAGCCATGTGATTTGGCAATTCTTTTCAGATAATAATCAATTATGTACGTAAGCTATGTGACTTAGCGAATTTATGATGTCATGTGACTTGACATCAGCCATGTGATTTGGCAGTTCTTTTCATGTGACACGACCATTTATTTACACTATTAGACACCGGTTATGGGGTTAACCAATTAAAGTTACGTGTTTTGTGTACCATGAGATTTGGCTTCTGTGGTTAAAATTGAGACTATATTATCCGCGAATCTAAAGTAGTTTATCCACTTCTTTAATATTATTGAATTTGATTTTTTTAAACTTTTGTTCGCGAGCCGTAACGGCTGCTCGTCAGAATGGCCGTGTGGGAGAATGCTTCATTTCATATATATAAATATTCCGTTTTTAAAATCACATGATATTAATTTCGAACTACCGCTCCGTATTAACAATTGGCTACCTGTATCATGGTATAAAAAAGGGGCGCGCAACTGTCAACAGATCAGAAGTTGTCCAATAGTGGGCACGGCACGGTGGTGCTCTGAACTGTTTGGTGTTTTGCTTGGGTGTTATTGTTACTATGGTGGCATTAACGCTTATTCATTTAATTATTTTAACTATATTTTTATAAATATTGGTTAAATTAGTTGAATCGAAATACCATTGTAGATCTACCTACCGGCGCGCCCACATATTATTTCATAATTCTCTGAAATTAGAAATCTGTCTGAAACTTCATAATAGAATTAAGATATAGACATTAAATATACCTATATCGAAACAAATATCAATGTGCTAATATAACTGTAGCATAACTGTGTAACTTAACTGTGAGTTAATCATTTGAGGAATATTATTTTCTAGGTTATTAGCTCACCTTCATGGAGTTAAGGCTGGTGGCTGCATTGGCCACAACGTCTCCGAGCGCGGCGGGCGGCAACGCATCGCTCCGCAACACAAGCGCACATGCGCATACCACCACCGCGCGCCACCATCGCACCCGCATAGTCTCAGTTTATAGTCCACTTCACACTTAATATAACATTATTAATTTCAAAAGTACCAAGAAATTATTCAGCTTATTTTAGACAACACTTATTTCACTGTGGTTTTATTTAGGAATCCAGTTATACCAGAATTTATCTTTAAAACATTTAATAAAAATATCTAAGTACATAAATCGTAAAAGTAAAACCCTGACTAAACGACTTGAGTAATTAAAAGTAAAAATAAATATAAATTAATAATCTTGGTATTGTGTTTTTCTAGCTCATGTACCAATTCATCATGCATATCTAATGCCAGATAATTGTTCGTAATTTTTATGTTCTCAAACTTTTCGCGTCTCAGTTTCTTAACGATGTTAAAAATTGTATCAAATAAACCTACTTTCATTAACTAAATTTTAATTATATGTAAAATTTGAATATTGGTCAATAGGTAGGTACTGATGCTTTTAATATTTACGCATACTTGGCCTTTGCGTAACAAAATACGCTACATGCGTACATAGTCAACTACATACGCTAGATACTTCGCACTAATTTATCAAAACTCGCACATCTTCAAGAATACATGCAATGTTTATTAAAATTAGTAAATACGTGAAGTAGAGATATTCGACTCTCAAGGCACCACCGTCTACAATATATTTTAGGGCTCAAAACGTATACAAACTAGACATTCCAACTTAGTATCCAGAAGTAGCAGCTAACAAAGCATATGTGATTAAAGTCGCCCATAAGCGACAGTTACCAGCACGTGAACTATATGCTCATTTATACTTCAATAATTTATGAGAAACAATCTTTTGACTGTTGAAAACTACATCTCTGGTCGCGACTAACTTTAGGCTAAGGGTATTATGCAAAGACCTACAATGTTATGTTGATCGCAGTTTCGTACAGCGTGCAACGGGCCGTGTTCAACGTTCTCGATATTTATTCAACTTACACTTTCACTGTGTGCATTTGGGAGCGAGCGTCCAACCCGATAAGGAACTCTCGTATAAATAATCAAAAACTGAATGATACATATTTTATGCATGCAAATTAAGTTACTTAAAGTTTATAATATTAGAACTCTTCTGGCTCGAGTGCAATGACCGATGATGTCACTATTACACCAAATACTGTCCTTTAAGTAGCAGCTGGTAATACTAATTATGATTTGTGGTAAGGCATATAAAGCGCGCATAGCATTGCGGCTTTTGTATCTCAACCTACAAAGATCTACAAAGTAACATCGGGTACGGTCGGAAGTTGGATGTGGGACCGTTAGTGGCAAAGTTTTATGCATGCACGTTAAGCGATGGCCCAGTTATTTTCATAGAAAAAGTCGTTAAATCTCTTTAGAAGCTTCATTGGCCTTGGAGACAACTTAAAATGATGGACAAGAAAGTGGGTAAGCTACTTCCATGTCAGAAAAAGATAAAAGTTTAAAATAATTACAGTGATACTAGTAACATATCGCGTGTACGTCGTGACGTATGTATATGTAGATGTAGACATGTGCATTGTGCACGCAATCTAGTTGACTTCGTTATACAAAAGACTTCAACGCGTTTTTATGTATTTAGGAGGCTTTCAAACACTTGTTCTTTTTCAAGTAGTACGTATTAGGTATATGTAAACAAACTTAAGTTATATATAAACGAAGTACGATATTGATTACCTTCCTACTTACAGCAGAATTAAGTTAATTATCTCCAAAGTTTAACTCCCATTGCCAGACAGGGGTATTACTTTACAATTAGAGGAGGACGGGAAGATACTACGCGCTGTTTCTATATCGATTTTATTTACGAACATAAAAAAGGTTAACTCAAATTAAAGAAACATATAATTGATATTACATAATATCGAAATTAAGCGTATAAGATTTACATAATAGGTATATCTAAAGATAGGTGATATCTAGAATGGTTACGTCACAAGTAAATTGTATCCCCGTTTTCATACTACCGGCTTAGCTTAACTATAGTCTCCGACTACCTTCCGGGTCGTGCTTACTCTGTGGTGAATTATGTTATTTTCTAAAAGGGAAACGGTGGTCTATGTATTATGTAATTGGCTTACAATTTCTGTCCTGTGATAATAAGTAAATACTACACATTTGTATAATCATAATAAGCTTTTTTTATTTCACAGGTGTCATTTAGGTATTTTAAGAAATTCAAAAAGCGAAGTGTGGCGGCCTATTTAATCATTCGAATGTCATTGTCAAGAAATAGTGGGAGATGATTGCTGTCTGTCACATTAAGGGTCTTGCTATGTTCCCATCGGCCTCATAATAATTGAGGTGTAATTTGCTATATTTACAAACATTTTATTCCACTTTAAACTACTTGTGTACTAAATATATAGTGTAAATAAACAAATGTTGAATAACATAAAAGCAAGCACAAACTTATTTCTCCTATCGATAAAATGAATGTTCATGCCAGCGAATTGTATATTATATGAGGTCCGACGCGTACTCGCCTTTTAATATGTAATAATACATAAAATTATATTTTATTTCATAAATACATTGGCACAACGTTTAGTAAACTTGGATGCTATAATTTCCTCGATTCAAAAGTACGGATATCTGTGACATAACTTGCTCTACATTTTATTATGATATGGAAAGTGTTACTTCCTATCACTTCGCGACAACCGAAAAATAAGGTATAAACAAGTTTACATAATAGAGCGTTGCCTTATATACTGATGCATATAAATTAAACAAATAGATTATAGTCATTAGTTTCAAATGTGCAACTATATTTATTATACAATAATTATTAGTCTAAATATATTTGAACTTTTGGAGATGGAGTGCAATATAATTATAACGGTATGAGTAGATACATGTTTAATAACTAGAGTATAAATAATGCTGTGTTGAATACCTACATATAATTCATATTAAGTTTAAACATTAAGTAACAATATGTAACCGTTAGAAACTGTAAAAAGCTTGTGAAATATAAAGAATACCTTATTATTAACGATGTTAGGTGCCGCGGTGTTCTAGTTTGAAGGGTGTGGCAAGAAATATCTACATGTGTTCGAATTTCTCAGGGGGTGATAACTATCAGATATAGGTATCTACAGAACTCTGTAGCCGGCCATAGTTAGGCCACCAATATAATATATTTGAGGTTACAATGATCAGGTAGGTATTGTTAGGTAGGTAAGTAATATTAGGTGATCTTATTCCTTTAATTTCGATAAAAGAAATAAATACTGTTTACTATTTCATGACTGAAAATATTATCGTATGTTATATAGAGTTGTGTTAATTAAAAAAAAACACCTAATATAGAATTAACAAAACTAATCTTGTATTATTAACTTGAAGTATTACTAGACACTAATAAAGTAAAACGAGTAGGTACATAAGTACACGTTGAACTACGATGTTTTCTTCATTATTCTACTCAAAATATAGAAACTGTGATATAAATATGTATACATTTTGTGCAAATTATAATTACACATCGTATTTTCTTTACGTACCTATCTACGAATATCGAAATCTTAGAGAAACCTTTTCGGATCTGGGTTGGACAATTACATAATTTTGAGTTAATGAATAAAACGCACGAACGTTTTTGTGGTTTAACTAATCATAACGACACTCACAAAACAGTAGATACAGTAAGGTTTGATTTAAAGAACTGGATAATTTCGAAACGGGTTGTACAAAAGTTGTTTTGCCGGTAAAATCGTGGCGGCAAACACGCGCGTATGCCGTAGTCCGTGCTTCACTGCAGCTCCGACAACTACGTCTCCCCAGCTGACGGAGGTTACGACATCGACCACCTCCACTTTCATTATTATTTAACAAATTGAATACCTCCAGATAAGAGTGGGCTATTGTCGTACGTGCGTGCGGAAGTTATCCACAATAAATGTATAGTTTGTCAAGCTTTGTGTAACTTTCTACAGATTTTGTCCAGATTTTAATATCATTTTTTGAAATATGTAAACACCTATGTACATACAGGATGTTTATGTTTACCCACAAGGTAAACAAGTAGTAAATGAACTCTTTTCACACTTTAGGAATAATACCTTTCATGAAGATAAGTTTAACTATCTACTTATATTTCCTCTCCTAACTCTGGAAGCGTTCTTCCGTAGGTACGCTTAGTGCCGGGTCAAATGAAGCCTTATTCGCGGCCCGACAACGTCAGCTGCTGCGCTCTTGTTAACGCCAGCCACATCTTGAAAGGGAGGAGTCCCTCTGAGTATTATCCCCCAGAAGATAAGCGTACAGAACGCACACACGACATATCGAACCCTAAAGAATCACAGGACTGGGAAAGGGTGCTTTCAGTGCAAACCGCTCTCCGGCATTCTATGCGTCTGCGACGAAGCGACTGGGAGCATGCGTCATCGTCAATTCTCCATGGATCTCTCTCTTACGCGAATATCACTGTTTCACACAAAAAGCGCACCGTCTGCTAAGAACATTTCATTCCGACCGTGGTGCAAATCACGATCGAGACCTTAGTCGCACTTAGCACCACTTAGTACCATTCTATATTAAGTTATGTCAGGTTCCATGTTATTGTGCATTTCAACTGATTATGGTTTTATCCAAGCTAAATTTAACGTGCATATTATTTAATTTAATCAAGTACGATTAAAAAAATGGCTTAATTTATATGAACACAACCGACTTTGATTAGACTTTGATTAAACGCTTATTACACAACTCGATATGAAGGGCCCTGCATCCAGGGTGGGCGTGTACCCTAGTTAGGGAGCTAGGCAGATCGGGATGATCCGATCGCCCTAAATAGGGACACTAACTCCCTAAGTCTTATTACACCACTCTTAGTTAGGGTTAGGGTCCCTCAAAATTGGGTGGTCTAATAAGGCCTTTAGACTTTGATTAGATTAAGCTTAAAGGCCTTATTAGACCACCCAATTTTGAGGGACCCTAACCCTAACTAAGAGTGGTGTAATAAGACTTAGGGAGTTAGTGTCCCTATTTAGGGCGATCGGATCATCCCGATCTGCCTAGCTCCCTAAGCGCCCTGTAGATTGGGTAGTGTAATAACGTTTAGGGCGGTTAGGGAACTCAGTTGCCGCGCGACTAGCGCGTAGAGTGCTCCGTTAGGAGTATTAGACCACCCAATTTTGAGGGACCCTAACCCTAACTAAAGGCCTTATTAGACCACCCAATTTTGAGGGACCCTAACCCTAACTAAGAGTGGTGTAATAAGACTTAGGGAGTTAGTGTCCCTATTTAGGGCGATCGGATCATCCCGATCTGCCTAGCTCCCTAAGCGCCCTGCAGATTGGGTAGTGTAATAACGTTTAGGGCGGTTAGGGAGCTCAGTTGCTTTTGCTTTTGTATGTAAGGTGTCACCAAACTCAACAAGTGTTCAAATTGTTCTGCACCTACTCTGAGATAATTCCTTAAATCTCCCGGTTCAAGCACGCTAAGTATTTGCATATTTGAAAGCTTTTCACGTAACCGCAAATACTCTTTCACCCAGATCTTTCTCTTCTTTCTTTTTTTAATATTTGTTATTGCGAGCACGGTTGTCACTGCTACAGCAACTTTTTGAAGTTTCGATACTGACGACGGCATAATGTAAAATGCGACAATACGTTTATCTCTCTAGACATTCGCGTATAAACTGAGTTAGGGCCCAATTTGTAGAGAAGTGTAATAAGCGCCGCACTAACTAGGGTACACGCCCACCCTGGATACAGGGCCCTTCATATCGGGTTGTGTAATAAGCGTTATACTGTGGTAGAGTGGTCGTGAGTACCGTGAAGTGGGTGTTCGTTCCGTCGCCTGGCGCGTAATTTTTTAATACCTACCGTGGCGTGCAACAAAGAAAAGGAAGTCTTATTGTGCATATTAGACATGTACAAAGACATGCCGTATTTATGGCAAAAAGAACATAAAGACTACATGAATAAAGACACGCGAGCTGAAGCCTTTAAAGTTTTATTGGGAATTTATAAGAATTTTGACGAAACCGCTACCGTAAAAACAATAAAAAAGAAGATCGAAAATATGCGTACGAGTTATGCAAAAGAATTAAAAAAGGTGAGTATAAATATGAGTTACATAAATCACATCAGAAGCCTTTAGGCGGTTTCTGAAAACTCTGACACCAGGGTCTGCTAGGTCAAATAGACCTGCAGCCGTATGGGCTGCAGGTGTTCGGTTGAAATAAATAAAAATTCTTCATCGTATGATGAAGAAGATTTTTTTTTATTTCAATAGGTATTTTTATATACAATCTAATCTCTTATTCAATCGATTTCAGGTTCAGGCTTCTAAGCATACAGGCGCAGGAGCAGATGAGGTATACGTACCAACTCTATGGTATTTCGACGCTTTAAATTTTCTGGGTTCAAGAACGGAATCTTGTCGTACTGTAACTGACTCTTTAGAAAATGAGTTGAGTAAAATAAATATGTAGACATTTTATTTTTATTTTCAAACGTAACTATCTATAATTAAGTATTTTACAATATCATCAGTGATCGGAGTAGGTAGGCCGATTCGAGGTTGATGACCGCCGACGACCGATGATACGTGTATATTAATATGGATATTCTTCCGGCTTTTCGGATTTCTAAGATTATTCCTACTCAATGTTTCGGACATTGAGTATAATGATGTAAACGTTTATTTCAATCAATTATTTCGCTAATTTTAAATATTAATAAATCGTCGAATGGTAGTCAAAATAGTTGTTATAAAGATATGACACTAATTAGTATTCAATCTTCTAGGCAGCCGAGTAAAAATAGTGTGTAACTTTAGATAGTAAAAAACGTAAAGTTGAGTTTTATTTTGCAGTATATAAAAAACAGCTTTAATTATTTATTTTCATTCTTTTAAGTTCATTGTTTCACAATAAAAGCGTTTGATTTGATTTGATTATGTAATTAAATCACTAACATAATATGCACGAAGAGTATTTTAATAAATTCCGAACAACCGGAACGATTTCCGGTAAAATGTCTTATCCATGTTATGCTTTCTGTGAACATTTTTCGGTACAAGTACATAAAATCGGCCTACCTACTCTGATCACTGAATATCATACTGGGACTACGTTTATCATTCTATCTTGAAATCCGACTCTTCCTTCAGTAGTGAAATAATTCTTGAATTTGTCTCGTACAGCTACAGCTTCAACATTCCTTTGACTATTGTTTCTGTCAGTTCTTGACAGTGGAGTCAAGCCATCGATAGTAGACCTCCAATCTCCTTGATGAAATGTCGCACTGGTTATGTTCTCACGGTCAACATTATTCGGACTTATATATACCCCTTTACACCCGAAGATTTTTTTTCGCAATTTCCGATTCAAAACGTTTATTACGGCTTTTTATATAGCTTAAGGGATCCACAAAAAATACGAAAAAAAATCCAGAGTTTATACGTAATCCAGAAATCGACCCGCACGATCGTGAGTCTCCGGTGGGAACTGTCACACTCACGATCGTGAAAATTGCAAAAAAAAATAGTTTTTTATCAAAAAATATTAGAAAATTAAAACAATTTGGAGATATTTAACATCACTGTCTTTATTTTCATTAGTCTTTATAAAAAATCTGTCTTGGCAATGAAACCTAAACTACGTAATTCTATGAAAATCAACATTCTTCTTTCTTCCGTTATTGCCTCCGTCTTAAATCCAGGTCTCCAAGGCGTAGGTATTCTTGGCTAGGGAATACATCCAATGATAATGCAGATGGAGAAAACTTTAGCCATATCTATTGCAATTAAATTAAGTTTTCGACCGGTTCTTCTTAGATAATATAAATTTGTGCATCTGGTTACATATCAAGAGCCTCATAATTAAAATATTAAGAAAAATATTTCTTTGGAAACTTTACTGGAGATGTTGGTAGGGATGTGTAGACCTTTTCAAGACAGAAAACATATTCTTTTCCAAGCTATTTTTCGATGTGTTGGACGTGAAGATGCTCGGCGGCGAGAAATTTCTAGGGATGATTTTAAAGTAGATGGTTGAGGTTCAGGCTCAAGTTCCAGATCCAATTTTAGGTCAGTTTCTATTTGAGGGTTTGCATGTGCTTCTGGATCTGTTTCAGGGCACAATTCTTCAAATTGAAACTATTCTAATCTATTTGGTTGAAGCTCTTCATTTTCATGAAGATTTTCAATGTCCGATACATTTCTCCTCACCCCGCACTGGCAAAATCTGATCGTCATTTAAATGTACCCCTAAAATTGAAACAAACAAAATTGATATTGACGAAACTTACACATAACTGGTAATAGCAATAAAAGCATTTTCATCAAACGTTATTCTGCACCAACAACCGTAGACACACGATCGTAACAGTTGAAATTTGCAACCTAATTGGCTACTTGACACTTTTTGGGAAACTGTTTTAATGAATTCATATACGTATTATATATGCCTTTCATTGATCATTTTTTCGAAAAAAGGGCTATTTATTAATAAAAAACATATTTTTATTACGGTAAACGGAACGTTACGCCAAAACAGGCGGTCAAGTGTCATTTCGTAGCGTGACGTCAACACATTGAAAATATAGAAATAAACTTCAACGCTACACATACTTTAGGGGAAATCTTGGGAATTATTTAACTTTTATTAGTACAATTGCAAGAATGTCAAATTACAAGGCGTGTGCAGTGACGATGTGTTCAAGTACGATCGTTAAAGATCCTAACAAATTTGCTTATACAAGTTCCTAAACCCAAATCTCATAAACGTTAAAGAACTTGCAGATTCTTATATGTTTAAATCCTCTGTTTGCAAGCAATGACATTTTATACTATCTATGTAAGAGAAGTATTATTAAAAAAAAGGAATAAATTTAGTAACTCTCGAGTGATTCGTCAATTCCAAATCATTGGAACGGGACGTAATCAAAACAAAACAGCAAGTGGAAGTATTCATATATTTAATATATTATATAGATGTCTATGATAAGAATAGAATTAGAAGAGAATTCTATTTTAAGGGCCCATTTTGTAATTAATAGGACACAATTAAAATATTTCATGACTGTGTTATTATTGATGGTGCATGTGCACTGATTAAGTTACATGATTGTATAATTAAAAATACATGATTTGCTAATATTAGTATTTTATTAACCGATTTCTTTGTTTATTTGGTTTATATGGTTCTATTAGTGAGTACACACAGTAGAACTTTTGTATATATTTATCATATGTTACAGTTACAATAATTACTACAGATCACCTAAGCTAAATTTTTGTGCTGCTTGCGTGTCTGCTTTTCTTCATTACTAAAATTATTTTCCGTAACAAATGGATATATATTTTTATCACTGTCATTTTCAGAATTAAATTGCAATGCAATAATAGGAACTGTATGGTCACTTTTCTTCCTTCATCTTGTTGGGTAGGTTACGCAAGTAAAGAAGTACTATTTCCCGTGTACTTTACTTTATGTATTTCAGACTGGTGCCCACTTTCGAAACTTTTGGCTCCTCACTTCTTCTAGGCAGGACAGTCATCACATTTTCATTTTCATTGATGTACCTTGTGTTCAGGACAACTTTTACTTTTCATGAAACACAAACTTGCCTTCCTCTTAAACTGCACATACTCTATAACGTCGTCACTATACGATTGTCGGGAAGATCTGTAAATATAAATATAACCAATTAATAACCTTAAAACAGTTCACATAAGAATATAAATATATTTAAAAAAATCTTAATAATCACTTGAAGACAACCTTTCTTCTGTCTGAAGTCAGTTAAGAAATGTTTTAATTGTCCGATATGATTAAATGTAAATATAAAGAATGTTTTACTTACGTTGTTTATTTGATATTTCCATAGGTTATCTCACGGAAGTTTTTGTATCCATTTTGATTTATTGCACTGCATATATGGAGATTCTTTAAGCAGGTTCACGCTATCAGCTTTAATATAGTATGGCTTCATTTCGGTTCACAACATAAATTCAACCAACTGTAACAGCAAACGATTTAATTATTATTTGTCTTGTTTGGTTTCGATGTAGTGACGTCACATGACATTTGAGGCAGCACTGTCGCCGTTTTGGGATTTAAAATCCACAGATAAAAAATCGAAAATTTCTTTTTAAAAATTAAAATACTTAGAACGTATTAAAAAATAAACGAAATACTGCATAATTTATGTTTACTTATAAGCTATCATATCCAACATATTTCATATTTTATTGTTATAACTGTCAAGTACCCAATTGTATCAAAATTGCAAGTTAATCGAATAAACTACTAAATTCCACGTATTTAGTGTTCTTTTAGCTTTCAAATTAGCTATAATTAATAATAGATACTAAACATTTAATACCAAAAATAATTATATACCTGTGACAGTGCGCGGGTCAAAAAAATCTGCCATCTTTGGACGAGTCCCTAGCACAACTGACCGCCTGCACCCCGCTCACTTAGCCGGTAGCACGTGCGATACTCTCCTCACGATCGATCGGCATCGGTTGTGTTTCGAAAAATAAAAAGCTATCACGTGGGAATTTTTTTAAAGTGAAACTCACGCTCATATCATCTCGGGTGTAAAGGGATACTGTTTCGTGTTTTCTCAAAGAATTGTGCAAAGCACAACATGCCATAACTATAGCATCAACAGTATCTAGCTCTACATCGAGAGGTCTCTTTAGCACTCTAAAGCGGGACGCTAGTATACCAAATGCGGTTTCTACAACTCGCCTGGCTCGTGACAATCGATAGTTATAGACCCTTTGTTCATAATCAATGTTTTTAAAGGGAAATGGCTTCATAAAACTTTTATTTAATGCAAAAGCATTATCACCCAGGAATACATAGGGTACAACTGTATCAGTGCCTGGCAGTGCAGAAGGTGGTGGTAAATTTAAATCGTCATTAATCATCTTCTGATAAAATGGAGAACAACTTAAAATCGATGCATCTGCGACGGATCCATTAGTGCCTGTGTTTACGTACATGAATTCGTAGTTTGCATTCACCACAGCAAATAGAACAATACTGTAAAATCCTTTGTAGTTATAAAACAAGGAGCCACTTTCATGAGGTTTTTGAATTGCAACATGTTTCCCATCGCATGATCCAACACAGTGAGGGAAATTCCACCTTTTTTCAAATTGGTCAGCTACTTCCCTCCACTCTGTTTCCGTCGCAGGCATCTGAAAGAAAATATTATTTTTAAAAACAATGTACTAGACTTACGCCAGCGGCTTAAAAACATGTCAAAAATTCGGAATAGAAAGTATCCTATGTGGTATTCCTGGTGATAAACTACCTAAGTTCTAAATCCATACAAATCGGTCTAGTAGTTTTTGCGTGAAAGAGTAACAAACATCCATCCATTCTTCCTAGTATACCTTAAAACTTTCGTATTATTATTACAGAAATCATCATCAGAAGATGAAACTGCAAGTGTTACAAACTCTAGCAGCGGGTCACGGAAGAGAAAGAAAAAGGATACTTTATTACAAAAACAAGAAAATATCCTTTTATCGGCAGAAAGAATAATGGCTCAAAAAGACGAAGAATGGGAGATATATGGACGATCAATCGGCTTTCAATTAAAAGATTTAAGCAAACGTCAAAAGATAATAGCACAAAAAATTATATCAGATGTTTTGTTTCACGCCAAACTTGATCAACTAACCGAATCCTCGTGCGTCGTTCTCAATCCATTTCACGAATCTATACCTAACAATAGTGGCTTTTACCAGCGTCAGAAACACTTTTACTCACCTTCACCACCATCAAATTATTCATCGCCATCACCGTCAAGCCAAACTCAATCATCTCATCATTCAATTTCACACTTTACTCCATGGCCTCGTTTCCACACACAGTCGGTCCGCCAACCAATACCATCACCACAGCACCAAACTCAACTGCCGAACTCACCATCGCCTTATCAATTATCATCAAATCATCACACACAAACAGTCCACCAGCCATTACAATCACCACAGAACCAAACTCAACTGTCGAACTCACCATTGCCTCATCAACCAACATTTGACAATGTAGTTACTGTTGATAACAATACACAATTTTTAGAATACCTTCCCAATGTAAATACCGCAGATGAAAACTCAGGATCGTTGCCTGTAATAGAAGGTCCTGGCGAACTAATGAAAGAGTTTCTAATTGTAAAACGCAAAAATTAAGAAAATTGATTAAATATAATTACATAAATAATTGTTTTATTTACCTTGATATAATGTCTCAAACATTTGTAAACTGCTCGGCATGTTTCTGGAATAATTTGAGACAAAAGCGGTTGCGATATTAAAGTGCTATATCTTAAGTCTTGGTAAGAGTTTCCCGTAGCTAAAAATCTTAATGTAACGACTAATCTCTGCTTAGCACTCACGCTTTGTCTTAGAACCGTATCTTGCTTTTGTATGTAAGGTGTCACCAAACTCAACAAGTGTTCAAATTGTTCTGCACCAACTCTGAGATAATTCCTTAAATCTCCCGGTTCAAGCACGCTAAGTATTTGCATATTTGAAAGCTTTTCACGTAACCGCAAATACTCTTTCACCCAGATCTTTCTCTTCTTTCTTTTTTTAATATTTGTTATTGCGAGCACGGTTGTCACTGCTACAGCAACTTTTTGAAGTTTCGATACTGAAGACGGCATAATGTAAAATGCGACAATACGTTTATCTCTTTAGACATTCGCGTATAAACTGAGTTAGGGCCCAATTTGCAGAGAAGTGTAATAAGCGCCGCACTAACTAGGGTACACGCCCACCCTGGATGCAGGGCCCTTTATATCGGGTTGTTAACTTGGACATGACTAACTTTAGTCAGCTAAAACTATCTTTTTTTTTACTTTTCGAGGAGGAAACCTTCATAAGGTACCCGGTGCTGTAAGAGTGACACGGGGTTATGTGGAATTTTTGCCGCAATAAACCCCCCTGTGGCCGTCCTCGGCGCTACCTAGAGAACTCCGAGATCTCCAAAGTAACGCTACCGGAGACCTTCCTATATAGTATATAGGTTACTATACTCTTTGCGGAGATCTCTCAGCGCACAGCCCCGTCAGGCTCAACAGCGCCTCTAGTGGTCGTTTAGAAAATAAAATTTGTCGTAATATACGCTATACGGAGATCGAGCTCAAAGGTCCCCCCTGATCGAGCTGTCCAAAGAGTATAATATCCTTTACTAGAGCGGATGATATACCTGTATGATTCAGTACTCAATTAAAAATGTAAACTCATATTAAGATGAACAAAGATAGTACAAAGATGAACGGCGCATCAAATATATTTTTCAGGTGGCATCGTTTCAGCAAATGAATGAATATATCTTTTATTATTTAGTAATTACCACAGTCATAGGACTGCTTACGTGCATACATATACACAACCTTTTTATTTTTCCTTGTTACCACAGATAAATTGCAGGTCTAGTGTAAATTATTATTCATTATCTGTCATTTTGTTATCATTTTCTCAAGTGTTTATTCTGTGAATTTAGTCAGTGTATTCCCTATTCTATGATATCATATCATAATAATTAGTCTGTGGCTCTGTGCCGTACGTAAGTCATTCATTTCAACATAAAGTTGATTGTATTTGTTTGTCACAGGAAAATTTCGATCCAATTACGTTTTGAGAATTTGTTGAAATTGTGGTGATTTACTTCAAGTTGTGAAATACGAAAACACTGACCGATTTTGTTATTTGTAGCGTGTTAAAATGGCTACTAATTATCAACCAAATATACCTAATGCTGGCCCCTCTGCACCTTCTGATGCTCAGGATCTACCACCTCCCTATTCTGCTGTAGTCGGAACTCCGCAATATGGATTTGTGTCACCAACCGGTGAGCCGTTCATGCCACCGCAAGGAGCTTACCAGCCACCGAAGAGTTTTACAGCCCCTGGAGTGTATCCTCATCCGACGATTGTGACGAGCGTGCAGCCCCAGGCTGGGGGCATCCCGCCGCCGCCGCCGGGCGTGCCCGTGGGCGTGGTGGTGCCCGTGGGCGTGGGCACAGAGCCCACCACGGTCACCTGCTACAGCTGCGGGAAAGTCGTCACCACCAAAGTCAAATATACCACAGCCTGGCACACTCATCTTGTTGCTGGATCCATTTGTGTTGTTGCGACGTAAGTGGAAACTTTTATTAGTTATAGTTTACATGAGTACTATATAGTTAAGCTGCAGTAATGTATGTATTACTGTTCTGTAAAAATTACAAGGTGTCTTAAGGCAGACTTAAGGCCTTAAGGTCTTAAGGCAGCTTTTAAAATATGAGTTGTTAAAAGTTGGTATAATCAACTCATTGTGCAAACTACACTGCCATTTTTGTCTTATAAATGTGTGTCCAGTGTCTTGTGTCTATGTATTCCAATTTGAATGGTGAGGTGAAGACTTCAATTCTAATAAGGGTTGATTACAGATGATCATGGGCAGTAGTAATCTTTGAGACTGACTGTTATTGCCATTAGTATCTATGAGTCTGCTCTTAGAATGATAAGAATAAGATATAGACATTATGTATTGACATGTCAAGCATATCTTTTTAAAAATGAAATATTGTATTTCCTATCAGATCAATATCTGATAGAAAATAAAATATTTCAATATTTTTTCAATAACTCCATGGTAGAATTTATACATAATAATGTATTTTACATTTCCAGGGTTTGTTCGCTGTGTTGCCTGGGACTTATACCATACTGCTTTGACACTTTTAAAGACGCGGAGCACTACTGCCCCAACTGCAACACATTCATCGGCAAGAACAACAAGTGTTAAAACAAAAAGGATGACAAATATAGATCCAAAAGAATTTTGAATACAATGAAGTAATTTTCGAATTTGGTGCCATTGTTTTAAGTCTGTCTACTTAATTTTTTTCATCACATGCGCAGTAACATTTGTTATGATAAATTATTAAACCCTGAGTGGCATGGGGCATGTGCATGAATAAGGTTTATTACCTATAAAGTGCTATTGAAAACCACACAGATTTTGGTGGATAGTAATAAACATAATAGGTCAAATGATAAACTTAATTAGTACAATTCAAAAGCATTTAGTGATGAAATGTAAGTAATATACTTCCCGAGATACAAGTGATGTTCTTTGTTAAGAATGACAAATGAACTCATCTCAAAAAGTACTTTACTTACAATATCTCTGCGCTAAATTTAGATGGTATTAACACTTTTAGATGGTATTAACTTTGTCTATTGCCACATGTTTTATCACTGGCCGCCAAAACAAGGTCTCTTAAAAATGGCAGACTTGTAAGTATACCAGTTCCCATTTGATGCCCTTTATGTTGTAAAATTCAGAAGTAACATGTGATATATGCAGGCAGCTACCAATTTATTACAGAGTTGTGATAATGTTATATAGGTATTAGTTTCTAAAACATTTTTTAAAACTTAAATTTGTTCTTATGTTAGTGTGTTATACTTATAATCATGAACTGTAATAAATGTTACGACATACAATTTGACGCCATATTCAAATGTAATGACGTAATATGGTATATTTCTTAAACATGATTGGTGAATGTGAAGCATTTAAAAGAAATTCATGATTTTTTTATTATATTTTGGTAATTACGTAACACATTCAACACAAAAAAATGTACATATACAGTAATTGTAAACTTTTTGTCTGTATATTGACAATATTTTCTATAGATTTTTAGAGTTATCAGATAGACATGGGCTGTGGACAGATCAATCTGAAATTTCAGAAAATAAGCAATTCTAATTGGATACAGAGGCAGAGCCTCTTGTGGAAAACTAGCACAACATAATAAAACCCATTATTTGAATATTCCAAAACACAGTAAATAGTTGAAAATAAATTAATGTCCATTAATGTTTTAAGCAGTTATTGTCCTAGTTGTGATATATTATAATATGATTTTGTACTTTTTAGTTATTTCAGATACATATTTGGCAGACATTTTTTATGATTTGTCTATTTATTATTTAGAATTTTTCGACTGAATATATATTTCTGTAGGTCCTTTACATAGATTAAGTAAACTATTTGTACTATAATGGTGTTGTTTAAATAATTTATTACTATTGCAAATTAAATACCTAATTTATTATAGACATTCATTGAGGGTATTGAATAAAAATTATAAATGTATTTTTGTAATCATAGATTAATAGTTTTTATATGCAGCTTCAAAATGCACTTTATTTAGTTTGTGTTGCAGTTTTCTTGTTTTAGAATCTATTTTAGATGCTTTTAAAATTCACAGTTGATTCTACTCTTACCTTTATGTTAAATGTGCTTATAAATGTGAATCACATTGTTGTAAGATTTCACAATCTGAACAAATTAATGGCTTAATGTATTAGGATGATAAGTACTTCCACTATTTATTAAAATCTCTTCTCTCTATAACTATGTAATAATATGTGTAGACAATATTCGTTTCTACAAAAATGTTTGCGAGAGCAGTTAGTATATTAATTATAATTCACTATCCTATAAATGAATTAATTAATATAAACCTTAAGATTTATCTGGTGTATTGGTAATGCTTTTTTATTTAATGTCTACACTTAAACATACTATTCCATTTATTTAAATAAAATGTATAATAAAACTTAAAACTTTGAGTTTTATTTATGTAAATACATAAAGAACAAATACAATTTAGTAGTGCTTATAGAATTGATTCTTCATTATGGACGTATGCATCATAAAAAGTGGCAAACAGTCCCAGAAGGACCACACATAAAACTCATACCTTGTTATTATCGTTTTTAATCATATATCTCACCATTTTATTATTTTGAGAGTACTATTAAACTTAAACTTTAATAATACAAATGTAATGTTTTAGTATCATGAAATCACAGATACAATGATTACAGTCCCATGGTTAATATTATTCTGTTGTTGTGTTATTAGAAAGCAAATATGACAGCATTACTTATCTTTTATGTGATAAGATAACACTGGCAATGTATCTGATAACAGTCTCATTCAAAGAGGATATGTAATCAATATATGATTCATATGAATTTGGAAGTTACAAAATATCAAAAATGGTTAATGGTGCAGTGAATACATCTGAAAGAGCAGAAGTCATTTTGGAGATGGAATCAGTAGTTCATAGAGAACCGCCACCACCATACTCACCACCGACCACCACGATGGAGAACAACCAACCAATTGTTTACCAGACTGTTATAGTTCAGCCTCAGCTGAAGAATAGACCGATAATGTTCAGTTGCCCAAACTGTCATAAGCGAGAATTAACAAAGGTGAAATATGTGAACTCTCATGCAACACACATGTTATCTGGATTTATATGCGGATGTACAATGTAAGTGAATTTTACATCTCAAGTTATGTAGCAGATGTAGCTGTTAGTAAATGTGACAAAGGTGTCACATTTACTAAGCGTAATTCTAGTTGTAATGCCAGTAACTCTTAATGAGGGTGTGATAAAATGTTAATAACATTAAACACATGAGAAACAAATACCTAAAATTATCTATTTCAGAAGATATTTTAAGTGTACCAATTGCATTATGCCAGATATGCCTGATAATTAGTACATATTAGTTTTTTAATGGTTAAAGCAATTGATCATAATTGATGGGCCTCAATAGGACATTGAAATTAATATGATTATGATCTGTTTTATATATACCATAGCTCCAGATGTACTAATCATTGTTGATTAACAAGCAATTGATTAACAGTATCACAACCACTTGTTATTAAAGATGTAATTAGTTATGGTTTCTTTTCAGCTGGTGTTTACTTTGCTGTTTCGCTGCCATACCATATTTGATACCGATATTCAAAAAAGCTGAGCACTACTGTGGTAATTGTGACACCTTTCTAGGAACTCATGCGAAATGTTAAATATGATAATTTTGTAATAAATTACAGTGTGACTCTTCAATACTTCTCGACTAGCATTTAAGGACTGTAACATTTTTATATGCATAGTGATTTGTCTCCTGTTATTATTGTCTCCATAGGTCATATATCATATAACAGGGAAATCAAATAATTAATGTGATTTATAATATAAAAATATAATTTTAAATGTTAACTACAGTGGACCTTGAGGATTGCATTATAATATTAATAAAATCAATAAAAATGATATATTATAAGTACTTTATTTATCTTAAAATATTATGTATACATATCCATATGGTGTTAACTATTGTAAGGAACTTGCAATCTAAAGCAATCCGATGCGATCTTCCATTTACCTTCAACGGCAACAATTAAGAAAGTCTGTTGGAATGGCTTCTTGGTATCTTCATTTTGATAGGTGACGTCTCCACAGGCTTGGATCAGGTAGGTCAGTTTATTTGCCACCAGCGTATCTGTGATAGGCTGAGCATCTAAAGTCTTCAGCACATGATTACTTGCCGGCAAGTCCATGAGGAACTTCTGGATTTTGTCGTTGCCATTAACGCCATTACCGTTCCATACTAACAAGCCGGTATCGAGGTAAAGTTTAGACGTCAAATGCCTGCTGTTGTCCACCTGCTTGTAGAATACTCTGGTGAATTCCTCCGCTGTCTCGCAAGCATTGTCAATGTTTTTAACAGCAACTTCTGTCATTTTTAATCAGGAACAATTGTAACGTAGACGTTATTAATTAAACTGTGTACTGGTTATATTCTTTCATTAATTAACGAAAACACAAATCAGTAGGTAAACAAAAAGGGTATAGTGCTTAAATTTATGCAATATATCAACAAGCATATCCAATGATGGAATATGATTGAACTTGATTGAATTTCAATCAAGTGTTGGCCGTCAGCTGTCAAAGTCAGACCATAGAGCACAGAACACAGATATAGTATCTATAGAGTATATTTGGATATACGTCAGAGGATGTTATTGTTTGAAGGATGTACAAATAATCGATTTGCGATTTGTATCAAGGATGTCAAAAAAAACAATCGATTATTTTCATGTTAAAAAATCATTTAAAACAAACAAGTGATTTTATAAAAACCGATTATTATTATTAGCAGGGCCGGTTCGCCCCAGGCCCCCGGCCCCGGGAAGCAAAGATATTTGTAAAAGCTTGTAAAATAAGATAGGATTATTTAATTATAAAAATATTCTTAGACTGGAGGCCCATTCAACTTCGCCTCCAGGCCTCATTCAACATTTTCAACAGCAAAATATTGACTGGACTGAATCATAAAACTAATCGTATGTATTTTTTTTTAACTATTTTTTATCGAATAGGAATATTGTGCATACATAAAAATGTTGTGTATAAATAAAAAAATGTATTTGTTTACATAAAAATAAGCAATAAAACAATAAGATAATCATAGAAATATTTTATTTTATAATGTCTTTATCTAATATATGAATCATCATATAAACTGGCTTACTTATACAATAAAGTTTTTATTATTTCTACTGCTATTTAAATTTTAGGACATTTTGACACAAAATTCACTCTTTAGTCATCCACATCATTATTCTATTCACCAAATATAAAAATGAAATAGTTACTTTAAAATAATAGACCTATGATAACATGCATGTGATTTCAACAAACTACAAATAAACAGTCGGCTTATCAAATTGAAATCTTACCCTAAGGCACTGACAGAAATGATTATGCGCTAGTACAAAGATTACTCATAAATAATATACGTCTAAACAGTAAATAACATTCCCTAAAATTATAATTATTCACGCTCAATTTTAAATTCGGAAATGAAAATAAAAACTATAAAACAAAACAGTATAATGTGGCCATGACATTTTGGTTTTTAACATTTTCAATGGCTTTTTGTAGTCCAATATCCATCGACAATCGACATTATAATTAGTTTAAATAGGGATTATTATTAATAATTGATAAAAATATTCATAAGGATAAAATTAAAAATATATATATAATTGCCATAAATTTTGATTGCATGATCACAATGCTAGATATGGTTTATGCTAACATGTCGCAATAATATCTGTGATGTAATAAGCAATGGGAAATCTGCCTATCATGAAAATCTATCCAAATAAGGCAAACATTATTACTTATCGCCTGCTTTGTATAGCAGATAAACGCCAATCCGAGTTTGAAGTCATGTTAGCATAAAACATATACACTAAAATAAATTTGTAAATAATTTATCACGTAATAATTAACATAAAAAAGTAAATTAATCTAATGTAATGGAACTAAATAGTAAAATATATCAATTTAATCGACTTGTCCATCCAGCTGCTACTTTACATCGCTTACCAAGACAGTGCAAACAAGATGACCACAGATAAAATGATGAGGATAGATTTAATTTTATGATTTTTCAAAAACTGGGCAAATCCGTCTGGTATTTCATCGCCACATCTGCAATATCTGTATTTTATTTGTATCGGCAGACGTCACAAAATTCGATGTGATGATTATTATAATGCATGTAAGTCCGCTTATTGAATCAGAATTAAATATAAATACAATTTTCGTCTGTATTGCAACAGGAGTCCCTAGTGCGGACGACACAAATTTCATAAATGTTCGTCCGATTTTTTGCAAATGGAACAGTCTGCAAGGCGTCTGTTAGATTTAAAGTTGTTTAAATAATGGCATAAGAGTCAAGATCACAACAAAAGTACATTTTTTTTCAGCCGGAATGTACGGCACTTTACGTACTCTATCGATATGCGCTCATACAAATGTAAACCTGAACTTACGTCTCGCATACTGAAAGTAACCGAAATTATTTTAAATGAGGCACTGGTACTATTATAATCACAACGTTCCACACAACTCACACTTACAATAAATCGTATTTTACAAGTCACTCAGAAAATATAATATGAACATAGTAAAATTTTGACAATATAAACCACTTATTAAAAAAATTGGAACTGAATTAATTTATTACTTAAAAAATGTAATATATTTTATTTTTCGACTTGATATTGAACAAGTCAAAAATAAAATACATAAGCATTTGTTAGAAATAATTTTGTAACAACTAGATTTACGCTTACGAGAGGCATTTCTTAACAGTCAAGAAGACAAACCACTAAGCATTTACAAATATTAAATCTAGTTAAAAGGCAGTAACAGTCCCAACCAAATCATTTTAACAACTGGATATTTTATTTAGTACATTATGCAAAGACTACTAAAAGATAAAGACATATATTACAATACTCTGTATTGGAAATTTATAATTTCGAAGAAATTTGGAACTTACCAACTATACTTTCTCCTATCAACCCACAGCAAGTTTACATAGTAAATTGAAAGTTTAAAACTCAATTAACTAATATTTTTACGCAAACTATTTTACGTTTAATTTGTATGTGTGTTATAACGGAAGTTTTCACAATGTCATATCTCTTTATCATCGTACCGCATAGCATTCCCAAAATCCCCTAATCTCTAGCAGATTGTAAGACATATGTCTTTATGTCATTAGTCTTAACATAATGTACTCCAGGCGAACATGAAACAGCGACATACATAACAATCAATGACGCTTACAACATGACCACTCCGAACACCAATTTTATTGCATTTTCAGTTCACAGTTTTCGTATTAAAATGTCTTAATTAGTACAAAAAAAGTTGCAATTTATCAAAGAGCCTTATGTAAAATACGACGGCAGTGCGACTGCAACGTGCGGCGACGGACGCTGCCTACACGGTGCGTTCCAGTGAATAATGATTACCACACAGCTGCGCTCCAAATCATTTTTGTCATATGTTATTTGTCATCTAGTTCAACCTGCAAAATTATAAAATTAAATTAAAAAAATATATATATTAAATTAATTAAAAGTAAAGTAAATAAAAAAAAAATGATAATAATAAATAAATGAAAATTAAATAAAATAATAATAAATTAATTAAAATTAAATTAAAATAAAAAAAAAATTAAAATCAAATTAAATTTTATTGTTGAGGTCTTTAATGTTATGTTAGAAAAGCGCGGGAAATCTTGAAGACGGCGGGAGCATTTTCTAGCAGAAATTTTAAATTTTAAACATTGATCAGTGGAGTTTGTAAAATTATCTTTCTTAACTACTTCTATTAGCCTATTAGTTTCTTTATTTCATTATATTCCTTGGTAAGTTTTTACATTATTTAGTTTCTTCATATTTTTATTTACTATGGACGAACCCCCGGATCCCGGGGGTTCAGTTCCTCCGGTTGCGTGTAATATTACAATTTCCAACAATGATTCTAGTGTAGATACAGATGCCTCCATAAATGTAAGCTATCGCAAGCGTCCGAAACATAAGAAAATTTGTAAAAATTGTAATAAAAATTTTTTATTACTAGATTTTGTATTACTAGAATGGGTTTGATTAGAGGTGTGCCAGTAGAATGGTCGCCTGAAGATATTAAAGAATCTATAACAGTACCATTTGGTTGTGGAGAAATAATAAGAATTAGACGTCTTAATTATAAGGTAATGGTTGATGGCTCTCCTGTGTGGAAACCTTCACAAACTGTTGTGTTAACTTTTGATGGTCAAATTTTACCAAAACATATTTATATATGTTATAATGCCCTTGCTGTTGAACTGTACACCTACCCTACC
Organism: Epargyreus clarus clarus; assembly: GCA_014595695.2. Lineage (NCBI taxonomy): Eukaryota > Metazoa > Arthropoda > Insecta > Lepidoptera > Hesperiidae > Epargyreus > Epargyreus clarus. The sequence continues at coordinate 202,908 of JACTTY020000048.1, read as the reverse complement.
ATCCAGTGTTATCAGTGTTGTAGGTATGGTCATACAAAGACCCAGTGTGCTCCAAGCCACGCTGCTTTAAGTGCGGTGAAGGCCACACTGGTGATTCGTGTGATATTGAGGATGATTGTGCGCTATGTTGTTCATGTACTGGTGCTCATTTTGCAACTGACAAGTCTTGTCCCGAATTTGTTAGACAAAAACAAATAAAATTAACTATGGCTCAAAGTTGTATATCATATGCAGAAGCATCAAAATTGCATCCTCCTATCCCAAAGTCTTACTCAGATGCTTTAAAAACACCTCAGCAACAATATGTTATCCAGGATTCAAATAAGTTAAGTCATGCCAATCATTCAACTGTCCAACAAAATAGATCTTCATATAAGAAAACAGTATTTTTAAAACCTCGCTCCCCTCCTAAACAACAGAAAGGATATGATCAAGTTACACATCAATCTATGATTAGAGAATATGATATTCCATTGCCCAGTAATGGCAGTTTAATTAACACAAATGTAGATGTAAATAAACAAACAAATGTAAATGAAATAATAGTATCTTTAATAAATCTTTTGTTACAAAATAATATATGTTCACCGAACAACGCTGCTGCTCTGGTTGAAATTATGAAACAAATCACAATTGATAATGGATCACAAATCCAAAATCCTGCAGTGGAACTGCAGAAGCATAATAAGCAAGAAAACTGATCTTGCTTATTTAATTAATAAATATGACCCACTACTTATATCCCTTTCGGAGACATGGTTGTCTCCGGGTAGTTTCTTTAAAATACCTGGATACACATGTCTCCGAAAGGATAGATCAGATGGTTATGGTGGCATAGCCACCCTTGTCAAAAATTCTGTAAATTTCTCTTCTGTCTCTCTCCCTGTTAATGATGATATTCCAATTCTCGCAATATCTATAGATAATGTATGTTATGTGACAGTTTACATTGCTCATCCTTCCCTACTAGTATTTGATACAATTAAAGAAATATTACCAACCCTGCCGCAACCAATTTTAATTTTAGGAGATTTTAACTGTCATCACCAAACATGGGGCAGCGCCATAAATAACTATTACGGCGAACAAATGTTAGAAATAATAGACAGTAATAATCTGTGTATTTTAAATACAGGTAAGCCTACACGCCGTACTAGTCCCGTTGAGAATATAAGTGCTGTTGATTTGTCCATATGTTCACCTAACCTTGCCTCGGTATTATCCTGGGATACACTTCCTCTTACATACGGCAGTGATCATTATCCAATTTTAATAAACATGCCTTCACCGTTTAGCCATAACTTGTCACAAAAACATATGATTCGGCCCAGATATAGATTAAATAAAACAAATTTGGCAGATTATCAAAATTATACAGATTCTAAATTCACGTTACTTCCTAAAGTATGTTATAATAACGAACCTCTTTGCAATGATGCTTTTGTAAGCACGTTGCAAGGGGCAGCTAATAAAATATTTCCCGAACGAAATGACATTACAAAAAATTGCCAAATTTCATCTCCACCATGGTGGGATGAAGAATGTACGGAGGCCGTTAAAAAGCGAAAAGAGGCTGAAAAGCAATATAGCTGTGAAATGACACCTGAGAACTTCAAAATATTATCTGAAACTATTAATAATACACATAAATTTTTGAAAAAGAAAAAGTCTAACGGTTGGAGAACATTCTGCTCATTAGTTTCACCCGACACCCGATCTTCAGTTGTTTGGAAAAATATTAAACGATTCCGTTCAGTCTACAAAGAATCCAATTTCACTTATCTTTCGACAACACTTGCTTTTAATTTTATGGACAAGTTAGCTCCACCTTATGCTCCTGAAAAAGCGGAATGTTTTCAGCATCTTAATAGTTCAATCGATGAGCAAATCGGTCTTAATTCCCCATTTACAATGTCTGAATTAAATAATGTTTTATCAAATCTTAAGGACTCTGCCCCGGGTGAAGATCTTATACCCTATTCTTTTATTGTAAATCTTAATGAATCTATGCGTAGTTATTATTTAGATATCGTTAATTCTGTAATGTTATCAGGCACAATTCCTCCTTTATGGAAGTCACAGATAATTATTCCTATATTGAAACCGGGCAAACCCCCTGAACAACCTACATCATATAGACCTATAGCCTTATCATCCGTTTTAGCAAAAATAGCTGAACATTTAATAAAAAATCGTTTAGAATGGTTCATTGAACATAATAACTTCATTTCAAGCACTCAATTTGGTTTCAGAAAAGGTAAAAGTACATTAGATAGCATTGCTATATTTTGTACCGATATCGACTTGCATTCACAAATAGTGAGTCACTTGTAGCTGTATTTTTAGACATTCAATCTGCATACGATAGTGTCCTTCTTCCAGTGTTACGCCAAAAGATGAATAATTTGGGTCTTCCGGAGATGCTCACAAACTTTGTTTAAACCTCCTCACTGAGAGGAAAATTAAATTGTTTGTTAATGACGGCCTGTATTGAGAGACTTGTGTGGAAAGGACTCCCACAGGGGTCTGTTCTCAGTCCACTTTTGTACAATATTTATACATATGACATAGTACACTCCATCATAAGTCCCGTAAAAATGTTACAGTATGCAGATGATCTTCTTTTATACACCAATAATGCTTCAATTCCCATTGCTTGTGATTTACTTTCACATTCACTGGATTCATTAAAGTCTTGGTTAATTTTAAATGGTTTAGATATATCTGCCCCCAAAAGTACTACAGTCATTTTTTCTAGAAAACGAAGCATCCCTGCGGTAAAAATTCTTTTTGACAACGATGAAATCCCGATAAAGTCAGAAACCAAATTTCTTGGTTTAGTTTTAGATTCGAAGCTTACTGGTCTTCCACACTGTGAATATATTGCTTCTAAGTGTGAACGTAATATTAATATTTTAAGGTGTCTCACGGGAGTTTGGTGGGGCGCTCACCCTTATTCATTAAAGCTATTATATAATGCATTAATTAGAAGCGTCCTTGACTATGGTACATTTCTATTAGAGCCTGGATGTTTACACGGTTGGAAAAAATTAGACAATATTCAATCAAAATGTCTGAGATTAATAACAGGTTGTATGAAGTCGAGTCCAATAAACGCCTTACAAGTTGAATGTAATGATCCTCCTCTGCGTTTAAGACGTCAGTACTTATCAGATCGTTTCATATTTAGATCTTTACAGTTTTCTGAACATCCCTTATTTCCTATATTACAAATTTTGTCACAAAATGTTCATAAATCAACTTTTTGGAAACATAAAACCTGTATTGTTAATAGTTATCAAAAATTTAAATCTTTATCATCTCCAACATTCCGGTCAGTTACTTTACCTGTTTATAAATACGACTATAAGTGTATAACCATATCTCCAAATATATGTTCCAATATTGGTGTAAATAAATACAGTAAAGAAATAGATAAACAAATTAATAACGTTCTGGCAACTAATTGGAATGGCTGGCATTCTATTTATACGGATGCATCAAAAAAGTCAAACGCTGGATGCGTGGGTGTGGGTGTGTATCATCAGCAGTATGAGATTGTACAGAAAGTTAAATTACCACCAGAATCTTCTGTTTTTACAGGCGAGTGTTTCGGTTTATTGAAGGCTTTGGAGTATGTATTACTCATGAAATTAAGGAGAGCCGTCATATTTACTGATTCTTTAAGTTCTTTACAAGCTTTAGCTAAATTTCCACTTAAAGCTAAAAATTGTCCTCCAATTATGGAAATTAGAAAATTACTTTTAAATTGTTCCATTAATCATACTGAGGTATCATTTGCATGGATACCTAGTCATTGCGGCATCAAAGGAAATGTTAGGGCTGACGAGATTGCGACTGATGCTATAGAATGTGGTGATATTTGTCCATACATCAATTATACTTATGATTTACTCACCTTGCCTAAGGTTTACCTTCGAGAATCATGGAATGAAATTTGGTTTCAAACTTGTAAATTTAAAGGTAGATTTTATGCACTTATTCAACCTAACATTCCAGCTAAACCGTGGTTCTCTAGGGTTAAACTTGGTAAAAAAGTTACATCTATTTTGATACGTTCACGACTGGGTCATGTCTGTTCTCCCAAACATCTAGCTAGAATTAGTATTGTTAATAACGCAATGTGTCCTTGTGGTGTTGATGAGGGGGATTTAAATCATATATTTTTTGCTTGTCCACTTTATGACCGCTCTTCCTTGTTGCAAAGCCTTATTTCTCTCCGTGTTCCTTTTCCTCTTTGTATTACTACCCTATTAATATTTGATAATCCACAAATATATTCAATCTTAGCATCTTATTTATCTACAAACAATATCAACCTTTGATAATTACTTAATACTTATATTCCTTTCCTATTTATCTATATTTTCCTAAACTTCCCTGATCCTTGTCCTTTTCCAAATTAATCGATCTTTACTTTTTTATATTTTGAATTTCCCCGTTTTTAAACGTACATCAACTTGACATTGGCAAAATGGTCATAAGAACCGAGAACCATCGCAAAAACAAAAAAAAAAAAAAAACTCGCATGCGTACAAAGACCATTAATATTAGGAATCATTGCAGTAATCTAACATTTTTTTTTCACTTCAAAGTTTATCATCTCACAGGTATCATGTTTTTATTATGACTAAATAAATCGTCTAATAAGATATGATGCGATAAGGAATACTCAATACAAACATACGAGATAAGTGTGAACTTGTGAAGATAGGTACAGTAAGAAAAGATCGGACATAAATGTGTTTTATAGAGTTAGAAATGGTCGATAGAAAATTCCATATTCACCTGAAATGGTCCATTGTGTACATCTTTCCCTGTCAGGTCTGCGAATCTTTCCTGAAATAAATATTTGCAAATCAGAGTTATGCTATTTATTTATTTGCAATAATTTGACGTGGTTATAAGTTTTTGAGTAAATGTACTTGTAATCATGACTGCTAGCAAACATAATATTTTTAGCATAGATGATCGACGGATCGAGCTGCTTCTATATAATCCGCGTAAAACTGCTAGTCCGCTCTGAATATATAAATGAATCGCTTCGCCATAGCAAATTGTAGCCTACACCTGCTCACAACAACTTCAGAGCGGACTAGCAGTTTGGCGAGGACTATAACTAAATACAGCCATCAAACGCTATACACCCGGTAAGTTTGAGCCTCAGTTGTACTTTTGGACGGTCGATGCAGCAAAATAACGATTCAGCATAACCGCGATCTAAATCTCATACTCCTTTGTGTAAACTGATTAGGGCTCAATCCAAAGAAGCTACAAGTAATATCAAATAACCGATTTATATATGAAAATACCTGATTAAGACGCTCTGCATCGGCAAAACTGTTGCTGTAGTTCGATTGTTTCTGTTGCAGTTCCGCTTGCAGCGCATCGATTTTTTTCTGCATCTGTACAAACGAGTGATTCGTATTTTCCAAAATAGTTCCTAAAACAGTACCACCGTCACCAACGAGCAGCATTACATGATTTACGATTACGTTTGTGACCTGACACCGTATTCACCGAAAGGAAAGGACGTAAAACATAAAATATAAACAATGAAAGCGTTTGTTACAATAGATTTAGTAGATAACACGCGTAGTGAAGTTTAAAGTGAGATATTGTTACATTTATTTTCATGAGTGCTGTTACAGAGACGTTTTATTCAGTTCAGTCAACTTCGTCTTCCAACATTTTTTTCTTATACCCCCTTTTTTGACAGAAAGTAGTAAAAGCCCGTGCATCTGTTTCAGACGTGTTCACAGCAGGTTTTGAAATTTTATTTATCCCAAATTCATATTCAAATAAGTTGGATGCATTGGTTCAAGCAGGACAACATTTATTTTTAATTTACCAATATTATCTTTTCCTTTTATTTTATTTGTAATAAATAGGAAATAGTACATTTAATCTGCCTCATGTAAAGTGGATACAGGATACAACATGTGTTCAAATTGACTATAATCACAGTTGTGTTGCTTCCAATATTCCCAGTGCTATAAGCGTTATCCAAACGGCGCAGGATTCTACAACTTTAACATCCCATTTAGATTCGATTTTCTCCCTTTCAGATCGTAACCTATTAATCACTAGCGATATACTTTTCTTTTGTAATGGAGCAAACAAATAAATTCAGCAATAATTGTCTCTGAAACCACACTCATTATTCACAAAACAATACACAAGTGCCAATTTCAATTTTTGCGTATTGTACCTCTTCTACGATCGTGGGCAATGATTTTTCTATGCAGGAGTATGCAAACGCCAGAGGTTCCTACATGGAAAAGTGGGTTAAATATTTTAAAAGGCAAAAATGATAGTCGGAGAAAGAGCTATGATTGAAATCACCATGCTGATAAGTAATAAAGTTATATAATTAAATCAACTTTACATAAGGGTTAAAAATTGAGTTAATAATAACTATTAGGATGAAAAATAATTATAGGATTGATAAAAATACATGCAAACTATCGCATTCAATTACGATCCTTTAAGAAGAGCGAGATTGTCCTTCAGCGCTATTGTGGGCGGTGCTTTCACTTCACGTAAGCTGTATTTCACTTTTATGTTAAATGAATAGGTAATAATAACAAAAGAAGTTTCGAAAAAATGTGAGATATAGAGACTTCTAGAATTTATAAAATTAGGTAGCACGACTTATTATCCGCCTGTTTCTTTAACATTAAGAAAATTCTTACCACCACATTATTGAGTTTTCAATTAGTTTTCTCTTAAAGCGTCTAACGCTTTAGAAACCGGCTTACGATTACACCGCTCCTCTCGCGCTACCTCAGAGCAGGCACTGAGAATAGACTTACTTTACATGATTCTTAGAATGATTCCCTTTTTTTTCTAACTCGGGTCAGCCAAAATTTAGGTGTAAAATCCTCACCTGCATGATCGTCCTCTGACGCAAGTCGTCGAGCTCGTGTTGCTTGTCGGCGAGCTGGCGCGCCCAGCGCTGCTCCTCGCGCGTCACGTTCTGCTGCAGGCGGCTCAGCACACCCTCCTACAACACATGAGATATACCAACAGGAAACCACCATCTAAGCTATATTACATTGCTTCTCAAATGATGATTGCATTTCAGGTAGTGATCAAATGTAAATAAGTTAAGAAATGAATTCTTCGGAATGTTTAAAATATGAAAAATATTGCAACAGTAACTGAACACTGTAAAAACTATTATAAAGCTGACGCCATCTAGAAATTTTTGTGTATACTAATTTGTTATTTATTTACCGCCTTATAAAATAGTAAAAATCGAAGTTATCTATACATTCATTGAGAGATAACAAAGTAGTTTTAAAACGAAAAACAATGAACAGTAGTAAACACGATAAATAAGATTTAAAAAAAAAGAAAATAAAAATAAATTGAGCTATTTAACTCCAAAACTTTTGTATACTAGGTCTCAGCAACAAATAAAAATCTGTACAACTCACTGTATCATCGATTATCCTCTTGTACTTGTCAACGACGCCCTGCAGATGGTCGTTCTGTGCGACCAGCTCCTTGAGCCGCGCGTCGCCATCGCCACTCGCCGCCTGCGGAGGCACTGCTACCTTCTCCAGCTCCGCTTCGAAGCGTTTCTTCTCCGACTCGCCCTCCCGCTGCAGCCTCTGCAGTCTGTCGCTCATCTCCTTCTGCGACGCGTCCTTCTCGCGCAGTTTCTTCTCCATTTGTTCCTGCAGCTGTTTTCGTTCGTTGTCTTTCTCTTGGAGTTTCTTCTCGATTTCCTTTTCAAGTAATTTCTTCTCCGATTCCTTCTTCTCGAGTTCCTTCTTCAGATTGTCTGCGAACGCTGAAGCCACTCTCGGCCAGCAGCGACGGAAGGACAGGCGGCAGGGCAGGCGGCGCGCAGCACACTCGCTACTTCGTTGTATTGGGTTTTTGTGCCTTCGCTATCGCCTCCTGACAACACACATTGCAATAAAATTCGCATCTTAATTACTTTTAATATGGATCAGTTGATTTTTATTTACATACATTTATGAGTAGATTATATGAAGACATAAATAAATTTAATAAAAATAGTAATTTGGTGCCCTAAACGACCACTGAAAATATATTCACAAAGGATAAGTCACAGCAGTGCGTACAATTAAGCTGATGATTGGGTGTATTAAAGCGAAGCCGGCCGAAGATCTAAATATCTATATATTTCTGATTAGGGTGTACTGTTGAAAGCGCTAAATTGTTCCTTGCATAAATCGAAGCGCTCATAAATACAAACAAAGAAATAATGTCAAATATAAGGCTGGTGTTATCAACATCACATAATCATTTATGATTTGTTGAGTTAAAATCGAGTATAAAAGGTACCGTCATTACTATTTTTGCAAGTTAAAATTTTGTGCAACTGATAGTTTATTAAAGAAAACAGTTTTCTAGTGCATTAGTGCTCCGATGTATGCAAAGAACAACCGAGTGCGGTTTGTTACATAAATTTGGTGATACGAGAACATCGAGTGACACAAACGGGTGACTTACAGCGACGTCTTGGGCCGGCAACGCGCTCGCCGATTTTTTCTGTAGCGCCCTTTCGGCGGACTGTAACGCCTCCATTACTTTCCAGTTTTTAGTACGCAACTCCTGGATGGTAGGAGTCACAATCATGTTAGTGTCAATCCAAACGGAAATCATAAGCGAGAGCGTCAATTTTTTTTATTAATTTAATTAAAAAAGGACAAAGTTCTCCAATCGACCTAATGTACAAGAATATTTCCAGATATTAAAGCTATTTTAAAGCGATGTTTTTCATTTCATATTTAATGTATGGTTTATAGATGGTAAAATATGTCAGGAGAACATTGTATTTGTTTAGTTTTCTCCATTATTATTTAGTTATATTGAATACATGCACACTTGATTTTTTTTCTTGGGACTGCATTAATATTCCTACAGCTTAGAAAACCTACATATTTTAGAAAAGAATGATTATTAAAATATTTGGAAGTTCAAAAATATAGATATTTTATATACACATTTAAAGAATTCCTGTAATTCTCATTTGCTGTTATACTTCATTAAAAGCGTTAAGGAAAACATGTTAGTGGACATTTTATAAGCGCGAACAAATCATCACACAAAAACGTCTCGTTCAAAAGTTAACGTTTCCAAGTAGAAGATTAAGTATCATATTAATAATATTTAATAATAATGAAAATTATAATAAAATTTAATTTGTCACATCAAAATAGAACTTCAACGCGTGAGTATGTAAGGTGTCGGTTTGTGCAAAACCGTTGTGTATATTAATTGCTTATATATAATATTAATTTTAATAAGAAAACAATGAAATGAAGAAGTATATAATTTTTTACGATATTAATTTAAGGAATAAAGGGCTTTTTTATTTTATTTTATTTATATTAATTGCTTTAGATTATGATAAGCCGAAAATATATTAAAAAACTTTAACATTATTCCAAGAATAAACCGACAATAACGTAACCAACAATAACGTTATTGTTTGGTTTCAATAATCTGTTAATAAACAACAATTTATTTTTTCGCTTCCTTCCAAAGTCTGACATGCTGAACTTAACAAAATGACACTAAAAGCCGCAGTGTGTAGACTAAAACATATCGACGGCAGCAAAGAACAAACGGCTATCTATAAATTTTATAGATCTAGATAATATAATTTTATAGATATATTTTAGAGATATATATTTTTATAGATATGTAGAATTTTATAGATAGTCGATATGGTGATCTAGTGTTGTGGCGTGACTCACGTTGTTCTTCTGCTTGTAGTGGTCGAGCTGGTCGGCGAGCGCGGCGAGCTGCGCGCTGCTCGCCGCCGCCGCGCTGCGCCGCCGCCAGCTCGCTCCGCAGCGCCTCCACCACGCTCTCCACCTTCGCTAGCTCCGCGCCCTGCACGTTACACATTTTATATCAGGATATTCGTAATATGCCTCTGTGGTTCGACTCTGGCGGCACCAACCCATCCATACCTATTTCTGCCTAATAACAGCAACGTTAAGCGTTGCTGTGTTCTGGTTTGAAGGGTGTGGTAAGTGAGACATACATTTTCAAGGTATGCCAGCTTAGTCCTCTGCTACTCCTATACTTAAAAAATGCCATACTAATGAATTTCTATAATATAAACATTTTTAGACATGTAGTTCAAATATTTAAAGAGATCGAAATTAATGTTTGATTTCTTAAAGACTTATTCAAAATTCAGAACACTGTTTATTTAAGATTTACATGTAATGACAAATCCGGCAAATTACTTGTACAGCTTAACGTTGGGTTACGTATGTGTACGAGAGTTTATGCATGCACATATGCGTATGTGCGTGTATGTATATGTGAACGTACCTTCTGTTCGTCATTAGCGGGCGGCAGGCCGTTCTGCGCGGGCACTGCGCGAAGCTGCCGCAGCTCGGCCAGCTCCGCCTCCCGCGCCGCCATCTGCTCGCCCAGAGATGACAACTCGCTCGATAGCTGCAACATGCAACATATCACAATGCCGTATTGTAAGACTATACCGACTACAACGGCAAATACGTCACGAAAGAGAAACTGAGTTTGGTGGATGCTTAACTATGCGTCTTGATGTTTCTTTGGTAGTTTCATGTTATTAGGGCAAGTTGGTTTGGTACGAACTCATGATATTTTGATATAATATACAAAATTTATTAAATTAATTGGATTATTAATTGGATTTAGTGTACCTGTTGAATTTGCTTGTCTGATTCTTCCTTCAGTTTCTCGAGGCTGCTTTCAGCTGTCTGAGCACGAGTAGTCAATCTCTGTACTTCCTCTGTCAGGGCTGTGGGAATGCAACATTTAAAATTAATTAGTCAAGACTATAATATTCTCATTTACTCATCGATTTTCGGCGCAGTACCGTATTTTGCGCGAATCCAATGATCTTGAGTGTGTATTCCTACATTTTTAGCAGTAAATAGCGAGTTCTAATAGGGGTTCATTCGCGATTGTCTAACGCGATATTAATATACTCGTACACACGCTTATTCGTCTGTGCTCGGCGAGTACTATTAAAAAAAGAGCAATAAGGTCAATATATAGTCTGCGGCGTGGTGAGTCCCTAAGAGAATTGTTTCCCACTATTTATGTATAGACGGTACATTGTCAATACATGTATGAAAATATTATGTATGTAAGAAAACACACTGATATGTTTGAAAAAATAGTAACCACTGTAACTTTAATACCAGAAATAGAAATAAATTAGCAATTCCTAAACATAGATTACGTAAGGTGGCTAGATTTTTCATGGGCAACTGTATTCGCTACTACAATAAAATACCCGACCACATTTTGAATCTCACAGAAAAAAGTTCAAACATGTCGTTAAACAAACGCTATGTAAAAAAGCATACTATAAACTAAGTGATTATTTGACTGACAAAACGGTATGGTCTGAATTAGCTCCAGTTCCACATGTACCATTATGTTAAGTTGACATTGTAGAAAACATTTTTTTTTAAAAGATGTGTGTTATGGAGTTTCTTTCGCCGTTTCTTCTCCATAATGAAACACCTTGTGAAGTGGTGGTAGTTGTATTGACATTCAAAAAGTGCTCTGTAAAGAACCTATTTTGAATAAAAAAAAATAATTTGATTTGATTTAAGTATAGAGGAAGTAGCCGTAAATAAAACACAATGTAATCATACCAGCGACGCGTTCCTGCGCGAGGCCGCGCTCCTGCTGCGCCTGCTGCTTCGCGTGCGCCGCGCACTGCCGCTGCGCCTCCAGCTCCGAGCACGCGCGGTTCGCCTCCTGCACACATAGTATTATGTGAGTGGGCGAGAATGAGTGATTTTTTTATAAACGCATCGTGTTGGATGACATTAATCGACACGGAAGCGGACGTATACTACAACTATCGATTACACATTAGTTTAGAATTACAAAGAGAGGTGGCGCTAGATTTTCTATCCTTATAACCAAATTAGATATTATAATTCTTCTATTATACTAAGCGGCAACTGTTTCCTATGGTAATTTATAATGAACGCCATATAAAGTAAGACCACAGTACACTACTACCACTGAGGACTTGGTTGAAACGCCATGTATCTCGCTATCTAACATCTTTGAAACTATTGCCCGTGTGCTTTCAGCTCCGCTTGCAGCGCCGCCTCGCCTCGCAGCGCGCCTGCCCCTGCCTCCAGCACGCGCGCGCTCAGCTCCGCTGCGCGCCACACACCGCATGTACCTGCAGCTGCTGCGCGATGTCGGCGGCGGCTGCTTGCGCCTGAGCATCGTGTCGCGCGCGGCGGCCGCCTCGCAGCGCGCCTGCCCCGCCCTCCAGCACGCGCGCGCTCAGCTCCGCCTGCAGCGCCGCCAGCTGCGCCAGGAGCGCCGCCTCCGCCTGCACGCCACACACACATACATTATGATAAATATTCTTTGTAAGAATTAAGCATGTTTTTTTGTGATCAACAGTTTCTTTTCATTGTAATAATAAATTCATCAATAACGTACAATCCATTTATGAAGCAATATTTTTGTACAAAATTGTAGCAAAATAGTTTAAAAAAAAACCTTATTATAGTAATTAACTTCTGAAGCGGGGTTTTCTAGTATATTAATATAATAAAAAGAGAAACTTGCTTCGGAGAGTCTCTGAATGTGCATTTCCAACTGCACTCGCTGGGCTTGAGCTTCGCCTTCAGCTGACAATTTAGATTGAAGCTAGAAAGAAAAAACATTATCTAATTACCGTGAATAAACTAAGAGACGTAGATCTCAACTCATATATTTACAAGTACATATACTTAACGTCATAATTTTCAGGTACAAAATTAAATTAAATTTTGGATGAATTGATTTTAGTACCTAATTTATTCGTTGACATCCACCGAAATCCTACATTCAGTATGTTTTTTTCAAAGACACAAGCATAAAAAAAATCCTACAGAGTAAGACCTAAATACAGAAGCAGACATACTAGTCGAGACCGATTTCATAGTGAACCATAAGAAAATTAGTAACAATATATGTATTATGTAATTTGTTTGTATGTATGCATGTATGTATGTCTGCACTCTTATTTGCACCCTACCTATTTTTAACTCATCCTTACTTTTACTCCTCACCTTAAGGTTGCCTGGAAGATCACTGATTAGCGATAAGGCCGCCTATTGTATTGTTTTACATTTGTATGTTTTCTTTATTATTTCATGTTGTGGGTACAATAAAGTTATATTATTATTATTGTTGTAATGTAATGTGTACCACGGAGTTGTCGTGTGCGAGCGAGGAGCTCTCGTCGACGAGCCGCGCGAGGCGCTTCTGCAGCGTGTTGAGCTCGGCGCGCATGGCCGCCGCCTGCGCCTCGCCCGCGCGCGCCGCCGCGCTCGCCTTCGCGCGCTCCGCCGCCAGCGTCGCCCTGTACACACGATCATCAGTGTTATTAAGGTTCGCCTAGTGCCTTAAATAGTGGTCAACCCTAATGTATAGGAAAGTTTAAGATTAAAAAAAAATCTTGTAAATAGCTACCAATGATGCCAGTTGACTAGATAAAAAGAAGATACTGTATTATTTCGTCCATAGTACCGATTTCGTTAAGTAATTGAAATAAGACAATAATAATAAATTTTCAGAATTTTCCTTACTTATATTAATAATAACATTAAAGCTATAGCCTATAAGTACCACAGGAAATAAAGTATATAAACGAAAAAATGTACTGGACCGTTTCGTCTTTGCCTATTTATCGAAAAATTCCTTTCCTTCATTAACACGAAAGACTTGCCGCGTATTCTCATATAATCAATGATAATGCTGATTGATTGATAATAATGATGATGACAACTGATTGATGACGTGGTTATATTTAGTTTCGAAATTTTGTTGATCATTTACCTCAACTCCTTCAGCATATTATTCGCGCCCTGGTGCGTTTCAATCTCGTCTGCGAGAGCCTTTTCCTTGTCAGCGAGTTGTTTCTTGAGCTTTTGGATGGGATCATTGGGGCCCTATTAAATAAAAATATTAAAGAATTATAATGTTATTCCTGCTGTTTAATATTTTAAATACTAATAATCTTGATTCACTCACTGGCAAGTTATTATCTCGTTTGTGAAGTACTACTTAGCATGTTTAATTATTATCCTGTGGCAATTTTTATCTTATTTTGTTTATTTATTTATTACGACAGAGTCATATTTTATACATAATATATTGATATTGTTTAATAAGGATTATACTGTTATAGAATTGTATTAAATCATGTAGTCGTTAAATGTTTTACTAGTATATATGTAGTTCACATAGACACAGGAATGTCCGAAGGTGAGCGTAAATAGCTGCAACACAGTTTTATAACTATAGCAGCTGTTTACGATATTAAGTTTGCTTGTTTGTATATAGGTATATAATGATGAATGAATAAATCTTTGAAATTTTTGAAACATTACATTGTTATAGATAATCCCCAAACCTCTGTCCACTCGGAGTGCTCGGGCAGCTGGTCGTGGTGCTTGTTGAGTAGCGCGTCCGTCAGGATCTGGATCTCGGTGCGGGAGAGCGCCGCGTCGCGCACCACGCGCACCAGCTCGCTCACCGCCACGTTGCCGCCCTCGCCAGCTAAAACACAAGCGTTAATACAAGAAAAATGTAAAGCCCGCTCCACATTCTCGCGAGAACGCGAGAAAAGCACGAGAAACGAGAATGTGGAGCTGATACGAATCGGATTTTTCTCGCGCTCTCGCAAGATTCTCGCGAGAATGTGGAGCGGGCTTTAGAAGTTTCAAACATAGACATAGTAGACCAATCAAGTCGTCATTTTAAAAGTTGCGGGCAAAATTTAAGGATATTAACGAAGTAACGGGCTGTAGTACGTAAATAAAAGTCGTGGAATGGTGTTATATAGATGGATAGCAATAAGTTCATAATTGGGTTCGTGAAATTTGATTCTATAGCCAAAAATACCTTTTGTAATTAATTAAATAGAGTTATGCGAATTAATCGACAAATATATTATGGGTCCCTGAATCATCGATGTTCGAAAAACCACGATTTACGCAAACACAAATTGATAAAACAAACCAATTTAACACATTTTACAATACTTGCAAATCGACAGACGTTCTTCTAAAAAACAAAATGTCTAGAATATGCCTTGTTTAATAATGTCTCACCCATGAGAGCCAGTACATTGGGCTCGGGCTTCTTCTTCTTGCCCTTGCCGGGCGGGGAGGGCGCGGGCGCGGCGACGGGCGGCAGCGCCTGCTTCAGCAGCTTCTCCGTGGTGAGCTCGCTCGGCTGCGGCACGTTCAGCGGGGGCACCACCTCCTCCTCCTGCTTCGGCTCCTCCACTGGCTTCTTCTCCACTTTCTTCACTGTAGAGGTTGTAATACGTTAGCATTTTTTTGGCATGGTAAGTTAACCTGTTACTATAAAGTATCTTAAAAGATTGTGAAAGTATATGTGTGTATATTATATAAAAAAAAAAAATCCCACAAGAACTCTACTATAATGAAATTATTGGGTAACCATGGACATACTTAAAGGGCTGCAAGCAGCAAAATTATCAGGTAGAAGGAGAACCTTTCTTTGCCGATCTATCCATATAGGGAACGGCAAATTCAAGCTACAGATATGCTTGTAACCCAGCACTCCAAAAATACTTTTTAGATTCCTTAAAATTATTTTAAACCAACTCAATTTGTTGAAGGATCGCGTTAAATACACAAAGTATATTAAGCGAAATCCCAATACCAAATTTAATTTAATAAAATACGTATAACAGATGTTATAACTGATTAAATCGAATCGCCATTTCAATAACGCTCTTCATAGTTTCTTGACAAAAATAACAGCAAAAGTCGAAATAAGAGAAAGGTGAAAGTAATCAGATATCGGCATAATACAAAACGGGTTATAGATTCGAGGAATTGTCGGAACGTGAGTACTTTCGTAGCTTTAATTATAAAGTACTAAACATTTCCTTATGCGCGAAATTGGCTTCATAAAGCTAAAGAGATTGCTTGTTTAACGCACTTGTCTCTGAAAGTACTTTTCAGATTTCGAAAAACTTTTTAAAATTTGATAAGGAAGTTATTGAAAGTGCTACTAAAATTTTTGAAAATTATAGAAATTCCAGATTCCTTTTGTTTGCTTGACCACTTTGGAGTATTTGCAGCATAAATACGAAACACGTAGAGGGAAATAGTAAATATTTGATGCTTATACGGGAAGTGTGCGAAGGTTTTGGGGCTGGGATAAGAATGAGGAAAGTGCCATGGATATCTTTTTTAAACACGGGTGAAATCACGCGACAAAACTACTAATAAGTTATATCTAAATTAGGTAAAAGTACCTTTACGTTGTTCCTTCGGTGCTTCAGTACTGTTTTGTCTTTCCCTTGACCCCTCATCTTTCACGGGCTCCGGGGCTGGCTGCTTCACGGGCGCCTTAGCGGTCTTAGCCGGCTTAGCAACCTTGCTGTCTTTTTTCTCAACAACTTCTTCTTTCTTCTCTCCTGACTAATAAAACACCAGAAGTTGAGCAACTTTATCCTTATCTTAAATGAGTCATTTAGATGCTATAAAAATACATTACAAAAATCTATGACATCTACATAAAACAAAACCAAAAAGGTTGCAAACAGACGTGTTAAAACACTTTCACGAAAACGATACAACAATGTGTCACACATATACAATGAAAGTACAATGAAATTTACAATAAAACAATAAGCTTAACTTCCGAAGCTTTTAAGCATTGAAGCTTTATTATATGGCACCATAAATGATTTGAAAAATGACAATGTTTTATGATAAGTCGTACTAATTCTATACAGTTAAGCAAGTAAGTGGATCATAAGCATGCAATAACGATGCACTGAATTATAATGCACTAAATAACTTAAATTAGTGTTACTGAAACCTGTGAGAGATAATTTATTTATTTTGTATGAATAACAAAAAACATACAACGAACACAGATTGAGTCCTTAAAATATGAGTTAAGGATTAGATTTTCATAACCTAGACACCTCTGGGACGGCGAGGTGGGCGGGAAACTCACTTTTTCACCAACTAGTGTCGAGTGCAACAACTCGAAGTCATCCTTAGGTTGCATCTCCTCAAAATGGTTGGACACAGTGTTCTCGGTGGAGGGGGGCAGCGTGCTCGGATCGCTAATGCAACTCGGATCCTCTTTATTTAACAATATCGGCTTTACTTTAGAATCCTTGCCGCGTTTGCGAATCTGTATACAAGAGTAACGCAAGGTTTTTAAGTACTTGGGTTGATGTCCAATCTTAAACTGTTACCAACACAAAGGTTTAGTTACAGATACGTGTTAGATATATAAAATTTCCGTTTGGAATTTAGCTTTTGTCCAGGATTAAAATAAGGGATATTAGTTTTCAATGTAGAATTTTTTTTTCATATGTAAATCATACGAGGATTGATATAGAATTAACTGTTACATTGGTCTCATATGAAATTCATATGAGGATTGACGTCGAGATAACTTAATTGTTTGACCGATGTGGGATTTTTGACAACACAAAACTGGACGAACAATAACTAACAGACAATGCTAAGCTGCGGTGGTAATGCGGTGTAGAAACATGAAAATTTACACAAAAGTTCAATGTAGGTATACCTACCGAAGATGAGAAAAGAAAATCATATTCTAAGGGGTCTAAACTAGGAGCGAAAACTTGTAAACAACGTACGATTATTAGAATTTAGTACCATGTCATATATTATAACCCATTACTTACTCATAATTGAAACTTATCATAAAGAGGCTACGACAAAACAAAGTTTTTGATGATATTTTATTTTACCAATTAAATATATTCCATTTTTCTATAAAGATTATCGTCGAATTTCAATCACCAGGCGAAATCCAGTACATAATATTATTTATACGAGTGTTCCTTTCATTTTACAACATAAATTTTAAATGAGCTGAAGCGCCAAGGGTAAACAAACTTGACTCGAGCCAATGTTGATATTGACCTTCAGCGACAGTTGGCGTCTCACACAATTATATGCATAAATCGAACATCATTTATTTTTTACGATTTCTTGTCCGGTTTTTATGTACGTATTCAATTCTCTCCTGTACTGCGCGTTTCGAAGTTGTGCACATAACTACAAATGTTAGTGTGGTTGAAACGGTGATGCAATTGTTTACTAAACATATTTATATTTGCAATTCAATATTGCAAATATGTAGTAGTAGTAGGTATACGAGAACATATTACTTAGTTCTCTTATTCTGTGAATGTGCCCGCAGATATAGAATGCACTGATAACTAATTATGCAAATATATTGGTATGCAACACATGTATGATAATAATTTTAATGTGTTCATCACGCGAATCCTAACTTGATTATATTTTAATTTTTTTGCGATAAGAATTTAAATATGTATGTTACTATGGGTTTTAAAATATCATTTTAGGTAGACAGGACGCACAATCAGTAAACTCTGAACCTACTGAACCGTTTTTTATGGATATTATATTAATTGGATAATACAAATTTTCAGCTTGATTTTTATCATAAAGATAACGTTATAATAACACATTCCAATAATTATAATATATAATTAAGATTTAATTTAGGTGAATAAAATTATCACAACATACGTGATAGAATAATACTTTAGGGTAATTATAGATAATTAACCACTAACAAACATTAGGGAACACTTCTTATAGAAGGGTCGAGAAGTTACTAAACACGCCATAAGCTTGCAGCGTCATTCCAAATAAAATGAATGGTACAATTCTTATCAAACGCAGCTTGTATTTGCATTACTTATCATTGGGAGCAACGTTTATCTGGCCTCTACAGATGTTTTGCAAAAATTGGTGTCGTTTCGATTTTATAAATGTACTTAATAAAATGACACATGATAAGCATAAACCCTGTAAACATTTTTATACTGCATTCACTGGTGGATCAAGAATTTTGGTTTGGTTTGACCTAGCCGATAGTAGATATTGATGCCGAAAAACATGGTCCTAGAAGTAAGAATATAAAAATGCACTATACGAAATCCGCCGTAGCTCTTTAAAAAGTAACAGATGGACTTTAGCAAAACATATTTTGGATTTTGGAGGGGCTTAGGTCCCCTTATTTATGAAATGTTAATAATAATAATGGAGTTAGGTGCATGATTTTAGATTTTGGAGGCAGGCTTCAACCGATTAGATAGTTTCCTGGTTCCACTATTGACTACGTTAGTACAATATACATATACATACATAGACTTAAAAAAATGTTGCATATAAAACTCTCATAACGACTTAAATTAATTATGAATTACCTACTTCACCTATCCAGGTTTTCAATAAAGTTTAATAATTATGCGAATAATAAACATTACCTAGTATAACTACTGAGTTTTACCCATTTATTTGAAAACTTAAATTGTAGCCCAAATATTTTTCATGCTTCCAAATATACAAAGCATACAGAGTGTATCCACGCACGTCAAGACATGCTGTGGCTTTCCTTCCCTCTAAGTCATGTGACTAGCAATACTCCAAACTTTTTATATACTTTTAAATAAATATACGGTAAATGTGTTTAGTCAGTGTAGTGGCAACAAAATGGTAAAATAAAATCATATTATCATCATAAATCTCGTATCGGAATTATAATCATAACAATAACGATCTTATACACGACATCGAAACTTGACTGATAATCATGTTATACTGTACCTAAGTACTGTACTAATTGTAAAATTGTTTGTTTTCTAAGTAAATAAATAAAATCAGTTTGCAGTAACAAAATTAGATAATTAGGAGAATTAGAATATAATACGACATATTTGCACAGTCTTATTTAAAACTAAATATTTTTAAATATGTGTTATTATATTTATGTAAGTTATTTATGACCAAATTTTCAAGACTTCGACCAGTCTACTGCGAGTTACTATATCAATTTAGTCATCATGATTTTCCATATTTAAATAAAAATAAATACCAACTTTAAAATATGACATATTTTTTGTTTAGCATCATGTTTAGCATATTATTAAATAGTCATGAAAATGATAGGTTTACGATATTTAAATCTGGTCCAACATTTACAAATGGTTACAATTTGGCTGACGTTTTGCTTACAAAGACAATAATAAATATAATAAATCAGATTTCCACATCCTCATGAAAACTGTTTTTATATATACAAATAAGAGATATTTCTGACTCAAAATTAAATAAAATACTTTCATAATTACTGATATGTTACGATTAAACTAGAGAAACTTTATAAAAAACAAAAACCCAACTGCAAAAAAATAAAGCCCATATTAGTTTAACATTACCTTCCATAGTCGGGTAAAAACAGTGACAAATAAAAAAGCGGATAACCCCGAATAAGCGAAGCAAAATAAAAACAATATTAAACTTTAATATCTGTATTATATTTCACGAATTTTAACTTGTTAAACTTTTTCTGACGCTGGAATGCGTAAATTCAATACACACTTAAATTTAACATATATACACAATTACGATATTTACAATACTTGAGTCAATAAAAATATGTATTGAATCAAATATATAAGTTATTTACGTCATAACTTATTCCAATATGGAACACTTGTGTAATTATTTTACAGTGAGATAACTGATATTTAAACAACTTACGAACGCGAATATACGCGCGTTAATTATTGCTAATGGTTTTTTTTAATATTTAATGGGGAAATCTAAATAATTTCAATGCCCAATGTACATAATATGTATCCTGACTTTCATTTTTAAAATCACTTTCATTGTAAAAGTGCTGTCAAAAATAGGTTTTATCTTTAGCCTGATTCATTTCGTAATCTACATAAATTAAAAATGATAACATGATACTTGGAAAAGTGTGCACAATATATTATTCTAGAATAAATTTAGGACCCCTTATTGTATGAAAAATGTTATCCTTATGTTTCCTATAAATAGTTATTTTATATATAAACTACAAAACATGAGTCACAAGGGTCAATTGTAATGATGCAGAGTCATTTGATAGCATAAATTAATACATAATTGTGTTTGATATTTCAGAGAATGACATGTTGCAATAATTTCACAAACTTTATATTTAGGATTTATTGAGAGCATTACACTAATTTAAGAATGTTTTAACTGCATAGAACTTTTAATTTATCCTGTAAACAGGTTTTTTCTTTAGTAAATAACTTGTGTGTAAAGACACAAGTTGGATTATTTTACACATATATAATTAAATATAATAACAAAATATATTGAACGCTAATTTAATTCAAACTTGGAAAAGCATGTCTTTATAAATTAAGTTCACTTTTCGAAAGTGGAAATAAATGTGGAATGAAAAATATTTTCTTAAATTGGTATGTAGAGTATTTCCCTAGAATGTATTAAATATATTAAGAGATAGAGAGATAATTGTGTAGAAAATCATAATCTCCATGAACATATATAATTAAAAAGATTAAGCATTACAAGATATAGTTTGATATCGCAAATATTTTATACATTAGTAATGCCCATATTTTCTGTGATATAGATATATACATGCAACAGAATGACTAACATAACATTGTACATATTCTTAGGAATAAATAACCCATACTGCCATTGCTTCCAGTATACTTAAAGCAGATTGAAAGCCAACTCCACGGTGTGATAATAGTGTAAATGTTTACCTTAATGTTAGGTGGAGTGTCAGCTGCCACCTCAACAACCACAGGTGGGCTGAACTCTACATGGGGCTTGGCGGCAGGTGCGGGCTCATCTTCTACTCCGCTCTCCGCTGGTGCCTCACTCTCTGGCTCACTCGCTGTGGCTGCAGCGGCATTGTCCTTGTTTTTCTCTTTCTTCGCTAACTATAATATTGATTGAATTAGTAATATAATATAAGGCAAAATTTTGCTTCTTTTTATAAAATACATAGAAACAATAAAGGTTCCTTAAATTTAAAATATTATCTGGCATTGCAACAAAATTAATTTTCAACATATTGACACTTTTACTAATCAAGGAATGTTTTATATTCCCAAAACTGGAGTAATAGGTAATATATTATCTTAATTATGATAAAGAACCTTGCAGACTTTGAAATACATAATTCTAATTAGAACAGTACACATAAGATCGTATTCTACATTTATATTAAAAGCCCTGTACCTTCTTATTGGCTTTCTTATTAGTTTTCTTGGCTTTGCTCTTATTGTCAGCCAGAGCGAGGAGTTCTGTGGTGGCCCGGCGTTGCTGGGCTATTGCCTCTTCGTAGCTGGTCCCTGATGCGGAGAACAGGCCCATTAGCAGGACCACTGCGATACCTGCCACCCCCACCCCACAGAGGACGAGCAATGCTTGCAGCTCCATAGGACCCGCCGCATATGCTTATCTACTGCAATTTGAAAATTATCATTAGAAATGAATAGTGCAAATAGGAATTTCCAATTAATTTATCCTTAAAATTTACAATAAAGTTTCAATATTGTATACTACATTAAGTACATATAGATAAATATAACATTATTAAAATAAATCATGCACAGCAATAATTTAAAAGTCCTATTATTAATTTTAACGAATAAGTAATTACATTTTATTTACTTTTTCCGGACTTTTCGCTGCTATTTTTATCTTAATATGCAACCGCTTTATATTTTAGCGCCTCGTAAACTAACATGTATTGAAAATAATAAATTAATTTACGGTGTTAAACAAATACAGTACAAAATCGCGATTATGTTGCTATTACTAAATTTCTAATGTATTAGGGCAAAACATTGCACACTTGAAACATACCGATAGCCTGAAATGCTTGCTAAATTAATTATCCGGCAGTTACTTCGTTATTGCAGAAAAAATATGGTATCAGCTCGTTCAATAGGAATATAAAGCTGACACGTAAGCAAATGACACATGTCAAAGGTTATTGACAGCACTCTCACTGCAGAAATGTACAACTTCCAAAACCAGTAAAACCACCCACTTAAAATGAAATAGGTAAATAAAGAAGGTAAAAATGGAAGAAATAGTTCATACAATTAAATTAATATCAGTTATATGTAACTCTTTAGCAATATTGTATTATAATACAGCTAAGCAAAGTTTAAATTAAAATCCTCACAGTACGATAAATTGACGCCCGACCGGTTCACAATCGTTATTAAGATTCTTCAATAACACCATACAAATTTAGAACTAAACAAATCATTAACTAAACAACGTAAAAAACTAAAAGATACATGCAAAAGCCGACAGTGAGCGACGACAGACCGACGACGAAACAAGGTATGTTTTTTTTCAACAAAGAGTCAAAGGTATCTACTTTACACAGCTAGATATATATATTACTATTATGTTTATTTTATATATACTTAATTCAAGTCCACGTCAGATGATCGACAAAACTTTTTGACAAAAACAATTTAATTTCTAAGTATTTAATAGGCTACTTGGGATGGGTTATTCTGTGGACTACACAATCTAAATATCTTGATATTAATTACATTTTCATCAGTTCAAAGATTATCAACATCAGTTTGAGGAAAATTAATTTTTAAATTACATACTTTTTTAACATCTCAGGTCCCAAAAATGCAATATTTTATTTATAATAAATAATATAAGCTTTAAAGGATGGATTAAAAAAACGAGTAAACTAGTTTATCTGTCGTCAAACGTGTGCACGTACACAAATATTTAAAAAATACTTTTATAGACTGGTAATATTTACTAGCTAATAAAAGTGTGACAGCTGTCGTTTTGTCAACTGTGGTTGTCGTCGTTCGTTTGTGGTAAAAAAGAAATTTTGTCAATTAATATGAACAGCTGTCCGAGCTTTAAAGTCATTTTTAATCGCATGTAATTATATTAGAGGTGAACCCATATCAATTGTGAAGGCGCCCAGATGTGTTTGAATGTGCTGGATTAGTTGTATCTACAAAGTGTGCGAACAGAATTTCCGTGTTTTTTGAAGAATGTCGATTCCTCCACTTGTGTGTAGCACTCCTCCACCACTCGACCAGTGCGAGGATGATAGAAATACTGAAGATTTTGATATACAATACAATTGTAAGTAATATGTCATTGTATCTTGTAATTAAAAACCCAAGGCTTAAACTCATTCTAGTAAATTTTATACCTTCACAAGTCATTGTTTGTCTTTGTTTCAATTTAAGTATTTCTAATACTTATTGATATTGTAATATCAAATGATAACATCCAAATACTTTTCACTCTTAACATAAGGCTTTATACAATTCCTTAATGCAGTACCAACTTGCACAAGTAAGTCTTACCATAATGTCATTTACTGTTTTCCTTAAAGTAAGTAATACTTGCACAATATTTTATTTTACTTTGCAGTAAATGATCTAAAATGTTTTTGGTTGTTTTTGTAATGTTACTTACAGGTTTAAATGAAGGGAATTATAATATTGGCCCAGATGTAGTTGCATTGTACTATTTGATATGTATAAGTTGGTAATTTGGTACTTACATATATCTTGGAGATAGCAACATAATTAGTTTAATAATAATATTTAATGTTTTAGCAATATTTTGTTGATACCAATTTCAATAAAATCACATGTATTTTGTAATCGTCATATATAAGAAATTATCTGTATGTTTAAATGCATTGAAATGCAAAAGTATTAGCTTTATATGCAGATTTTCTGGCTCATGTCTGTGTCATGTCAGTGATCACATTAACAAGTTGAATAAAGCAAATGACATAATATTCACACCTGGGTATAAATGTTGACATTAATATATTGCAGTAATGGTGACACATTAAATTAGGGTCAAACTTTAAAGTAACACTGCTGTTATAAATAAAATAAAATAAAAATAAAAATAGCCTTTATATCTACTATATCTTATACTTTACATATCATAATTTATGTTACTTAAGATAATATTCTTCAATTTACTTTTATATTACTAGACATACTTTTTTTTTATAAATAAATAATTAGTGATTTTAAATATTATATATAGTAGTCGCCTCTTCGGTGGAGGCCTCTCCTAAACTTTTCCACTGCTGTTACTATTTTATAATGTTATTATTTTGATGTTGCTTCAAGTACCTTAGTTATTTGCACAATATATAGGTGTGATTACAGATAAGTTTATTAACGTTATGTTGAAATGTTGTTCCAGTATCACAAGAAGATGACTATGACGGAAATAACTACAATTATGGGACATATACTGACTATATTTACCCCACATCTACTTCTACAAATATACAACAAGGCTCATGGTCCCCTGATATCAGTAAAGATGCTGAAAATAAATTAGATAATAACTTGTTAAAAGAAAAGGCAGATAGTATAAATATTTTGCCTGAAAGCGACAGTTCCAGTGTAAATAAACTAGGATTTGAAGATGTAGAGGAAGATTTAAATTTGAAAATAGAAGATGAGAATGATGTAGTTACTGTTGAACAAAGTATAAATAAATGTGACCCAGAACCATTGGATATAGATAGTTCTAGCAAAGAATTGGACACATCAATGCATGTCACTGCTGTTATTGATAAGAATAAAGATGTTGAAATTTCTGCAGAGAGCCAAGTCTTCCCTTCAGCCAGTCTGGTTAAGGATGATGATTACCCATTTGAAGAAAATGCTCAACCTGCTTATGTGGAAGAGAATGCTGCTAAGGAAGAAACACAAAGTACTTTTGATTTGGATGTTGAAGAAAACAATGTAAAGGTAACAGAAATAGAAAAGGGTCCAATGAGTACAGATATAACTGACGTTCCTGCATCTGTAACAACAGTGATAGACCAAATTGATTCAAACATATCGGAAAACAAAATTGATGACTTGGTTGATGATGATTTTGGTGATTTTGATGATTTTCAATTTATACCCTCCGAAAACAATGCTGCTCCTACAATACAATTCTGTGATAACCCATGGGACAGTGAAGAAACCAAAAATTGTGAATTTGGTGATTTTTCTGCACATTTTGATGACACTGATGCCAATAAACAAACAAACACTGATGATTTACATGAAGACGAAAAAAACATTGTGGAGCGATCTACACATGATGATGATAATGATGATTTTGGAGATTTTGATGACTTCAAATCATCATATAATGACAATACAGATATCACAGTGCTTAAGAATGAACCATCGCAAAATGTTCCAGTTTTAAATTTTCATTCCCCTGACAGTGAAGGTCAGATCATAGAAAGTATAAATGGTGTACTGAGTTCTATTTTCGCTTCAGAAATATCAGAACATGACAGTGATTTTGAAAGTAAACTTGACTCATTGCTCAATGAAACTTGGGGTCATTTGGTGGACATGGATGTCAGACAACCCTACATTGTTAATTGGAATAATTCTTTGGGACAAAAAACACTTTTAAAAGCACTGTGTATTGACTCCCGAAACATAGTAAGATATTACGTTAATTTTATATAATAAGTGAATTTAATTCCATGTAATTTAGATGCTGGCAAAACAACTAAGATTCGACCTAAAAGGTTCCACCACCACACCTTTTTTGAACAAAAAGCATTATTTTCATTTTTGTCTGCCTGGCCGTTCACTTACATATGTGACAACCATGTAAGCCTTCAGGAGTGGCAACACATCTGTAATAATATTGATGTCAGGTAGAATTCTAGTTTTATATAGAGTTGGTTACAGATGTCCATGGGTAGCAGTGACCACTTACCATCAGGTGGACGGCATGTTTGTTTGCTACTTGGATCTTATAAAAAATAGACTATACACTCTTGTATTCTTTATTTTTAGTTGTTTGGACCCAAGTGGAATAACGGTATGCCAAAATATGCCGCAAATTTGACGGTTGCGCCACTACAGCCCCAAAAACCTTTTACGACGACGAATACAGTTAATTCTGAGGACCAGAACCCAGATAAGAACACAAACAAGGAAACTAGCACATGGACAGATCCTTTCACGTCTGATGGAAAAGAATGTAAGTTTCTCGTTTATTTATGCACATAAACAAATTGATTGAGTGGTTTTAAATCAGCATTTCTTAGTTGATTACTAATATCTCAGAAAAACCTTTATTGCTAATATGTAGGTGTAAATTATAATTCTAAAGTTATAGGCTATGTGATTTATATAATAACTTTGTTATTAAAATAATACAATATACTAACTTGGTTTCCAGTAATTATTTTTCGACAGATAATTGTACAGCCTTGCTAAAGAGATCTGTAGATGCTACTAACAAGCCGAGCTTCTTGAAGTTTTCTTACCACTGTAAAATTCTTTTGCATGTCTTGCACATGGATACACATCATTCACTTTTATCCTTACCGCTTGGTCCAAAATCATATCCTATAGACACCTATGCTGAAGCCTTACTCCTTGACTTAGAACATCTAATGGCTACCCTAGATCAAATGGCTCACAAACACTCCTCTTTCAAAATATCAGATTTACTGTCACATGGTAAGTGATGTAGGCTTAAGTTGCACTTATAACAAATTTAACTGCACATAACACATATATCTTTTGTATTAAATCTCATTTTAATATGGGACTCAAAAAATAGTACTGCAAAAAAAAGTGACGGTTGTGGCATTCTCGGAAGATTTGGAATAATGTTGCTGGGTTTTTAATGAATTCATAATTAAAGAAAAACCAATAATTCATATGAGTTTCGTTATTAAAAACATGTAGTTCACCTATTCACACGAAAAGCAACAAAGTCTATAGATACGCGTCACGCTGCACGCACACAAGAGTGTAGAGAGCAAAGATGTAGTGGGGGCATGATGGCATAATAAAGTGTCATGCCTTTTACGGTTACGGCATACGCGGCTTGCCCCCAAAGCGCTCTAATTTATATTACACATTAAAAACCTGGGGACTTATGTTCTATATGATTAAAAAGTTACTCTATAAAAAATATGTAAAGTTAACAAAAAATAGAAGATTTGTATAGTATCATTGTATGTTTATACTATTAGCAAAGTGTGTTACTTCTTTTCTATGATGATTAATTAGTAAGTGGACCAAGCTGACACAGTAAAAAGTATAACAATTAAATAAGTATACCCACATGAGTAAATTGCCACCAGAATAATTGCTATAAATTTAATTTATGTATTCTCTTTAGTAATTAATATACTTACTCATTCAAAAATATATTTTTTAAATAATATTGTAAAGATGACGATGACGTTGACCCAAAAAATCTGGGACATTCCTATTCTTATTCACTAATTAGAGTAATTACAAATATGAATCATAACATTATTAATGTTATTATCGAAATTAATTTTATTATTTTTGATGTTGTTGACCATACATTTCTTATATTATAAAAAAAACTAATATATTGGCTATATAATTTCAGCTTGTAACACGGAAAATGGAACGTCAGCGACTGTAGCGAGACCAACAAATTTAGATGTCTTTACAAACGTAATACCACCAGAAATGAACAAGATCTATTCATCTACGTTAAGTGTGCAGCCTATTCGTCAAATTAACTTGCCTGATACTCATATATTTACACCAACAGACTCTGAAACACCCAGATCTAAGACTATACACTATGACCGTGGACCACCTGTTCTGGTGCCATCAGAAGACAATCATCAAAGAACTGAAACACAGTCCCAGACTAAAAGTGATATGACCGTAAATAATTCTTCAAATGACGAGGACTATTGGGAATTCCAAGATTTCAAGGGTTCTGTTGGTAGTAAAAATGCGTCGAATCCAGAAGAAAAAGTTGTGGACAAAGATATAAGTGCAACAAGTAAAAATACCTTGCCCACAATCACTGGCAATTTCCAGACTGATATACTTCAACCGATTAAAGTTGAGCCGATTACGCCTGCACTGAATTGGCCCGCTCCTGGCGAGGTCAAAGAAACTTTTGACGATTTTTCAGATTTCATATCAAACACTTCATGGAATAACGACAATGTAAATACAGTTAATCAAACAGACAATCAATTGACCAGTAAGCAAGAAGCCGAACCTGTGTCGAAAACAGAGGCTTTAGATGACGATTTCGAAACATTCCAATCTGCGCCAACTATAAAATCTTCGACTCTGGCAGAAAATAATTTACATAATATTAATCGAAGTACTGCACATATTGATCACCACAATTTAAGTGAGGTCACCCAAAATATTACCGAAACTAACGATATATCTCATATTACGCATTCCAAAACTGATAATATTGACACTTTCAAGACTAAAGAGTCTTTTATTCAAAATCCAACCCCACTCACAGTCACTAATAATGTGTCTACTGTTAAGGAAACTAGTATTAAATCATCGCCAGTATTCAGTTCAGTAAATCAAAACATTAATGCTACTTTATTACAACCGTCCATCGCTAGTACGAGCGGATCACAGCGGAACCAACAAAAAACCGGTCAAATTCTACAGCCACTTTCTTTAGAAAGTTATTCTCAGATCAATTGGCCAAATCCAGGAATCGATTTGCAAGACTTATCGCGATTTAATCCCGTGGAAAGTCTACAGTCGTTGAAAACTGAAGGTAGCACAGGAGGATCCAGTAAAATGAATTCTCCTGCTCATAAAGACACTAATACTACTCGCAATGAAATAACTGACGACGACATTTGGGGCGACTTCGTGTCGAGTAAACCCAAACAACTGCAGACGAAAAAGTTGCCAGTGTTTGCAGATGACGATGAATGGACAGACTTTGTATCAAGCCCTAGTGTTAAACCCCAAAATGGCTTAAATACCATTAGTTATAATGTACACACGAATTTGAATATGCAAAAAACTTCAGGTCAAAATAAATATCCTACAAAAAATAATCAGATACCGCTGGATATCCCTACATTAAACTATGTTACTAAATCAAGTAATCGCGGACTGTACAATGATAAACATTTTCAAAATTTATAACAATACCTCAACCATTTGCGGTTTACTATACATGTACTTAATTAGAATATATTAAGATATTTGTAAATATATTGGTGGAGGGTTGAAATTATTTTAGTATTTATGATTTTATTTATTTCAGTAATATTTGAATATGAAGCAATAAATAGCTTGGACTATGTTAATTTACAAATATTAATTATTATATGTACAGTTTCACGTTTCGTGGCCCTGTCATTAAATTATAGGAAATCTATAATAACATGTATTTTTATAGTATTAGTATTCTAACAATATTATTTCGTAAATGCTGCTATTCGTTTCACGTTTGATTACCTTCAGTCCTAAGGTAAATGATCTCTCCTGCTTTACGTAAGGAATGCTTTTAATTTTATTCTTTGCACATGTAGTTAAAACAATAAACATACTCTCATGTTATGACATTTTTATTATGTTTATTTTGGGCCTTTTTCTATCACGCGGCTTAGTGCCCGCGTGCGATGCCACTGTCAACTTATTGTTTCATAGATACTTTCCTGTCACGAATGTTACGCGTATGCAGAGCGCGGAATAACTACAGCGGTGGAGACGTAATGCGGGCAAAATACACGCGTATGTAAAGCCGCGTGACAAGAAAGAGGCCCCTATAGGGTAAAATGTTTTAGATATTGTGAAAATTTTGTCGGTGAAAAAGCAATAAGAAATTACACAATGTTATAGTTACCTCGAATGAGAATTAGAGGATGTGTGTGTAAATGTAGTAAGTTGTAAAAATATCACTTTTGTACCTATTGAGGTTTAGTTTGTGAATATTGAAAATATTACACTTTGTTCAATTTGGTATTTGTATATATAAAGAAAGAATTGTATAAATTGTAAACTAATTGTAAATCATCACAGTAATGAAGTACTAAATATTAGGCACTTTATTTATATTCCTTTGGAAGTCATCATTTTGTAATACATATTATTGTTACCATCGCTGGAATTGTTTAGATAAACATTTAATATGAGAATATATTTATGTTAATGAATAAAATATAACTTATATTTGAATTATACATTATATTGTATTTAGCAGTAAATTTCATCAATATGAATGAATAATAAAATTTAAATTTTCATATTGATTCTTTTACTATCAGTAACAATGTTTAACACAGATTTCAGTAATGTTCAGTTACACTTTGATTGTTATTGAAATGTAAATAAATCTGATAAAACACTTTATATCCTTTTGTAATGTTTTATTTTTACAAGCGTTTATTGAAACTGTCTGTCGTCAGCATATGTGGCTCGAATTTTGCAACTGAATTTTAATTCAGTTAGGCCCAACTGATCGAACTGTAATTCCGCATACACTTTTGGTTTGGATGCCAATGTATATCTTAGTGAAGTCATTCTAAATCCAAAATGGCGGACTAATAATATACCCCATAAATGGGTATAAAATGAATGGATTTGGTGAGAAGAATACGAAAGAGCTTTAAAAAGTTTTTTAATATAAATATATCATTAAATATTTTCCGGATCGTTATCAGTGTCCGAATGATCAATATCATCTATATGAGCGCTTATCCTGCTGTTTTTGTCGTCATCATCTTCAATCGCCGACACAAATTTGGGCAAATTATTTTCCATTGTTGCCCTAAATGGGCATTGCTCGAACTCTGGCCATGATATAAATCTAAAATGGAGAATACATATTATGGGTAGAAATTGGTGCTATTATGACATTGATTGCCGTAAGTCGCTACTCATGCTTTACTACAAGATATTATGTAAAAACTTCCATAATGAGTTGACCATAGGCCTTACCTATATTCATGGAGGGCTATTTTGTATATTTAGCAATGAATTAATAACATATAAGCGATTTTAGTGTTGTAGTGTGGGTTCAAACCGCCCCGGTGGAAATTCAATAACCGTTTTCAAATAAGCTGCTGTGTCGCGGCTGTGACAGCCCTCTAGGCGCACGACTTGTAGCCGCCGCAACGCTATAGTCCAGTTCCAACACAACAGCTAAATTGAAAGCGACCTAAATCTAAACCCTCGTTCAAATCACACATAATATTATTCCACAAATAGCTTAATTAAGTACAAAATCACCTTTTAAAAACGGTTATCTTCTGTCGTAAATTCAAATCGCCAAATTCGGTGAAAATAGTCATATGTGGTAAGGGAGCGTCGTGTTTGTCAGGTGATAAGTTCTTATTAGTGTCTGGTGGATCTTGGCCCGTAATCAACCAAACGCCGCAACCAGGAATCCATTGTCTGAAAAATATTTTAATATTATTATATTGAATTTCACATAATACTTCATGTAATTGATTTCTTTACCATTCTTATAATGTTACTTGGCTTCTTTCATAGCTTGAGGACGTCTATTTAGAGCTCAGTAAAGCTAGCATGCAAAAGGTTTAATTTCGAAATAAATTAATTAACGCAGCTTTGTTTTACTAGCAATAAAATGCCTTTACTTACTCTAACAAAGGAATGACCCTGGATGACTTGGAGAATGTATGTGGTTTGAAGAAATACCAAAACAAGGGCAAATACTCTGGTGGACAAGGTAACTTTTCTTTTTGTGTAATGTTGACTAGACATAAGCAATTCTCATCTATCTGTAAAGAGTTAAAAGATTCATTTTGAATACATTAAAAAAAATGCCCGCAGATATAGTATGTTATTTTTATTGATTGTACTTTTTATGAGCTTCAAGTAGCAAAATTCAGCCTAATTGATGTTCAATTGATCACTGCTGCTGCAATTGGTTCTTCCTGACTTTCATTGATCACAGATGCATTGACATTTCTGATGACTAATGGTTATTTCTGAGAAATAAAGTCAGTTGGCATTTAAACTTACTCTTCCACTAAATGGAAGAACTGTCCCAAACTAGAAAGTTGAATACATACTCATTGGAGTAGCAGATACATTTTGATTTTGTATTACATGTAGGACTAACCTAAATTTTTCAATATAAAGTTACTATAAAAATGTATACTTTACCACTGAAAGTTTTTTGTCATTTGAGGAATGAGTCCAGGGCAGAAAGTGTACTTTGGGTAATTTAGTTAGTATCTTACAGTCAAATAGGGATTGAAACAGAGCTGGAAGGGACTTATGTTTACCCTGTTGCACTGTACTATCTGTTAAAAACTGAAACAGTAAATAAAAATATTCATTACATTATTTAAGCTTGTCTATTTAGTTAACTTGATGATTTTAAGGTATATTGGGGTAATATCGGCGCTGGGGTAAAACAGAAGCAGCAAATAGCACAGTATAAAATAAATCGAAGAACAGGATAATTAATTCCAATTAAAAAAGAAATAAACAACTTTCTTGAACTGCAATTTTAATCATTCTACTTTACACCAGCATTTATGTAAGCTCGACTTAGCTGTGCTCAGTGAATTCATTTAATATTTTAACCAATGAAGATTTTAGTTACTTTCGGTGTTAAGTAAAACTAATAATTAATAATCAATACAAGTATTTTAAAATCCAAATAAAATAAATAGAACATTATATACTACCTCATAGTGGTGACTTGGCATGGTGATGAACAGATCAGGTCTCCCTAACTGGTTACCAGTATTGTGAAAAATAATTGTATTAATTAAATGCTTCATAAAATTAAGGCCAGGCATTGCTCCTATGACTTTGATAATTCTTTCTGAAAATAAAAAGAAAAATATGTGTAAGTTTACTCTGCAGGTTACCTTTATTACAAAACTTAAAATAAACAAATAATTTAAAGTATTTTATATATTATCTTATATGTAAAATTCTCGTGTCACAATGTTAGTTACCATACTCCTTTGAATCGGCTTTACCAATTTTCACCAAATTTTATATGCATATTCTGTAGGTCTGAGAATTGGCTACTATCTATTTTTCATACCTCTAAGTGATAAGGGTTGTTCACCCTTAACATTTTTTTATTATATGGCAACACAATGTTTGCCGGATCAGCTAGTTTAAATATAAAACTATAATTAAAATGTGAAACTAAACTATGAAGACTAAATATGAAACTAGATTGCAGCAGAGGTTTCGATTTAACTTGACTAATTCATCAGATCAAAATCCAGATACTATATAAAGAAAAGCTATTTCCAGAATTTTGTTTAGAGATTCAACAGACATTTTACTTTTAGCATCAGCAATCATCAATTACTTTTGGGACAGGGCCCACACAAATAAAAGCCAAAAATACTATACAGCTTAAATGCAATTACTAAATATTTGTTTTCTTTGCCAAAATGATTATGCAGCATTGATGCAATTGCCATGCAAATGCTAAAACAAACTAGTTCGCTAGGGCCATTACACATTTACTTGATCATGGAGGGCAGTTTGGATAGTGGCAAATCCAAATGACAGGTCTTAATTATAGTGTCTCTACTGCATTAATATTTTTTATAAAACATCTGTTTACCAACCAACCATTATCTTCAGTAGACAAAGTACCCAATAAATCTTTTACTCTGTTTCCTCCATCCATTTTATCTTGAAATGCCAGCTTCCACATACCAAAAAAATCTGCTATTTTATATTTCACTCTCCCTGGATATTGTTTTTGCAAGTCCTGGGAAATATATTATAAATACATATAGGTAATTGTAATGAATTGTAAATAACAATGTAACAATTTTAAAATAATCTACAATAATTCTTGCTTCACTGGTAGATAACCTGAAGGTCACAAATAAACTAAATAAATATATTACTTACATCAAGTATTGGAGCAAAATGATTTGATGTTTCGTATAGATACAATTCTCTTTTGTGCATTTGCAATAACTCCTTGGTTAGGATGCAAACGCCAGGATTCACTTCTACAATTGGAGAACCATCGTCTAATACATTTTTGACTGATTTTGCGATCTCCTTAGCCGTCTTTTCATTGATCAAATACATACTTTCAGGTGACTTGTATTTCCTCAACAGTGATTTAGGTAAAACCTTTTTTATGTTCTCATATTCAGCTGTACTTTCTAAATAAGTAGTTACATCAGAAGCGAGTTTCTCTGGTTTCTTTTCAACACTTTGTGTATTTATTTTGGTCCTGAACCTTGCTGTTAATTTTAACGGATTATAAAATAAAACTATCCTCGAACCGGCGATCATTTTGTAATGAGTGTCATATAACTGAAGCAAACACGTTGTAAACTTTTATCTTATCATTTCTATCTACTATTTTAAAATATATACACCGTTAAGGGTAACTTCTACAAGTTACTTTTTTATGTTTGTTTTGTCTCCAATTTTCAATGTAACCCTACTTTCTACTTTGAAGATCTATTTGGTTTGACACTTGACATGACGGCTCAACAGCTGACCTCAAGTCTCGATATTATGTTGCCAGATTGCAGTTTATATACATTTGATTTTAAAGCATCTTTACTTGCTTCATATTAATATTTTTTATAAACTTTAAATAATTAGTACTTAGTGTGTATTTGAATTAATTATAATGATATAACATATTTTATATGTAATATATTTAGAGCCGCTGATTCTAAGCCCGAATGTGAACATGCAAGCATCTATATTTTTTTAAATATTGAAGTAGCAAACGAGCATAACGTTTTCCAACCCCAGCAAAGATGTAAGTCCTACTCCTATCCTACCTCTGCCATAAATGCCTTTCTTGTTGCTGCCACTAAGGATTAAGTTAGAACGCCTCGCATAAGCAAGAGGCGGTGGAAACGAAGCGATGCGGCACCGCATCGCAAAGATCTAGCCGTATTAGCGGACACACGGGCAGTGCGGTACCGCAACAGAGAGAGGTATAGAATAATTGACATTAATACGGTTGCATACTATTAATAAAAACGATTCGCGGGTTGTAAGTTGGAATGCACCGTGTGGCGTACCATGAATATCTATATGTAAAACGCCAGAGAGACAACGTTCCGATACCGCGCCGTCGCCGCAACGCGTTGTGTGCATCCAGGGCCGGGTTTAAGGGAGGGCAACCGGGGCGGCAGCCCGGGGCCTCCACAAAAGACGGGCCCCCACAATAGAGACGTCGGAATTTTTTTCTTAATTCCGACTAGTAAACACTTAAGTAACACACTAGTAAACACAAGCTTAAAGTCAGCTGCTATGTAATGGTCTCAAAGTCTGATTGCATACTATTTGCCTTAATTATTAGATCAAAATATTTACCTACATTGAGTCCTACATCGAATTGTAAGAAAGTAGAATCTTTCGTGGTCCGAGACTCCGAAGCCACTTGCCTATAACAGCAACGTTAAGCAGTAAGCACAGCTGTGCACAAATTAGAAGGCGCTATACAAATGACACAAGGCATTCCAACTTTAGTTTTAGGTGTATTGAGGTATCCACGGACACCAGGAGGTAGGACTCCAGTGTACGTGGTTTTATTTCATAAGTTTTGGATCGCACTGGCTAAATTATATCAGGTAGTTAGTACCTACATCTGAATCTCAAGTACTGGTGATAATTTTGAGAGTGATGGTGGTGATGGATAATTATTAAAGTATACTATTGTAACCATGAAGCAAAGTGACAATATTTCGACACTTATTCATAATTTCCGTACCAATTCTGCACCTACCTACGTTGCGATACTTCCTCATTTGGTTTAAAGATAGCCGGAAGACGTTTTCAAGCTCTATGACACTTGCTTATGTTATTGTGTGTATATTGTGAAGGTTAAACCGCCCATTTTATTTGTTATCCTGTTTCCTTATTAGGGATTTAGAAAAAAAGGGAACGTCATGGAAATTAAGCACAAATACCTAAAACTAACTAAAGTATCGAAAGCCCTTTGGCAAAGAAAATATATCACAGTTAATTATAATAGGTACCTAAATTGTCGAGTGGCGACTGATAAAACAATCCTTTAATTTAAAAATATTTTTATGCGCTTATTTGTATAATATAAAAGATAGAATATTATTATACTTAGTAGAATAGAAGTTTGATTGAATGCTAGTACACTTGAAGGTGATTAGCTACTGGAGCCCATGAAAATCCGTAATCAACCCCGGATAAAATTAGAGCCCTTCCTTAGGTCAGTTACAGATGCGTTTTTACTCATCAGGACTAAGTTGGAACGCCATCAATAAATGTTTTCCTTACCACCCTCTTCAAGCCGGAATTCAACAGTGCATAATACTGCTGTTATAGGCAGAAATAGTTAGTGGTAGTTCTTCGGCATCAAACCACAAATGATTCTATCATATTATAGTATCTCTTAAATATTATTGCTATTCGCATTACAGAACGTTTATTACCCATACTCAAAGACATAAACAAAAAATATATGTATAAAATATCATTGCCTATACCTTTCTTTAATGCAACAGGTTTCGGAATCGATCCTCGGTTGGGCTTAATAATTATAAAATTAATATTTCACTCTGTCATAATGTTCGTCAGTTCGTCTATCCTATATCACATGATGTATATAATGACCTAAAATAAAAAAGTCATGCCAAAATCTTTAAAAACACAAAAGGGCGCAATTTTGGATAAGTCTTCAGAAATAAAAATAATATAGTGGTTTCGTAGTGTCTTTAACAATTTCTTTAATATTAGAAGAGATACATGTACTCTAAATTCATAATAACTTTTCAATCATGCATAAATTCTAGGTATCGAGGACTTTTGTCTTGAGCTTCAATTTGCGACTGTTCAAGGACGGGTCAAGGAGAAGTTAAAATTGTTTACTGATGATAGATTATATTCAAATCAGTCAAGATAACATAAAAAAATAAACAAATCATAAAAAGTCTATTACGATGCTCATTGTCAACGTACAAGCTAGTGTGCGGTGCTCCGCCACATCCGGCATATGAATAAAAATCGCTACGGCTCGCGAAAACACAACGTTGTTTTATTTTAACCTTTATGTCATGTACGGAAGGTACTGACTGCATTTAGCTAGGCACAAGTGGTTTGTTAGGTGTAGCCGTTTAAAGTGGCTGCTTATGAGAAATGGCTGCAGTAGCAGTGAACACTAGGGAGTAGTAAGGCATTTGTCCGCCGGCCAGACGACATCATGATTCCGCTGAGCTTAGTTGTGTGTACTCTTCTCGCACTGGCCATGGGCACCAATGTGCTGCAATGCCCCGGTAAGTACACTTTACGTAAGAATCTTAGCGGTCGACCTGCTTTCGTTTTATTACCAGAAAACGATTTAGTCGGAAGACAATTCGATAGTTCACTTAAACGCACAGATACATTAGATATAGATTACGTACGTATTGTCGCTTACGAGAACTTTACTGGTATACCTAATGCAGCGATTAAAACTATATTTTGTAAAACA
This sequence comes from Epargyreus clarus clarus, assembly GCA_014595695.2. NCBI lineage: Eukaryota > Metazoa > Arthropoda > Insecta > Lepidoptera > Hesperiidae > Epargyreus > Epargyreus clarus. The sequence goes on along the minus strand of JACTTY020000048.1, from coordinate 164,728 downwards.
AATATTTCAACATTAGGAAGGTAATTGTTCATATTGGTATGCGTAAAATTTCAGAAGTGGTTATTTATATATGAACCTAGTCGTAACTATTTATTTAAAGTATTCGAAGTTACATAATTACAAATACGGTGTCGTACCTAAGTAGATAGATAGAAAGAAATGTTAGATACTTCATTGCAATAAATAACAAATCATACAAAAAAAAAGGTTACCTACGGAATACATTCGGATACGGATTGTCTTCAACCTATTTACTAAGAAACGGAACGAAAATCAACAAATATTATCTAATGATCTATGAGAGCTAATGATTATGTAAAGTTTATTTTAATGCTCTTCATTTTTTTATTTTTTATTCATTTCTATATGCCTACCTACTACCGATATACTTACAAATCAATGTATTTTAAATAAATAAAACTAAAATTACAGTAACTTTTAGATATCTGATGTTTATTTACTGAAGAATAAGCAGTTTTTTGATACATCTGTATAATTTAATATCATAAAGGCGTTGCGTGTTATTTAAAGTGTTTTGTGCCTTGACGCTGTGTCGATAATAATAGATACTAGATAGGCATTCACCTGATTGTGATTCAATTGTATGACAAGCATTTTAAGCTTCATTGCTTTCCGTCATATCGCGTGATTATTTGTGACTGGAGAAAAAAAATATTCCAAAGTTTTTGTGAAGTGTGTTTTAACTGAGTTCAATAAATGAAATAAATAGCATTGACCCGCATATATGCAGCCACGAAGGAGAAGATTTGTTTTTTTTTGGAATCATAGCTCTCTTACTTAGGTAATGCTTGCTTTGTCAATTTTAATTTATCCTTACTATTTCAAGGTGTATTGTACTAAATACTTAAGACACGCAATATTTAAATAGATAAATAAGTTTGTCTACTTCCTATATTTTTTATGTAATAAGTTCTTTTTGTATCAGTGACTTTCCATGTTGGGTTCAGGTTTAAAATATGTGATAAACGCAATTGGAATCGAAGAAATCGTTTGGTCTAAATACAATGAAGAGTAGTAGGGCAAATGCTCCGCGTTATGATGCGTGCAATCCATTAATTCGATTTTTCAAAGTTATGTAAGCGTTAGAAATCAATGATAACTTGTTTTTACGAGGAATTAAAACATTATAAAAAACTTTAGTGCATAAGAGTTTTACATCATGTTACTGTTACGAAGTCTGCCAAATTGTCAAACGCTTGGCTAGTGCGGTAGCGCGCCTTATTGGAATAAGGTAGTGCGCCTAAACCTAATTCATTCCGATACGAGTCAGCTAGATTTCGCAGCCTCAAATGCCCATTATTTATAAAATCTATCCATATTTTTTGCATACATAAACTTTGACAATGTACCAGAAGTTATGTAGTAGCTATGTACCTACTAGAATTTGATAAAATTTTGATCTTTGGCGGTCAAATATTATACAGATTGATAATTTATTAAATACGTAACTAATGTTTATATGATATAAGAAAAAAATAACAAAAAGTAAAATAACATATATATACTTCAAAATTTAAATTATTACTTTTGTTTGAGTAATATATAAAATGTTTTTGTATATTTATTTTCCACAAGACATAGGTAATTATCTAAACATCAACTAGTAGGTACGGTTGTAATAATACTTAAATCAAACGATGTAAAACCAAAGATCATTGAATTAACTGGATTATAAATAGATAATCGTGACGTCGTATTCAATGGCAGGAAAAATAGAAAACAATAATTACTGAGCAATTTCTTATTGTTTTAGCTTGCCCAGAGCGCGAATAACCATGCCTTTACGGCCATTACTTATTGATATGTAACTATTTCCATGACGCATTAGTACCTACGTATGTCCAATGTCCATATCAAATAGCCTTTATAACTGATACTTGAACATTGGTTATGATATAGTGTTAGCAATATATTCAAATTATTTAATTATAGTATTGTTTTAATTAATTATTTTGTGTTATATTCATGATGTTTTTTTTTATAATAATAAGTGCCCATTTATATAGTCATTGGCTCTATGGGTTATACGATTGTGTGCATTAGCATAAAACAAGAAAAAGAACGCGCTTGGCCCGAGACTTGTATTTTACGCGGGAATAATAAAGTTGTAAATTGGATCAAGAAAATAGTTTATGTTATTAATAGATACATATTTATTGTTGCTGTAACAATCACACATACCTTTTTTTACCTTATAGAGCTAGTGTTGTGCTTTGATTTGAAGGGCATGGAGATACACTAATATGAGGGGTTTCAACTTAGTCCTTTCGATTAGCAATGTATGTCTGACCGACACTCACGTAGGACCCCAATCATATTTGGAGTAGTCGCGGCAGTAGCCACTTACTATCAGATGGACTGCATGCTTGTCTACTAATCTTATATTAGAAAAAAGAAGAACAAAACAATGTCCACCTATAGATTGATTTATTAATCAAAAAAATGTGAGCCGTCACGGGACGCCTGGCAGATGTGAAACATCGACATTATTTTGTAAAAGTAGGTAATATGCAGAAAAAAACATATTAATTTTTTATTGTTCATATTTATAACAAATAAGAAAAAACTTTCGTGCGCTGCACGCCATCAGCTGATTTTGAAATACAATTCTGTCAGTCTTAATAAATTTATTCTCTGAGAAGAATGACATTAAAATTAATTAATAATTTAAAAACATTGTATGCAATGATTTTTATGTGAATTTTAATCTACCAAGATAGTAGATTTTACATTTGCTGGCGCTCAAAACACACCAAATATACGCGTGCTTAATGCACAGATAAATGCATACTTTAATTATAAAAAAATAATTAACTTACTGATGACTTGATGGTGTGTCATAGTGTGATTTTGCTTTCTTTGCAGAAGGCTGATCACTTTCACTCTCTAAATTATCACGGTCAGACATTTTATTATCAGAAAAATAAGCGGGCAATACTTAAAACATACAAAATACGTCAAGTGGTGTAAAACGAGTTAAAACGACTCCAGTCGCTCTCGCGCGGCGTAGTAATACACACGAATGTCACTGAACACGTTAAACGTCATTATTTTGAATTTTAAGCCTCAAAATGCCTTCTTGTGCAATGCATAAATGCAAAAATTATGCTCGAAAAAGAAACAAGATTCATGGAATCACCTATCACACGTAAATGAAGATAAATTATTAAATTTTGTTTATTTTTCGTGTTCGATCCGCCATGATTACATGAGTAACCAGAAAGAGACAAAGTATGTTTTTGTCAATGAAAGTGATAAAGACGCAAAATGCATGACCATGCATTTTGCGTCTTTATCACTTTCATTGACAAAAACTTTCATTGATTGAATTGAACTGTCATAGATCAATGAAAAAATTTTCATTGATCTATGACCATAGATCAACAGAACAGAAGTGACATTTTATTGAAGCTCACGATGTTCATACGTGTATGTTATAGTTTAAGATCCCACTGCTTAATTTTTATATTAGTGTGTTTTAGTCAAATATAACTTTTTATAGTTTATTTTAATAAAATAAAATCGATATATGGGAAATTCTGTATCCTAATCTCTAAATTTTCTTCGATATCTGTGGTAAATAATAAAAAATATTACCATAAAATTTATATAGGATAGTATACGGTATTTTAAAATTTCTTTAATTGAATAAATTAACCTAAACATAATTTAATAAACAATCTTTGTATAGCCAGAAATTAATCCTCAAAAAGACCACGGTAAGATTATATAAAATTCGCATGTCACGATGTTAGTTACTGTACTCCTGCGAAACGCTCTTACTGATTTTCATCAAAATTTATATGCATATTCAGTAAGTCTGAGAATTGGCTACTATCTATCTATTTTTCATATCTCTTAAGTGATAAGGGTTGTTCACCCTTAACATTTTTTTTATTTATATGGCAACACAATGTTTGCTGGGTCAGCTAGTACATTTATAAAATGTACACAACTTTGCAATTAATGGTCGTGTGTAAAATAAAACTGAAAATAATAAACATAAATTAGTAAAGATACTTCGCCGCCTTGAAATTGAATGAAGCCACAAACGGCTTATTAGTAAGTTTTTTTTGAATTCTTGACAAATAAAAACATTTTTAGAGAAAATTTACAAATAAATAACTAATACTGCGAAATTTACATAATAGATAAATAATTATTTCAAATATTTTAGGGACATTTTAGCACGGAGACGTGGCAAAACTTTTTTACGCAACTATTTCAATTCTCAAAACTGGGTACATTTTCTTGTTAGGAGTGAGTAATCTTTACTAATATACGATAATAAATATAAACAATTTTTAAATCGTATATTTTAAACCAGTCGATACATCTGTATAGATACATTCTTTCATCAAATTATATATTTATATAATAATAATTTATTTAGTTAAACTGTACTATAACATTTCTACGTAAACGATGTACTAAAACTATTATCGACAGTTCTGGACATTTTTTACCTTCTGTTCCATTATTTCATTGTCTTTGACAAGCATGAGTATCAATGAGAAATATACGTCCATACGTCCCGTTTTTAACGGGACAGTCCCTTTTTTCGATGCTTCGTGCCGTTGTCTCCGAAATGAACCGTTGCCATTGTCAATTAAGTAACAGTAAATATTATAATTGTGAAAAAAACATGGGGTGCTCCATTTATCAGTTTTCATAAAGCGCCCCACATTTTTTGCACAATTATACTATTTACTTTTCCTTAAATGATTCCTAGATTGAAAATTATTTTCTACTTTTTAGTTAATTTTATCATAAAAGCGTGTTTTTTATTATTTCTAACTATATTTTTTCAAGTAAAAAGTATTTGACATAAAAAAATCGATGTCCCGTTTTGACTGAAGTAATCATTGGTCACTATATTCCATGGTCAATATTTACGTTTGCGTACACTTGAAACGCAAGGTCAAACACTAGTTGTCTTTTTTTATCACATTGTTCTAATAGCTCTGTCCCTTATAGAACATTTGTCTATGTAGTTAAAGGTAATCGTCGCCACGCCAGAAATCTTTTTTACGTGCGGCTATAGATGTTTCACATCAAAAATCCCTATTAAAATCCACAAAATTTATTCTTACACTATAGGTAGTGTCAGAATAAATTTTGCTCATCATAGACTCATTCTAATACCCCTAGATATTAGATTTTTTTTGATGTGAAACATCTATAGCCGCACGTAAAAAAGATTTCTGGCGTGGCGACGATTACCTTTAACTACATAGACAAATGTTCTATAAGGGACAGAGCTATTAGAACAATGTGATAAAAAAAGACAACTAGTGTTTGACCTTGCGTTTCAAGTGTACGCAAACGTAAATATTGACCATGGAATATAGTGACCAATGATTACTTCAGTCAAAACGGGACATCGATTTTTTTATGTCAAATACTTTTTACTTGAAAAAATATAGTTAGAAATAATAAAAAACACGCTTTTATGATAAAATTAACTAAAAAGTAGAAAATAATTTTCAATCTAGGAATCATTTAAGGAAAAGTAAATAGTATAATTGTGCAAAAAATGTGGGGCGCTTTATGAAAACTGATAAATGGAGCACCCCATGTTTTTTTCACAATTATAATATTTACTGTTACTTAATTGACAATGGCAACGGTTCATTTCGGAGACAACGGCACGAAGCATCGAAAAAAGGGACTGTCCCGTTAAAAACGGGACGTATGGACGTATATTTCTCATTGATACTCATGCTTGTCAAAGACAATGAAATAATGGAACAGAAGGTAAAAAATGTCCAGAACTGTCGATAATAGTTTTAGTACATCGTTTACGTAGAAATGTTATAGTACAGTTTAACTAAATAAATTATTATTATATAAATATATAATTTGATGAAAGAATGTATCTATACAGATGTATCGACTGGTTTAAAATATACGATTTAAAAATTGTTTATATTTATTATCGTATATTAGTAAAGATTACTCACTCCTAACAAGAAAATGTACCCAGTTTTGAGAATTGAAATAGTTGCGTAAAAAAGTTTTGCCACGTCTCCGTGCTAAAATGTCCCTAAAATATTTGAAATAATTATTTATCTATTATGTAAATTTCGCAGTATTAGTTATTTATTTGTAAATTTTCTCTAAAAATGTTTTTATTTGTCAAGAATTCAAAAAAAACTTACTAATAAGCCGTTTGTGGCTTCATTCAATTTCAAGGCGGCGAAGTATCTTTACTAATTTATGTTTATTATTTTCAGTTTTATTTTACACACGACCATTAATTGCAAAGTTGTGTACATTTTATAAATGTACTAGCTGACCCAGCAAACATTGTGTTGCCATATAAATAAAAAAAATGTTAAGGGTGAACAACCCTTATCACTTAAGAGATATGAAAAATAGATAGATAGTAGCCAATTCTCAGACTTACTGAATATGCATATAAATTTTGATGAAAATCAGTAAGAGCGTTTCGCAGGAGTACAGTAACTAACATCGTGACATGCGAATTTTATATAATCTTACCGTGGTCTTTTTGAGGATTAATTTCTGGCTATACAAAGATTGTTTATTAAATTATGTTTAGGTTAATTTATTCAATTAAAGAAATTTTAAAATACCGTATACTATCCTATATAAATTTTATGGTAATATTTTTTATTATTTACCACAGATATCGAAGAAAATTTAGAGATTAGGATACAGAATTTCCCATATATCGATTTTATTTTATTAAAATAAACTATAAAAAGTTATATTTTGACTAAAACACACTAATATAAAAATTAAGCAGTGGGATCTTAAACTATAACATACACGTATGAACATCGTGAGCTTCAATAAAATGTCACTTCTGTTCTGTTGATCTATGGTCATAGATCAATGAAAATTTTTTCATTGATCTATGACAGTTCAATTCAATCAATGAAAGTTTTTGTCAATGAAAGTGATAAAGACGCAAAATGCATGGTCATGCATTTTGCGTCTTTATCACTTTCATTGACAAAAACATACTTTGTCTCTTTCTGGTTACTCATGTAATCATGGCGGATCGAACACGAAAAATAAACAAAATTTAATAATTTATCTTCATTTACGTGTGATAGGTGATTCCATGAATCTTGTTTCTTTTTCGAGCATAATTTTTGCATTTATGCATTGCACAAGAAGGCATTTTGAGGCTTAAAATTCAAAATAATGACGTTTAACGTGTTCAGTGACATTCGTGTGTATTACTACGCCGCGCGAGAGCGACTGGAGTCGTTTTAACTCGTTTTACACCACTTGACGTATTTTGTATGTTTTAAGTATTGCCCGCTTATTTTTCTGATAATAAAATGTCTGACCGTGATAATTTAGAGAGTGAAAGTGATCAGCCTTCTGCAAAGAAAGCAAAATCACACTATGACACACCATCAAGTCATCAGTAAGTTAATTATTTTTTTATAATTAAAGTATGCATTTATCTGTGCATTAAGCACGCGTATATTTGGTGTGTTTTGAGCGCCAGCAAATGTAAAATCTACTATCTTGGTAGATTAAAATTCACATAAAAATCATTGCATACAATGTTTTTAAATTATTAATTAATTTTAATGTCATTCTTCTCAGAGAATAAATTTATTAAGACTGACAGAATTGTATTTCAAAATCAGCTGATGGCGTGCAGCGCACGAAAGTTTTTTCTTATTTGTTATAAATATGAACAATAAAAAATTAATATGTTTTTTTCTGCATATTACCTACTTTTACAAAATAATGTCGATGTTTCACATCTGCCAGGCGTCCCGTGACGGCTCACATTTTTTTATAATATAAGAGTAGCAGACGAGCATGCAGTCCACCTGATGGTAAGTGGCTACTGCCTCCCATGGACCCCTATAATCAACCCCAGATAGGATTAGATATTCCTGCCTGAGGTCGGCCACAGATGCGCCGCTACCCCTGAGGACTAAGCTGGAACACCTAGGAAAAGTCTGTCTCCCTTACCACACCCTTCAGACCGGAACACAGCAGCGCTTAACACTGCTGTTATTAGGTAGAAATATGTGTGGCGGTGGTGCCGCCGGAGTCGAACCACAAAGGGTTCTACCACCTTCAAATGATTCTATGCTTCCGTCTCTCAAGCACAAAGTTACCTAATAACAAGTAACATTGTAGGTATTCTTTTATCCTGGTGATTTAACTTATTGAAATGTGTCTATTACTTATAAGTAGGTACCTAATACGTAAAAACGCATAAAAATAACATTATATTTACAACATTGTTATTTTTTGTGTGATATTTTCTTTTAACCGAAGCCATTTACCTAATTAAGTATAGGGATTTTACATAGATTGGTATTATTTGTGTTATTAGAAACAGTTTACGAGCATCACCTGTAATCAAGTGGTCCCTGCCGCCCACAGACATTGTAATCAATTTCACACAATGGAACTAATTTCTGGCACATATGATATACGCTAGGTATGCACAGATATTTCTTGTATGAACATTTTAACTACTGCTTTTTCGCAAGGGTTAGAACTGTGTGTGTCATGGACCGGAGGCCCAGGGCAGTCCACCCCTACACCCCCTCCCCCTGTCCCCTAAAGCTTTTATAATAAGAATCAATTAATAATTTAACAATAACCTAAGCTAACTAATAAGTTCAACCTTTCGATGTTTATTTTGGATGTGCTAATTTGTCGTTCAATAATGTCGGGGTTGAGTTATATGATTTAGGTATTTGTGTTTTACATAAAGAAGACAAACATCAATGTTGAAGAGTATGTTAAATATTTTGTTAATGGATAATGGACCGGTTAAATACAGGAAGGCAGTTTACCTACCGAAGTATTAGTTAGGTGAGTTCATTGACGGTCCTAACTTGCAAAACCTTAACATTAAGATGTTAAAAGTCTTATTTGCTGAAACATCATTGATATATGAGTAACCTGTAAGCTCTAGTGGCTTAAGCGGGGGGCGGAAGAAGCGGTTCGCCCCAAGACCCCGATCCGGTACCCATACAATTTCCAAGTTCTGACACAATCCGCTAGGGGCGCTGATTGGAAATTATATGGGCAAATACGTAAACAAATCCCTAAACAGTCAAAATTGTCAAATCGTAAAAACTCATGGTAAGGGTACTGATGGCTAAGAAAACCTGACGGATCACAGTTGCTAAAAAAAAGGTCATCGAATCACAGGCGAATAATTCTATGTCACATTTGTCATTTTGTAAAACCAAATCAACTTTTTACACTGGGGGCCTCCATTCAACTTTCCGCCCCGGGCCTCCGACGACTTTAGTCCGCCATTGCGTGCAAGAAATCGATTACTTATGCAAGAATATTTCCATCTTCATGAATAGTAGTTTCATTTCATAGTGCAAATCTGGCCGACTACCTACTAGTAATAGATACTCCGCCAGACTAGTAGATAATACGGAAGGCGTAAGGTTAGTAATCTATCTAATTAGTAGAGTGCCTTAAGCATCTAGAATTGAAAAAGCTCGGAATCCAATTACTGTCAACGAATTATTATGAGACCTGTTGGATTGTATTGTTAATAAGGTATATTAAAATGTTTACCAATTAAAAATCGTTGCTTTTTATTTAATAATAAAATAAATAAATTAAGGCATATAATATAAGACATTACGAGCTTAACTAAGTAATGTAGTGTCAAAATCGTGTTATAAATACATTTCTATCATATAATATTAAAAAGTAATAGTATGAAACAATAAGTGTAACAAAAAAAAGTTTATAAAAAATATTTATTTAGTTCGCCTCTCATACATGCTTAAAAATGATTAAACTTCAATTATTCCGTTTTCGTCACTTTCTTCTACTTCACTTATTTTTAAGACAGGAGATGCATTAAAACAACTATCACCATTGCACTGTGAACACGCTGAAGTGCAGTATAAGCCACTTTTTCGACATCCCCAAGCATTACCACATCCTTTTTTACAATTACAAAATAGCATTTTAAGTAAATTATCTGGAGCTGGCGATTGTTTCATCAGTATTGGTTCAAGTTTATCAGAAACGTACCTCCAACCCCAATTTTCAACAGAAATATTATTACCTAACCATATCTGCACTTGTAAATATACTCTTTTCAAATGTTCAAACGCTGCATCAGACGTAGGTGGTAGAGATGCCAATTGAACACCCGTTTTTTTGGCTGTGCCCTTTAGAAAAGAATTAAACCTCAATATATTCAAATCTTTAACTTTTTTGGGAGCACTGTATAATTCCAAAATACATGCAACGCCAGCTTCAAAAATTCTGTCAGGATCTGCATCAATATTTTTAAATACTTCAGCAGCGCCATGTAAATTCTTGCATTTTTCGAAATTTTTAGCGAACTTGTTTTTGCCTCTATTGAAAAAAGCAGACGTTGTATCGCAACCAGTGAAAGCGTGTACGAAAAGAATATGCTCTTTACATTTCGGTAATGTATTTTTTAAGCTTTTTGATGAAAAAAATTTCTGTACAACATTTCCTCGAGGTGGCTTTTGAAAATAAGTTTCACGGTCGTTTGGAGTTAGTGCAGTTAATAGAACTAGTACATCAATATCTTCAGAAACTACAGTAACATTTGTTGACTGTAAGTTAATTGCTGTTTCAACAATCAATTTGTCCGCATCACTTTCCGCTTGACATGTAAAAATATTATTGTTAGATAGTTTCTTCCTCAGCATGTCTATGAGTCTGCTTTTATTTTTACTATTTGAAAGAAATTTCTCTTGGCCAATTTTGAGGGGCGTATTTTCATTAAATTCGACATCTGCACATGTATTTTTGAGTGCACGACGGTCTCTTTCCATTAATTTTATACATTTTTTTTATAACCATCAAATACTACGTATACGTTTCTGCCGTAATTATTATTTAAATATCGAACATAGTGATTGCATATTTCATCCATTTTTTCATCTAGTTGCCATTTACATCGATGTAATAACATACCTCCATCAATTACATAATTACAATCATGTGCACCATTAATAGTTATTGAAACTTCTGGAAATAATTCATATAATGTTGATTTCTTCGTTTTTTGAATCAGAACATCTTCAAAGAGAGCGAGAGGATACGGTGCTAGTTCATAACTCATGTAACTTTTTAGCTCTTCATCTGATTTTTTCAAAATACAAATACGCTGGAACATTAGCAACGGATCAGCTGCCGCTGCCCTTCCCCTTCACCTTTTTTCTACCTGCTCCTTGCTTTTACGGCCCTTTTTGACTATCTGGTATCTATGAAAGATGTTTTCTAAAATGTATTTTACTTAAATTATGAATATTTTATAGAAATATTTTGATTTAAAATGGAAAAATTGACAATTTCTTGAAATTAGTGTCAAATTAAGAAAAACAAAAAAGCAACGAAAAAAAATTGGTAAACTTTTTAGTAATTTATGTATAAAACATAATGCAGAAGGTCTCACATTAATACATTGACAGTAATTGGAGTCCGAGGTCAAACTCCCCAAGCACTCTACTAAATCTAAATATATATAACTCAAAGGTGACTGACTGACATAGTGATCTATCAACGCACAGCCCAAACCACTGGACGGATCGAGGTGAAATTTGGCATGCAGGTAGATGTTATGACGTAGGCATCCGCTAAGAGAGGATTTTGATCAATTCTACCCCCAAGGGGATAAAATAGGGGATGAAAATATTACTTCGTAACGCGAGCAAAGCCGCGGGCAAAAGCTCGTACTGTATAGACGTACCTACACTAAAATAATGAGAATTTGTGTTTTAAAGAGTAATTAGATATGTGATTGTATTGGTTATAAAATTCCAAATTATGTCTATCCCTAGGTTGATGCTCCAAATTTGTTTATTCATAACATACGTAGACAATAATACATTTACATGATTTTTCCAACCAATTATTTTAAGCTTATTTAGAACGATTACAAAAACAAGCAGTGTTTTGATAATGAGTGTTTTTTGTTTGCACGATGTATTTTATGATTTGTTAAAGTCATTATAAACACATTTTCAAATTTAACAATGACTCAAAAAAAAGTGTTAGCGGTTTTTTTACTTCCTCGACTCTACTAATATGCAAAAAGTGACCTTGAGATGTTACTCGTATCTTGCAAAATAGACGTATTTAGTAGTATTCTATCAACGATATTTTTATCCAAAACAATTTGTCTAGGATAAAAAGTTGAGTTTGAGCAACACAATTAAGTCTATAAAAACATATAATACTTATATTAATGCTATAAAGTAGATGTCCTCAGGTTAATACGATTAAAATGTAAATTCAAAATATATTTTTGCATAATACTAAAAATATACTTCAAATCAGAAATTTTCGTTATTCGTCTTTTTTCTCTTTGTCAGCTACAGGTCAGGAAGGAGTAAGGAGATAGAGCTTTGTGGGACAACCAGTGACAGATATCTTGTAACAAGACAAAACAAGGTTTTTGTTTAGTAATAGTTTCTTACCATCCAAATTCCCAATGGTCATAATATCCCTTTGCAAGCCGGTTTCTATGTTATAATCCAAATATCTGGAGTCCGTACTAAGCATTGTTGCAAAAATGATATAACGTATATTAGTTATGTACCCAGTGGAATATAATGCATGTTGCGTGTGAAATGAGCCTACGAAATTTAATCATATTTTTTTATTGTGCAATGGGTACTTCGCAGAGCAAAGTTCGCAAATCTTGTTGTACTGTAAAAAATACTGTTGGTGAGAATTATATAATTACAAAAAAGTGTAAGTGTTAATAAAATCGGTTAACAAGATTAATTCAAGCATATACTTCTATCTATGTGTAGATATGTATCTACCTAAGCTTTTTATAGAGACATACGTGTGATTATGTGGAACGTGAATATTTTTTTAAATATTCTGATGTAGGTTTAACACTTTGTTTTATTATAATTTTGAATGTTCGTATTAATTTTTCATATCCGCGTTCATGAGATATCTATCCAGTTTAGGTACTTTGCAATATTTTATATAACGCTCCAATTGTGTTCTTTGTTCTTGATATAGATTCGTTTCCGTTACTCAGAACACAAAGTAACCCAATACACTTATTACACGCATTTGTATTCGCCATTCGTGATACTCTACAGTACCGCGTACATACCTACTCGTGCATATAATATATCGATTATATCTACGTGCGCCATATGAAGATACTCTGAATCATGCTGACGATCCTGATCTGAATTAGATAACGTATTGTTGTATTACTCGTATGCTATTGGAATTCTTTATAAGAATAAACTGACGTAGGTGTCAAGAAATAAACACAACACATAAGCGTCGTATATATAAAATTTTAATATAATTGAAGTAGGAAATACCTAAGTAGGTATTTAGTCCACATAACAGGGTAGAGCTTCACAGGTCGTAATCAACTCTTGCAATCTATCCAAAATATGACTGGAATTCCCGAAGATAGACGCACAAGCGTTGCTAGTTGAGTAGTTAAGTGAGTTGGAATGCCTCGTGTTAATGTCCATCACTAATCACTATGTAATATAGCGTATATGTATGTATATAATTACCCTTGACATTGCTGTTTACTGGTATAAGTAGCTTCCATAGTCCATACCTATTCTATATAGGGTGAATTATTAAAATGATTGCGGGCAGCGTAGTCAGAAACTATCCTTATCTAAGGATTAGCGAGAAATTCTGAAAGGAATTATGAGGCCAATTTTAATAAGAATTAAAACTATAATTCATTAATCAATTAAAAAAAACTATATCTTCAGCCGGGAATCTAATGAATTCATTTAAAACGCATAGATTCTAAATAAGGAACTAAAGGAACTAAAGTAAACTAAAGGAAAAGGCTCATTTTTACAATGCAATTACAAATCAATTGTATGATTAATAGGCATAACATTCGACAATATGTTTTTGCTCTATAAGTAAACGGCAAACATTATCTATTACCGTAACAATTGATGTACCTAATAGTTATCCATGCCACTTTATAAGCACAGCCGTTATTCTCAGTAAGATACCAGAAGTTCACTAAGATCACATGAATAGTTATGAAGATAAGACAAGTTCCTTGCTCTTTAGATATAGGTACCTATTGTCAATATTACTTTACTCTTAGTTTAATCAAAGCGTATGTAACTATTGTTTAATTGTGTAACTTATGATTAAAAGATATTTGATGTAGGTACCTACCATTTTTGCAAGGAAATAAATATATTTAAGTATGACGGCAATAAATATTTTGTATAAAAAGAAAGATAAAGGAAAAAAAATGTGAGCCGTCACGGGACGCCTGGCAGATGTGAAACATCGACATTATTTTGTAAAAGTAGGTAATATGCAGAAAAAAACATATTAATTTTTTATTGTTCATATTTATAACAAATAAGAAAAAACTTTCGTGCGCTGCACGCCATCAGCTGATTTTGAAATACAATTCTGTCAGTCTTAATAAATTTATTCTCTGAGAAGAATGACATTAAAATTAATTAATAATTTAAAAACATTGTATGCAATGATTTTTATGTGAATTTTAATCTACCAAGATAGTAGATTTTACATTTGCTGGCGCTCAAAACACACCAAATATACGCGTGCTTAATGCACAGATAAATGCATACTTTAATTATAAAAAAATAATTAACTTACTGATGACTTGATGGTGTGTCATAGTGTGATTTTGCTTTCTTTGCAGAAGGCTGATCACTTTCACTCTCTAAATTATCACGGTCAGACATTTTATTATCAGAAAAATAAGCGGGCAATACTTAAAACATACAAAATACGTCAAGTGGTGTAAAACGAGTTAAAACGACTCCAGTCGCTCTCGCGCGGCGTAGTAATACACACGAATGTCACTGAACACGTTAAACGTCATTATTTTGAATTTTAAGCCTCAAAATGCCTTCTTGTGCAATGCATAAATGCAAAAATTATGCTCGAAAAAGAAACAAGATTCATGGAATCACCTATCACACGTAAATGAAGAGAAATTATTAAATTTTGTTTATTTTTCGTGTTCGATCCGCCATGATTACATGAGTAACCAGAAAGAGACAAAGTATGTTTTTGTCAATGAAAGTGATAAAGACGCAAAATGCATGACCATGCATTTTGCGTCTTTATCACTTTCATTGACAAAAACTTTCATTGATTGAATTGAACTGTCATAGATCAATGAAAAAATTTTCATTGATCTATGACCATAGATCAACAGAACAGAAGTGACATTTTATTGAAGCTCACGATGTTCATACGTGTATGTTATAGTTTAAGATCCCACTGCTTAATTTTTATATTAGTGTGTTTTAGTCAAAATATAACTTTTTATAGTTTATTTTAATAAAATAAAATCGATATATGGGAAATTCTGTATCCTAATCTCTAAATTTTCTTCGATATCTGTGGTAAATAATAAAAAATATTACCATAAAATTTATATAGGATAGTATACGGTATTTTAAAATTTCTTTAATTGAATAAATTAACCTAAACATAATTTAATAAACAATCTTTGTATAGCCAGAAATTAATCCTCAAAAAGACCACGGTAAGATTATATAAAATTCGCATGTCACGATGTTAGTTACTGTACTCCTGCGAAACGCTCTTACTGATTTTCATCAAAATTTATATGCATATTCAGTAAGTCTGAGAATTGGCTACTATCTATCTATTTTTCATATCTCTTAAGTGATAAGGGTTGTTCACCCTTAACATTTTTTTTATTTATATGGCAACACAATGTTTGCTGGGTCAGCTAGTACATTTATAAAATGTACACAACTTTGCAATTAATGGTCGTGTGTAAAATAAAACTGAAAATAATAAACATAAATTAGTAAAGATACTTCGCCGCCTTGAAATTGAATGAAGCCACAAACGGCTTATTAGTAAGTTTTTTTTGAATTCTTGACAAATAAAAACATTTTTAGAGAAAATTTACAAATAAATAACTAATACTGCGAAATTTACATAATAGATAAATAATTATTTCAAATATTTTAGGGACATTTTAGCACGGAGACGTGGCAAAACTTTTTTACGCAACTATTTCAATTCTCAAAACTGGGTACATTTTCTTGTTAGGAGTGAGTAATCTTTACTAATATACGATAATAAATATAAACAATTTTTAAATCGTATATTTTAAACCAGTCGATACATCTGTATAGATACATTCTTTCATCAAATTATATATTTATATAATAATAATTTATTTAGTTAAACTGTACTATAACATTTCTACGTAAACGATGTACTAAAACTATTATCGACAGTTCTGGACATTTTTTACCTTCTGTTCCATTATTTCATTGTCTTTGACAAGCATGAGTATCAATGAGAAATATACGTCCATACGTCCCGTTTTTAACGGGACAGTCCCTTTTTTCGATGCTTCGTGCCGTTGTCTCCGAAATGAACCGTTGCCATTGTCAATTAAGTAACAGTAAATATTATAATTGTGAAAAAAACATGGGGTGCTCCATTTATCAGTTTTCATAAAGCGCCCCACATTTTTTGCACAATTATACTATTTACTTTTCCTTAAATGATTCCTAGATTGAAAATTATTTTCTACTTTTTAGTTAATTTTATCATAAAAGCGTGTTTTTTATTATTTCTAACTATATTTTTTCAAGTAAAAAGTATTTGACATAAAAAAATCGATGTCCCGTTTTGACTGAAGTAATCATTGGTCACTATATTCCATGGTCAATATTTACGTTTGCGTACACTTGAAACGCAAGGTCAAACACTAGTTGTCTTTTTTTATCACATTGTTCTAATAGCTCTGTCCCTTATAGAACATTTGTCTATGTAGTTAAAGGTAATCGTCGCCACGCCAGAAATCTTTTTTACGTGCGGCTATAGATGTTTCACATCAATAACAATAAAGTGCAAATTATCACTTTATTGTTATGTACTTAAATAAATTATATTTTTTCTTTTTGATTTACTTGTCGAGTGTGCTGAAGGACAGTGGTAGCTGTAAACATCATTTTTGATGTGAAACATCTATAGCCGCACGTAAAACCGATTTCTGGCGTGGCGACGCATGCCACGCTATACGATGGTATATATATACAGTCTATATGCAGTAGTGTGTACGGTGTGGCGGCGGTTTTATTCAATAAATAGTCATCGTTATCTGGAAAAAAATCGTAATATTTTATTTTATCATTATGACATATTTAGTTCCTATCACAATATGTTCTTTTCTGCATATTACTTTTACAAAATAATGTCGATGTTTCACATCTGCCAGGCGTCCTGTGACGGCTCACATTTTTTTTAAGATTATGAGGAAGCTAAATATAAATTAAAGTCGAGGATACATATGGAATAAAGGCATCTTGACACATCCTAAACCGTGTGTGGCACGCACGGAGTATGTATTGTGTACCTATAGGTATTAAACGAACAGTTTCTGTGAGATTTCTCCCCTTATCATAATCTCGCTTTAGTTCCACATGAAAGTATGACATTGGGATAATATTCACCTATTTGTAACTCTAAAGAATTACAGTTTTCTAAGCATAATGTGAGTGAGAATTGTGACGAGAGGAAGTAAATTATTAATTAAATTATAATACACGGACTTGCAAGTATGTAGGTCTGCAGTTATGCACATAAAACAAAGACGCCAAACACGTTTTACGACAATTATCGATTTCCTGTTAATCACATACAGGATATTAATAATTTCTGATACTTAAGAGCTTAATCATATAAAAGTACCTATTTCCTAGCTGTTAGATTGAGAACTGTATTTCTTTTTTTTGGGGTTTTTCTTGCGGCCAATTAATAAAACTTCGAGAGTAACAAAAAGACGTGTATTTCGCTTGCGTGTCGTAGGCGGAAGGGGCGAGTGTTGCCACCTTACCCAATTACATCAAAAAATATTAATGTTGCTAGCCAACACTAGCTGTAAACTTGAATTACACTGGTTAATATTTCTAAAATTAACACACTAACTTATAGTAAATTAATATAGATTGATGAAAGCAAGACTTTATATTGTCAATATAAAGCCTCACAATGTCGCACTTACATTTTTTTATAATATAGGAGTAGCATCAACCCCAGATAGGATTAGATATTCCTACCTGAGGTCTTGAGATCTAAGCTGGAACGTCTCGGAAAAGTATGGCTCCTTTACCACACCCTCAAACCAGAACAGCAGCGCTTAACGCTGCTGTTATGAGGCAGAACTCGATGTAGCGGTGGTGCCGCCCGAATGAACATTAGGAATGTAAGTGCAATGCGATTAAAATATTCATGCATGTTTCAATATATACCTACCTAAGATTAGAAGGTGCCATAATTATAGGACAAGCATCTATGAGGGAATGCATTTACAACATTGAGCTACGCATGAACCATGAACGTAATGTAATTAATAGAAACAACATACAAAACGTGTCTGTCTGAATTATAAACCTGTTTCATCAATCAACCCATTACTGTCCCACTGCTGGGCACGGGTCTCCTCTCAAAATGAGAAGGATTAGGCCATAGTCCACCGCGCTGGCCAAGTGCGTATTGGCAGACTTCACATACCTTTGAGATTTTTTTTATAAATCTCTCAGGCATGCAGGTTTCCTCACGATGTTTTCCTTCACCGTTTAGCAAATGATAATTAATTTCTAATACACACATAACTTTGAAAAAATCATAGGTGCGTGCCTGGGATTTGAACCCCGGACCCCTCGATCGAGAGGCGGAGTTTCTTAACATCATTTACATTTTACATCATAGTAATATTAACAAGTTATAAAGATCATGAACTGGATTCTAATTGGCCTTAAATAATAATCGATCCAAGCATTAATAGCTACAATTAAATTTGTTATGGATTAAGTGCAGTCTTTCTCAAAGTGAGCGGTAGGTAATGTAGAGTTCTAGACGCTGGCGAAAAAGGGCCCAGCGGGGATGGGCGGATTTTGAAAAGATTTAGGTCGCGAAGTCTTATTTGTTTTTTACGAAACATATCTTTCATTTTCCTGGCAGAAATAAAAATACCTTATTTTTGCCAATTTCATAGACGAATTAATTTTGTAGGAAGATATTTTCGCCATCGCCGTCATCTCACACCGCTCCTACCGTTGTATGATATGGCTAGAAAATATTTGAATCAAATGTGTGCGGTAGGTAAATAAATAAAAATTTGAGAACAACTGTTTCAATGGATTGCCTTCTATGTCAAGATATTATCCACTCTGTTTTACTATATAATTATAGATCTAAAGGTCATTTTATAACCATCCTTACTAATATTATAAATCCGAAAGTAACTCTGTCTGTCTGTCTGTCTGGTTGTCTCTTCTTCACGCCTAAACCACTGAACCGATTTTAATGAAATTTTGTACAAAGATAGTCTGAGACCCGAGAAAGGACATAGGATAGTTTTTATCCCGGAAATCAAACGGGAACTAGGGATGGCGATCTAAGATCGATTAATCGGAGAATCGATCTTTTGGATTAAAAAAAAACGATTATTTTCATATCATAATCGATTATATGTCATATTATTTTCTTTTAAACGCGGGCGAAGCCGCTGGCAAAAACTAGTACATAATAGTTTTTTTATTGTATATTACAGGAAAATCGATTGAAAACCTAAACGAGAATGTGAAGCTGACACCGTGCAAGCGCTCTCCCTGTCGTCTAAAGAAGGGAACCAACACACATATATCAATCAACTTTGTACCAGGTATTTCTTATCTATACTCATATTATAAAGAAGAAAACTTTGTTTGTTTGTTTGATTGTAATGAATAGGCTCAAAAACTACTGGACCGATTTTAAGAATTCTTTCACCATTCGAAAGCTACATTATCTACGAGTAACATAGGCTATATTTTATATGAAATATATTTGATAAATAAATTTTGTGGCGGTACAAAGTTTGCCGGGTCTGCTAGTTCCTATTATAGTAACAAACGAGCATGCAGTTCACCTGATGGTATGTGACCACTGCCGCCTATGGATACCTGTAATTACCTGCAACGGAACCGAGGTTCACCTGAGGTAGATCACAGATGCTACTAGGTCTGAAATTAGAATGTCTCGTTTAAGGTCTACCTACTACCAGGGCCGGATTTAGAGATCTGGAGGCCTTGGGGCAACAAAGGAGTGGAGGCGCCCTGGCCCCAAATTATTTTCCGAATAAAATGAATTTTTTTTTCAGTTGCGTTGGTCAATAAATATTTTATTATGAAACGCAGGAAGATTCTTCTAGTATTCATGTTTGTACAAAGTACTGTAGATAAAGGTAAAACAGCGAAAAAAAATATTAAAGGAAAAGATATATTTTTTTTACTAGTGTTTACTATTCGGAATTAAAAAAAAATCCGACGTCTCTATTGTGGGGGCCCCTCTTTTGTGGAGGCCCCGGGGCTGCCGCCCCGGTTTCCCTCCCTTAAATCCGGCCCTGCTTACTACATCCTTAAAACCAGAACACAGCAATGTTTAACACTCATGCTCATCATGGCAGATATTAATGAGACGGTAATGTCTCCGGATTCGAACTACGAAATCGGCAGAATCGTTTTCTGCCGATTTTATAAATAAAAGTTCGTTCTAAATGCCCATGTAGTATGAATCTGTCCTATTCTCTGTAACATTATTATTACATAACATTATGGTAGCACGCCTAACAATTAAATAAGTTAGGAAAAAATAATTCATTATTAAATGCGAAGGCAATGTGAAGGTAAGGTTTAATTTAGATCACTGATATTGTTTCTGATTTCATCAAATTAATTAAGTAGATAGGTAGAAGATAATTAACAAAGTAATTATTGGCAATAGAAGTTAATTTCATAAGCTAAGAATAGCTTGATATCAATTGTTATGATTTTTATTAATTTTATTCGGAAATGCAGAATTATTTTAAAAATTTCACCCCCACGCTTTTAGAACAGTAACATTAATTCTCATCAATCATTTCAGTGTTATATCTTTTAATATTTTTAGGGCTCCGTATCCAAAGGGTAAAAACGAAACCACAGTCACAGATAGACAGATGAAATTAAATTTTTCATTAAAAAAAAAATTAAGTTTATTTTATATTTTTTACTTTGATTTCTATAAAAGCGTGTACTTTAGTTTATTTTAACTTTATTTTTTATTTTTTAGTTAAATTTCTTATAAAAGCGAGTTCTTTAGTTTCTTTAACTTTTATTTATTGATTTATTTATACTGCTGTTCACATTAAGCATCGACAAAGCGTCATAATTATAAGGATGTATGTTGATCTCTTTCTACTGAAAAACGGAGTTACTCACTGACAAACATACAAGTGAAGCTAATATAAAGCGTGTAAAAAGAGTCTCATTATACCGTAAGTTGTATATGAATTAATAAAATCATTTAAGGAGCTATTAAGCGGGTTATGCCCAGAATTGAAAATTGTATTCCTATATTTAATAAATAAATGTGATATATGTTACAGAGAACGACATGGAAGACGTGACGAACCATGTAACAGCAGACGTGTTCGGCGTGATGGTGCCTTTCATAGGAGTCGACGGAAACTCCGTCTGCGACAAGCTGCAGACCGAATCTGGTGAAAAGGCCAGTTGCCCCTTGAAGGCCGGCACCAAGTACGTGTATACTGACCAGTTCCTCGTTCAAAACTTCTACCCCTTAATAGATGTGAAGGTACATTGGGCACTCAGGGAGGGTACCAACGATATCATGTGCTTTGAAATGCCTGCTAAAATTGTTAAGTAATTCTAGATTTAAGTTTAGTGTTTAACTAGTGTCATGTTGAAGTATGTTGTAAATAATATTAAGATTATAACACTGCATTTGGTTTTTATAAGTAAGGGTTAAAGTTAATTACAGAGATCTGATAAGAATGTTACTTTTCTAAGGGTCTTGATGGATACCAATTATTATCAATAAAATATTGTTTATAAATAAATTTGAATATTTATTATTGAAATAAAAATAGTATCAAAAATAATATCACTAGTTACTGAGTTCTAATCTATAGCAAATTTTTCTTCGCTACACGACACTTACTATTGATTTATTATTGCTTCTTCGCCGGGGTGATGGTGGCGGGTACTTCGAAACAGATCACGTCGCGCTTTCCATCGTATAAACCCCAGTGTACCCTGAGATCGACAGTGGGGTAGAACGACTCGATGAAGAAGACGTTCGTGTAAGTGTACTCCTGGTCCGGGGCGAGAGGACACGCCGCGCGCTCGCCGGTGTCCGCGCGGGTCACTTGGGGACACGCACTCACTTCGTTCACGCCGATGAAAGGCAACGGAATGCCCGCGATATTCGCGTACACCTTGTTAGTTAGACTGCGCACTTCGTACTCTGAAACATAATTACAGACATGATTAATGCAAAAAATCATATTGTACCTACTGAGTCTGATCTGTGGCGGACTAAGCGCGCCGAAGGCCCGGGCCGAAAATGTTGAATGAGGCCCGGGGCGGAAAGTTGAATGGAAACTCCAGCCTAAAAATATTTATTTGATTTTACAAAATTTCCCAATGTGTCAAAGAAATTATTCGTCGACAAATACATACTTCAGTGATTGGTTTGATTCACATTTCACAGATAGTTCTGACAAGCTTTTTTTAGCTTATGACAACTCTTATGAGTTATGACATACAGTAGCGGACTAAGGTCGTCGGAGGTGTGGGCAGAAAGGTAAATGGAGGCCCCCAGTGTACATAATATAATATTTAATCATATCTAGGTCCGCGAGAGCTAAGCTGAGCTTTGCATTTGTGTGAGTGCACATGGATAGTGTAGATGTGAAGTCAGATTAAAGCGCGATGCGTCCTAATGTGTTTAAACGGGTTTATACCTTTTTTTTATCGAGGGGGAAACCTTCAAAAGGTACCCGACGTCGTGGGACCGACTTCGAGTTATGTGGGATTTTTACCGCACTAAACCCCCCCCCCGGTGACCGTCCTCATCGATTGTTGGAGGATCTCCGACGGAACACAACCGGAGTCCTCCAAGCGCGATGCCCCGATCGTGCTCAGCCCTGGGAGAGCAGTTTTCGCTCCTCCCAAACCATCTGGTGTTCACGACAGTATGCGACCACACATACCGCCGTCCTTCCCGGGGTCTTACTGGACGGTTCGAGCTCCACTCTTGCCGCCCGCAACCCCGGAGCCCCCTTTTAGTCGCCTCTTACGACAGGCAGGGGATACCGTAGCCCTATTCTAGTCCCGGAACTACAGGGACAAAACGGTTTTATACCTACTGCTTTTTGGCAATCGTGCATCTTCTTCACTTTTTGTACCGGTAGCAGAATTGTTTAATATTTTGTTTTTGTGTTCGAATTATTAGTAACATGACACACAATATAAATGAACGTGAATGTGGCGAATACTCTAAAATATCAATCAAAATATGTAAAAATATGTATATCAAATACTACAAAGTTTATTTACTTAATTTTATTGCATATTGTAAAAATTGTGAGCATCAAACTGTGATCAAAATATAATTTTAAAATTTTCAGAATTCGATATTCACTAGATAACATATTTACAACAGGTACAGTACGTGTTTGTTCACATTATGCATCTAAATGTAACTAGGTATTTGCCGTTGTTTATAACTCATTGTTTTATCTAAAGGTATTTTAAATTATAAACATGACGATAGCACGTGTACCTTTCATATTGAAGGTGGTAGAACCTTTTATGGTTCGACTCCGGCGGCACCTCCGCCACACCTATTTCTACCTAATAACAGCAGTGTTAGGCGCTGCTGTGTTCCGGTT
Organism: Epargyreus clarus clarus; assembly: GCA_014595695.2. NCBI lineage: Eukaryota > Metazoa > Arthropoda > Insecta > Lepidoptera > Hesperiidae > Epargyreus > Epargyreus clarus. Next base: position 140,967 of record JACTTY020000048.1, on the reverse strand, counting down.
TGAAGGGTGTGGTAAGGAAGACATATTTTCCGAGGCTTTCCAGCTTAGTCCTCAGGTGTAGCGGCGCATCTGTGGCCGACCTCAGGTAGGAATGTCTAATCCTATCTGGGGTTGATTACAGATGTCCATGGGCGCCAGTAGCCACTTACCATCAGGTGGACTGCATGCTCGTCCATGCATAAAAATAAAACCTTTCATATAGATATCAATTACACGTACACGGTTGCGTATTGCACGACTCATGATGCGAAGCATCAGAGAGTGCTTTACGATCGAAAAAATTTTTTCGCTTCATTTTGGCGGCTATTTTTATTATTATAGCCTTGATAGTTGACGGAATCAAGATATTTTGCATACTATTGTCGAGATAATTTAATGGAGATTAATTCCATACTTTTTAAAAATTGATTTACTGCAATAGAATTGGAAAAAAACACCAAAATAGGTCAAAAAAATTTCCTGTCCGTCATGTGTGAAACCTGAAAACACTGTAACTTGTGAAAAAATCCATCATTTGAGTTAATTTTTTTTTTTTAATTCTAATCGATGATTGTAGGTCACTGAATGCGAATGAATAATTAATTCAGTGTCGTTTAATTGCAATTAATAAAAAACGAAAACTACAAGACTGTATATCTATAGATATTATGTACATTTATTCCACCAGGGGCGCTTGTGCAGTACCTTCTTCCTACTACAGCTGTTTTTTCGAACGACTCGATTTTGAACGACTTAAGTTTTTTTTTTTTTTATATTTCATAATTAAATGAGCATTATGAGTCGTGCACTTTTGGATTTTCCAAATTTTTTATTTTTAGTACTTAAAACTTTTCTAATCATGCAACTATATTGTGAATAGGTATAGTCCGCGCCATATTGCTAGTCCGCTTTGAAGTTGTTGCGAGCAGGTTTAGTCATACAATTTCCTATGGCGGCGCGATTCATTTCTATATTCAGAGCGGTACATATTGCAAACCTTAGCATACAGGTTCTTTTATTTTTTACTTTTAAATGATTCAGTTCGTCGAAGTTCTTATGAAGTGCGACTTAAGATCGGGCCTTAAGATTATAAGTCCAGTTTTGTTTTTTTTATGATGAAGACTTGATTCGAGTAAGAGTTTATTTATAAACCCCAAAAATACCTGCCCATTCTATTTTTTATTCTGTAAATGTTCTAAATGTTGCTATAAATTATTGTCGGTGTTTAACAGCTGCACATCATCGGATACTGTAGTATCAAAAAACAATACTTACTGGGTCTAAACTTGAAGATGACGGTGGTGTTAGTGCCCCTCTGCAGCTTGCATTTTGTCTTTCCGCAGGGAATCACTTGTATTCTCTCACGAAGATTGTCAAAGTCTCCGCCTGTAATTGATTAATAATAGGCTTAATAATATTTTATAACGATTATTACGATACTCATTCTTAACTTTTTGTAATAAGTATATGAAGGCATGAGGTGATGAAGGGAATATAATTCTAATGTTACAAAGTGATTTTATAGAAATGGGTTCTATAATTGTTCAGTCTCATTTTACTAATATTTAAACGTATTTGTTTGACATCCACAAGATATTGTTATTTGAAGTCAGTTGTTTTATTAAAATAAGTCGAAAAAGATGTGATTAATCACGTGCTGGGATCACGTAATGGATTAACAAAATATCGTGCAAAAGAAAGTGCACTCAATATAATTGAAATGGGACTGTAGAGAGCTGTGATTGAGAAAACACAAAATCACACCACAACTATCATATAAGGTATCATGCGTCATTATCTAGTATTGGTAAGTATGTAAATTATTCATGCATCGATATGTGTTGCATGTTACGTTTTTCGTTTAATTTAATAAAACATTTTGTTAATATTTGTATAAAAAAATTTTTTTTTTAATTAAATTCTTGAGTTTTAATTTCGGTCGAGAGGTCCGGAATTCCAGTTTTCGTTTGATTAACACAGTAGGTACACACAACTTGGGAAGTTAAACATCTAAAGGTAATTTGCTTTTTCGCGAATTCACAATTTAAAGTGCGTGAAAATCACGTTTTTAAAAACTTAAAAATTACTACACAATGGCAATTAAAAAATAAATATTTTTAAATTCCATATTTGAATAAAGAAGTATTAACAAATCAATGATTACTGAGATAACAAGTTATTAACCTGGTTCCTAACGCTATTAAAATTTACAAGTTTATATAATATATTGATTACCTATTACTTACCCGAGCATTGTTCGGACGGCGTGACGTAGGTTTTACAATATACAACAGCAATAATACTGAAGGCGAATACCACAGGTAAGAGTTGCGTGGGCTTCATTTTTCTCAAAATAATCCTCGGTAAGTATTGTTAATGTATCTCGTCCAAGCCACTGACCGCGTCCGCTCCGTCCGTAGCAGCCGCACTCTTTGAAAATAAATCGAAGAATGAAAACATATTATAACTCTTTGTATGAAAACTAGTTTCGGCGTTAAGCGAAGGTCGCTAAGAAACCTTACGCACAGAGCACGTAATTTGTAGAGAGAGTAAATGAAAAAATATGCAAATATTGTAAGGTTGTAAAGTACAATTTTATCTGATCATACTTAAAAATATGTCATTTATCTTGTTAGTCGCGTAATAAAATTTATTTATTAGCAAAGTCATAGATTAGTAAAGATACTTCGCCGCCTTGAAATTGAATGAAGCCACAAACGGCTTATTGGTAAGTTCTTTTTTTAATTCTTGACAAATAAAAACATTTTTAGAGAAATATTTACGAATAAATAACTAATACTGCGTAATTTCCATAATAAATAAATAACTATTTCTAATATTTTAGGGACATTTTTGCACGGAGACGTGGCAAAACTTTTTTACGCAACTATTTCAATTCTCAAAACTGGGTACATTTTCTTGTTAGGCATCTTTACTAATCTATGGGCAAAATGAATAAAATTTATTTTATGTACTTAATTTTACCCGAGGAAACGATCAATAGCTAAAGTAAATAGTACAAATAAATTTATTACAAATATGTGTAATATGTGCAAATTTCTCCAATGCAAAAAGCACTGATCTTTATTATGTTTCCCAAACATTTCCCAAAGCGTCTTAAAAGGTACTTCACCTTTAATTGAAAAAAAAACCTATTTTGTGGCCGCTTAAATATATCTTAGAGAAAAAATACAGTTATCCTATGGAACGACTAAAACCAGTTATCCATACACTGTACCTGTGGCCAGTATGACCCTTATGGATCGAGAAACCTCTAGTGTGAACAGTATTTAAAGCGATCCAGTTTTGGAATTGTTAAGATAAACAATTATGAACTTTACAATAATAAATTTGGCACTTATTTACCACTACCTATAGGTATCTATTATAATTATGAAGTAAATGTCAATGTCTGATGCGTAAATAAATATTTTGCCTTTTTCAAAGACGGTCTGTGTTCATTATGTTATTTTATTTGGCATACCTAAAACATATTTTTTAAAATCTCATAATTTATTTGATTCATTATAATCAACCCAATATCGGTAAATTGGATATCACTTAATTAATGTTATTGAGCGTAGAAATTATTTCTTTAATTATTGAATAATTATAGTTTAAAAACTACAAACCACGATAAAATCGCACAAGGAAAATCGTTAATCCTGATTCCTGACGATCATGATGAGGAAAATGGGATAAAATTATTAAAATCGTGTATTGTCATCGTTTCTTAATAATTGTTCAGAATTATAAATTAATCGGACCGTTCAAAGAGGGTAAAAATCGAGTTCAAAGATTCCGTTACATGCATACATCATATGCAGGTCAAGCTAATAAAAGCGTGGTAAAAATTCAACTTATTACTGTTACGTTTTTAAAATCAATCTAATAAGTTTAAAAGTAATAAACTAGACATCACTTTTCTGTTCTTTGTCTTTTTATAAATACAGTCTTAATCTATGTCGGTATACAAGTCTGTTACCGGTGGTGTTGGCAATCGTTGAAGAGTAGGGGCGTTGACTGGATATAATTATGTAATAGGCAACGAAATGATAGCCGGTTTAGATCTCTCCTTTGGAGAGATTTTATATTTAAAAAACCGTATAAATCACTTGCATCCGTTGCATTTCTGAAATTTACTATGCATAATAAAGTAAGACTAGCAAATAACCGAGTCTGTAGTCGCGTGCTCAATAAAATTAACGGTTTACTATTCAAAGTATTTCAAGATTAAATAATGAGTAACTTGTAGGTCAACTAACAGCATCTATCTCTTATATGCATAACTATATATAACACTTAAATGCATGCAGATTTTTAGTACATTATAAATATTTTAGATGTTCACAAAATCGTGATTGTTAAAGTATTTTATGGTAAAATTGCAGTTATTATGAAACCAAAAATTACCTAAGCTAAACAGATAATCTATATATCAAATAATACAAGAAAATATTTTTAGATTTTTATTCATGAAATTGTAATTATAATAACACTTACAATAATATCAAAAGTGCAAATAAAATGAGGCAGATTGAATAAGATTCATAATAATGAAAAGCTTTCGGTAAAAATATAAATAATATTTTGTAACAAACTTTAAAATTTGTATGGGGTATAATAGTTAATACATAGGTAATATTCAGGAATACTCCTGTAGCTTATTGAAGTTATACTTCTTTTGGCGCGTTTGAGGACATAGATCAGAGATATTTTGGGACAAAGATACGCGTCGGCGTAATAGGTACTTCATTTATATTTATATAGGTAGGTACATACTATATTGTCGGTTAAAATTTGTTTAAATATATTTTAATAATCACGCCAAAGAAGTAAAACTTCTAACGTCCGTACATGTCATAATACATAGGCTATTATATCAATAACAAACAAAGTCGATACAAAACACGAATCGATATAAAATAACATCAAATTATATAAACAATCGTAACGTGTACATCCGTAACCTTAAGGGTGTCCACACGACAATCGATCGATAGTCGATTGATCGTCCTTGAATGACGACCATCGAGTTTTTTTTTATAATATAAGTGTAGCAGACGAGCATGCAGTCCACCTGATGGTAAGTGGCTACTGCCGCCCATGGACATCTGTAATCAACCTCAGATAAGATTAGATATTCCTACCTGAGGTCGGCCACAGATGCGCCGCTACCCCTAGGGACTAAGCTGGAACGCCTCGGAAAAGTCTGTCTCCCTTACCACACCCTTCAAACCGGAACACAGCAGCGCCTAACACTGCTGTTATTAGGTAGAAATAGGTGTGGCGGAGGTGCCGCCGGAGTCGAACCACAAAGGGTTCTACCAAAAGGTGGTAGAGCTTTGACTATTCAACAGATACCGCTCGGTCAAACACGACCGATCTATGATTGAACCATCCTCAATCGATAATTGAATTTATCCACTGATCTACTCTCTCATTGACTTATCGCATCGAGTAGTTGGTATGGTGGTAACAAATGATGATCAACATAGAATCATTGATTATACCATCGATTGATGATCGATCGATTGGTGTGTAGGAGGGAACCCTAATAAACTTATTAATAAAATCATACATTATTTATTACATTAGCATAGTGTAACATATTATATGAGATTCAACGTCTTGCGATAAATCTAAACAATATTACATTGTCTTTACATATTTAGAGGCAAACTTGGTAACAAATAAAATACATTAAAATTGTTTTTATACTACTTCTACAAAAACGCACGAATACATAAAACTAAGTGGTAATTTAATAAAATAAATGTAAATTACATTATTATATCTACAACAAAAGTTAAGTTATCTTGCGATATTCATTACATTACCTCACGGTTCATAATGTGATCTTGAACCTCTAGCATATCAAGCGCAGTTATAAAATACATATTGTAAGAATGAGAATTCACAAATTCATTTTCTTGCAACTCCGCGGCGGATGGGGAATTACTGTTTTCTTCCAATTGTCACGTGATCGTAGTTTTGTGCGTTTACGTAGCCACTGTGGTTGTATAGTGGCTGTAGGACGGAAAGAGACCGACGAAACCGAAATCTCGACGTCGGGAAACATTTATTTAATTACATTTTTTCGCATACACGTGTAGAGGCGGAAGAAAAACTCCGTGGGTCGTAAGCCGAATAGCGCGAGGTACGACCTCGTTATTTTTAATCAAAATACATTCAATAGATAATTATTAATGCAGAATACCGTTATGCTGGGATGTCGAGATAATAAAATGCCAAGCACTTCTTACAAAATTATAAATGAATTAATACACCGTGATACATGAGTAAAGATATAACTGATTAGAGAGTAGGTATATAACCGATTCTATTACAATTATAACATCATATCTTTGAAAATAGGCAAAGACAAAACATTTCAGTAGGTACATATTTCTTATTCATTTGTCAACAGGTAAACAGAAACAGGTTTTTTTTTTTAATTTTATAAAACATAATACTATGTTAAATGTAAAATAAAATCTTTATACCATCCATGTAAACCTTTACAAATTTGTAAAAACCTTTTTACTGGGTAATCAAAACAGAACTACGTTATTGTGTGATGTTACCTTGTTTCATACTACGAGTATTTAGGTATATTTGAACGTAGTCGGGTCTCCTTTTTTTTAACCTTTTTTGGATATTTAAATGGATTATAATTTTATACTATTTCAGTAAGATATTTTGGCCTTTAATACCGACTTGGTCTTTCATTTAAGATACTTTTAGGTGTTTGAAAGCAAATCAAATCAATAACATCAGTAGTAGGTACGTTCTTTGATAAAATAATTGAAGTTGGCTTGGTTGGTAACGTACGAGTGGAGGTTAAGAAAAGCATTGTTTAAAGTCATTGGACGCGGGCACATGTCTACGGTGCGGCACCGGCTAAAGTGTGAACACGGCGCCAACGGGTGGCGGCACGACGCACGACGCCGTGCCGCACCCGGTAGCGGCGTCGTGTCGTTACACGACCCATTGACGGCCCTAGCAGACATGCTACTTTCATCTAAACTATTACATAATTGCGATTTTGCGACCATCGATGCTGTATTACATTTTGGCGGCTTCGGTGTACCTACTGGTTAGCTACCTTGTACCTACTTTAGCGGCCGAAAAGCAGCTAAATATTAAATCGTCGAAACTAAAAGTGGCATGTATGCAGGAGCCCTTATACACCTAAAATACTTGAAAATACCTCACGTCTTTACATTTTTATTATTATTTGAACAGTCAAGTAAATTTATGATACAATCTTTAATAAATTCTTAAAAACGCACACACGACCACATCGTAAATAAGTGTCCATTTGTAAAAAAACTAACTACCTAACGCGAAGATTTAAAAGGTAAAATAAATAAACCTGCAAGTATAAAATTGTGATTTGTGTGTGGTTATGTGATTAAAAGATATTGTTGAAATACTTTTGTCGTCCTAAAATAAATAAAAAATATGATTATCTTTGTTTGTAGATGTTTTTGCAAGTACTGGTTTTTACATTCGATATTAAAAATATACAGTCGAACACAAAGCTCATTGTATGACTCAAAATAATACCAACTACTAAAGTATACACTTTCTATAGGTACTACTATTTTATAGGTTTTCATTTCATAGAATTTCATTAATTGAGTAAGGTTTTCGGCTATGATTTATGACAAACACTCATCTAAAACATAAATTAGTAATCTAAAACTGGGGAATCAGCATGATCTCTGTATGCGTCGTGCATACGTCGGATATAAATGACTGTGGTTACTGAGATTTTAATACGGAGTGGAGATATGGAGACTGGGATGTTATTTTCAAAATGAAATGCTCAACATAGGTAGTAGGTAGGTACGTAAAATAAGAGAAGTATTAAAAACGACATTAAATATTGATTGCCGGTGTTATGGCAGCGACACCATTGCGACGCCACTTTTTGTCTAATACTGTCAATATGTCTATTCATTGATTACTGCGAAATCTCGCCATGTCACCGTAAGAACACATCAAATTTCCGATCCAATGCTTGGATCCAAGATTAACATTTCTTATATTACAATTTAATTTCCTGTAGCAAAATATGCAGACTAATATTTCTTAGTTTTCTATAAATAATCTATTCTGTAATATGTCATATTACTTGTGGAGAGCAAACATAGAATGAAATTAAAGTGTGGTAAGGTATCTTAACAAACAATTCAACATAGTTCTCAGCAGTAAGTAACGCACCCGTGCTCGACCTCTGTAGAAAATTAATCCAGACTGGGTTTGATTACAGATATCTGTAGCACTGGCGGACGTAGGAGGGGGCAGGGGCAGTTCCTTTTTTTATAATATAGGAGTAGCAGACGAGCAAGCAGTCCACTTGATGGTAAGTGGCTACTGCCGCCCATGGACATCTGTAATCAACCCCAGATAGGATTAGATATTCCTAACTGAGGTCGGCCACAGGTGCGCCGCTACCCCTGAGGACTAAGCTGGAACGCCTCAGAAAAGTATGTCTCCCTTACCACACCCTTCAAACCGGAACACAGCAGCGCCTAACACTGCTGTTATTAGGTAGAAATAGGTGTGGCGGTGGTGCCGCCTGAGTCGAACCACAAAAGGTTCTACCACCTTCATGTCCTCCTAGACCTCCGGTCCTGGGCGTCTCTACTATCTACAAGTTTCCTTGTATACATCTGTAAAAGCTTGAAAATTAGATGAATTTCTTAAGCTGGGGGCGTCATTAAAGATTCCCCAGGCCTCCGATAAGCTACGTCCGCCACTACTGGGGTCGCAGTTGCCACTTACACGCCCGTTTGCTAGTTCTATTCTATAAAAATCATTTATTTGCTGTAAGCTTATAAAGTTATTCAAAGTGTAAATGAGAACATTTTTTATATTTATCACACTCAACAAATATATGTTATAAAAATATCAAGACATGTATAACGAGTTTTAAACTTACAACAAAAACTATAGTTACTGTTTTTTGCATAAACTGGACGACGACATTGAAATTTTATTTTCCGCTCTCCATAGGCCAATAAGCAGGTACGAGGTACATCATACGAGTATAATTATTTTAATTGCAATCGGTAAACATCTTATTAAATTGTAAATGTACGGTATCTATTTTTAGATTAATTTAAGCTTATACGAATAGTTCGCAAATCAGATACGAATTAGGTACGTACCATAAATCGTTAAATCAGGAAAGTAACTATTTTAATATGGAGCTAAATGCGGGTTCTATAGTTTTGCAAAGGTACTAAGAAGAACACGATTATTTATTAGTAATATCTGCGCTCAAAATAAATAAATGAAAGTTCAATATAATAACTAGAAAATAATGATTTACTAACTGGGCAATGGGCAATGGGAATAAACAAATCCCAAAATACAAGGTACCGGAAAATGCTAAAACGAGTTGCGGGATCGGTTTTAATAAAAACTAAATTCGCAGAATTACTCACTCTTCAGAGAAATTTCTAGGGAGTATTTTCTAAACTAAAAATTACATGACTACATTTTTAAAAGAAAAGAACAAATCTACATCAAACTTTGAAAAGTATCGATAAGTGACAAACGGAAAAGGGCTGATTTCAGAGTGCAGATTTTTAAACATATAGATATCTATTTTAAAAATCAGCCCCATTTATATATAGATTATATATAGGCAGATATATATTTTTAAAATCGAATTGTACTTTATGATCAAGAAGGGCCGCGTAACTCCTTTGAGCATTATTCTTCCTAACCCTTCGAATTTGGCCATCCACGCAATGATAAATTCACCCTAGTATATTGAAGACTATTGTATCTATTTGCACAATTTACACATAACGAATATTAAATAAATTATAATGACACTTTGCGACAAGAGCATATGCAAATTTGCTATTTTATCATGCAATGGACATTTCCGGCTCAAGTAATGTCGTGCTCATGACAATTGCTAATGAAGAGCGAACTGGTTCACTTCCTATGTTTATCATTATGATGATAGCCTTCCGTCTGATTTAGGATTACTGAAATAATACTTTAAATGAGACCAATTTAGGCTCAAATCATATAACAATTAGGTTAAAACAAAAGATTAAGAACATTTCATCTTTTTTAACAATTTTTCTTTGCCATCTTTTTGTTTTATTTCGTGCAATAAAAAAATAAATTTAACAAATTAGGATCTAGACCAAATTTTGAGGCTTAATGTACAAACATCAACATAAATAGGCCAACACCAAACTTAATATGCTCTTTTGTTTGTTAATCGACATTTATTATTTTGTTGGGAAGAAGTGTCGATATTAGTTTAGTTAGTTTAAAAAAAAAAACCTTCAAATTTTCGATATTCCAAATCTGATAGAAGTCCCACAATTATAATACACAACAAAATTACGACACGTTATTCGAGTTTAGTCTTGTAGTTAATACTTACGGAATGTATTCATGGAAATATTATAAAACTACCTGTTAAAGTTATACAAAAGAAACAATAAAATATTCACCTCTTTATCCTTTTGACACGTACCTACCTCTTTAGTTTAATACACTACTAATTTATTGTTGAAGTGTACAAAAAATATTACATTGCTATCCAGCCATAATACGGTAATAATCACAGCTTTATTTATAGTACTGCATACTGAATACTGCGTATTTAGAACAATAGACCCGCGGTAATACGACAATCGATTTTGTCGAATCGGGCTATAAAATACCTACTGCCTTCAACTCCTTGTACTTTTTATAATATAGGAGTAGCAGACGAGCTTGCTGTCCACCTAATGCTAAGTGGCTACTGCCGCCCATGGACATCTGTAATTGACGCCAGATAGGTTTAGATATTCCTATCTGAGGTAGGCCACAGATGCGCCGCTATCCTTGGAACGCCTGGAGCTCAAACCAGAACACAGCAGCATTCAACACTGCTGTTATCAGGCAGAAATAGGTGTGGCGAAGACGAACTACAAAGGGTTCTACCACCTTCAAAACTATACTATTTGAAAAGAACTATGCATCCAAGCAATTAAAATCCATATATCCTTTATGTTCAACATACAATGAATGAGTTTGATAGAAAAAATAGCACAGTTTAATAAAAAATATCATTTCTGTAATGAGCATCACATTCCGTCATGTTTATCTCACGCAACCTACCTAATTGAACCCTATTTTATTATAAAGGAATGAATAATTTTATTATCTGGACGGATTCAGGAGGCACATGATTTTATAGTAACCGGTTTTTTTTATAAAATTGAAGTTGTAAACGAGCATGCGATCTACCCGATGGTAAGTGAACACTGAAGCCCATGGATATCTGTAACAAACTCTGTATAGAATAGGAGTTTTGTCGTGATTGAAGTCGATCACATCCATCGATCGATCCATTTCTGGGGGCTAAGATGGTCACGTCTATAAATCAACCGACAGCCACATCCATCCTACGAGCCGCAGTCCAAAGAACTGCTTCACGCTAGACATTATTACCGCATTACCGCAGGTCTACTGTAACGGCACATAGATTCATAGATATATACATTAGATATATGCAATATATATTATACATACAGATTCTTGCTCGTTTAAACTCTGCTACCTATCAGGCTTCGTTTGCAAATGAGTCAACGTTTCCGTTGGTACTCTCAGGAACGCATCTTTTAAATTTCCACAATTCGTCTGGGGCGCTTCCGATAAATACTGCTCCATTTTCGCTAAAACAATCATAGGGTCCATGCCGAGTTCGTATTCCTCAATAGCTCTGTAAATTGCCTGAAATATAAATGAAAATTAAATACATTTTAATTAAATTTCTGTGTACACGAATAACTCTGTAAAGACTCAACCATTTTTTGTGTATTGTCACATCATCATCATCAACCCACTATTGTCCTACTGCTGGGCACGGGTCTCCTCTCAGAATGAGAAGGACTAGGTCATAGTTCACCGCGCTGGCCAAGTGCGTTGTGCTAGACTTCACATACCTTTGAGATATATCTTTTTTTTTATACATCTCTCAGATATGCAGGTTTCCTCATGATGTTTTCCTTCACCGTTTTAGCAAGTGATAATTAATTTTTGATACGCACATAATTTCGAAAAATCATAGGTGCCTGGGATTTTAACCTCGGACCCCTCGATCGAGAGGCTGAGTTTCTTCACCACTAGGCTATCACTGCTTAATGTTTCACATGTTTTTCTATAACTTGTTACAACTTCCGATAGGATACTTCTGGGCTCGATATTTGTTATTGCACGACTCATGATGCGAAGCATCAGAGAGTGCTTTACGATCGAAAAATTTCAGAAATATATTCTCGATCATTATCATAATGTAAATGAACAATGTTACTATAGGATAAATTTTCACTTTTAGACTTTTAAATTGATACTTATTTCCCATTTAAAATACATGTAACATTAAGACAATTTTTGTCATCAAAGGAAGTCGACGTTATCGAATCGGAAACATCACAGTGAATAATAAAAAAATTTTTTTTTTTTTTACCATTAGCTGGTCAGTCTTGACTTTCAGAAATTCAAGATCACAGATTACATATAAGTATTCAAGATTGTCACATGACGGTCAATAATAAAATCTTTAAAAAAAATATTCAAATTTCATCAACCCATTTATTGTTCCACTACTGGGCATGAGTCTCCTATCAGAATGAGAAGGTTTAGGTCATAATCCATCGCGTTAGCCAAGTGAGTATTGGTAGACTCACATACCTTTCAGATTTTTTATTATATAAATCTTTTAAGTGTAGAAGATTTCTTCACGATGTTTTCCTTCACCTTTTAAGCAAGTAATAATTAATTTCTAATACACACATAACTTTGAAAAAAATTCAGAGGTGATTGCCTGGGATTTGAACCTCGGACCCTTCGTTAGACAGATCGAGTTTCTTAACCATTAGGCTATCACTGCTATTTATAGATATTTTTGTGTCAAGAAATCAGACTAAGCCTATTAGTATACATAATATATAGACATGTCACTATATTCATACCTTGTACACGCACGTACATTGGTTCCAGCTTAAACCGTAGCATACTGATTTGTTATTATACTCGTAGTTATACCTGTAATGTTCAACCTTCAAAAACCCATTGTTTCAAATCCTAATCTAATAGAATAAAAACAAATTCCTAGGTCATAATTAGCGGGTCTCTCAACCGACTCTGATTTACTGTAAGTTTTTAGACAAAGATGTTATCGGAGTCAGTAGTTTTCAAGGTTTGAAAGGAAACCCAGTTTTTAACCGACTTCAAAAAGTAGGTGGTTATCAATTCGGCCGGTATCGTTTTTTTTATGTATGTACACGAATTACTCCGCCGTTAGTGAACCGATTTTAATAATTCTTAGCGCTCATATTAGACACGCTGTTTACATCGTTATCCAACGAAATATATAAAGCGCCGACTTCAGACATATGTACTAAACCAACATTTATTTGAATTATTTTTTACTTTGTAGTGACATAGAAGTTGGTTGTATTTTTTTGTTATTTTTTTTTTATCACGTACACACGATACATTAATGCGCACATTCGAGTTTATTTTATATAATAGAAATAGTCACAAACCGGTTCCTCCTGAATACCAAGTCGGAACGCTTTAACTATTAACCGTCTAAGTAGACGGTGTGGCGTATACTTCCGCAATCTCATAATGAGACGATCCTTGAATGAATTATTGTTTTAATGTTTGATAATAAATGTTTAATCTAATATAAGGAATTATTTGATATTTGAATTATAAAGCTACTGGAACCGCCGCTTACGTTGTGGCACAACATTAAGCAGTGATAGTCTAGAGGTTGCGGTTGGGGGGTCCGAGGTTTTATTCCTCTGATTTTTCAAAATTATGTGCTTCAGCTCCTCCAACAGTGATAGAAATAGTGGTGAAACCTATACACCTTAAAGATCTTTAAAAATAAAGTTCTCAAAGGTATGTGTAATCTACCAATTCGCACTTGGCGAGCGCGGTGGACCATTGTCTGTCAATTCTCTACTCTGAAAGACAATTCTCCAACATGCCCAGCCGTGGAAAAATAATGGGTTGCCGAAGATGACAATCCGAGAGCAACATCTGTCCAATGTTCAATGCCAATCCATGCATAAAATCTCTCTCATCTTATAAATACATTATTCATCATTAACAATTATTATTATTATTTTACAGCTGGACACAGGTCACTTTGTGGTTCGACAGCAGGACACTTTGTGGTTCGACTCCGGCTTACCAGGGCCACACCTATTTCTGCATTATAACAGTGGTGTGGTAAGGGAGACATACTTTTTCGAGGCGTCCAGCTTAGTCTTCAGGGGTAGCGGCGCATCTGTGGCCGACCTGCAGTACGAATATCTAATCCTATCTGGGGTTGATTGATTACAGATGTCCATGGTCGGCAGTAGCCACTTACCATCAGGTGGACTGCATACTCGTCTGATGCTCCAATTGTATAAAAAAAGACTAGCAGTTTATCGCGGACTATACCTGATTTAATAGCATATAACTTAGAGATGATTACCTGAAACGCAGGCTGCTTCTGATTGTGAAATATCCGTCGGCTTCCATGCAACACGAAGACACCGCGAGACGTGGCGTCCGAGCATGCGTCCCCGTACATACACTGGTCTGAGCGGTAGTTGTACCGGCACGACAACACGCGCACTGCGCGCTCGTGGTAGTGGAATATTATGTTTATTATATCCTAAAATTATAGTTACGATAAATGAATCCCAGAAAGCAGTGGTGGGTTAAGTGACCCGACATTATAATTCAATGTTATGGTCTACCGGGTGCACTTTTTGATCTGATCAATGTTCAAAGTGCAAGGCAATATTAAGTAAGTATATAATTAGGGACGTAAATATTGTGGGTAATAAATAATAAAAGTTGATTAATTGATCATTTATCAATGCCCTTCATTGACGTCGATCGATTTGTGTGGTGGCGGAGGCGCAGCTTTCTTATTTGATATGTGCCCGTCAATAAAACTACGATCAATGATTAAAATTGCGTTCAGAGGAGGACATGACTAGGGACAATCAATGTTGAACGATCCATTTTATCATTGATCAATCAATTGTTTTGGTTTTAACTGACAAATGATATATACCATACCCATAGCTACACCACTGATTGTACTTTACCAACATGCAAAGATCTATCGACATTCTCAGATATCCTAATACAAAACCGAGAATGCTGGCTCTATATCAAACCCAATGACTATATGGATTGTGACATGCTAACCATTGTGACCCTGTTCTATGCCATGGTTGGGATACTTCCTACAATGGATGAGTGAGTAGTGATGATTAGACAAATTTAATTAACAATTATAAAGTTACCTGGTCTCCCCAAGGTATATATAGTTTCCATTTCAGCATGATTGGGGTCACATAGGCATCCCATCCGAAGTCTCTCATCCTTGTCAAATTCATCAACATCACACCAGAGTTTAAACCTAGAAATAATGAAACATGGTTTTTAGATACTTCATAGTAAATATTTGAACAAAAAAGGCTAAATAAAATATCAAGATATTTTAGTAAAGGCTAATCTTCAGTGGAGGCAACGTATAAAGATAGGTTAAAAAATGAGAAATGAATATATAAGTACACTAGAAGTGAAAGTTATTAATTTTTTATAAGAATGAAGTAACAAATTGAGCATACAGTCCACTTAATGGTAAGTCGTCAGTCATCACTGCCACCCACGGACATCTGTAACCAACTTCCAATGGAACCTTATAATGGTGATTTACCCTAAAGCAAATCACAGATATGTTGCCATTCCTGAAGGCTAAACTGATCCCCAACTTTTCAACAAAACGCAAGAACTGCTTCAAAATACATATGGCTGTGAAAAATGTATTTTCAATTATATTATAATTTACAGTAAACACACAATTACCGTATCTTCCATAAAATGGGTGTTTAGCAAATCTAGGATACCAGGACACATTAGGGTTGTCATCTTCCAGAGTCATTGCTGAGATCTGAGAGCTGTTGAACTGAGAGAAGGAGTGCCACAGCTCATCAACAGGACCAAGAAACAAGGTGTCAGTATCAACATATATCATAGAGTCTATGTGGGTAATCAATTTCTGAAACAAAATAAAAATATTCTATATATAATAAGGGTAAATAAGCCATCACCATGCCAACACAAGGTATTAGATGAAAAGAAATACTTATTCTTCATGTTT
Organism: Epargyreus clarus clarus; assembly: GCA_014595695.2. Classification (NCBI taxonomy): domain Eukaryota; kingdom Metazoa; phylum Arthropoda; class Insecta; order Lepidoptera; family Hesperiidae; genus Epargyreus; species Epargyreus clarus. The sequence continues at coordinate 124,775 of JACTTY020000048.1, read as the reverse complement.
CTGTAACTTTATATACTATAGAAGTTGCAACTAGCACATTTGTAAGTAGCAACTACTACCTACTGTTACAGGTGCATTTCTTAATAATATATTATATCCAAATCTAGCAAGGAAATGAAACCCTAGGTTCATATATATAGGAGCCCCAAGGGGCAACGTGCTCAGAGGACTTCGGTTGCATTCCATAGGAGATCCCGGAGTCCTCTTGGCAACATAGAGGACGGCCACTGGGGGGGTTTTAGTGCTGTAAGAATCCCACATAACCCTGTGTCGCTCCCACAGCACCGTGTACCTTTTGTAGGTTTCCCCCTTAAACATATATATTGATCACTCAATAAGGCAGAAAAATACTTACAGGTATAAATAGTCTCTGAGCTGCACACTTACTGAATAAATTCAACCATTCTTCTTCATGTGCTTCGGGGAAATTAATTCTTTGTAATTCAAAATCTAACTGATTGTTCACTAAGCTTCTCCATTTACTAAGTGTCTCATTGAACTTTGCTCGTAATTGGTCATCAGTGAAAATAACAAAATAAACAGGTGTTGTAGTGAATAACAGAACAGACTTAATTACGTTGAGAGATTCATTAAATCTTGAGTCGCACACGACAAATGATAGCACGATCCGCTGCTCATTTTTACGTTTATCATCTAAAAACCTGCAATCAAATAATTTGCAAAATATAAATAAGTCAGACGAAATTGTTGATGTTCTAAATAATAATTTGTTTGGTAAAGATTGACAAGCTTTAGGACTATCAATAAAGAAATCCTAAAATGTCCTATAAAAAATTCTATTACTGGACAAACCATATAATAGTGATTTAAGAAATACAAATCGTTCTTGACGTATCGTATATTTTACTTTATTTAGCCTCGACATTAACATATTAATTAGCAGTCTTGTTAATTTAAATGTACCTTAATCTCAAACTTTGGTCCTTGTCTGTAACCACATTAGATTTAGTATCACTTATAAAATAAACATAAACAACCGTGAAACAAAAACTTAACAACACCAGAAGTTTACAAAGCGCCAATCGTCTCATGGTTGCAGTTTTCTATTATCAATAACTTAATTACGGATTTTTTTTTGTTTCACACCGTAATTTTTAAAATACATAATGTAAGCTTCTATTCATAATAATAAATTCGCCCACAACTTTCGTTGGCAAACTCAAACTGACAGACCAGACTATTGACATTGACGTTAGTTTACCAACAAACTAATAGATAATAGATAATTTCATTAATCAATGGGTAAAGAAAATAAGATGGAAGGAAAAATATGAAAACATTTTTTTTTGTAATATTTATAAAATTATCTATTATTTAACCAAATTTGTATTGTTTGTAAATGTCAGAAAATTAATAGGAGGGAGACATTTTTATATAACACAGATTACGAAGGAACCATACCTTTTCTTTTGAATCTATGATAAACTTAAATGCCAATGTCAATGTCAAATAGGTTGTGACTTGTGAAGTGTGAATTGTGAACATATGATTTAAATTCAAATGAAAAGAATTCAATTTTCGTTTTATAAATTTATTATAACATAAACTATTAAAAATGAGCGAAAGTCCAAATGAAGACGCACTCCTTGATAAAATAATAAATGTTGCCAAGAAAAATCCTAAAGGTATTTCAAATAAAGATATATCAGCTGCATTGCCTGAACTATCAACAGCAGAGCTGGTTGCAGCCATTAATAAGTTGTTGCAGCAAGGCCTCTTCGATTTGTATGATCAAGGTGGATCACTAATATACAGGTAATGTCTATTTGATATATTCATCAATCAGGACTATGTCCCGTCTTATCTTCTTTTATACAACTAAACTTTAGTTCAAAAAATTTTTTTTTTATAATTTAGGAGTAACAGACGAGCATGCAGTCCACCTGATGGTAAGTGGCTACTGCCGCCCACAGACATCTGTAATCATCCCCAGATATGACTAGATATTCCTACCTGAGGTCGGACACAGATGCGCCGCTACCTCTGAGGACTAAGCTGGAACGCCTCGGAAAAGTCTGTCTCCCTTACTACACCCTTCAAAACGGAACACAGCAGCTCTTAACACTGCTGTTATTAGGTAGAAATAGGTATGGCAGTGGTGCCGCTGGAGTCAAACCACAAAGGGTTCTACCACCTTCAAAATTACTTGAATAACACCCTCGTCATTGAGGTAAACAATATAATACCAGGCAACAAAACTTATAGCTATGCTTTTGTTGTCCTTATGTGTAAAAAACGATAAGATGTCATATGTCTATATTTTTTTTTTCATTCTGAAACATCACTTTTATAAATTAATAAAATATTCTGTTATGTACAAAATAGACTTAAAGCACAATCATCGAAACCGGCTGTAACTGGTGACAATGAAGAGAAAGTGGTGTTCAACCTCATCGAAGAGGCTGGGAACAAGGGGATATGGATGAGGGATATCAGACTGAGGTCCAACCTTGCCATTACACAGGTTACTAAAGTGCTGAAGAATCTTGAAGGCAAAAAAGCTATCAAGGCTGTGAAATGTGTGAATGTAAGTTAATATTTTATACATTTTATGATTTAATTTGTTACACAAGATTGGATTATCTTGCAAGTTATTTAACCTTAATGATTTTAAATGTCAATAAAGTAGCAGGCTGCAGACTGCACGCTGTGATGTGAAACTAGTGTGTAGCATGGGTTTGAAGTGCTCTTAGAAAATATATCAATAAAAAATACTATGCTTCCACTTGATTGTAAGTAGTTTGCATAATGGATATTCCCAACACTAGTAATGTATAGTCTTTACATTTACAAAGTGATGTCTTCTTACAGGCATCAAAGAGGAAAGTATACATGCTATACAATTTAGAACCTGACCAATCAGTATCAGGTGGGCCTTGGTACCAAGATCAGGACTTTGAGTCAGAATATGTGGATATACTTAATCGCCAGTGTTTGAGGTTTTTGCAACAGAGGGCAGATAAAATTAAAAATAATCCAAGAGGCCCTATTGTTGGAAGGACACAGTCGTTTGCAACTGCTGCTGAAGTGCAGAAGTACATAACGGATTTGAGGATTAGCAATGTAAGTAACAAAACCTGGTCATGGGTAAAAGAAAGATGACAATGATCTTCTGGTACACCAAAAGGTACAACCATAACTTGAAGCCAATGAATACTAAATTAAAATAATTATTCAATATTCTAATGTAGATTCCACCATGAGAATTCATGCTGACAATAGACATGTTTAGCAGAAATATTAAACATAATATAATAACAGGAAACTTAGTATACTTACTTCTATAAACTTTTTATACTCCAGAAAATCTATCATAAGTGGAAAAGTGGTGAATGGATGGTAGCCTATAAATTTCTAGCAATATAACAAAACTAGATGTACTCCACTTCCACAAATTTATAAAGTTTGGAACTACAATTTATATCTCATACATGTTCATGAGTTGTGTGTTAAATTTATCAATTGGACAATTTCCAACAAATGTATGAATCATACGTATTTTGTTTCAGGAAACATTAACAGTTGAGCATGTTGTGACAATATTGAATACACTTGTGTATGACGGCAAGGCAGAAAGCAGTGTGTATCCAGATGGCAGCAAAGTGTTCCGTGCTATAGAACCTCTCATACCACCCCCAGGTCTAGTGCAAGTTCCCTGTGGAGTGTGCCCTCTCATACGCAAGTGTTACTCTGAAGGACTTGTCACTCCGCAGGTCTGCAAATACATGGATGAGTGGCTTGAACAGCAGTAAATAGTATATTTGTCTACCTTGTTTATAATTCAAGGTCAGAAACAGACTGAAATAACAAATATGCAACAACATATTATGTTGTCAAGATAAACTGAAGAATAAGATAAGTGAAGTTTGAAGTGTTACAAATTTTATATTTTAAATATATGGCATATATTTTAACACTGGGTTTTGTATTTTGAAATATAAAAATAAAATATTCCTGTTATATAATGTATATAATGTCTGATATTATTTTAGTATTAGAAATAATTTTGAAAAAGGATAATTTTGCTGTATATCAAAATAGTACCTGCTAAAGGTGATAAGAGAGAAAAAATCCAAGATTGTCTGAAGTATGTATTGACAATACTTATAACTAAGAACATTTTATACATAACTCTTTAATGGGATTAAACATACCAACTTCCTGTATACAATTTTCACATTGACTACATATTACTAGTATCCTAAATAATATGAAGTGTTAAGCAGATTAGAGAAACAAAAGAAAGCAAGGTACCTTTCGGCATCTTTACATATAGTTTCAGTTTCCTTTTAGAAGCTAGGGATCATAGATTAGTAACGATTACTCACACCTAACAAGAAAATGTACCCAGTTTTGAGAATTGAAATAGTTGCGTAAAAAAGTTTTGCCATGTCTCCGTGCTAAAATGTCCCTAAAATATTGGAAATAATTATTTATTTTTTATGTAAATTACGCAGTTTTCCTTATTTAATCGTAAATTTTCTCTAAAAATGTTTTTTGTCAAGAATTCAAAAAAAGAACTTACTAATAAGCCGTTTGTGGCTTCATTCAATTTCAAGGTGGCGAAGTATCTTTACTAATCTATGCTAGGGATTAACAAATTTACTTTCATCTGACTTTATGGGTAATACTGAGCCCAATACAGTAATATCAACCAATAGGGCTAACACCCACTATCCACTCTTGTAAAAATACCTTTATACAATATGCTACAAAAATACACAATTTAACAAAATTGGAAACACTAATGTTGAACACAAAATATACAAATGCTGTACACTTGTTCTAAGAACAAATAACGATGAGGCTACTAATAAATTAAGTTTATAATACATTGTAATTGTGACATTGAAAATTTTAACAAGAATTAAAATAGACTCCTGAAAGTGCTTTCTATATTACTCAAAGCTTCTGACAGAACTGCTGGTTGATATTTAGTTTGCTGTTGTTTGGGAGTGTGTTCAACGGTTTGTTTAATTTTGGGTTCATCCGAATGTTTGAAAAAGGAGCTGAAGACATCCATTTGGATGTAATTGAGTGATTTCAGAATTAATCCCTTGTCTGGGTATGGTGTAGTTGTTATGGGGCTGCTGTAATATTTCATGTGGACGTTTTGCGGGATTACTGGTGTCGGTAATGGTACTACTCCAGCTGGCGGAGGAGATGGTCCAGAGGGTGCACTTGGGGGTGGCTGTGGTGGTAGAATTGGTTTTTTACCTCCTGGAATAATAAAAAAATATATAACATGAATTAACTTTTATAGTCACCATGCTAAAACATAATATTTATAGAAATAATTAGGAATATAATTTCAACGAACCCAAAGCAAGAACTGCTCTCTCCATTTCCCTAAGCTGTGTTTGTTGCTTTTGTACAGTAAAGTAGAGATCTGTTATTGTTGATGTAATATGATTCATTTCTTCTTCCCTCTTGGCTTCTTTTGCAGCCTCCTTCTTACTTTGCCTGTTGGAAAAAGTCCTTTATTAATACATTATATATCATCTGTGGACATATTACAAGTTTTTAAGGGAATATCAACTGTATACATAGTGGCTTAGTTTTCACATATAAATTCAAGTCATAAGTGTAGTAAGTAAAGTGCCTGAAAGCATAATCATTGATAGAAAACATAGAAATAAAAGTTTGTGTGCTTGAATTTATGCAGTCATTACAGTGCTTCACTGATCAGAAGTGAATAACTGATAAAAAGTTATATTTGTACAGGTTCATGCATATAATTCTTTTCATGTATCAATAGATTATAGACTGGCCAGAAAATATATTTTCAAAATAAATAGCAGGCATCTAGGTTGAAGACAAATATAAATCATAATGGCTACCACAGATGGTACACCATTTTAATTAATATTATATGGATGCTTATAGCTAGTACTTGCCTATTATATTCAATGATAAGCAGACCAGCTCCTATGACAAAGATGACAGTTTCACCAAGCAAGTTGGCACCAAGTTCAATTGCCATTTCCTGGCTCAGTACTGGAATGTTTACTGGTTTACCCAAGTTTAAGATCCACATTTTTGCCTTCACCTCGCACCAGTTATAAACTGTAAAATAACCATTTTTGAAGAATCAATGACAAGGACAAATGATAGTATTAAACTGTTGAATAATATTTTGAAAAGGTACATACACTGAGCTGGTGGCATACAGACGTACGTCCTGAAGAATGGACTATTTTTGGCTCGTTCTTTGCAAGCATTTGCAATCGGTTTGCTTATCTGCTTCACTAACAAAACCGACAATTTTGCAATAGGAAATGCACCGACCACCATTGTGTACAAAAATATTAACTAAAAGCTTACTAAGCAACTATTTTCAGTGGGATAATTAAATTGTTCGTTCGTTTTGCGAATACGTAACTTGAATCATAACAATACATGGATCCAATTCGATTCATTTGATTACTAATTTTTGACATCCATGTCATTTGAAAAACTTTATGGTTTCATGTTCCTAGCCTTTGATTCTTAACTTTTGGAAATATTTTTTTTCATTTTGATAACTTTAGATGTAATTTATTGATACTACTATACTCTTTGAGTAAGCCGTTACCCATGGATAGTTTTCTGGAAAATTTGGAGCCATTGAAAGGTTTCCATTTTTTTTTAGAATATAAGAAAGGGAAATATACTGTGTCCGTGAAACTAGCACAGCATTTGCCAGCAGAGCACTAAAAAATGAGAGTTCTATTCGCATGCACAGGAGTTCTACAGTTCCTGATAGTTTTCAGGAATAGTTCTGGCGATTTCACGGAGATAAAGCAGAATGAAATAATGCTCTGCTAACTTCACACAGCAGAGCATTTTCTACAAAATTGAAAAAAAAGCTATTGATTAATGTAATTAGCTAATACCTGGAGTTCCTAATAGTTTTCAGTGATAGTTCTAGCGAAATAAACTTAAAAAATAATTTATTGATAAAATAAATTGACAAAAATTTAACCAAAAAAAATCTGCAAAAAGGTTATTTAAAAGTGGAAACTCGTCGATTTTGCAAAGCCTAGTAATAAAATGATACATTTGTACAATAACTGACCCAGGAACTCACACTAAAGTGCCAGCACAGCATACTAGAATAGTAAAAATCAGAAAGATTTTCGACAAAACTTTTTTTAATATTATTTTCACGTACCCAGGGGGAAGGAATTCAGCGGTTTTACATAGGCTAGTAATATGGCTACAATTTAAAAATATAACCATTCCCAGAACTCACACTAAAGTGCCAGCAGAGCATACTAGAATAACAAAAATCGGATGGAGTTTCGACAAATATTTTTTTTAATTATTTTCACGTAACCAGATAGCGGGAACTCATCGGTTTTATATAGACTAGTAACATAGCTACAATTTAAAAATACAACCAATCCCATAACTCACACTAAAGTGCCAGCAGAGCATGCTAGAATAACAAAAATCGGATGGATTTTCGACAAATATTTTATTTAAATTATTTACACGTAACCAGATGACGGGAACTCATCGGTTTTATGTAGACTAGTAACATAGCTAAAATTTAAAAATATAACTAATCCCAGAACTCACACTAAAGTGCCAGCAGAGCATGCTAGAATAACAAAAATCGGATGGATTTTCGACAAATATTTTATTTAAATTTTTTACACGTAACCAGATGACGGGAACTCATCAGCTTTATGTAGACTAGTAAGAAAGCTACAATTTAAAAATATAACCAATCCTAGAACTCACACTAAAGTGCCAGCAGAGCATACTAGAATAACAAAAATCGGATGGAATTTCAACAAATATTTTTTTTCAATCATGTCCTCGTAACCAGATGGCGAGAACTCGTCGGTTTTATGTAGACTAGAAACATAGCTACAATTTAAAAATACAACCAATCCCAGAACTCTCACTAAAGTGCCAGCAGAGCATACTAGAATAACAAAAATCGGATGGATTTTCGACAAATATTTTTTTTCAATCATGTCCACGTAACCATATGGCGGGAACTCATCGGTTTTATGTAGACTAGTAACAAAGCTACTATTTAAAAAAAAAATATTTGTCGAAAATCCATCCGATTTTTGCTATTCTAGTATGCTCTGCTGGCGCTTTAGTGTGAGTTCTGGGATTAGTTATATTTTTAAATTGTAGCTATGTTACTAGTCTACATAAAACCGATGAGTTCCCGCCATCTGGTTACGTGGACATAATTGAAAAAAAATATTTGTCGAAAATCCATCCGATTTTTGTTATTCTAGTATGCTCTGCTGGCACTTTAGTGAGAGTTCTCGGATTGGTTGTATTTTTAAATTGTAGCTATGTTACTAGTATACAGGGTGAATTTTTAAAACGGGCCTTCAGGGCCAAATCCGAAACTATAAGGATTAACGAAAAATGCTGAAAGGAGTTACGAGGCCGATTTTGATAAAAACTAAAACTGCATCATTACTTTTTTAAAATAACTTTTTCCCTAGCCGGGAATCGAACGAGTTCATTTTGAAAAAAAATGAACCCTCTATATTATTCCACTATCTGATAGTGTTGCTTATAAGGATCAAAATCTGGAAAGTAATGATAAATGACAAACTAAAGGAAAAGCCTCAATTTTAAGAAAATACATATTTTTCCATATTAATTTGGCAGTTAAGTTCCCGCCATTCATCAATTTAAACATTTCGTGTATTGACATTTTTTTGGCTCAATGTTTCTAATCATTCGAAATGGACGTTTTGTTTCCCAATATTTTTTTTATTTTTATGTCTGACTTAGCTATGGGCAGAGTTTCGTTTAATACAGATGTAAAGTTGACAATTTGCGAGAATTACTTTTTAGAGTCAAATCCGAGTGATTACTAAAATAAGAGATATAGAAAATCATATTTAACGTTGAAACGAAGTTTTAAACAACAAACAATAAGAATTTACTACTTATTTAATCAGTTATCTATTTTCATTAAAAAATAAATCCTAAAAACGGCGGTAACTTATTTGCCAAACTATTACTTTCTCATACTAAGCCATATGTCATAGTTATAACATCGAATACTTACTTGTTTAACCAACAAATTCTTTAATGGTATGACTTATGCATGTTTCTAAAGAATTATACATAAATCATTTGTTATGTATAATCCTTAAGGATTAATATGCCAATGTATGGAAAAATAATTTGTCACATAACATTACTTCCCAGAATTTGATCCTTATAAGCGACACTATCAAATAGTGGAATAATATAGAGGTGTATTTTTTTTTCAAAATGAACTCGTTCGATTCCCGGCTAAGGAAAAAAATATTTTAAAAAACGAATGATGCAGTTTTAGTTTTTATCAAAATCGGCCTCGTAACTCCTTTCAGCATTTTTCGCTAATCCTTATAGTTTCGGACTTGGCCCTGAAGGCCCGTTTTAAAAATTCACCCTGTATATAAAACCGATGAGTTCCGGCCATCTGGTTACGTGGACATGATTGAAAAAAAAATATTTGTCGAAAATCCATCCGATTTTTGTTATTCTAGTATGGTCTGCTGGCACTTTAGTGTGAGTTCTGGGATTGGTTATATTTTTAAATTGTAGCTATGTTACTAGTCTACATAAAACCGATGAGTTCCCGCCATCTGGTTACGTGGACATGATTGTAAAAATATATTTGTTGAAAATCCATCCGATTTTTCCTTTTCTAGAATGCTCTGCTGGCACTTTAGTGTGAGTTCTGGGATTGGTTATATTTTTAAATTGTAGTTATGTTTTTAGTATACATAAAACCGATGAGTTCCCGCCATCTGGTTACGTAGACATGATTGAAAAAAAAATATTTGTCGAAAATCCATCCGATTTTTGCTATTCTAGTATGCTCTGCTGGCACTTTAGTGTGAGTTCTTGGATTGGTTAGATTTTTAAATTGTAGCTTTGTTACTAGTCTACATAAAACCGATGAGTTCTTGCCATCTGGTTACGTGGACATGATTGAAAAAAAAATATTTGGCGATGATCCATCCGATTTTGGCTATTCTAGTATGCTCTGCTGGCACTTTAGTGTGAGTTCTGGGATTGGTTATATTTTTAAATTGTAGCTTTGTTACTAGTCTACATAAAACCGATGAGTTCCGGCCATCTGGTTACGTGGACATGATTGAAAAAAAATATTTGTCGAAAATCCATTAGATTTTTGCTATTCTAGTATGCTCTGCTGGCACTTTAGTGTGAGTTCTGGGATTGGTTAGATTTTTAAATTGTAGCTTTGTTACTAGTCTACATAAAACCGATGAGTTCTTGCCATCTGGTTACGTGGACATGATTGAAAAAAATATTTGTCGATAATCCATCCGATTTTGGCTATTCTAGTATGCTCTGCTGGCACTTTAGTGTGAGTTCTGGGATTAGTTATATTTTTAAATTGTAGCTATGTTACTAGTCTACATAAAACCGATGAGTTCCCGCCATCTGGTTACGTAGACATGATTGAAAAAAAAATATTTGTCGAAAATCCATCCGATTTTTGCTATTCTAGTATGCTCTGCTGGCACTTTAGTGTGAGTTCTGGGATTGGTTAGATTTTTAAATTGTAGCTTTGTTACTAGTCTACATAAAACCGATGAGTTCCCGCCATCTGGTTACGTGTAAATAATTTAAATAAAATATTTGTCGAAAATCCATCCGATTTTTGTTATTCTAGCATGCTCTGCTGGCACTTTAGTGTGAGTTATGGGATTGGTTGTATTTTTAAATTGTAGCTATGTTACTAGTCTATATAAAACCGATGAGTTCCCGCTATCTGGTTACGTGAAAATAATTAAAAAAAATATTTGTCGAAACTCCATCCGATTTTTGTTATTCTAGTATGCTTTGCTGGCACTTTAGTGTGAGTTCTGGGATTGGTTATATTTTTAAATTGTAACTATGTTTTTAGTCTACATAAAGCTGATGAGTTCCCGTCATCTGGTTACGTGTAAAAAATTTAAATAAAATATTTGTCGAAAATCCATCCGATTTTTGTTATTCTAGCATGCTCTGCTGGCACTTTAGTGTGAGTTCTGGGATTAGTTATATTTTTAAATTTTAGCTATGTTACTAGTCTACATAAAACCGATGAGTTCCCGTCATCTGGTTACGTGTAAATAATTTAAATAAAATATTTGTCGAAAATCCATCCGATTTTTGTTATTCTAGCATGCTCTGCTGGCACTTTAGTATGAGTTCTGGGATTGGTTGTATTTTTAAATTGTAGCTATGTTTCTAGTCTATATAAAACCGATGAGTTTCCGCAATCTGGTTACGTGGACATGATTGAAAAAAAATATTTGTCGAAAATCCATCTGATTTTTGTTATTCTAGCATGCTCTGCTGGCACTTTAGTGTGAGTTCTGGGATTGGTTAGATTTTTAAATTGTAGGTTTGTTACTAGTCTACATAAAACCGATGAGTTCCGGCCATCTGGTTACGTGGACATGATTGAAAAAAAATATTTGTCGAAAATCCATCCGATTTTTGTTATTCTAGCATGCTCTGCTGGCACTTTAGTGCGAGTTATGGGATTGGTTGTATTTTTAAATTGTAGCTATGTTACTAGTTTATATAAAACCGATGAGTTCCTGCTATCTGGTTACGTGAAAATAATTTAAAAAAATATTTGTCGAAACTCCATCCGATTTTTGTTATTCTAGTATGCTCTGCTGGCACTTTAGTGTGAGTTCTGGGATTGGTTATATTTTTAAATTGTAGCCATATTACTAGCCTATGTAAAACCGCTGAGTTCCTTCCCCCTGGGTACGTGAAAATAATATTAAAAAAAGTTTTGTCGAAAATCTTTCTGATTTGTACTATTCTAGTATGCTGTGCTGGCACTTTAGTGTGAGTTCCTGGGTCAGTTATTGTACAAATGTATCATTTTATTACTAGGCTTTGCAAAATCGACGAGTTTCCACTTTTAAATAACCTTTTTGCAGATTTTTTTTGGTTAAATTTTTGACAATTTATTTTATCAATAAATTATTTTTTAAGTTTATTTCGCGAGAACTATCACTGAAAACTATTAGGAACTCCAGGTATTAGCTAATTACACTAATCAATAGCTTTTTTTTCAATTTTGTAGAAAATGCTCTGCTGTGTGAAGTTAGCAGAGCATTATTTCATTCTGCTTTATCTCCGTGAAATCGCCAGAACTATTCCTGAAAACTATCAGGAACTGTAGAACTCATGTGCATGCGAATATAACTCTCATTTTTTAGTGCTCTGCTGGCAAATGCTGTGCTAAGTTCACCAACATAAATATACTGTCGTTTTTTTTTTGTAAAACATTAACAATATCTCTAAGCTATCTGTCCTTTACCATAGATATATTATAATAAGGATAATATATCTATGGTTCTTAACCATAAAGAGAAAAAGTCATGAACTTGACAATGACAATTGACATGAATCAATAAATCAAGAATTCAGCATAAAGTCATTAAAGTCTAATGATGTGCCGAGTCGGCCATTTTTGGTATTCGAGTACTTTAGTACTCATATAAAAAAGAATCGAGTCAGTACTCGAGTCCATAGTATTCACAAAGTACTCGAGTACTTTGCACAACGTACAGTCCAATAGCACGGAAGAGCAAAAAAAAAAAAAAAAAACGCCACTCACTACACAAAATTAATCAAGTTTTTACTTGTACGAGTAGTAGTTGTAGTGTACGAGTTCGTCAGTATTCGAGTATTACTGGTACTCGAGTATCACTATTGGTACTCGAGTATGCGAGTTTATGTAAGTACTCGAGTACTGACTCGAGTCGACCTGACTCGGCACATCTCTAATCACGTCCACATTTACTCACAATGTGGTTGTTTTGTTTTTATTAAGATAACCAAATAATTTAAGCTTAAAAAACCTGATCAATAGTTCTTATACACACGAAAAATATAAAGTAAGCAGCATATTCGTTCCAACGCATAATGAGTAAGGGTAAGAAGTTTTTTAAACAAAAAGGCAAGAAAGGTTTCAAGAAGCCGAACAAGAAAGTGAAAAACGATGACAAAATAGTCAACAAGAAGGCGATATTTAACCGGTACAAGGATAAACAGAAAGTTGAAGAAGAATTGGCAAAAAAGAGGTTATTGGAAAAGAAGTTACAGGCACAACAGCAAACGAATTACTCGGAGAGTGAGGGCGAGGAGGATGTGTACGACCAGCTCGTGTCGTGTTTCAAGGTGAAGAAAGTGACGAGCGCTGACAGTGATGACTCGTCGAGTGAGTCTGATGATGATGTGTCAATGGCTGCTGATGAGGAGCCAGAGGACCAAGATGCGAGTGATAGTACGGAGGAGGATAGTTCTGAGGAGATACAGAATGTGGTAATGGCGTAGTTTTGTAAAGTTGTTGTAGTTATTGTTAATCCAACCAAAAATATGCTCAACCTTTTAATAAGAACACAGTAAATTTAAACTTATGTACCTTTAAACTACTTCATAACTCACAAACCAATTATTAATACATCAATAGAGATTCGTTAAGATCTAATACTAACATATTTTGTTTTACTTGACCTATTTCGTATTTTGCATTTTTAATATTACAGTTACTTCTCATATTTCAGATTACTGAAGACCTAGCTGAAAACGAGGTGAACACATTAAATGATCCATTCACAAAACATGTACAATATGATTTGAGTGATGAACTAGTTGTGTCTCTTTCTAACACTCCAATCACAGAGAAAATCTTTACCAAAACATGGTCAGTGTTAGGCAACATGTCTATAAGTATACCCCAACCGGTAGAGACATTAGCAAAGAAAGCTAAAACAAAAATCAGTATATTGGAGGAGAAAGTATTTGCACCACTTGGAACAGTGCCACACACAATTAGTAAAGTAGATTTTAATTACTTACATATAAAATCTCAAATACACGGTAATATTGTCTCATCAAACAAAAATAACTTAATAAAGAGAGATTTGGAGTTGAATGAAGTTTTCACACCATTACAAAAAGAATTATTTGGCATCATAAACAACTATCAAGATCTGTACTACCCTGAGAGAACGTTTAGCAATGCTGAGGAGATCAGATACATGTACTGTCTACATGCTGTTAATCACATGTTGAAAACAAGGATCAAGATTCTCCATCATAATGCTAAGTTGTCGAAAAAATCAGAGGTGACTGATGAGTTTCGAGATCAAGGTTTAGTTAGACCTAAGGTAAGATTCAAAAATATTTTAACAATGTCATAGGGCTTATTACTTTTAGTCCTTTTTAAATTCTTGGGTTTGCCATGAAGACTATGTCATTCAATTCATGTTTTCTACTTTAAATATTAAAGTGAACATAAAGTAAGATAAATTCTGTTCAGCTCAGACAAATAATAAAAATGCCTAAACACTTGATATCATGCAAATATATGCATATTTTGCTCAGTTCAAAGTATTTATTTTGAACTTTAAGAGCAAAATTTTTATTTTATGTGTTTGTATATAAGTTACCAAACGTACCTTTTCTAATTCACAGGTTTTAATATTAGTTCCATTCAAAGACGCAGCATACAGGGTTGTTAAGACTATTATTGAAATATTGGTACCCAAGGAGGCTGGACAAGTTGTAAACAAAAACAGATTTGAGGAAGACTTTACTGGAGGAGAATTAATTATGCCTAATAAGAACCCCAAACCTGAAGATTATGAATTGTTATTCAGTGGAAATACAGATGATACATTTAGATTAGGCATGACATTAACAAAGAAAACATTAAAAGTAAGCAAGTATTAATTTATATTAATTTTTATATAGGGTATTTGAATCCTTACTAATATTATACATCCGAAAGTAATTTTGTCTGTCTGTCTGTCTGGTTGTCTCTTCTTCACGCCTCAACCAACCACTGAGCCCAATTTAATGTAATTTTGTACAAAGATAGTCTGAGACCCAAGAAAGGACATAGGATAGTTTTTATCCCGGAAATCCCACGGGAACTAGGGATGGCGATCTAAGATCGATTAATCGGAGAAGCGATCTTAAGGACCCAAAACATCGATTATTTTAATCGATATTAGTAAGGATTGTGTCGTAAACTATGAATTTGATCAAGTGATGATCTTTAGCTAAGTTGAAGGTACGAATTTTCCGTTTTATGTATGTTAGTATGTAATATTATTTTCTTTTAAACGCGGGCGAAGCCGCGGGCAAAAACTATTCTTTAAGTAATGTACAATACATCTGTGTAACCAAAACTTTAATATTTACGATATACAAATGTTATTTAAACAAGAACATTGGCTAATACACACATACTTTACACTTAAAAGATGATGAGGTGGTATTCTTGGGCTGCTAAACTTCTTACCCGAGTAGGCTTAGTAATTTAAATTTGCTTAGAGATTCAAACTTCATCCTTATGGTTAACAATACATTTAGTTAATTAAGATTTTATCCATGTATATGACATGTAACTGACAGATAATATGCACCTAATCGAGAATATATTAGAATAAGTTAACTAATAATTAAATAAATTCTATTTACAGCTGTATACAGATTTCTATGCATCAGATATTTTGATAGCGTCGCCGTTGGGTTTGAGGATGATCATTGGCGCTGAAGGTGAGGAAGACCGTGATTACGACTTCCTGGCATCCATAGAACTGTTAGTAATGGACCAAGCTGACGTGTTCCTCATGCAGAACTGGGACCATTTGCTTCACACTCTGGACCATCTCCACTTGCAGCCAAAGAAGACTCATGGCACTGATTTCTCGAGAGTCAGATCATGGGCTGTTAATGGATGGTCAAAGTATTATAGGTATCTATCAGTAGTTTCTTTTCACATTTTTATTATAGCATGTATGTCTGGAAATACAGGGTTGATGCCTAGCCAGACAGACATCTGAATTATTAATATGTATGTATTTATAATTTTTGTTTTGTGTTTGGACTATATCTTGAATCCTAATGTAGTATATATGGGATAATTTAAATATTAACTTGCAAAACTATGCTCAACAATAGCTACAAACAATTAACATGTTATTTTTTTTTTTCAGACAAACCTTAGTATTTTCATCAGTGTCCCTGCCAGAGATAAAGTCTATATTAAATAGAAAGTGCCAGAACTATGCTGGAAAAGTTTTGGTTACGAATCCACCAGAAGTTGGTAGTATGCAACAGGTATTATTGCAAATACCTCAATTGTTTCACAGGTATTATTTTTATATTATTGATAATAATAGTTAAGTTCATATGATTTATTTTGTTCATTGTAAACAGGCCCACATATTTTTAAGTTAAAATTAGAAGATAATTATATTAAAAAAAAACTCTATTCTGACTAGATTAAAGCTAATGATCTTCATAAATAAAAAACGATTATCTCTTAATCATAGCTAAGCCCACTCTTGATCAAGTCACTTTTCAAAGAATATAGAAAAAACACATCAAAATGCACTTATTTGTATCGTTAAGGATCTTTGATGTTAAACTTACGTTACATTAAAGTCTGCCTGGAGGCTTAAAAGTGAAACATTTGAGCGCACTTTAACTCTACACTTAATACCCAATAATAGGTAACGTAACAATCTCAAGGCATTTAACCAAGCGCAATTGCTTACTCGTGTGATATTTTTTATTTTAAATTTTGATTGGTTGTGTGGGTTAATTAATCGACTATATTATTTTTAAGGTTTAATGCTGCGAGCCCCTTGGCGGCGGTGGATGCAAGGTTCGAGTATTTTATCAAAGAAATCTTACCAAAACAGCGGGACTCCCTCATGGGCCATACTCTCATTTATGTGCCAAGTTATTTCGATTTCGTGAGATTACGGAATTACTTCAAGAAAGAAGATATTAGTTTTGTACAAATTTGTGAATATTCAAAGGTAACAAAACAGCAGTAACATGTTTATTAATTTTGGCGCAATAATTATTTCCTTATCTGTCATATACGTAAATTATACTTCTTAAATGTTTTTTATAAAGTATAATTACAACATAATCCATTCCCATCTGTATATAACAGTTGTTGGTTTTAAGTGTAAATGTGACATAGTTTTTAAATTTTGTTTTCTTTTTATTTTCAGGATGCTAAAATAGCGAGAGCCAGAGATATGTTCTTCCATTCGGAGGCGCATTTTATGCTATATTCTGAACGAGTTCACTTCTTTAGGAGGTTCCGAATTAAGGGCATCCGTCATATAATATTCTACCAGCTGCCTACATATCCTCACTTTTATTCAGAAATGTGCAATCTTATGCAGGTATGTGACGATTGCCTTTGTATTTTTCGTATATTTTACATATCCGTACCAAGCGTGAATAAGTTGACAAGTGGAAAATGCACAATTTTATTGCATCTATGTGCAGTATTTGGTGAGAATTATTTAAATGTTTGCAAGTGGCATGTGTATGGTAAAAATACCCGTAACTTACCTATTTACTCACCATATAGGTCATTCAAAATTTCAAACATCTTAATGTTTATTATGATTAAAAAATATAAAAATGTGTATATATCCATATCTGTATAAGTAGGTCGTATCAATATATTCGCGCCTGGTACCCATATTATCTTCAAAGAAAAAATGTGATCAACACTAACGTTAACTTTTACCTTTAACTAAGGTTAACTTTAAACGTTACTTAAGAGGAGACACACTGCAATCATTGGGACAGTGAATTATCGATAAATTGAGGCTTCTAGAACTAGAGTGGCCTAACTGCATTTTAATGATTTTTGACCAATCTGTATTTTCGTAATTTAAAAATGTTGTATAGTCCGCGTAAAACAGCTAGTCCGTTCTGAATATAGAAATGAATCGCGTCGCCATAGTAAATTGTATGACTACACATCCTTGCAACAACTTCAGAGCTGTATTTTTTTATTTATTATTTACTTATAACATTATATACACTGCTTAGGCAAACACTTTTACTTTTCTCCATATTGTAAATAGTTTTTTGTAGTTAGTCTACTCTGGTTCTAACAGCCTCAATTCTTGTGACAGGAGAGCAACCAGAACCGTTTCGGCGGCACAGCGTGCAACATGTCGGCGGCGGCGCTGCTCTCGCGCGCCACGACGCCGCGCGCGCCGCCGCCGTGCTCGGCGCCGCCCGCCTCGCGCGCCTCGCCGCCGCAGACCGCCCGCTACACATGTACATGACTGATGATAAATAAATGGATGTAATATTTCTATATGTAATAAATGTATGTAATAATTCTCATGTTTGACTTTCTCTTTCTATCCTTGTATTCTTTTTTCCTTATATATTTTTTATTTTAATTATCTTTAATATTAAAATGTATTTTGTAATGTCCGCGGCGGCGCTGCTCGCGCGCCTCGCCGCAGCAAACCGCCCGCTACATATGTACATGACTGATGATAAATAAATGTTAGATAAGCGCGCTAAACTTCTAGTCCGATCTGAAGTTGTTGCCAGCAGTAATCGTATGGCGACGCGATTCATTTCTATATTCAGAGCGGACTAGCAGTTTTACGCGGACTATATGTGGCAGGAGAGCAATCAGAACCGTTTCGGCGGCACGGCGTGCAACATGTCGACGGCAGCGCTGCCGGCGCGCCACGACGCCGCGGACCGCCCGCTACACATGTACATAACTGATGATAAATAAATGTTCGTTACTTCGGGGATCGAACGGCGTAAAGCTAGACGTATAGCCTTTATATTTTTGTAGTTGTGAAAAAATAAAAAAGTGGAGGGATAGGGATTTACGTCCTTTGCGTTCTGAAGTATCGATAATATATTTACCGAAACATTTTGTTTTATTTTATGATGACCTATGGCACACCTTACAAAATATGCACAATTCTAGAAAAAGTAGGTAATAGCTTTAAAAAATCCTGTTTAAATATAGTTTGAAGAAATACATTTTGCGTCTAAAAGAAATAAATAAAATGCTTTTCGAAAACAATCAACTTTTTGATTTTTTTGGTAAAAACATGGTAAAAATAACATTTTTGTCAATCTGCCTTTAAAAGTTAACAAATACTTTAATATTGCAGTAAATGTAATTATAATAAAAGTTTACAGTTATTAGTTTGCCTACACATACATGATTATAACCACAACCAACTTCAACTCTTGTTACATCCTGTAGCATAACCATTAGTCATCATTTTATAAGTAATATTTTATGTATGTAGGTAGGTATAGTCCACGCCAAACTTCTAGTCCGCTCTGAAGTCGAAAACAACTACAAGCATAATTATACTCCGTAGCAACAGTAAGGGCACACTAATGCAGCTATGTACCCGTGGGCGAAAGCGGGCAGCGAATGGATTGCGGGGTGGTTCCGCGACTATCTACAATTTGCTGTTACGACGTGACGTTTTTATATTTAAAGCGGACTAGAAGTTTGGCGCTGACTCTACCTATGTAACTGTGTAAGGTAGCCATGAAAATAAAACTGCACAAATAGTTTGTAACATATAATTTATATTAATTGGACTCAATTCTAATATCGCTAAATAAATAAGCTACGTTCGTAACTAAAATTATTCGTTTACATCACAACTGATATTATTCCTAGCACCGTCACAACATTAAGTGCTTATAAGGCATGTATATCAATTAAATTTCTTTTATTCATCATGTTTTGCCCTTAATTAACGGAGGGACAACTTGGGTTTTACAATTTCATTTTTCGGGTTCTGCAATATTCTTACTGTTATTGAAAAAACTAACGGTAACGATAGCCACCCAATATACCAATAGGGATATGGAGTCGGTGGTTTGTAAACTTTAGAGTTAGGTAATTCAAATCCCAAAAGATTTACTTCAACTGACTTAATATAAATAACTAATAAAATACCAAATAGTCGGTAAATAGTGGATACAATATAGGTTACACAAGCAAACACATAACCGTAGCAATTATTGATACATCTTAACATTGAGAACCTGTTTATTCTGATATATTATCTTCATAGTTTATTGGCTTAAGTAGTAAGTCCGGCAAGTCTCCATTCATCACCAAGGGCATCTCTACCCTTTTGCACTTCGTGGCTTCACAGAAACACACAACTTGTGTCCGGCTTCGCTAAAGGAATTTGTTCTTGCCCTAGTTATGCCCACTCGTATGTAAATTACATACGGGGGCGGGCTATATAGGAAACTAATAGCATTTCCAATGAAAGTAAGACAATAACCGCACATTTTATCTTTTTACGTAAGTAGTTACGACATCGCACATGTTTCTACTACACACAAATTAAATAAACTCACTTGTACTTAAAATTACTGAGATCTGACTAAAATCAATGGAACATAATATAAACATGTAAAAATATGTCTAGATGGAGTACATTTACATGTATAACGTTTACTAACTACTAAAGTTCTTAAATCTATTTAGGCATCACGAAAACATAAAAAGATTGTTTATAATAAGATTTATCAATATAAAATTAAATATTGGTGTTTTGTTTGATTCATAGATATTCAATAGTTTTTTAGTTAAAAGAAGTAGCAATAGGCCAGGCATACCACCTAATATTTTGGTAATTTGTGGCAGACTTAATTATTTGGCATTCAAATCATCTTTCGAGGTGTGGCGCTGCCCTTGTGGAACCAAAAGGATACCTTTTCAGTTTAGCAAATTTTCTTTAAAACACTTGAAATCTGGTTCCAGTTTAATAATAAGATTACATCAGGTTGATCTTATTGTAATCAGTGCGACCTTTGCTATATTTAGTCAGTTGTAAATTTAAAAAATATTTTCGTGGATAATAAAAGATGTCATATAAGCGTAGTAGTTTCGTTTTCTTTGGTGTCAATGATGGCTTCGGTAGTTTCATTGTATTGCAACGTAGAATTAAATTGTGTGGTTGGTTCCGTCACTGTAGTCTCGATTGTTTCGCTCGCTTCGTGCTCATCTGGGTACGTGACGCTCGACGGTGGTAACTGAAGATCGGAGTCGTTTATTGTGGTACTGCTTCCTCCTAGAAAAACAAATGTTATTTTGTTAACTGTTACTGTAATTACCCCCATATACTTGCTCTACGCCAATAAATCGCAGTAAATTGCTATTAGACACGTCTGGACAATCATCTGGGTGATCGAAGATGATCTGGGTGTGTCATGACTTCATGAATAGGTAGGTACTTCTGTCAAGTTTTTAGTTGTGCGCTCCCGAGTTTAAAGATCCTGATGACGACCTTTTTTGCCTTCTTTGAAATACGGATTTCGTTTGTTTTTTATATGGTCGGTCGGCAAAATGTGTCCTCTAGTGGAAAAATGCGTCCCCCTGAATTTCCGAATGTTTTTCCCCTGGCAGTTGCGCCTCACGCCAGTCCCTAGTTAGCTTTACCTCTTTTAACTTACCTCCTGAAAAAGTAAGCTAGATGGAACATGGATAACTCAAATTAAGTCCAATTAGGAGTAAATCTACACAGTACCTATACATATTGCTACTACCAAAGGATAGTTAGGTACGAGTAATTAGATAGGTATGTAAAACTTTTGATACAAAATTTAATTTTCTCTCAGTCTGAAGAAACTAGAAAAAAGTTAATTACATAAATCTATCAGTAGGTAAGTATATATAATGTCTGCGAATACGGCAGGGTTATTTATGTTTCCACTGGAATTGAGAAAATATAGACAAGGTCTCCTAAATATTTAGAAAAACCGTCAAAGATTTTAGAGCCGTTAGCGCTGATTTACGCGAAGACTGGAATAAACATTTCTATATCGGGCACCAATGTATGTAGGTATCAAATCTGTTAACGGCACAACTCAATTTTCTACTTATTTTATTTAATTTTCAGTTTTGGCTTCCTAAAAAACAATGCTTCATCTTTGTAATACCTGTGTACGTATGCTAGAATGAACATATATGAAAATATTTGACACAAGAGCTAACAGGGCTGTTTTGTTTAAAGAAAAAAAACTGAAAAGTAGAGAGTTATAGTAGGTATACGCTACAATTCTTATACTTGTTCCTATTGTTGTATTAGTATTCTTTTGCAACCGATAAACTTGCAAAAACAATCCCATATTGGGAGAAATGGAGGCCGCTCAAACCAAAAGCACGTGTTGAACTCACTTCACCAAGATTAATCAAGATGTATACTCACTTCAGGAGCGTTGCAAATGGTTCCAACCTGACCTTCACGCAAACAACCCTCAGGCGATAAAGTCTTGCTAGGTCGCTAGATAAAATGAATATTAAACGGGTTGTTGAGATAGGTACCCAGGAAGCTTTGTTTAAGTATATATAGTCGTCAGAACCAAACAATCTATGAAATGTGTACCATCAATGTGTATCGCTGAGTGCAGCGAAAAAAAGGTCACCGAATCACAGGTGAATAATTCTACGACACATCAAATAAACTTTTTGCTTTTTACACTTTTGCCTCCATTCAACTTTCCTTAGTTCGCCACTGTATAATGGTAATCAAACCTAGGAAGTACCAACGCAAAAGATTCAGGCGTTCGAATACTCAATAACTTGAGATTGTATTGCAATACGAGTGCGGTTGTGCTATTCTGGGCAAATCGACCGAAATCGTTAGTGATTTATATCTTATAAACATGATCAGTGAATAGCCGAGTGCTGGTTATTGTAACTACCTACAGCTATATTTAGAGTTATTGCTACAGACGCGTGCTCCGTCAGTGCCCAGTACGCGAAGTCTTGCGGTAACAGTTGTTGCCTCTTGATGGCATTATTATGGGCATGTACTCGTTTAATAATCTCATTTAGTCAAACTGTCAAAACAAAACTGTTCTGAATGTGTTTGTATAACCCTTTGTGGTTCAACCAGTTATTTCTGCTTAATAACAGCGGTACTACCTAAGCGCTGCTGTGTTCCGCTTTGAAGGGTTTGTTAAGGATACTTACTTATCCGAGGAGTTTCAAGTGTTTCAACTTAGCCATCAGGGGTAACTATCTAATCTTATGTGGGGTGGATTACAGATATATCCAGGGGCGACAGCTGCTATTTACCATCAGGTAGATGCTACGCGTTTACTACTTCACGTAAAAATATGTGGTAGGTAGTAGAAATAGAAGTGGTTAATAGTGGTATGTTTTATCAATCTTTCACACCGCTGGAATTGGTTTGAAATCCATGCTATTCTGATGAGTGCTCGATTTCTTTAACCATGAAGGAAAGCAAGAACATTTCAATTCTGATGCAAAGTTTATCGCAAATTGTTAAACCTGGCTGTATGCCTCCGACTAGGTTGAATGGTGTAACAACCGAGAGACGCTGGTGTTTTTCTATGTTACTAAAAAAGAAAAAAAACATCCATCGGATTTGATATTTATAGCTAGTAACCACAACATTCCTAGAACTTTCAGTCTTTATAAATAATTATTCATTTTTGTACGTAAAAACATAACATAAATAAATATTTTTAATTGCGGTTTATTAAGAAAGTGTTAACAGTAGATTAAGAATGAAGTAACACTAGTCGGTACTCGCGAAGCAGCATAAAATATAAATTTTATGTAGGTATGTGGCTGAGAATGTAACTTTTAATGGCATACGCATGAGTTTCGATCTACATCCAGAACTGAAGGAAATAGCAAACTCTACCACGAACAAGTTCTGGTCTAATGCGGCTTAGTAGAAAATTTTATCTTCAACTGAATGCCTAGAATAGATAATCGCTTTGGGAAGCAGGCAGGGCCGGATCAAGAGAGGGCAACCGGGGCGGCAGCTCCGGGGCCTCCACAAAAGAGGGGCCCCCACAATAGAGACGTCGGATTTTTTTTTAATTCCGACTAGCAAACACTAGTAAAAAAATATATCTTTTCCTTTGATATTTTTTCCCCGTTTTACCTTTATCCACAGTACTTTGTACAAACATGAGTACTAGAAGTATTAGAACTATTATTAGAACAATAAAATATTTATTGAAAAACTCATTTTATTCGGAAAATAATTTGGGGCCAGGGGGTCTCTACTCCTTTGTTGCCGCGAGGCCTCTAGACCTCGAAATCCGGCCCTGGAAGCAGGTTAGAATGTCAATAAACTTTTTAACAATTTTAATAACATCGGGCTTTAGCGCCTATTCACTGTAAACTGTTTTGATTGTTCACATGAAAGGTAGTTTACAAAAACTTTAACGATCGTTTAATGTGAGCTACCTCGTTTATTTTATAGGCTTTTTTCGTTGATAAAACTTACGTTATATCTATGACTCATGTATGACTAAACAGTAGACCGTTCGTGTTTGTTTTATTTAACTAGGGCCTAGAGATTTAAAGGTGTTAGAACCCTTCGAAGTTCGGATATAGAGGCATCATCGCCACCCCTATTCTGCTTTATAACAATAATGTTAAGCTTGTATATATTAAGCTTTTTTTTTAAATAAAAGCAATTAAATAAATATAACGTGGATATTTTTTTATAAGTACCTACCTACCAAGCTTTTATAGCCGGAATTCATTATTTTAAATTTAAAGAACTAAGTATAATGTGTTTTAGTTTACACTAAAATCCCCGAACTAGGCCTATTCAAAAATGTTCTATTGGAACTACAAATACGGATGCAACAAACAAAACAAAAACGAAGCGTGCAATATAATCGGTGAGCTTATGTTTAGTACCTACATTGTATCTCCATTTTAGAAAGATCTCAGCTACGATCAGACAATGTTGAAATCATGATAAAACTTTAGTGTTTTTCTCTTAACTGCAAAAAGCAATCATTTCCAGGTCAATCGATTCCATCGCATTGCGCTACAGAGCACTACATTCCGTATTTTGACCCGACAAACAATCGAAGTCGAACCTAAAACTGTTGCCTATGACCTAGACCCGCGTTTCCCAACCTGTGGTCCGCGGACCCCTGGGGGTCCGTGAGCAGGTATATGTGTGGGGGTCCGTTGTGTCAACTCTGGACATACATAAATCGCTCATTAAATGCAAAAGGGTCGCTTTACTGCTTTTTTCAACCACATGCCTATGTGAAAAGGCATTCTCTACTCTTGTTTATACAAAAAACAAATACAGAAACAGATTTACCTAATCCGTTCTTTTACAGTTTACTTTATTAAGGGGGTCCGTGAAAACTGTGCTTGATTTCCTAAGGGTCCGTGGACTGAAAAATGCTGGGAAACGCTGACCTAGACAATAGGTAAACGACATCACGCTCAACTTGGGTAATTAAGTTGTCTTAAAAGTGATTAAAGGATACTAAAAGAAACCTTGTGTTACTTGACAGTGTAGGGTAATGTTTTTGAGCTTATGTATGTGCCCACCTATGAGCAATACATAAATCATAATAGGTACCTATATCTCTTTCAGTGGCACGCCTCGTAGTCCAAACAACTTGAGGGATTTTAACATCAGAGGTGTCATTGGAAGCGTCTACATAGGCTGTATTATTAAGTTATGTATGTTTCTATAATGTATCTATAGTAATATAATGTAGGTAGGTATATTGCCGCCTACTCACACTCATGTGAATATGTCCTGGGTGATCAAAAGACACCAATGAGTCGCTTGTGCACCCAGGTGCTTAGTGGAACATACTTATGGTATTTACCATTGCTATATTCAATTCGAATATATCGTTGTAGTATTGAACATAACTGCATCAATGTTAACCGTTGGTCGTCTTAAATTAGGTTTAATTATGCCTACTTGCGTCTTTGTCCGCGTAAAGAGATATGTAACGGTTGGAATATATTTAATTTCTCAATTTCAAATATAATTTACTCACACAAAAAGTGAGTGTCAGAGTCATAATGTATGAGTCTGACACACTTATACTTAGAGTTAGAGATCACATTAAACTTTTAATATATTTTAAACATTAGATCGCTATCTTTCCTGAGGTCGACGTGTTAATATAACTGAACACTAAGGGTTCAGGTACGTTATTTAAAGATATAGAGCGTATCAGACGCGGCACGTGGCAGACAAGAATGTATCGTCCCGTACAACGTGTTTCGACGTATTTAACTATGTATTTATACGAGTATCTCCCAAAATACAGCTGCGATGTATAGAAAAATAGGTTTAGTCTGCAACGGTCCCTGTCTGACACGTTCAATGTCTGTTGATAATTTTGCAGGTATAAATGTCAGTATTTATTGTAACAAGTATCTATTCACTTAACTAAACGTAATTTACCTACGTAATAGTAAAGTATATAAAGTTTATAGTGGATTATCCGCTAAACCAGTTAATCTTCCACTTGTGCATTCACTTGGATAATCATATTATTGACTGCAGGTAACTATAATCCTTAATCGCGTTGGTTATTGTTGCTACGTTTTTTAAACGTACTTTATAGTAGTTATAAGTACTGTTTTGTTCATATAAGCTAAATAGATATATTTTTTATATAAGCTACAGATGTAACAAATGTTTGTGCAGTTCATCTGATAGTAAGTAGCATTTATCGCCCATGGACATCTGTATAACTCTGAAAGGGTTAGACCTATGAGGCATTGTTAATGCCATCCCTTAGGACCAAGCTATGCCGTGTGTCTCTCCCTTGTTACATCCTTAAACCTTTTTAGGCAGAGATAGGCGTGTTGGTGGTGTCACCGAAGTCCACCAAGGAGGGTTCACGCGTCTTTAGATATATGCCCTATGATATGCTTAGGTACAAAGAGATTATTCGATAGAGTTAAACCTATGCGTTAATCTTGTATGGCTTTGTTTAGGTATATTCTGGCATTAATTTGATTAACATAAGAAGAGTTTTTGTCCTAGAAATAATTAAAGCGGAGACAGTTTGTAGAGAACGCCCACGTTGCATCAAGATTAGTTAGATATATGAGGCAGAAATAAGTGTGATGGAGGTGCTATTCCAGTCCAACCAGGAAGAGTTCTACGACCCGTATTATGATAGTAACTACTTACACACTTTGCTATGCAATGGAAGCTAATCCAGAGTATCTTACTAAGTTTGTGTTATCAATTTTGTGTTAATAATAAGTAGTGCATATGCCAACATAGTTTGGTTTTAATAAATTATGTCTTTACGTACTTAAATGTAAACTAGGTTGCTAAGCATTAGTTATTTGCAGATCTAAAACCTTGTGAGCATAAGCTTTGTATTAGTTCTAAGGAAGTATCTAAGTTTCTACTGATTAAGCATACTGTAAAGTCAGTACTACAGTTTAGGGATAAGACCAGGAGATCAGAGAAAGCGTGTTGGTCGTGTGACCTACCAGTGTGGAGCATAAAGCATGTGGGCATTGGTGTTGTGCTTTGCTGCTTTACAGTTTGAGACACCTTGCGCTGGGCGTACTGTGCGTCCTTCGGCTCCCAGAAGAACACGTAGTACAGCGAGAGCATGATGGCGGCGAGGGACACGCAGAACACGTACACGAGCACCGTGAGCACGCGCACGCTCTTCTTGTCGCGTTTCCGCTCGTACAGCGCGTCCAGCACCACCTCGTGGCCTGACGACGTGCCCAGCCGCACGGACCCCGCGCACGAGCGCATGCTGCCCGACGTGCACGACTTGCCCGACATCGTTCGCGACGCCCTCGCCCAAAATGCACCGCTTCACCGTTACCGCCACGAAACCAGGTAAGTAGGCCACGCTTATCGATATGCCCCAGTTCGGCCGTTGCGCCGCGAGCAACCCGGTTCGCGGGTCACGCCGCTCGTGTCTGCTGCTTGACACCTCCTGATGCCGACTGCTGTTTCATTATTATGGCGCCCGCACCGGACTTCATTTGTTTATCCTTTAATTTCACGCTCCGTTATGTGAATCTATTCCAGTTACTGACGTAATACGATCGGTATTCGTTTGTCATGGACCCGAGCTTTCATTGTTTTCTTGATAAGCTTCATGTTTTTCAGCGATACGATTGATGCAACCAAACTTTTTTCGTAACTCACTGAGATTTCGCGTGTACACGTAAACACGCGTTAATGGCCGTCGAACGGATTCGTTTCGTGAAGTGTTATTTGCGTCAAGTGAGGTCGGGATGTGGGGGATAACAATACGCAAACAATGTTAATTTCGCTAAGGGTGACGCGATATGTATGACAGGTATTGTCGGGTGACAGGCGCGGCGTCGCGGCGGCGGGCGGCGCTCGGGGCCGCAGCGGCAGACCGCCGGCGCGCGCCGACCGACACCGCTCGTGATCGATAACTCTATTCCCAATTCGCAATTACAATTTGCTAATTATTTTGTATTCAGTTACCTTTAATTAATTATACTTTGTGTGTACTTCTCAGAGCTGTCCATTAAGTTCTTTCGTACCTATATCAGCAGACGAAGCAAAGTATAACATTATTTTTATGAGAACTGATAAAAGGAAAAATTTATTAGTATTTCTTAGTTAGTTTACTTAAATTTTATAGTTTAGATACTTTAAGAAATATCATTCGTGGCGTCGACATTAGGTATAAGATAACGTTATCAAACATCAATGAGTTGGTTGAGTTGGTTCCATTCCAATTAGATATTTTTTCGTGTAGTTTAAGATAATATCAGCACATTTTACTGGAGTATTTATTTTTGATTTGCCTTCAATTTTATATTTAATAATTTATTAAATAGTTGGATACAAACAATATGCTCTGAGATATTTGCAGTTTATAACGTTGGTAGGTCCTTTTTAATCTAATAAGTAGGTACTATTGCAATGAAATTTGGGAAAATGCACTAAATGTACCAAGAATTTTTTCTATAGCTGATGACATGGAAAAACAGATACATGAAAATAGACAGACACATACATTTTTATTATTACTTAGAAGAATTTTGCGCCACTTGA
This sequence comes from Epargyreus clarus clarus, assembly GCA_014595695.2. Classification (NCBI taxonomy): domain Eukaryota; kingdom Metazoa; phylum Arthropoda; class Insecta; order Lepidoptera; family Hesperiidae; genus Epargyreus; species Epargyreus clarus. Next base: position 96,078 of record JACTTY020000048.1, on the reverse strand, counting down.
ACTAAACGCCAAGGACCAGAAATCATAATTAATAATTTGATGGGTAGATTTTTTTATTTTATTTTTAGAATTTCTTACCAGACTAGTCACAGGGCTCTATCTCTTGAACCATGTATGTGAATACGTATACTTACACTTGAAATTTTTACCGAGAAAAAAATTTAACAACTTACGCACTCGTAATAAAAAAAATTTACGAGTTGAAAATTAATTGTTACTTAACTGTCTACTTCATTAAAGAAATTCACGGAGAGGAAACACGCCTGAAAATTGTAACTCTAATTGTAATTAGACGATGATGATATGCGACTATCATCAAGATCATCAAAACTGATCGAGTAATCTACAAGCAATTTCTAAAACACGTGATAATAACATAAACACATGTTTCTGTTCATTGATATTTTATTACCACTATGTTTCTGTTGTATACTTACGTTCGGGTACTTAGGTCATTGAAAGACTTAACATTTGCCAGATGCGGCACTACACGTTTTACTAGCCACCGCTCTGTTTGAATATACAGTTCTAATCTATTAATGCTAGTTTGTTGCAACTACGCAAAGTTTCAAGTGAAGATACAAATCTATACCGATTTGTTTATTGAGGTATTTTTAAATGAAGTTTATGTAAGTGTTTTAATATGCAATTTGGTTGGGCTTGATCGTTGGATTGAAACAGAAACTGATTCAACTAGGCTATCAATGTTTGGTTCTTGAAAGAACTTGCTTCTTAAGAGAAATAATGCCACGTAAAAAATAGATAAATTTAGTAACTATGAACTTTTAAGATATATTTACTTACTAGTTTTTGCCCGCGACTTCGCCCGCGTTTAAAAGAAAATAATATAACATACTAACATATATAAAACTGTAAATTCGTGCCTTCAACTTTTCTAAAGATCATCACTTGATCAAATGTATAATTTACTATTCAATCCTAGTAAGGATTAAAATATCGATTAAAATAATCGATGTTTTGGGTCTAGATCGATTGGGTCTTGGATCGATTCTCCGATCGATCCCTAGTTCCCGTGGGATTTCCGGGATAAAAACTATCCTATGTCCTTTCTCGGGTCTCAGACTGTCATTGTACAAAATTTCATTAAAATCAGTTCCGTGGTTTAGGCGTGAAGAAGAGACAACCAGACAGACAGTCAGAGAGAGTTACTTTCGGATTTATAATATTAGTAAGGAAGTAAGGATATAACTCTATGGTTCAACTGCAAATGCATCGCTGCGATGATCACCAAAGGCGCACTGAAACTTTTAAACTTACCATTAATATATCGATCTGATATTTGTACTTCTAAACAGTAGCAGGCACTGATAGCCGTGTGGTTAAAACTCAGTCTGTCAATAGGGGGTCCGCGATTTAAATCTTAGGCTCGCACCCCTGATTTTCAACATAATTAATTTTACTGGTGAATGAAATTGAAAACGACGTGAGACTCGTGAGCTTCCACGTCTGAGAGATCATTTTTTAAAGGCGTATAAGTAACAAATAACAACAACTTTGCCTAACATTTTTGTTATTAATTATAGCAACCAGAGTAATAAACAGAAAAGATAGAGTCTTGTCAGATGTACAGACGGATAGGGATGTCAGTTATAGAGCCCCTTTCAATAAGGGATGCTTAAAGCGTGAGAGATTCAAATAACTAATTGAATACCGCCAGTATGCGTAAATTAAATTGAAATATTTGTATTACAGGTAATTGATTTGGTTGAACAAACAATTGGGTTACACGACTAATTGGATTACAAGAAGCCCTTCGTGACAGAACTCTTGAAATACTGTAAATACTTATTAACAATGTAAAGACATCTTTTGGTATTCCAACTAAGAGTTTTTCTTTTTATAATATGGAAGTAACAAACGAGTGTGCATTTCACTTGTTGTTAGGGAAGTTTTGAAGGTGGTAGAACTTTTTGTGGTTCGACTCCGGCGGCACCACCGCCACACCTATTTCTGCCTAGAGATGGGCAAAGAACCCGGTTTAAACCCTGTGCAGGGTTTAAACCCAATAAATACCCGTTTATTTCCTCCCACTGGGTATTTATTTGGGTGTTTATAAAATGAGTTAATAAAATCTACACAAAGCTTTTAAAATAGTTCAAATGTTTATTTAATAGATATACTATAGGTTTTTACTGTATTTCTAATGTTTTTACATTTTTAAATATTACATTTTTAGGGGTTCATCTATTTTTATTACATTTTTAATTATTATTTGTTTGACGAAACAAATAGCGCACAACTGGTGTGGGAATATGGGCATATAATGTAAAATGTAATTCTTACGTATTTTAATATCTTAATAATTATAGCTTTAAGAAAAAATATATAAACATTATTTTATAGAAAATTTTAAGTGCTACAACTTTGGTCCAAGGTACTTTTCGATAAAATTTACTGTTTTCGAGAAAAATCCAGAAACCCGAAAATTTTGACGTTTGACCCCGAATAAATGCCGACACACACATCTTTTGGAACTTTACTTGTGATGGTAAACCCAAGGTCTCTACGGAAATTTAGCTTTATGTTATTTGATTACAATTTTTATGTCTAAATTGACCGGACTATAAAAACTCCTCTATCAAAATGTTTCAATGTCATTTTCTGTAAATTAAGTAGAAAAAAGTTAAAAAAAAAGTCTTCCCAAAGTTTAATCTATTATTGTTATTATCTTTGTTATTTTTGGTTTAACGACAAAAAGTTATAGAACTAAAATTATAGATAAATCAATTTGAAACCATAATTGTTCTTACTAAATTTCTGTGCGACAAATAGTTTGCCTGGTAGAGCGTAAAAACGCTTTGTGCCCCTTTTTTCAAGATGGCGGCCGAGGGACAACAGTTGGGACTCCACAAATTAGGATTTAACTGTACACTAAGCCCTTTACACTAATCATTGACATCTATAAAATATATTTGGATCTTCGAAAATTGCAACCCAAATGTAACACATCCGAATGGACTATTACAGCGTACTTAAATGAAATATGTGCTTTTAGAGTGCATATTTAGTGAATTGTTTACAATATTATTTTAAAAATGATATTACACGAAGAAAATAAAAATATGAATGACAATAGTTTACACCCGCTGTTTGGGTGTTTATTTGGGTTTAAACCCTATTTCACCCAAAATACCCGGTTTAAACCCGTATCCACCCATTGGGTTTAAACCCTCTGCCCATCTCTATTTCTGCCTAATAACAGCAGTGTTAGGCAGTGTGTTCCGTTTTAAAGGGTGTGGTAAGGGAGACATACTTTTCCGAGGCGTATAAAAAAATGTGGTTTCTACCGCCTATGGACGTTTGCATTCCACGCTAAATAACATCTTTAATCAACACTAAATAAATTATGTGCTACTTGAGGTGGGTCACAGATGCATCGCTATTTGCTACCCTTAAGGAATAAATTGAACAAGTCGATTGAAGGTTTATCCCTTACCCCATCTTTCAAATCAGAATACGGCAGCGCCTAACACTGTTTGTTATAAGGCAGAAATAGGTATTGGGCCTCCGGACTAAAAGGGTTCTAAATCTTGAAAGTCCTTTAAAATTATTCAGATAACGGTAGTACCAGCATATAATATATGCTTCTATTTGTCAATATTAGTCACATTGAGGTAATACCGCCCTCAATTCTGTTCCTGTCCCATGAGGTTTCATTGATTGATTAACCCAATGTAATTTTCATTAACTAACCCTCAAAGCCTTATATTAAAACTTAGCGATAAACCGTTGCGTTACCTGATGGGAAATAATCATCGTCAATTTTGAACATAAGTGATCCGAAATGAATGAAACTTGCATTGTAACTAATTAAAAGTAGGTACTTCCTGTGTATTTGGAAAAAAATATTAATACTTACTTTATATATTTGAAATGAGTTTTTAATAACAATAAGATCTCGAATTATGACGACCCGCGTGGCGGAGCGGCCACCACACCGGTCTGACGCGCAAAGGGCCCCGGGTTTCTATCCCCGGCCAGACAGATATCTAAATGATGAATTTAGATTTCTGTTTCTGGGTCTGGATGTTTGTGTATTTGTCTATGTGTGTGTCCCACGACACATGGAATCCTACTATGGGGTTGTGAGTGTAGAAAGCGTTTGTTTATTTATTATTATGTTGTAAAATTCCAAAATAACATAAAATGTGCAATAAATTTTATAGCTCCGACGTACCGACCGGCAATCAATCTTATCCGAGTGATTGGATCCGAGATTCGGAACGCATATTGTTATGACGTGCCCTCTATAATAATGTAGTCCTGGCTTTTACACCGTCGGTTTGAAAGATGGAAGAGCTAGGAGTAGCAAACGAGCATGCAATCCACCTGATGGTAAGTGGCTACTGCCGCCCATGGACATCTGTAATCAACCCCAGATAGGATTAGATATTCCTACCTGAGGTCGGCCACAGATGCGCCGCTACCCCTGAGGACTGGAGCTGAGAGCTGAAATGCCTCGGAAAAGTCTCTCTCCCTTACCACACCCTTCAAAACGGAACACAGCAGCGCCTAACACTGCTGTTATTAGGTAGAAATAGGTGTGGTGGTGGTGCCGCTGAAGTCGAACGATAAAAGGTTCTACCACCTTCCTTTCGATTAGGTACCTGAACTGAACTGAACTGAGATATGCTACGATATTAAACGTTCAGAAGAAAAAAATGTGGAGTCGCCAAAATACTTTATTTATTTAGAACATCCGTTTATTGCACGATTTAATATTGGCGCGTTTTATATGTAGCTTTGGGCTTACCATATAAATAACAACTTAAAGATTTTCGATAAAGGGACCTCGTGTCTACTTAAATATATTATCTGGTATATTTTCTCGCTCACACTTCTATATCTCTGTTGAATTTTAAGTGTAAATGTACGTGCAAGTGTACGTGTTATTTTCAAGCACATTAATTTAACGTTTTTTAATTTCAAAGTTTATGTTAACTAGTACTTGTACAGAACGTGAGGTAATGAGAAAATCATTGTAAAAATCTTAAGGTACCTAATTTTAAAATATATCAATGTTTAGTTAAAAATATTGTAAAGTTATCCGTACCTTCTACCCTGAAATAGCACGGCACACTATAAATCAAAGTGCGGTAAAACCTAACTATCTACTCAGTAGAGTATATAAATTTCTATTCACTACATTGTTGTATTGAAAATCTAACACATATTCGTACGTATACTTAATTTATATGCGGTTCCCTTCTTTATGGGTAATAGGGAGAAAAACCGAAAATTAACTAATATTTAGTTTGCTGACGAAAAAAGTTATTTATAAAAGAAATCTTAAATGCTCATCAAGAAATTAAATTCCCTATTTCTAAGACTTTTTGCCATTTTGAAAAAATAATGTAAATTTTTTTTTTAGTTTTCCTAATACAATATTGCAAGCTGTTAATCAGGTAACTTACCTACGTAGTTTGAATTCCTTACAAGGCTGCGATATGCGCTTTCGGTCATTGTATAAATAACCGTTTGTTAATTATTATTGTTATATAAATTATCTGATACAACAATAGCAATAGTAAATCAGAACTGATTATAAACTGTAAGACAAATACTATAATATAAATCGACGCCTTCACCTTGCTATAATCTTAGATCGGTAGGTACTTTATTGCAGTTGATACAGATATTTAATGGCTGCATTTAACTGATGCACCAAAATGTTATTTATCCGGTTCCATATCACTCTTGGTTAAGTTGTCCTTGTTCTAAAGATTTACGTGTCTTCGATTTGCGTACAAATTTTTGACTATAAGTAAATTTAAAACTACATATTTTTATGGTACCGCATAGCAATGTATGTTTATACATTGGTACCTATTGGTCAGTATTTTAAATAATGAAATTTTAATCGACATAAGTAAATATCCAATTTAAATTGTCACAAATGAATTACCTACTTAGTTATATAATACTCATTGTAAAAAAAATAAGGCTACGTACCCGTAAAGTTGTATGGGACACTGTCATTGTTTTCTAACCCCGTCTGATAATTGAAGGACTCTCCGCCCTCTTGATGGGCCGCGTCTATCGCATCTAAGTCGCTTAATACCGGTGACTTCCAAATGCACAGGTAGTATATTGAGAGCAGGACTGCGGCCATCGAAACTGATGAAAGATACGCAAGAACAGTCAAAACTCGCACTAGTTTGCTCACAGGTTTTTGCGCTGCTTCCTTACTAGGGCCATTGTCTTCCGCCGCGCCCTCAGGATCGTTTTGAGCCAACATCTTGTTTTAAGTTTATAAGTTTCGTTGCCTACATATTCCGCATAAAAATGAAGTTTTTAAGTTATAATATAAAAATACAGATTTAGTCCGCGTGTGACGGTCCGCGGTTGGGGCGAGCGAATGTGGCGGTTGAGTTGTGGCGCCCGAGTTCTGGCGTCCTGTCCTGCCTGCGCGGACTGCCTCTGCTGCTCTCGCGCTAAAGCGATTAACTACACACGTCACGCATTTACGAAACTTACCAAGACGTATTAAATTTTATGCTCTGCAGAAGATACTCCCGGTAGCCGTTCGCAATTCATATATATTGCGGAAACGCAAAAATAGCCCTCGTTTGCGATGTAGCGGTGCGGAGTTATCTAATAAATTATATTTGGTCATATAAACTACTGGTGAAGAATTTCCAGAAACGCCGTTTTTACGATTAGATAATGATCACAAAATTAATTACAAATTTTAATGTTATCTATTCCATGCGGATTGGTCCAAATTTTATGACATATTTTTTAAAATAAGTTTTGTTTCCTAAAATAAAAAAAGTAAGTATGTAATCGTTAACATTCATATCACATGTTTATGTAGTGGTAGGTACCTAGTATGATTTTTTAACATACGTTTGTAAGATGGACATTTTTCATTTAATTTTAAATTCCGTCCTCTCGGGAATACAATTAGCCAGCATAATTACTGAAAACAAATTTCATTGTAATAATATAGAGTCACTTAAACACTTTTGAGAACTTTTGTTTTAAGAACTCAAGATGTTTCCCTACGCTGTTACAGCAAATGATGATTAATTTCTAATACGCAAATAATTATGAAAGTAGACGTGCATGCTTACAATTCGAACCTCAATTGAGATTGAAAGACCGAGTTACTAACCACTGAGCCGTTACTGCTATACAATAAGTACATATTTTCGTTTTTAGCTAAGAATGATTATTTCCTACAGATATTATTCAGCTTTTTCTTTCGGACTGTTCCATTACAAATTGTGTTGTCCATCATCTAATTCTGAATTTAACGAACTAATGGCTAACAAGTTTTCGCCACAATCCTGTCTGGACCGTAATGCATTTTATTCTCACATGTACATTAGCAAGTAATAATAGCAAATAATCGAACACTAATAAATTTCTTCCATACTAATTTATGTTATCATCGTCGTCATCACATTACAATCCCACTGTTGGGCAAGACTCTCCTGTCAGAAGGTAGGTTTAGTATATGGTTTACCACGTGGTTAAATGCAAACTTATTGGTAGACTTCGGTTTGAGATTTTTTTTAGCAAACTCCCAGACATGTAGTTTTCCTCCAGATATTTTCCTACCATTTCATATTCTTTAAAAAATATAGATGTGAGCTTAATAATAAATTATATTCACACTGTATACTTACATAATTAAAGATTGCAGAAGCTTGATTTCACTGATGATTTAAGTGATATTGTGAGTATATGTAAATATAGCGGTGAGTGAAAACTTTGTGAGAGAGCGCTATCCTAAGTAGGTATATACCTAATAATCCTAATATGCTTCAAAGTTTAACCCAAGTTCTAATCTACAGTGACAACCATTGTTGACTAGACATATGTATTACACAACTCTTCATTTCACCCTTCAACCAAATTAAATTAATATTTAGTTGTCTTTGATCTTATGAAAGCTGTCGAATAATTATCATAATATAGAATTTGTGAATAGTTTTTTCAACTTCATTGCACTTGGATATTTTTTTTTATATTTCAATCTTATACTACTTACCAGAGGGGCGTTTACCGTATAGCTCATTACTTAAAGACATGAATGTAATAAACTTAAGACATTAGCTTACTTATCAATTTTCCGAATTTGTTAGCGCACCGCCCACTAGAGCGCAGGGACTAGATCCATTCCATTAGAGATAATTGGATCGGTTCTAACTATATAAAGTATATACGTATTACCCATACACATAGTGTCCGGTATATTTAAGGATTATCCATGTTACCTATAGGTCGGATTTGGCATGAACTAAGCGTCAGGAAAAACAAAAAATATTACACGAATACACGATATGTGTACTTAAATCATGCGTGCCATATGGTACTATTCGATAAGAGAATGAAATTAATTATTTTAAGTATATGTAAATATTTTGTAGTACTATACATAATAAGTACGTGAATCTTTTGTGGTTGAAGTTTTTAACAATAATCTTAATAATATCATCGACATTAAAGATTTTATTTGAGGAGGAAAGCTGACAGTTACTAACGGTCAGCTCTACTCTAAGCTCTACATATCTAGCCGAATTTTTATATGTCTAATATTTAAAAGCATCGCCTCATATATGCTTATCATACCCTTACCGCTAGTAAGTTACATTTTCCTGTCACTTAAACTTATATAAGGACAAGTACATAAATAAATACTGTAACTTTTTTTTATTTTTTATATTACAGGAGTAGCAGACGAGCATGCAGTCCATCTGATGGTAAGTGGCTACTGCCCTCATGGACATCTGTAATCAACACCAGATAGAACCTACCTGAGGTCGGCCACAGATGCGCCGCTGCCGGTGAGAATAAGCTGGAACGCCTCGGAAAAGTATGCCTCCCTTAGCACATCGTTCAAACCAGAACACAGCAGCGCTTAACGCTGCTGTTATAACAGAAATAGGTGTGGCGGTGGTGCCGCCGGAGTCGAACCACAAAGGATTCTACCACCTTCAACTCAGAAGAGATATGGATTTTTTTATTCATTATGATAACTAGTTATGATTGATTTTATGCTTGATGACCTTTGCTACACGGTTCGACATGACGGCTTCGTCAAATATACTTTTATTCTTGTATTTTTTTACATACTTAAATTAATGCCGTTGTCGGGTAACATTAGATCATGCATACTGTATGTGCACACTAATCAATCATTGACGCAGAGTGAGGTGTGGAGACAACACATTTTATAAAACTACGTCGATTATCTTGTTTGTCATTAAAACACCTACTTATAAGGCTTATAGGGGATTACGGTCCGGTTACTGTTAAATTTTTTATTTAAATTTGCAATGATAACATTTTGCTCTAGCTCTAGAAGTGTTTTTTTTTTAAATAAATATTTGTTACCTTGTACTCGTACAGCCGTTTTTTAATCCTAGTATTTAAATAATAGAAACAGTTTTTTTTCTTTTTACGAAAAGAACCGCAAATTGCTGAACCGATTTAGCCCATACTTTTACACCTACATACTCGTAATTCAATGGTACTGTTAATCCTCACACTATTATATTTAACGCTTATGATATAAATAGCATTGCGGTTTATAAGTAAGTGAAAAGCATTTTTAATGTAAGTATTATCATTTATTAAAGGTGTATCTTAGATAATATGTTATTATAATATTACACTAGCCACCCGTGAACGTCTATAATCAACCCCCGTATAACATTAGATTCCTATTTTAGGTTGACAATAGGCGCATTACTAGTTGGAAAACCTTGGATAAGTTTGTCTCCCTTACCATCCCACCCTTCAAACCAGATTACAGGCAGAAATAAGTAATGTGCTTAACCATTAACATATTTATTGTGTTTGTAAATGCTTGCAAAACGTTTCGTGTATATATAAATGTAACTCACAGACACGGATTTTCCACAACTGAGCGAGCGGGAGTAGGTATTACTCCACACTGCTCCATACGGATTAGTAGAGGCGTGCTTGTAACTACAATTTGCTTTTTGGTTTATCTTGCAACCTTTGCTTGAGGGCACGTCGCAGTATTTTTCCCGACGGATTCTTTGGTATATCATTCACAAATATTATTCCACCGCGCAAATGATGTTCCGGGGACAGCTAAAACAGATTTGATTTGTATTTAAGTCAATTAAAGTACAGTTCATCTACAATTAACTTAATTAAAGTATACTTACCCGGCTAGCAACAAAATCCTTTATTTCTTGTTCCTTGACGATAGCACCAGGTCTTAGCACTATAAACGCAGTGGGGAGCTCTCCTGCCACCTCGTCTGGTCTCCCTACCACTCCGCACTCTGCTACATCCTTATGCTGTAGAACCACACTCTCCACTGCTGCTGGTGCCACCTTTGCATATCGAAAAATACGTTTTACTAGGACAACTTTAAGTGTTAATCTTTAGATATTTTTATTATTTTTCTAAATTTATGTTTAACAATATTACACATTAGTGCCTTTGCTGACTGATTAGTAAGTGAGGTCTTTAGCCAGATTTTAAGGTGCAACTTTTTTATTTTAAGGTTTTTTCATAAGCTTTTTGTCAACATAAGCTTGCTCATCTCTTTGATTGTTGCTTCTGCCACGCCGTATTTCTTACAAAAGTGACTCAAAAATATCTACATTATTGAACAAGTAACATTCTACCTGATTTCCTTTATATTTTATTAATTCTTTCAATCGATCAACGATGAAGAAATATCCGTCTTGATCGTAATATCCAATGTCCCCGGTCTTGATATATCCTTCTTCATCAAAAACATCTCGCGTAGCAGCCTCGTTTCCAGCATAGCCTTTCATCACCACGGGACCTTTCAAGCAGATCTCACCATTTTGATTGGGTCCCAATTTTTGTCGAGTTTCAAGGTCAACAATCTGAAATAAATATTTTGTTGTATATAGGTATTAAAAGAAAATAAACATATCTTTAAAATATATAGGTACTCTTAGTACGGGAACTAGCAAATAAAGGAATGTGTCCTTTATAAGTTAAATAATTAGTAAATACTTCTCAGAATGTTAATACATTACACCCCTTCAAGAAGTCATTAGTCAGCGATACAAAAGTCGCTCAAACATTGGATACAATTTATTTAACCAATTAAGATTTTTTTTAACTTGCCCGGGGTGTTCGTCTCAGAGGAATAACGTGTTCGTGGGTTCGTGGTCATAACTACGACACTACTTATGTCTAATTATTATAATTTTATTATGAATTGTAAAAAGGCTACTACCGTATGTTTAGTTATCTTATATATAAAATTCTCGTGCCACAATGTTATTTACCGTACTCCTCCGAAAGGGCTTTACCGATTTTCACCAAATTTTATATGCATATTCAGTAGGTCTGAGAATCGGCTACTATCTATTTTTCATACCCCTAAGTAATCAGGGTTGTTTACCCTTAACATTTTTTTATTTACATGGCAACACAACGTTTGCCGGGTCAGCTAGTGTAGTACAAAGTTTTCAGAAAATATAAATACCTTTGCCTTGACGCCAGGCAGTGGCATGCCTCCACTTCCAATCTTACGTGTAGCATCTTCATCATCTGGATCTTTAGTTGCAGCTGTAGATGTTTCCGTCATCCCGTAAGCCTGGAATATTCCTGTGCAATTTGGCATTCTGTAAACGTAAAAAATACGCATTTTATGTAGTACACATTATTGAACAATAAAAACAAGTGATACAATAGGCGGACTTAATGCTCAGTAGCATTTTCCAGTCAACTTTAAGGATGTGCAGAAAATATAAAGGCGGCGCAAAATACATTTAATATTAAAGGTAATTAAAAAAAGAAGAAGAATATAAAAAAGGAAAAATCATATATATCATCGAGATATGCATAGATGGATTTTTCGAATAGTATGTTGTGGTGAAACACATGTTTACGTTCAAGACGACATATGTGATTGCGTATTTTGTCTAATTGAGCTTTCGGTACCTATGTAGTGAAAAGGCATACAGATAACACTAGTTGAATACAGATTTGCCTGCCTGATGTTGGAAAATAATTATCACCTAATATACCGAAAATCTCTTAAGGAGGCATACATGTCTGGGCGTTCTGTGAATAAATAAACTTTCGAGTAAGTGCGAATTCTAACAGTCCGTACTAATTTAGTCTAGTCTTGCATGATACGTCTATCTTAAAGTATTGTTACCGTTTCAAAGCAGCTTCGATAGTTTCCCTTGTGAGTGGCGCGGCGCCGCACCACGCCACCGTCACCGAGGACAGGTCGTAGCGCGCCGCCACCGGGGACTTCGCCAGGAACACCACCATCGGTGGCACCATCAACAGCACATTGATCTTAACAGACAATTAAAAGAATGTACTCAAAAATGCTAAATCAATCTTCGTGAGAAAACCCTATGTATGTCTGTGAATAGTTCGTGATGTTTGAGTATTAAGATAAATAAAGAAAACTAGCTGAGATAACTGATAAATCATTTAAGCATGATACACTTTGTAAGATGTGATAATTTCACGTTTAAGCACATATAAAATATCCCTTTACACCCGAGATGATATGAGCGTGAGTTTCACTTTAAAAAAATTCCCACGTGATAGCTTCTTATTTTTCGAAACGCAACCGATGCCGATCGATCGTGAGGAGAGTATCGCACGTGCTACCGGCTAAGTGAGCGGGGTGCAGGCGGTCAGTTGTGCTAGGGACTCGTCCAAAGATGGCAGATTTTTTCGACCCGCGCACTGTCACAGGTATATAATTATTTTTGGTATTAAATGTTTAGTATCTATTATTAATTATAGCTAATTTGAAAGCTAAAAGAACACTAAATACGTGGAATTTAGTAGTTTATTCGATTAACTTGCAATTTAGATACAATTAGGTTGCAAATTTCAACTGTTACGATCGTGTGCCTACGGTTGTTGGTGCAGAATAACGTTTGATGTAAATGCTTTTATTGCTATTACCAGTTATGTGTAAGTTTCGTCAATATCAATTTTGTTTGTTTCAATTTTAGGGGTACATTTAAATGACGATCAGATTTTGCCAGTGCGGGGTGAGGAGAAATGTATCGGACATTGAAGATCTTCATGAAAGTGAAGAGCTTCAACCAAATAGATTAGAAGAGTTTCAATTTGAAGACTTGTGCCCTGAAACAGATCCCGAAACACATGCAGACCCTCAAATAGAAACTGACCTAGAATTGGATCTGGAACTTGAGCCTGAACCTCAACCATCTACTTTAAAATCATCCCTAGAAATTTCTCGCCGCCGAGCATCTTCACGTCCAACACATCGAAAAATAGCTTGGAAAAGAATACGTTTTCTGTCTTGAAAAGGTCTACACATCCCTACCAACATCTCCAGTAAAGTTTCCAAAGAAATATTTTTCTTAATATTTTAATTATGAGGCTCTTGATATGTAACCAGATGCACAAATTTATATTATCTAAGAAGAACCGATCGAAAACTTAATTTAATTGCAATAGATATGGCAAAAGTTTTCTCCATCTGTATTATCATTGGATGTATTCCCTAGCCAAGAATACCTACGCCTTGGAGACCTGGATTTAAGACGGTGGCAATAACGGAAGAAAGAAGAATATTGATTTTCATAGAATTACGTAGTTTAGGTTTCATTGCCAAGACAGATTTTTTATAAAGACTAATGAAAATAAAGACAGTGATGTTAAATATCTCCAAATTGTTTTAATTTTCTAATATTTTTTGATAAAAAACTAAATTTTTTTGCAATTTTCACGATCGTGAGTGTGACAGTTCCCACCGGAGACTCACGATCGTGCGGGTCGATTTCTGGATTACGTATAAACTCTGGAATTTTTTTCGTATTTTTTGTGGATCCCTTAAGCTATATAAAAAGCCGTAATAAACATTTTAAATCGGAAATTGCGAAAAAAAATCTTCGGGTGTAAAGGGATATGTAATAGGTATACCTTGTATTCAATATGGAAGGTAAAACTACATAATCACGAACCAAAAAGTAGACTTCAATACGTGCTATGGGTGTACTGACCTTATACTGCTCAATAGCACCAAAATATTTATCAGGGATAAACCCTGCAAAGAAAACCAATGTTTTCCTGACTGTGAAGTAGTTAATTGTGGTCATTAACCCATACGCATGGTACCACGGTACGATCGTTAAAAACCTCGAGTAAGCTTCATCGTACGTGGTCTTATTTCTGAAAGAAATCAGAATTTTAATATAATAAAATACGTACGAAAGAAATTGTAAAAAATGATTTATGTGCATGTTGAAATAGACCAATAACTTCATTTATACATTTGTGTGACCAAGTCAAAAATGAAATTCTGATAGTTAGACCGCCAAGGTACCTAAGCTTCCAGGCAAGGTTTGAATTTTGTACCCCTGATAAGATAAAAATGATGCTCCCCCGATACTTATTTCCTAAAAAGAGAAGCTTTATGATTTTCTTCATCGTTATTTATGTGTCTGCACATATGTGCTTCCGGATATTTTTCCGGAATAATTATTAATAATAATAATATAAAGGCAAAATATAACTAAGTCATATTCAAATATTTATACATATGAGTAAGTACTTAGTAAATAAATAAATATTTACTCGAAGTTAGCAGCTGCATACAATGCGTTAATATGCGTCAACATCACCCCCTTGGGGAGCCCTGTCGTTCCAGAAGAATACAGTATATACACGTTGTCTGTCCAACCCTGAACTTCTTCAGCTTCATATTCAAAAGAATTTGCAGATATTTGTATACTTTCGTAAGAAATGATATCACTGCTTAGAACAGTTCCATCAAATTGAATGATTTTCTTGATAAAGGACAGAGATTTGAAAGTTGCCAAGTGTGTACTTAGAGGCGTTTGAGAACAAAGCAATATATTTGGTCGAGATATACTAAGGACGTGTGTTAGTTCGTCTGAAAATATAAATATAGGGAGTAAAAATTTATATTTATCTGGATAATCTAATTAAAAATATTTAATGTTTTATAATAAGTAAATCAAAAAGTGCTGAGGAAACTTAAATTTTACAAGAGATCTTTAGTTTTGCAAATAGCAGGTTACAACGTCAGAAATCAATTTGGGTTAAATTACAAACGATTTATTAATAATTATTAATAATATCATAATTGCCATGCAAACCTTTGGAATATAAAGGGTTAAGAGTGGTGACGGTAGCGCCGCAACAAATAGCAGCCATGGATGAAACAATAAACTCAATTCTATTTTCGCTGCACAAAGCGACCACGTCGCCTCGCTTTACCCCTAGAAGTTTGAACCCTGTTGCAACATTCACTACATTTTGTAAAAGTTCTTTGTATGTTGTTTTATGACCGCTATCGCCATTTATCTGAAATAGAAATGGTTTTTAAATTCATCCAAAAATTCGTCCAACAGATAGATATATTAAACTAGCTACATTGGATCGAAAATCTTATTGAGCCATCTGTTATCGCCCTATTATTAAAATCAAAATGTTCATCGAAGAAAATGACCTCTTTCTTTGAAACCGCTACTAAGATTCAAAAGAAGATTGCAAGCGGGGATCGGTATAGAATCTTATTTAGAATGCTTTGTATATTACTGTATCTTAATAATATTACATACATACAATATACATACTTAATATAAGTATGTATATTGTATGTATGTATTATGTTTCACGAACATATCGTACGCTAATCTCTGAAACCGGTCAACCGTATTCAATTAATTTTTATAAATGAGTGTGATGTTTAATTCCAGCTTTAAGATATTTTGCAACCCGATTGGGCCCAGTGTCATGTAAAAAAGGATATACAATAAGTATATATGTGGAATAGACTGACATAAGGCGATGTAAATCAACCTTACCAATGCGATTCTATCCTCTTGTGAATGTTCTCTTAACTTGTCGATCACATACTGCCCAAATGATAAATGAGCAGGAATTTTAAGGCAGGCTCCGCCGTGCACTACATTGTTGATTATCATTTTCAAAATTTAATTCAGTGTGTTTTAATCTGAAAAATAAGAAGACCTTATTAAAATATGCATATTATTTAGTATAGGGATCGGCCAACATCTTGACCACAAGTTGTCGTGCGCTTGTTAATATAAAAAATCTTCTAAATATTTTCATAATTTCTATAAGGCAGAAGAGTTGTCAAATTTCGATCTTTAGAAGGCATAATATTCCATGGATGGATTGATTACGATTACTTGTACGATGAAAAAGCACTACAGTTTTCCCCAGTCTGTCCTAAGAAGAACGATTATAATATTTATTACTATCTGTACTAATGTAGGCGTATTAATACATTAACAGTCTGTCACCAGTGGCCTTGAAAATAATGTATTTAGTAAACACAATGTGTATGTCTCATCCACAACACGATACCTATGTATCTATGGCTAGTAGATCGTACCATGCTTAATGCTCTTATAAGTCTTAACCTACATTACCTTTATCGAAGGATTGTGTTAACAACGACTGTTTACAAACTTACAACTGCCACGCAGCCGCACACAGTAAAGAGATTACCAGTTACGCAAACCCACATCTTAACAATATTAAACTCATTGAATTATTTACTAACCTATTTTAACTGAACTTGAAATATATAGAGAATAGACTCTTCATTAGTTTCCGCTTACATGTCACTGGTTACATTTACAACTGACAATATAAAAACAACGAAACATACTTTATTAGCATGTTATTATCATACGTCGACCTTATTGTTAAAAGATAACAAGTTCCAATGTATTGCTTTGTTAGGAGTGTTAGGACCCTTACCTAGGTACATAATATATCTTATAAATTAAATGAACTCACGTGAAATAAAAACACAAAACCGATCAGTATTTATCCAATACTTATTATGATTCAGTTAATGTTACACAACACAAGCCAAGACGGCTCCTTATATCTTAAGTGGCAGTAGCAGCACCTACTCAATTAAACACAAACCACATTATCAGCTGATAAAAGGTAATAAATGGCTCATACTTACAAAACAATGTAACTATAACGAAAAATAAAATTGTTTGTCTCATTGGAATAACATTGATAATGAAAATTGTAGCTGTTCAGTATACTCACAGTTTTTATAATACTGTGTTATACCTTGCTTGTGTAACTGGTTTTAGGGCCATGTGACTCAAGTAAACAATCCTCATCTCTACGTATAATTTGATGGAATAACAGTCAGGTCATGTAAATAATCTTCTATTTTCACGTGAAAGTTTTACCTAAACCGTTTCAGCCATTCAAATAATCTACAATTAAAAACTACTTTTGTATCACGCAAACGATGAAATGAGTATGCATTAGAAAAAGGAAGTATGTGATTAAGAGGGACATCAAACTCATCATATAATTCCGATTTTATTTATTATTATTTATTTTAGTTTTACAGATACATAGCTTCACATAGTAACTACTCCTATTGTTTCAACTAAGTAGGTACCAACCTTTTAATATTAGCATCTACAGGACTCCATTATTTACATTCTTACGCCTTGGTCATTACCCATTATAAACAGTATTATGAGCCTTAACATCATTTATTTAAAATGATCAAAATTGTATTTCTATGTTTATTGTCTTTTTTTGCGTATCTTCGACCTGATATAAATGTACGCAAGCACAGAATAAACTGGCAGAAATTGGTACACTTACTAGAAATTCTCTTATACAGGGTGAATCTCCATAAAGTGCACATATTGAAACAGGTAAAATTAAACCGCATTTTGTCGACAAAAAAAATAAAAAAAATAATTATTATTTTTTTTTTGGGTTTTACGACCTTTTGAAGTTTTTTTTTGGAATTGTGCACCTAAAGTAAATAAATCGCTATCACTGTTGAACTAAAAGAGTTATCATGTTCAAATAAAAATGACAATGAATGCCAATAGGGAATATGCATGTGATTTAGATTTGCTTGTTATTTTTTTCCTTGGTACATTACGGTCCTGAAATTACATCTAAACCATTATTTCTTCTTTATTTCGTATTAAATTGTTTAAAACTTTAATCAAAAATCCTAAATTATGCGCGCGAAATTCAAATTTGCAAAACGCATTCCCATTGGTCGAATCGAAAAATGACGTCACATAGCGTGTTACGATGTTTATCGGCGTCAATATTCAAACTGTTTGAGTGAAAAAATATTTTTGTCTATATTCCTACAGTGTTATTTATTACCTAGTGCGATTTTTCTACATAGTATTATTAGGAATAATCAAGAACAATGATTGAAAGTAGTTTTGTCAAAGCACAATCGGACTATTTACCTAAAATATGCAAAATGAATAAACTGGTTTTATGAATAAGAAAATGAATAAACTGGTATTATTTAATTCAGAAATATTTAATTGATCATCACTTATTTTGTTAATATTTATAATATAGGAGTAGCAGACGAGCATACAGTCCACCTGATGGTAAGTGGCTACTGCCTATCACCTATCTTCACCTATCTTTATAATATTGTAAAGTATAATAGATTATAATGTATTTTGTGTGTTTCAAATGATAGCCTTTGATATAGAAGTCAATAAGTACCTAACGAAGTAGATGACCAATGCAATATTTTAAAATTATTTACCTAAAATTATTGTTTGTTACAGTAAATGCAAATGTTAATGCGATTTTGGAGATACTTTATCTGTTTCCTATAATCTTGCACCACATTTTTCGTATTTTCGCATCTTTTGCAAATGAAAAAACACTATATAATGTATTTATAGTAGTGGTTTTGCACAATAACTCTAGGAAATATTTATAAAGTGGTTATTTAGCATTTCCCATGATGTAAATAGCGATGAAACCTGAAAACGTTTAATAATACCTTTATGTGCATACAGTTATCATCATTATCAATACAAATCACGCTACGTGACGTCATTCAAAGAGCGCGTAAAATGGCGGCGTTCAAATGTGTCAAATTTTATTGATACTTTAAATAATTTTTAAAAAAATATTTCAAACACTAATAAAATTGTTTATATTTTTTACTATGTTAAAACGATGTAATAAGTGGTTTAAAATAATAAAATAAAAATGTGCATATTCCCTATTATAGGCCGTACTGATCCATGAAAAAAAAAACAAAAAGTTTATCTTCCCAGAAAAAAATAGTTAGATTAGTGTGAAGAAAGCAATTTTTTTAGGTTAAATTTCAGTAATCGTGAATTTCCTCAAAATAATCTAGGCTTTTTATTTTATTTTTATTATTTAATGTAATTCTACGTCGTATTAGCTTTCAAACACTAAAAAAAGCATGCCTCTAACTTAAGTTTCATATACCTATTCATATACCATATAGTTCATATACCTATTACGTACATTCTGATTACTCTTTTCTTTTACGATATAATGTATGATAAAATGTATTCCGCGCTTCTATCGGGTAGAAAACGCGTGCTTTCGTAAATGGAAGACAAACTGTTAAATAGTTAAACATCAAAAAATTACTCTGTCAAGCTGCTGCTGTGGATTGGTAGATATAGGCGTCAGTTTAAAAGGTGTTGTGTAGTGCTATAAATTGTAATGCTCAAAACCTAGCGCCAATGCCGCGTTGCGTCGAATGCGGCACCACGATCCAATGGTTTTATGTATATCGGCTTTATATCCCTATGGGCCCTATGCCTTGGTCTATTCGACATATTTGATGACTGACGTCATTGTGACAAGGTACATGACATCCGGACATGATATTTCTTGAATCTTGACATGATTTTAAAAATTTTGATTGCCGCTTTTACCTATTGACAATTTGTGTATGAAACAGAAACTACAAGGAAGGATTTTAATTTGGGTAGAATGTACAAAGCTATCACTAAGCACAGATGTTTCGGATCAGAATTTTTGATATTAATTATCATGTCGTAATCTAAGCTTAATCGGCGAGTGGCGTGGTCGCCTGAAATCCATTTATCACGTGTTATCGTTTAGCGTTTCTTTCCGTAATTTATAAGTTCACGGCACCGCATTCGTTCTTGTTCTTGGCTTTGATAATCATATAATATGCCAGCTTTCATACATAACAATGTGGTTTCTGGCCCCGAAGAAGAGTACATTCCCGCCCATTTGTCTTTTGGGCAATTATTATATGATAAACTCAAGAAGGGCGGAAAAAGGACTGCTCTAGTAAGTCGACTTATTTTATATTTGATGTGTAGTATGTAGGTTTAAATATCAGTTCTACTTATCTGTTTTATAAAAAGCAGTGCTTCTGTTAATGTTCCAATAAGAATTGTTATCCTATTTGAATTGGTAATAGGTAAGCCTTTGGTTGGAACCAATGCTGCGCTATGCTGGATTTTTATATATCGTACTATACTTTGCTAATACTATGACTCATAAAAATAAAGCTTATATATAAATTTCATATCCCAAACATACTACTCTCCAAAAAAGGTCATCCTATTATTTAACTTCTTTAAGTAATTTTAGTTGGTTTCAGTTATGATAGAATTCATATGGATTTTGATTGTTGTACTGTTGTTGAATTTATTTATCACAAGACAATGTGTTCCTTTGTGCTATAATGAATAATATATTCTTATACTCTTTCAGATTTGTGCAGAAACAGGAGACTCTGTTACCTATGAGTATATACTCCAAAACAGTGTGAATCTGGCAGTAGCCCTTCAAAAGCTGGGCCTGCAGAAGGGTGATGTGGTGGCTCTCAGCTGCGAAAACAGATTTGAGTTCATGGTCACCTCTATTGCTGTTCAATTCTGTGGTGCTGCACTCTCAACTCTTAATGTTACCTACTCTCCTGGTAAGTGGATAAACTACAAAGACTTAAGCAATAATACAGAATATGGTAATATGTTTCTGAAGTTTGTCAGATATCTAAATAACAAAAAAAATATTATAGACTATTTCAATGAAAAAGTAGCAAACAAAAGTACATACAGAACCTACATATGTGGGGTTAGCCAGTTGCTACCCCTGAGGACTTTGTAGAAGCTTTGTATAAGTGTCTTTTTCTAACCACAATCATTAAATCAAAACACATACACAATTTAACACTGTGGTGTGGTGGTGCCTCTGGAGTTCAACCATGAAGAGATTTTTTATTATTTTTGTAATGATAACTCCCTAGTCATCTTAATTATTTTATTCTTACCATAATTCAATATTTATGCGACATTTTTATTTTTATTCCAGGTGAAATATCACACATATTCAACATTTCCAAGCCAAAGTTCATATTTATGTCACCTATCACAGCTCAGAATATATATGACTGTAGTAAGGATTTGCCCTATGTACAGAAATTGATTTTGTTCGGAGAGTATGACATAGTGCCTGCCATATTTTACAATGAACTAATCAAGAATCATGTGAATATAGATGATTTTGTACTAACTGATGTGAATGGGCTGGAAGATACAGCTGGAATTATGTGTTCATCGGGTACCACTGGTTTACCTAAAGGTGTAATGCTAACTCATGTTAATTTTCTCACGTTATGTGCACATATGAGGTAAGTCTGAAACTTAAGCAGTAGTTTATTAACTTATAGGCCACAGAGTTAGAACGCTCACCTTAGATTTAATGGCTATCAGTAAGTGGCTCTTTAACCTTGTAGTAATATTACTTTTTTTATTGTATTTTGTAAAGATATACTTCTCTTAATGTATTAAAGGAAACAGATCATTGAGTATACTTAGAATGGAGAGAATTAACTTAAATTAATTTGCTTTTTGCTTAGTCAAAATTTGAATTTGCATAGCTAAAAAAATATTTTATTAAATATGCCAAAGAACTATAACTATTTATTTATGTATGAACGAGTTAACAAACCGTTTTTATTGCGAAAGGTAAAATTTTTGATTGTTATTCTCTTGTAGATATTATTTGGAGACATCTCAAGCCTCAAAGAAACATAAAGTAAAAACTGCCCTCTCTCTGATACCCTGGTTCCATGCATATGGGTTTATCACAACACTTGCCATCATGTGCATACAAATTGAAATTGTTTTCTTAGTACGCTTTGATGAAAAGCAATATCTAGAAACAATTCAGAACTATAAGGTAACTATTTCTTAATTAAATTATTACATGGCATATAGTCTGAGAAGAAGTATGAACCTATGAAAAATATCCCAATAATTATTGACATTATTATATCTTCAAATACATATCTACATATCTTTTATGTTAAAAAAGTAATGTCACAATGTTTTATTAGGTTATTTTATTTTGTAGCCATTGATGTGTCTACTGATTATTAATTAAATTATAATAAATTATTAAATTAGATATTTGATATTTTTAAATCATTGTATTATTATATTATAATCATTGTAAAAAACACTTATTTTAGTGGTGCTCTGTTGATTACATTTTCAGATTAACATGATGACCCTAGTACCACCACTAGCAGTTTTCTTAGCAAAGCATCCACTTGTTACTCAATATGACTTGACCTCGGTCAATGAGGTATGGTGTGGAGCAGCGCCACTTTCCAAAGAAATACAAAAAGCTGTTTCTGAGAGGTATAACTTATTATTTACTTTAAAATTTAATATTTTTGTCATAAATCTAAAGAGAAGTATTCTTCTATAATTGTAAAATAGATTCCTATAGCAATATATAAAAAAATGTACATTTATGTAAATAAAATTATGTAAAACATTTTATTTTTGTAAAGCAAACTAATGAACCTTGTTGTAAAGAGTTGAAGGAAATAGAGATAATAAAAATATAAATGTACATAGTTCTAAGTGTTAAATTGTTATAGGACAGGCATAGGAAATATCAAGCAGGGCTATGGGCTCACAGAAGTGACAATGGCATGCTGTGTGGACTTGACTGGAGGTGATAAAATCGGCACTTGTGGTACCCCTGCACCTGGCATGAAGATAAAGGTAATCAGATAACATGCGTTATTTCATTTTAGTACACTGCGGATATATATAGATTACGGATATTACGCTATTATCATTATTGATAAAATTAACAATATCATTATTACTAGGGTAAATGAATTGATAAGGTTCATCATATTTATAGCTAATAAATTTACTTTAATGTCAATGGTTGATTAAATTGAATTTTAATGTGCCTAAAACAAATGTTTAAAAAACCCATTCGGTTAAAGAAGATTCAAGTTTTTTGAAGGCATAATATTCATTTATATATCTAACAATTTCTATGAAACAAATACAAACAAATTATAACAATTATTAAATAGTAAAAAAAGTAAAACTTACCATTGCACCACTTCTTCACCACCACCTTTATATTTTCTATTTAATATCTATGTCTGCTAATTTTACTGCCTTTTTTATATGTGAATCATTAATTGGTGACAAATGCTTCTGACAAGCACAAATTTGGGTGGGGAAGCTATTACTATCATATACAGGGAATATTTTTGGTTTATATTGTGATCAATACTCACTTGACAGATACTAATTGGTAATTTACTATTATTTACATAAAAAAAAAATGTTTATAGGTACTAGATATCCAAACGGGTGAGCTGTTAGGGCCAGGGAAGGAGGGCGAGCTGTGGATCAAGTCGCCGCTGCGCATGAAGGGCTATGTGGGCGACCGCGCGGCAGGAGATGCGCTAATTGATGCCGCTGGCTACGTGCGAACAGGAGATATCGGATATTACGACACTGATGGATACTTCTACATCGTTGATAGACTGAAGGAGCTCATCAAGTATAAAGGGTTTCAGGTGGGTTTAAGAAGAGTTTCAAGATAAATAAAAAGAAATACAATTTTTTTCTCGAAAATCAAGGATACAACAATGGAAAAAAAAAAAATTTAGATCACCGTATTTTATAAATCAATGAAAATTAGTCAAGCCTTTTAGGAGAGGAATAACAAACATACAAAGCGAATTACAAAAAATATTTTAAAAAATAATTATGAATGAATAGATATTAACTACCTATTGTGTAAGTACTTATAATTTTGCATGTTGTCGCAACCTGTGGAATTATAATAAGGAAACATTGTAATTCTTGTAAAACGTATTATAGTTCTGTTGGTAGCCCTTAACAAATAAATAAACAAAACAGTAGAATTTATGTTTTCTTTTAATAAAGTATTTTCTTTTTTGAATTGATAGACTAACTTTATTTAAATCCTGTTTGTGCGGCTAGGTGGCGCCAGCGGAGCTAGAGGCGCTGCTGCTGCAGCACGGCGGCGTGGCGGAGTGCGGCGTGGTGGGCGCGCCCGACGAGCTGGCCGGCGAGCTGCCCGCCGCCTTCGTCGTGCGCGCCGCCAGCTCCACCGTCACCGCTAGCGAGCTCGTCGACTACATCGCCGGCAAGGTACATAGCACTACAGCAAGCAAGCAAGATGGGACTTCATACACACCTGGGGGCCTACCACCGTCTTTTAAAAACCATCATAGTTCAGTAAAGTTTTATTTCCTCCTTAAAAAAGTAAAATATCCCGTCAAAAACAGTTGAACAAGCTTAAACCCTTATTAATTTTTCGCTTATCCATTGCATAAAACCAACTGAAATTGTCATATTTGGCTTAAAAAGTTAAATTTCCTGCAAAAAAGTAAAAATATGAATAAAATAATACTGTTTTAAGTGATGGTAGTAACCCCCCTGTCTCTCATATGCCGCGTCAGCTTTTGCAATATGGTGGGTGGGTAGCAAGCAATTCGGGTCTCCAGGATACCCTCTTTGCCCGGGCAAATTCTCAAAGGGGTAGCACTACAGCTCGTTACCAGATAGCACCCCGGAGCTAGACGCACTCCTGTTGCAGCGCGATGACGTGCCAAGGTTGCTTCCAAAACCATAACTAGAAGACTCAACAAGTACATAAGTATACATAGCCCATAGAAGTTCCATTGGAAGTTACATAAAAGTCTTTCAAAAGTTTCATAAAAGAAAGTTTTACCGTAGTTACCGCGGAAGGCTTTGCTTCATGCACGCACAATAGGTGAAAAAATCAAAAGTTGATTTGCCGTACATTAACTCCTGTACCCTCTGAATATTATATACCATAGGATTTCAAGCCATACTCTGATCT
The DNA here is from genome assembly GCA_014595695.2 of Epargyreus clarus clarus. NCBI lineage: Eukaryota > Metazoa > Arthropoda > Insecta > Lepidoptera > Hesperiidae > Epargyreus > Epargyreus clarus. The sequence goes on along the minus strand of JACTTY020000048.1, from coordinate 71,100 downwards.
AAATATAAAGTATAGATGCCAGGCTTTAAGAAAATCCAGCGAGCTCGAAACAATTTGCATTGTAAATTCGCTCCTTGTATACTAGATATAAGATACCTACAAAAGAACAGGATTCAGATGTAGTAAAACATACGTTTAACATTACATTACCATCCAAGTACAGCATTATTATGCCCATCTAGGACATGCTTTTCTAATGCGTACATACTGGTTTTGCTGTCGCAAATTATAAAACTGCCTTAAAGGCCTCTGTCAAGGTTTAACACTTGTTATCTAATAATAACTGGTGCCGAGAACGTGTCGTCATGTCAAGGCTGAGGTGACATGATTTCATTTGTGTAGCCAGATTACATTCATTTGTGTAGTTAGATCTAATCGAAATCCATACAAATGCAGATTTTATTCTTTATTTATTATGTTCATTGTAATAATATTTAAAAATATTTAGAAATTCCTTCGTGTGTTTATCTTACACGTGTAAAATACATCATTTTCATAGCAAGGTTTGTCGCAATTTTAAAAAATATACGGCCATTTTAGTCTATTATTAAATTATAATTTTACCTCAGCGAAAATTTAATGAAGCAAAATTATCATAAAATTAATATGTAAAATTCTTTGATTTATTATTGAGAACTAATTCAAATTTATTCTTACAGGTATCACCTGCCAAGCGGTTGCGAGGTGGAGTTTTCTTCGTCGACGAAATACCAAAGAACGCTTCAGGCAAAATATTAAGACGTGAATTAAAAAGCATGCTACCAAAAGCTAAAAGCAAACTGTAATAGTAGTATAGTTATAGACCTCTTGGTCATTGACGCATTTATCGCACAATTAGGAGGTGGCATTCTAAAACCATTTTAAAATACAATTTTTTAGATAATTTTACACTTACTTATTATTTACGAACGAAACTTGAAATTGTGATATTCATTGTAATAGTAAAATGTTGCCGATACCTCAATTATATTTAGAATATCTTTGCTAACACAAAGCCAAAGAAGTACCAAAATGTTTCTTACATGAGAAGTATACATAGTATTTTGATACAATCAATGCACCTACGTAATGCGGGTTCTTAGTGAAGTATTTATTAAAAGTTATACATAATAACAAACAATAAAATTGTAAGTAGTTTTATTAATATTTATTGATTTTTTAGGATTCTGTCTAGTCAAATGACATAATTTTTATACATGTAGTGTTTCCTTTACTATCTCACTTGTTTTATGGAAATTGAGTGTTGTAAAAATACAAATAAACAGATTAAAAATATTTATTCTTTCATTTTCGTAATACTTAGTATAATTATTACACATTTGTAATTCATTTGGTTTACTTATTAGATAGTTTATCTTGGAGCTCCTGTGGTATTTTGCTAAGAGCTTGGTTGTGAAGTTCACTGTTGACTGCAGCAAGAACACCTGTCTTGTTGGGTCTTGATTCTGAGGCACCATACTTGTAGAAGTTGCCCAGGATGTCCGTGAGCTTACCTCCCGCTGCATTGAGGATGGCCTCTGGGGCACAAGTATCCCACTTTTTACAGCCACTGCTAGCAAACACATACACTGATGCGACACCCTCCAACAATTGTAAGACCTGGACATATAAAAAGAGTTTTAAAGTATACAAATTAACCGATTCAATGCGGCGGCCTTTTGGACAAATTTTAACGCCTGGCGGCGAACAAATATTTCGTGGCACCACTGTGGTGCCCAACGCCATGAATTTTAACTTGTCGTTTTTTTTTTACCCGCCATACACTAAAGAAATTCATGGCACAACTGTGGTGCCATCCGCACGGAATCGGTTAATAATATTTCCATAACATTTTATTAACTGCTATGACTATTCATTAGGAAAAAAATTATCTCCCAAGAAATATTTGCTTGTTTACTTCTGCAAAACTAATATGAAGGCCTTGTAAGACTAGATTTATTATAAAATGTTTTAAACTGGTAAATACCTTATAACCAGCACCTCCAACTCTTAAGATTTGAGAAGCATTCATAGCTTGCAGAGCCTTTTCTACTGTAGGATTAGAGTGACTTCTTGTTGTAGTTATTATCAAAGAATCCGGGGGAGGTGCGGGGGTGAAACCCCCAACCCCAACTTCCTGCAACCCCCATATAGTTCTTCCTATTTTCTTTTCCCCTCCAACTGTTGTCTTATAATAAGGCTGGTGGATTACTCCAGCAACTGGCCTTTCATTTACCGATATTCCAATAAGAACAGTTACATGTTCCAGAAAACCTAAAACAAATCATAATTTTTATAATTTTTGAAAAGTGTTCAACTCCCTTACACATGCAGCATGCAATCTTTATTTATACACCCCACACAAACATAAATAAATGCAATGTTTTTGCAATCTATACATACAAAATGATACATGCTATTAAATACATGTAATTTGTGAAAGAATTGCTTTTAAATAATATATACAATGTTATTTCTTTCATAAAATTATAATAGATTAGTTTTCTATGGTGACTAAAAAGATCTCTACCTATTATTTACACTTTGTATGTATTCACAAATTGTCCATTTACCATAGTTTGCTTGTAGTAAACTTAAATACCACTTAATACTGATCAATGGATGAGTCAAATACATTTTCCATCTTTCCCAAGGATCTTTCTTCAACATAAGCGCACCTAGAATTTTTTAATCCAGATTTTGAATAAAAACTTGATAATTGTTACCAAGTTTCAATTCCAGTATAGAGACATAATATTTATAAAACATTACTGAACTCATAATAAATGGTTTATGATATCTTAATACTGAATGATAAAATGATTTCATTTAAAGCAAGTCATGGTGTAAATTTCTATAATATATAAAGCATTTAGATTGCAGGCATATAGTGGTATTATACCGCATATACTATATTTGATGTTACGCTTAATATTTAAACAATATAAACCTTGTGTATATTCAGAAGTGCCATCAAGTGGATCAACCCACACTACAATATCTTCCTCCTTTACGCTATTGAGGTTTTGGGGGCATTCTAAAGACATTATTTCCTGGTCCTTCTCTGCTACAATCCAATCACTGGAAATGTCTGCCTGAAATAAAATATGAACAAAAAAAACTTTATAACTATTAGCTTGTTGCCTTGAGAATGAATTAGTTATGTTTCCAATCATAACTAATGGAAATAGAAAGGACAAAACAAGGGCAAACATTTTAGTATCACTGTTAAGCATAATTGATATGTTATATTTTATACAAGGCATATCCAAAAATATTGGGTCACTCACATTTGTACTCTATTTTTTATTTTGATTTTTCCATACAAAATAAAATTGTCACACATAAAATTTATTTCAGTTAAGAATCAACAAACAATTGTGCAAACATACATTCTAAGTCATTTTTTCAAACGCAGTTACACTAGTAGATTTAGTTGTGTCCTAATTAATTATATTTCAACTTAAAACATAATACCTCATTATCAATGCTGTCTTCTTCGCCAATTATGTTCAGTTTAGGAAACTGAGCAGACAATGAAGCAATGATACATCTCTGTGCTGATCTATCAGCTTCTGTCTGATAGTCATCTTTACCCTAAACAAAAACAAATATTACTAAATATGATAACATACCACCATTTTTGTTCACCAGTGTTTAACATATTTCTGAGCAGGGCAGATAAATTGATATATCTTGGTTTACTTATTGTGATGCTCATACTATAGGTCTACTATTTACCATGATAGCCCTGCTCAATTACTGAAAAGGAATGCGAGTTTTATGCCCTGTTTATGGTTGGTTCTAATTGTCAATAGGTAGCAGTATTCTTACCATCGTATGGACGACATGGATGTTTGCTACTTCTATGTCATAGAAGAAATAAAATATAGAAAATTATGCAACTAAAATACCTTTTCGACGATGCCAAGTTCCCCTTTGCTCATAACATCTCGAACTATCTTTCCCGCTCTCGCAGCGACGGATACAGAGGAAGCCAACAATTTTATAATAACTGGAGCATTTGCCGTCATTTTTGTAAAATTAATTCAACACACGTTAACTCTTTACGAGGTAATAAATCGAAATAAACGCTATGTAATAACTAATAGTGAAAGTACTTGAAAACAAGTCATAACACAATGAGTCTCAATGTCAGTTAAAATTGACAAGCCCAGCTGTTTGAGTTGTCAGTGTCATTATTTTTTTATTGTACCAATTACAATAAAGGCTATGCCTGGTAACTTCAATTATGCCATTTTACATAAATAAAATTGTACCTGTGTTGTTTACTTTTAGAGCGTGTCGTAGGACGTGATTTATATTTATTACTATTATCATAATTTGGTATTTATTTTTATTTAAAAACTATATTTTGGAAAACTGACTATTATATTCAAGTAAGTGTAGTGGGGGTTCTGTCTTCCCCTAAGACGAAAGATATTAACCTGGGACGTCTTGCTTATAGCTGACAAAATTTTAAATATTTATTCAATTTCGACCTTTTGCTTTTTTGTCACTTATATAGACTTGTTTGGGTTCCGCCTATATCGTCGTCAACGATTAGTCTTACTGCTGGGCACCGGCCTCCTCTGTGTCTCACGAGCGATTATAGTAAACTTGTAGATTTTTTTCGAACTCAGGCATTCAGAATTCACCACAATGTTTTCATTCACAGTTTCGTCCATGTAAATATTTTTATAAGATATTATGTGGAGACTATTATTATTAGAGATGCGCCTAATATTCGTTTGGTATACGGTATTCGGCGTATTCGGCATCTTTTTTGCGAAAGTAGACATACCTACTCGAACCGAATATATTCGGCACCAAAACCGAATAATTCGGCCGAATAGCCGGTTCGGTAAAAGTTAAACCGAATAATATTCGGTATTCGGTTATTCGGTGAAACCACTATTCGGCGCATCTCTAATTATTATGTTCTATCATGGCTGAACAAAAACGGTCAAAGATTGCAACTGAAACATAAAATTGTTCTACGGAAATGGGTTCAATTAAAATAAAAATAAATGTGATAAGTATAGAATATGTATTACCATGATAAAAACAATTTAACAAGTTTTATTTTCTAATATAAAATCCATAAACCAAGTAAAATATAAAATTATTACATAACTAAATCACCAAATCTTATATTTTATATGTAATTTGATAACAACATAGATTAGTAAAGATTACTCACTCCTATCCTAACAAGAAAATGTAACCAGTTTTGACAATTGAAATTGCCACTGTAATTTGTTTTCGTGTTTGTTAAAAATATAAAAAAATGTAGTTTTTAGAGCATTTACGAATGAAAAAAAACACGTCTTAACTGCACATGTCGGCATTGTTCCGCGTAAATTACAGCATGACAACCAATAAACGGCTGACACATTTGTCAGCCGTTTAAACCAATTAATTGGCTACCTTCAATTACAAGGCGGTGAGAGATCTATACTAATCTATGGACAACAAAAGTAAAATACACCTAATAGGACTTAATATTATATTGCAATGGATTAAAAATATTTAAAACGCCTGAGTTGGAATGATAATAATCTTTTTCACTTAAGCTTACAACTTATAATGCTTAATAGAACATTTATTTTACTTGAAACTGTAATTGTAATCTTCAAAAGTCCCATTAAGCTTGAAGGCGACGTAATTATAAAGTTATAACTATTCCGACACTATCTAATAAAATTAATTAATAAAGTATATTAAATAACGTTCTAAGAGCTTTATAAGTAAGGCACATTGAGACAAGGTAGCAAAAAATCATACCCCGCCTTCGTAACAAACACATTGTAATTGCAAAAAGAAAATAATATGATCATGAGAAAAGGTAAATCTATGAAAATTTGAGTAACATGTTCTAAATCTTACGCAAAGAATTTTACACACAAATTAATTTGTTCAACAGTTTATACTTTTAAATTAATCTGTAACTAAGTAACTGAAAATAAAAATGTAATAATAATTATAATTATAACTTATCTAAATATAAAAAGCTTACCATAGGGCCTTCACATAGTTTAAAAAATCGAAATAAGAAAATCCTAAAATGTAAACATAATATTTTCTTTCATCTATATGCATCTATCATTTCAAATATTGTGTCAGACAATTCATTGGTCTGTACATAGTCAGTATGTCAATAATTTAGTAATTACCGATATCTATCTGGTTACATACATTATAAGGCCCCTCGTATCCAAACCAAAAAAATCTTAGTATTATTCTGCCATACGAACTGCTTGTACATTGCACGAAATGCTTACTTATTAATGTTCCCCACTATCTTCCATATTAACTCCATTCGACAATCGTATCTTCCACCAAGTACTGAACAGACTGCATGGCTTAAGATAACATTGAGCCTGAGACACATTGCTTGGCTCATACATAGATTAGTAAAGATTACCCACTCCCAACAAGAAAATGTAACCAGTTTTGACAAATTAAATTGTCACTCTCATCTATTTTCGTGTTTGAATAATATTAAAAAAAATGTAGTTTTTAGGTCATTTACGAATGAAACGATATTTCTCTGCACTGTCTTCGATTTCGTGTTTTTGCACTACTTATCTGCGCATGTCGGCATTGTTCCGCGTAAATTACACCATGACAGTCATTAAATAGCTGACATTAATGGCTTCCTTCAATTACAAGGCGGTGAGATATCTATACTTATCTATGGGCTCATATTGAGCGCTTTTTATTCTGCAAGCACTATATTGCATCGTGCCTACAACCTACTCAATTCCCTCATCACCCCATCCTCATCATAATCAACATCATCCTTGCGCTCATTCGGTTTCCATGTCAACCTCCTCAGCTTCATCCTGCGAGCCTTGCAAGAGGATGTGCTTGATGATCTGGTCGATGGTGTGTGTGTGCAGCATGCGCTCGATGGCCTCGTCCTCCACCACATAGAGGAACAGATGTTTAGCGTTCTCCCGCAGACACTGCACGCGAGTCCACTTGTCGCGGTCGGCCGCGCGGGCGCCGCAGTGCTCTATCACCTTCTCTAGTACCTATACAAAACATTTTTTTTGTAGCAAGTGTATAAAACACGAGATGCGATCCTTCTCTATAACCTAAAATAATATTAAAAAAAAAATCCAACTGTGCACAATAAACCAAACCTGGCTACAGTGACTACAGGACAATTTAAACCTAACCCCTATTGGTATGACAAAAGAATAACAGACTTGGACATCTGTAATCAACTTCAAAAACTAATTTGCCATTCATTCATTCTCGAATATAGCAAAAGCACATTATATTCATTCACATTTTGTAAAAGAATTATGTGAAACTGTAAAATACACAATGCATATAAAGCTAGTCATCTTAAACATAAAAATTACTTAAGTTTAAGAAATAATATTGCTAAAATTACATTAACAAAATAAGTAAAACTTACATTATCAACAGTTTCATCTGGCCATCCGAAGCATTCTAGTGTGTCCTTATCAATCAGCTGCTCCAGTAACTTATTGAGGCTCTCCGCTAACTCTTCTTCACTCATCAATGGACTTCCTTCGACCTAAAATATTATTGAACATTTTATTACTATTCATGTACCAACAATATTAGTAAAGTGGTTGGTTAACCACTATGGACCCAAGGGTGGGATTATAAATAATAAATAATAAACGCTTTCTACACTCACAGCCCTAGGATTCCCTGTGTCGTGGGTGCCATGGACACACACATAAACAAATACACAAACACCAAGACCCAGAAACAGAAATCTAAATTCATCATTTAGATATCTGTCTGGCCGGGGATCGAACCCAGGACCCTTTGCGCCTTTGCCCTTTGCTTTGTTATGAGTGTAGGGTCTATTTTTTGTTGTGGAAAAGCTTGATTTTTACTTTAAAATGTTTTAGAGTGATAGACCTGTTTTTATAAAATACATATGGAGATGCCGACTGAGTATGCAAAGCGATCAGAAAATTAGTTTTTATAAAATTACCTTCAAAATGACCCCCTCAGTAGCATCTTCCGGTTGTCTTGATTCCTGAATCCCTCCATACAGTACGCCAAGCCCGTAGCCTTCTAGGATGCGTTCAGATTCCGCATCCAACAAGTTCAAAATGGAATCCATTTCGGATTTTCTCACTCTATCCACGCCAAGGTTGGATCCCTTTAACGAAACACATTTTAGGTTAGATAAAGTATTTCTTTGTGTAATTTAAAAATGATTGGCTTTTTACAAATTCATAAGTTACAATCAATACAGTTATGCAACTAGAAACTCTATAATTACTATATATCTTTTACTCTATTTGTGAACATTGGCCCGCTTAGGAAAATGTTTGCCCATCCCTGACCTATGAGATGAAAAGTTGCGTCGTATACTCACGAACACTTGTCGTACTTGGTTGAGATGAGCGCGGAACACCTTCGTGGTGGGCACATCGCATGTGACGACGCATTTTTTTGGAGTTTACTCCTTAAGAAACGATTTGAGTTATATGGCCCGGTACGGAAAATTTATGAGGAGTAAAATCAAGTGTAACACGAAAAGTTGAGGCGTTACGTAGAAAGAGACAAACATATATCTGTAGGATTGAACGTGTAAAAGAATGAGATGGAATACATTACACAGCGTATCTCATTCTCGGGGTCTCCTCTTTGCGCGATACTTCGTAGTCTCACTGTATAGTTCACTACCTCCAGTCTGAGAGTTGAATGTGTGCGTATGTTTGTACGTGTGTGTTGCGCGCTAGATATGGTACAACTATTGATGCGGTGTTTTCACGATTCATAACTCATGTAACTTCCAAAGTTCACGTATCGTATTTCAGTTACCACAAACCTATAATTACAGTATTTAAGAATGATATTATAATTCAAAGTGAAAGAAATCAATCATCCTAAAATTGGATTTGTATAAATTGAACACAATTATTATTATTATTATTATTTATATTATTTTGTAACATACTTTATGTAATACGCATTATTGAAGTAATGTAAATAATCCGAATAATTACAGATATATGTTTTTTTCTCTTATCATTTTAGCAGATGCGTTCATTTACCCTTTTTTTTCTATTCGATATATATCATAATTATCGTTCGTAAGGAGTAAACTCCAATCGTGCGTCGTAGCTGACACACACACACTATTTTTTTTATAATATAAGAGTAGAAGACAAGCATGCAGTCCACCTAATGGTAAGTGGCTACTGCCGCCCATGGACATCTGTAATCAACCCCAGATAGGATTAGATATTCCTACCTGAGGTCGGCCACAGATGCGCCGCTACCCCTGAGGACTAAGTTGGAACGCCTCGGAAAGTCTGTCTCCCTTACCACACCCTTCAAATCGGAACACAGCAGCGCCTAACACTGCTGTTATTAGGTAGAAATAGGTGTGGCGGTGGTGACGCCGGAGTCGAACCACAAAGAGTTCTACTACCTTCGTATGTTCATCTCGTTGGAAAAGCTCCTCGAGCACACGTACGATACACCTATATCATATCTAGAAGTCGTGACATATACTCACAAAGACCTTTCGCTCGTCGTGGCCGTGGTGGGCACGTTAATCTCGTTGGGAAAGCTCCTTGAGCACGTTACACTTGTACGATATACCTTTGGCAAAGGGAGATCTACCGCCGGGCTAGCTGATTATGCCCGGGAGCTTGTATATATGCAAGATGTTTAGAAAACATCGATAGCCTGATTCAACAGCGCCATCTCTTGACGAGTAGCGGGTAGTAGCTACATACCTACATATATCATATCTAAAAGTCGTGACATATACTCACAAAGACCTGTCGCACGTGGTTGAGGTGAGCGCGGAACACGTCGTGGTGCGCGCGTCGCACGTGTCGCACGAGCTGCTCGCCGCGCACGTACGCGCGCGCCGCCACACAGTACATGCAGCGCCGCGGCCGCTCCAGCTTGTGCGTGCTCATGTGACGGCGCATGTTCATCTCGTTGGAGAAGCTCTTCGAGCACACCTCGCACGCGTACTCTGCGAACATTGTTTTTATGATATTAAAGTACCAGACGAGCGAGCAGTCCACCCGGTGGTGAGTGGCTCCTGCCACCGATGGACATCTGTAATCAATCCTAGATAAGATTAGATATTCCTACCCAAGGTCGGTCACAAATGGGCAGCTACACCTGAGGACTAAGCTGGATGCCTCGAACAAGTATGTTGTGTCGAATCACTGAACCACCACGTTTTGGTGTGCGACGAAACGCACGCGCCGATGTTACACATAATTTAGATATACTATTTACTTTCGTGTGTTGGTCGCTTGCTGAATTAAAATTTGTTGTTGAATGCATAAAAATATTTTATTAATTATCCCAAGTAAGTATAACTCCTTACATACAATACACACACGCTACGTTTTAAAATGAAAACTTTAAATTGTACCTCATTTGTAAATTAATACGATCTTAATATTGGCTTTGATACCTTTCGCAATCACATGGGCATTTGATATGTGGCTTTGAAGACCGCTCGTATTGACAAATTCCTTCTTAACATCTGCCACAGGACAAACAAGTTTGCAAAGACCCAAACGCTCCCTGGTGTGTGCAGTCAATCTGAAAAGAAACTTCAAGTTAAAAATACACAGTACAAATATATATAAATATCGTCACATAATGTCTTGTCATGAATTTTTACTACACAAATTATTTCGAAATTGCGATTTAAAAATATATTCCCAAAACATTTTTGCAACTGTAACCTCATTATGCTAAAAAAAGTTTAAATTGATAGGTTTCAAACACTATTAAAACCTAGAATTTTTTCTATTATAATAGAAGCAAAGAAGCATACATTTCCCATAGACATCTTTACTCAATATCAGATATCAGAATAAATACCTTTTTTTTTTGTTTACGAGGGGGAAACCTTCAAAAGGTACCCTATGCCGTGGGGGCGACACGGGGTTATGTGGGATTCTTACTGCACTAAAACCCCCCCGGTGGCCGTCCTCGGCGCTGCGTAGAGGACTCCGGGATCTCCAAAGGAACACAACCGGAGTCCTCTTAGCGCGTTGCCCCGTCGGGCTCTGTCCGGGTCAGCTTGACGCTCGCCACACCATCTGGTGCGTACGACGGTATGCGACCACACATACCGCCGTCCTTCCCGGGGTCACTAACCGGGCGGTTCGAACTCCCATTCTCGCCACCCGCAACCCCGGAAGCTCCTTTTAGTCGCCTCTTACGACAGGCAGGGGATACCGTAGCCCTATTCTGGTCCCGGAACTACAGGGACAATCAGAATAAATACCTGCTGAACAATATGTTGTTATCCTTGAGCTGAAATCTAACCTTGAATAAAATCTTGAAACACTTTGGATGAGTGTTTATCTTACCACCCTATTCAGACCAAACATATAACTTAAAACCGCTAATATTAGACATAATATGTTTGATGGTGGCGCCTTCATAGTCTAACGATCATGACTAAAACAAATACAGTCCTACAGAACAAAACTCATTTGGCCTTAGACTTGAAGGCGGGACCGAACTCTGTGCAAGTGTTCGAGTTTTTTTTTTTTATAATATAGAAGTAGCAGACCAGAGCATGCAGTCCACCTCATGGTAAGTGGCTACTGCCGCCCATGGACATTTGTAATCAACCCCAGATAGGATTAGATATTCCTATCTGAGGTCGGCCACGGATGCGCCGCTACCCCTTCGGACTAAGCTGGAACGCCTCGACAAAGTCTGTCTCCCTTACCACACCCTTCAAACGGAACACAGCAGCGCCTAACACTGCTGTTATTAGGCAGAATTAGGTGTGGCGGTGGTGCCGCCGGAGTCGAACCACAATGGGTTCTACCATCTTCAAAAGTGCTTCTCCATGTGGCGCTGGAGCTGCACACGCTGGATAACCGCTAATTAGACAAAATATGTTTGATGGTGGCGCCTACCGAGTCGAACAATCATGACTAAAACCACAGTCCCACAGAACAAAACTCACTTGGCCTTAGACTTGAAGTTGACACCACACTCTGTGCAAGTCAAGAAGTGCTTCTGCATGTGACGCTGGAGTTGCACACGCTGGATGTAGGAGCGTTGGCACAGGGTGCACTTGTGCGGCTTGTTCTCCACGTGTGTCAGCACGTGGCGCCGCATCACTTCGATAGTGTATGTACTGTATCCGCACTGTGCAAAAAAAAATATTTTATTTTATATCTAATCATTTCAAAAATGTTTTAATAGATTCTTTACAGAACTCTTTTTGAACATCAATATATCCACCACCACTCCACAAGGTTTGCGGATTGTTGTCGTATTGTGTTAATTTTTTTGTTTATGTATTACATAGAAAAATATCTGGAACTCATTTAGTCACAGTTCACAGGTTTTTAAATAAGATTTCCCAATGAAAACTATTACTTTCAAATCTAATATAAACCTACGTTAACTTAATTATTAGTGTTGTTCTAGGCAGGTGTATGGCTAATAAATTAGTATATCGTCACATATTTTACAAATATTGGTATACATCCTACATTTTATTTTGACTAGAACACTATTGATTTATTGGATCACTTACCAAACATAGTTCCAAGAGGCAAAGAAAACAAAAGTATAGATTAAAACTTTCATGTTATGAAACAACTTTAATATTATGTAACTGCACACATACAGGGACAATAGCAATATTCATATCAATGCTTAAAAACAAATGTTGATTAGGAAGAACCTAATCAACATTGGCTAAAATTTACAGGTGAGTTGATTTGCATATTAAAACCTTGAAGTAATATGTAAAATAAACTTACATAAATGTTGGATTCAAAATATTTCTATATCTAAGTTATTATTACTATTTTATTATTTAACTTTAAAATCACTCTCTTGTATGCTTTATGCAATGTAGATTAGCAAGGTTTGTCTTTCAATTGTTCAACTACAGTTACTACAGAACTATAGAAACTACAGTTTCTAACCAACAATAACAACTGGAAACGAAAAAGTTATAAAATTAACCCACCAGTGCTCATATAACCAATCACTCACTACTCCATTGTAGATTGGTCACATCTACACCAGCTACACCACCACCAGCTATCTGCAGTTTAAAATGCATGCATGCAAATGTTGTACTTACCACACTGCATTCATACTTTCTCTCTCCATGTATTTCTAAATGCTTCGCCATAGCAGTTCTTGATCTTGTATCCTTCCCACAATGATCACATACAAATTTGTTTGGTGACTCTAAAACATAAGTTTTAGTTAATTACACATACACCTTTAACAGCAGTCTTAAGAACTGGTGTTTTCTGGTTGGTAAGGTGGTAAGGGAGAGTTACAGGCTTCCTAATTAGTCCTCTAAGTTTCCAAAAACTCCAGTCCATTCCAATCATAGTCAATACAGACACAGAACAACATCCAAGTTAAAATAAGAAAAGTTAAATTTAGTGAAATAACATGAAATATATTTATTTTGTATATAATGTTTATGGAGGTATTTATAAATTGTCACAATATTTTTTTCATACTACTACCGGATTGGACCACAACTTTTCGAAGAAGATCCAGTAAGAGACTGGGTGGTTTTGGAGTTAGTGGGTGTGTCTTTTTTTTTATATTAATTATTACTATTTTTTACTCTAGTTAAATAACTAAATTGTAAATTGTTTTTATGGAATATTGTACATAACAAAACTTACCTGAGTGGTACTGTCGGTAGTGACTAATTAATCTGGAGAAGGATTTGGTATGATATGTACAGTGCTTACAAGGGAAAGCACCTCGTCTTATATGTTGTAACCGAAGGTGGACTATTAGATTGTCTTTTCGGGTAAATGTTGCTTTACATATCTGGAAGACATATACAAAACTTAAACTCTTACCTTTACTACATTAACTTAAATAAAAACATAAGGGCAGATGTGCGATATTGATGGCCAGTTTTATGATAATTACTTTATAATTCCATACCACACGTGAATAAGTTAATAAGTCGAAAATGCACAATGTTCATTGCAGCTATTTGTACTCTTTGGTGAGAGGGTTATTTTAAACAAGTTGTGTATGTACGGTAAGTAAAGACCTGTTAAGTTACTTATTCATCCCATAAATTCAAATTATTAAACAATCCTAATGTTTATGACTAAAAAAAAATAATTTACATAAATATATTTACAGTAGATCGACATATCAACATATTCACGCGTGGTAGGGAATTTATAAGAGCTCATAGTTATTTTGTATATCAAATTTTAGTTTTATGTCTCGCTTCAATTTCAGTCTGTTTCAAATTATTTTAAGTATAAAGTATGAATCTACTGAATGAATGAATAAGAAGGTTGATCAAAGTATACCTGGCTGGAGTGAAACCTTCCTCAATAACAAGTCTGCTTATTGTCTCGTTAGCTTAGTATCAACAGTATTTCTATTACTTAAAAAACTTAAACATTTTTTTTAAATACCCTCTCAATGGTCAGTTGCAGTGATAAGGTCACCGCGATCAATGTGTAAATTGATACTTATATTATTTGTTATATTTTCGTATAAAAACCAGTATCTCCAAAATTTTATATACAGCATGTGTTTATAAAAATAGCATATATAAATTGCTACAATTAAAATTTGTGATACTTGACATTCAAATCAAAGAGAAATAAATTACAAAAGGTCAAAACATGAACAACTCACTTCACAATGAAATATAGTAACTCCAAGACCATCACATCCCCTCTGTGACATATGACGTATAACATGGGAACGTCTCACAAATTTCTTCTTGCAATGCTCACATTCAAATATTTTTCTCTCATGCACTTTAGTTATATGATCCCTAAGGGTTTTCTTATCCGGGCAACGGACTGCACAGCTATCACAGGCCACACTCCCTGGACCGCTGGCATGATCATTCTTAAGATGTAATTCATAGCTCACTTTGAATCTAAATTTTTTATTACACTCCTTACAAGAGTACAAAGCCTGAAAAACATAAAAAAAATAACGTAACAAAATAAAAACGAAAGACTACTAGACGAAAACTTGACAAGCAATCTAGCGCCTGGACGCGACTATTTCTACGATTATTCAGGGCAAAGAGTTTGTGTACATTTTAGTGCCAGTAAAGTTAATGTCAATTGACCCATCACAGATTTCGTAGCTTTTCATGATCGAATATTTAATTCGTATTGTACCTTTAAATTAGATTCGGCTGCGCATAAAACAGAATTGCCCTCTTGGCAAAGTTTTTCGTGGCGTTGTAAGGATTGTTTCGTGACAAATGTACTGTTGCATATTTCACAAGAAAGATTAAAGTCTCTCTGTGTTTCTTGTTCTTTCTTAGTATAGACTTTCGCTTTAGGTGGCCGACCTCGTTTTTTACGTTTTAGTGGCATCCTAAAATAAAAAAATGTAAATTTTGATAAATGCTCCTTGCTTATGTGTACCATAAAGAAATTAAAGGGAATACAAAGTTTGATATTACTTTCACCCAGGCGCTGGTTTTACTTTTGATTACGACAACAATATGGCGTATATAGGGATGTCAATGTATCGTTAAATCAAATAATCGATATTTTGTGTATAACCGGTATAATAATCAATAAAAGTAAAAAATACATATCTAAATATTTCCTTAAATGAACAATATCTATACACGAAAATAACTGTGTAGGTATAAAAAAATTAATCCAATTATTTGAAAAATATGTATATGTCACTTTTGTACTTTATTATTTTATAATAATTCAATGTATTTATTATTGTTGTTTTACCTAGCTTTTTTAATTTAATTTAATGATACACAAATACAATTTAATACAATAATTTTGACCATACCAATAATTAATCCCACACATAAGTTTTCCTAGTAGTCTCTTAAATAAATAAAGCACATTTAAAGAAAAAAACATTTTAAAGAAAAAAATATTAGTGAAGATAAATATGGCTTCCGAATAAAACTGAACAAAACATTAATTTATTTATAAAAAATCGAATCTGTAGCAATCGAAAAATCGAACTCATACATTATTGGGTTGTGATGTTCTGATGCCTTCCCTACAGGTAAATATTTTTTTTACTTTGCTCTGACTTCTATGATTTTTAGCATATTTTGCCACAGGTAATGCTGGCTAAAATAAATTGGTCACAGTCTGACAAACTTTTTTGTGCGTGTAACAGGGGATCAACTGGCGATTATAATGTTGCTTGGTTATCAAAATGACCTACGAAGTGGAAAAAAATAACGATTTTGTTTTTCAGTATATAAAATATTATTTCTATTATCTGAATTGAATTAAATTATCTAAATATTATTTCAATTTAATTAATGTTATTCAATCTATTGTAAAGATTAAAATATAATTTTAGGATATTTATAAGGAATAATTTGTAAAATCACAGTGTAAAATAATATGTAAAATAACTTTCTACTAAACTTATTCGATGTTAATTAATACTTAATTAATGTGATTTAATTAATTAAATATCTTAACAAAAAAATATTAAGTAAGGGCCAGTTCACACACGGCCTGATATGGCGGCTGGGACCTGCTGTACACAATATTAGCGGATTTTGTTTACATTTAGGTTGGATCGATATGATCGTCATCATCAACACCAAGTCTGGCAGTCGGTTAGCGGTAAAACTTGAATTAACCTAATGTGACAAGATCTTAACTTACATATTGTTTCCATGGAAACCGTTTAGTAAACAAATAACGTGTCTCGTTCCATAACAAAATAATCATATTACGTTGCAGTCGAATCGTATAATACGTTAACTTACATAGCGCCTAATAAATAAATTAAACCCGCGTTCTGTTTAACACAGATAAAGGTGGACTTTGACATAAAACAAGCTTCAGGCGGATACTGGTGTAAATTATTTGTAACTTGTTTATGAAATATCAAAACACAAACGATGTTGGCTTTTTTACACTACGACTAACTGTCTATTTTCCATGCTGCATGTATATAACAACAGCTATGACTATTGTGACTACGACATTTAAACAGAATGTTTGGGTGGGCCACGTTGTACCATGTGTAATTTTGTTTAATTTTAACAGAGTTCCGGAATGGTTATCTAAATTATGAGCAATGGACGACGAGATAGATCCAAATGTTATAAAAGCTACTCAAATATCATTAGGAAAGTATGTTAAGCGTCCACCGTTGAGTGATAAGTTATTAAGAAAGCCGCCCTTTAGGTTCTTGCATGACATTGTGACATCGGTAAGTATTGATTAAATTACTTAGGTACGTGATAAAATTCGCTTGTTCAACTCCGGTGCCAAATAACTATTCCTACCTTCATTAAAATATAAGTACACCATAGTTTAAAAAGACTTTAAAACATAAATGTTTGGGTTTAGTTTGGTAGGCATGTAGACCATGTACTCCATTTTTATGGTAGAATTTATCGATTACAACCAGGTTTTATTTAAGAATCTATTCTCAGTATTAGTATTAAACCTAACCGAAGAGTTCAGGCGGTGTTCAATTAAATTTGTTATAGGTATTGAAGAGTAAAGGATTTTTTAATGGTTTGTTTGACGAAAACGAACTCAACTCGGATAATGTAAAAGATCGAGAGAGTAAAATATTATTTCTTAACAAAGTTATATCCGTTGTAAGTGAGTATATATTTGTATTATGTTGTATGCATTTCATATAGTGTTTGTGCCAATTATGTAACCAAATTAATTAAAACTGGACCAATAATAAAACTCCCCAAACATCCTACAGGTTTAACAACAGGTCAACCATTATCAGTGAAACCATCAAAAGTAGTAGCTGGACAAGAAGCGACAAAAACTAATGAATTATTACAATGCATTGCACAGGCTTTAGACAATAACCTCTCCTCAGACGAAGCAGTAAAGCAATTCAAATCGGGTACAAAAATATCTCCAAGTACTGAAAATAAAAACAAAAAAGATTCTGTAAAGCCTGTGAAAAGAAATACTGAAACAAAGAAATTAACATCCAGAAGCAGTGAAAAATTGGTATCCAAGGAGAAAGATGGGCAAACTCTTAATAAGCCGAAGCAAAAAGAAATTATTACACATAAAAAAGAATCACCTCCCAAGAAAACTTTGTCTAAGATTGTCAATAAGAAGCAGCCAGAAAAACCAAAGCAGGAAGTTAAACAAAATGATAATATTGAATTAAAGAATAAATTACCAGTAAACAAAAGCTCCACTTCAAATAACGTTGTAAACGAAGATAAAGAACGAAACACTTCGGCTAATGAAACTACAGAACAAAATAAAATATTGCTTGATGAAGATAATGTTCCTCTAGATATAAAATCAAGTTCAAACGAGAATAATATACAATTAGATATAAAACTACAGGCTGATTTATCCAACAACACAACGATTAATGAAGAAAATCAAGTGAACGAGGTTAATGTTCATGCTTCAAAACCAAATTCAGCTGAAAAATATTTATTGAAAGATTTAAATCCTATTAAAATTGAGGAAGAAATGAAAGAAGAACAAAATTCTGTAGATAATCTTATAACAAAAACAGATAAAGGTGAAACAAAAGTAGATTTTGATGAAAACAAGAAGAAAACTGCTCATGATGGTAAAGCCACTGGCGTTGCTGAAATGTTTAAGGAAGGAATGGAAGAAAATCCACTTCCCAGTGATAGAAAGGATATAAGTAATTCAACTATAATCAGACCATCAAGCGTAAGACCGTCTTCTTCAAGACCAGGGGCTCCACGACTTAGAGATAAAAGTGATAATATAATGAGTGATACTGAAAATATTATTGTGGGCAAAGTTAATATTATTAGCGAAAATACATTACAGGAGGAGGTTAGTACATATAATAACTTACGGTAAGGTAAAACTGTATTACTTATTATATTTCTGTTAAAAAGTAAATCATGAAACGATTTTTAAAGGAGGAGGATACGAGTATTATTGTTGAAAATCAAATGACCGAAGAATTACATGGAATTGTGGAGAATCAGGAAAGTAACAGTTTAGTTAGTAACCAAAATAGTCACTTGGTTCAACAAATATTAGATTCACAGAAGGAATTCACGCAAATATCTGGAAAAACTGAAATCGTAAGTTTATTTATATTTATTTTAAATCTCAACATGTTTGCTTAAATACGATAATACACGCACAAACAGATGTTCAACGTATATTTAAGACTAAGCCAATGGTTCTAGTAGACTAGTTACTTTAAGGATCGACGAATTGTGTTTGGCATTTGTATCGATGCTGTATCACGTTTTTGGAGACTTGCTCCTTTCGTGCCCTTATCAAAATCGCGCAATGTATAGTCCGGAACAAACTGCTAGTCCGCTCTGAAGTTGGTTCGACCAGGTGTAGTCATACAATTTTCTATGGCAACGCGATTCATTTCTATATTCAGAGTGGACTAGCAGTTTTACGCGGACTATACCTGCATCGTGTTTTCGCGTTTAAAATCGTCAATCGCAGATGCCATTATGTATATTATGTATATGTACACATACATGACAATGAGTCATGTTTTAAGATGTAAATAAATGTACAACAAAGACGCTATTTGTTTTTAACAGAGTTGTTTCTTTTATTTCAACACAGATTTGGTATACTTAAATGAAATATAGGTACTTACAGACTACGTCGATAACTTGAAAATACACGTTATCTAAAACATGTTGTTGTTTAAGGAATGGCAATTTGGAGCACATAAAACACAGGATGTTTTCATACAAGAAATGGAGCAATTGCGGTTTAGTGTACAAGCTCTATCTCGTATAGCTAATCCTCTGGGGAAATTATTGGATCATATTCAGGAGGATGTCGAAGTAATGCGTCAAGAATTACAGCAATGGACTATAATATATGAAGAAACGTCTAAGGATTTATTAAAGCAGAAAACGTTAGTATAACAATCCTTATAACTGGTTTTATGTAGCTGCAACACTTTTAGACTTACAAGTCTTACAACTGATGGAGATAGGTGTCCGATGCTGATTGGCGATGAAGGGAACAGTTAGTTGTCTTACACACTTACACGTACTTAAACCAATATAATCAGTCTTAACCAATTTTGTCTGCCAAATTTGAGACAATTTTTGCCTACCTATTCTAGCAAGTTTTGAAATAAATTAAACTTATCGAAGAAGAACCCCAAATTGAAATTGACACTATCTCAACAGAAAAACTTTTTAATTAATAATATGTAAATAAAAACGCAAAAGGCTTTTTTTATTTATATAGTACTTTATCAATAATCGGGTTCGATGCCTTAAAAGATAACGAATGTATAATTCTCATACCCTGTTTCAATTAATAAGATTTTAGTACTTCCTAAATAAAAACATAAACGTTATTTTATTCATTTTTAGTGCAAATGAAGAATCCTTAGTACCTTTTCATACAAAACTGAAACAATTGACAACGGACATAAAAGAAAAGCAAGAAAAAATAACTGATCTCAAAGTTTCAATTCACAAGAATGCTGCAAGAATTGAAAAGTTGTTAGCAAATGGAATGGTGCAATAAAGTGTAGGACCTAATTATTTTTATCTTTTTATTGTAATTAATTAACATAATAAATATTATTTAACATCGTTATTCATTTTTTATTACATATTCTTTACATGGCATACCTATTAAAAGTTTAAAGTTTGAAATAAAGAAAAATACGTAATTTTATATGTTTACTTGTGACTAAATTAACAAACATAGGTATACATGATATTATTCTATTACTATTTTATACATGTATATGGAAGATGGTGGAACTCTTTATATCTATGTAATAACAGCTTACAGCACTGTTGCTGCGATCTGCGTTGCTCTGATTTGAAGGGTGTGGTAAGGAAGACTTTCAGAGGCAACTTAGTTCGCAAGGATAGGAGTGCGTATGTGGCTAAATTTAGATATGACTTAATTACCATTTAGAGGACTATATACTCGTTTACTCTTTTTACATTATAATTTTTATTGTTTTCTAATTTTTAAACATAGACTGCAAATAATCAGCAAAGTGCCAATCGAACTGGCATATGGAGGGTTCCGTACCACCATAAAATTTTTAAGGCTTATTTATATATTTTTAAAAAAGTATTTTAGTACCTATTTGTTATTATAAGTACCTAAATGCGTAGTTATTACGATTTAATAGATAAACCAAAAAACACTGTGTTTTTTGTATTGGGACCACCTTTATGTTAATATTATTATTTAAATTTTATTATTCTTGTTATATTGGTATTACTACATAATACGGCTTAAGTGTTACATAAATTAATATTTAGAAAATTTTAATATTGTAATATTGATACCTCTTACGTGGTGGACTTTAATATGAGTTTACGAGAATTTTCTATTCTGAATTTTCTATGCTGATAAATTTTCAGCGACTTCTTTTCAGTGATTTTTATTTTCTTCCTCTAAATGAACATTTCAACCACTGCTTTTTGATTTGGTAGAGGACTAGCAACTCCCTAGGATTAGAGGCCAGCGTCCGGACCACCCCTCCCTTAGACTGCTAATAATATACATACATACATGCTCAAAAACCAATACCTTTCAGCCGGGTAAATAATATCGATACCGGTATAAGGGTAATTAATTCGCAAACCAGCCAACTCCACTTTTTTCAAAATGTTTTATATAGCATTTTCACCCCCTTGAAACCCGCTGCCGGCGACCATGATTAATTTGTTCAAATAAAAAAATGGGTATATAATAGTTTATAAAAGTTTATTATATCATAAAATATAGCTGATTTTTACGCTGTTAATTGTTTACTTACAAAAATTTTAAAATAATTTCAACTTTCATGCAAGAAGACTAAAACACTTGATTCAAGGGCGTCAAATACTGGAATGAAAAAAAAATATAGCTGCCATAATGTTTTAGTTTTTAGTATGACTAAAATAATTCAATATTGTTATTTATTGTTATCACACATAGAATACCATATGTAATTATCTGTTTTACTTACATTGTTATTGTTGTGTCTAATTGTAGTCTGTGGTTGTTATTTTTCATAAATTTGTACATGTACTGAGGCTTTGTTGTTCATAATAAAAAGGAATAATGGGGAGCTTGGATAAAGGTGTCCTCACAGGATTTATTTGTCGATTATGTTCTGAAATGCATCGTGTTGTTCTTCATATATATGGAGAGGAAGGCATACGTTTATGTATATCTGAGAAAATCAATAGATATCTTTCAATTAACGTAAGTTTATCTTCTACGTTCAACATTAAGTAGTATATAGCAAAGTGTTCTGTGCATTCGTAAGATGTGTTATTCAATTATTTTTTGCATTGCAGGTGTCACGTTCAGATCCATTGCCCAAAACGATTTGTAAAAAATGCTTAGAACGATTGGAAAATCAGCATAGATTAGTAATGCGTATAGAACACGCAGCAAATATGCTGAAGGGGCAAAGAAGAGCAAGGGTGGGTCGTGGGTGCTATGTTAGTCTTTGTGATACATCTAATAGCCATTCAAATCGCTCTGTAGATGAATAGTTTTGTATGTAGATAATATAGTTAAAAATCGCTTTGCATGGTTTGTTTGTTAAATATAAGATAGATTGAAAATGTGAAAGTATAGTAAAAATACATCTCAAGTGCCCCATGAAGTACAGATCCTACATTGTGCTGCATGCAAATATTTATAAAAAACCCCTGTTGAAAATTTTCGTGAATAGACAACAAACTCACAATTTAATTGATATGATCAACTAAAACTTCAGTGATAATGTAGTGGTAAAATCTCTGCTCCAATCAGGGAGGTCTGAGGTTTGAATCCTTATTTATAGTAATTAATTAGTACATTAGTTACTGCACATGTGAGAATCCTTTAAAAAAAAATTCAAGGGTGTGTGTGATTCGAGTCTACTAATCCACAAATTGATAGTCTAGCGGACTAAAGCCTAAACCCCTCCCCCTGAGAGGAGACCTGTGTCTAGTAGTGAGATAGTAATGTGTTGGCAATGTGTATAACTTGACCAACAAATTTTATTCATAAAATTAGCAATAGTAATAGTATTAAACTTTTATAGTACATAGCTGAATATTGCTTGATAAACCTTAGATTTTTTGGGTTTTTCTTTTTCCACTAATCTGCACTGGCTTTTTCAGTTGTGGGGAGAGAGCTCTGCCCAACAGTAGAACGTGTGGGTTGCAGCTGCTTGTTCATGAGTGTTAATGACTTGATGTTGCAGTGGCACTAACAGAACGAGCTAAATGCTGTAATGTTACTACGCTTGGACTAAAAACAGTGGTTTGTACAGTTGTATATTTAAATTGTTTTCATATATATTATTATTCACTTTAAATAAAAAATTGTTTGTAAACTTGATTTGTAATTCTTTAAAACACTTGTATATTTATTGTAACTTAATATTCAAATCTAGCATTAATAAGCATATAGGATATAAGAGCTAAGATATGATGTTGCAACAGCATAAAAAATGATAATAATGATGTATGATTGATCTATAGAGTCAATAAATACTACAGTTGTGTTCATTATGTGTTACTTATGATAAATATACCTGCACATCTGATGGTAATATATTGTATCAGTAAGACATGCTAACCACAAGTATTATAATTTTTTTAACAAAAAATACAACCGAATTCTATGTCACTACAAAGTAAAAAAAAATTGAAATAAATGTTGGTTTAGTACATATTTCTGAAGTCGACGCTCATATTAGACACGCTGTTTACATCGTTATCCAACGAAATATATTGAGTGCCGACTTCAGAAATATGCACTAAACCAACATTTATTTCAATTATTTTTTACTTTGTAGTGACATAGAAGTCGGTTGTATTTTTTGTTAATTTTTTTTTTTTTGTAAGTAAGTACCCACCATATCCTGACAATCTTTTTGTATGGTGGTGACAGAATAAGTATTATGTCAAATTATAGAGTACTTCATCTGATTCCTTGTAGCCCAAAACATTTTTGAACAGGACTTCTTTAGATCTAATTAAAAAAAAATGTAAGCTGAAATCAATTTATCCATAAATTATACTGCATTATACATGTTGGATGAGTTTTGGAGAAAATAAAAACTAGATAATGAGAATTTATTTAAAGAATTATTTTCATTAATTGTCATAAAAATAATAGTCAACTCACTTCTATGCCACAGAACTGTGATTAGCTGTTGGGTGTTTAATTATACATTACCAATATTCAGCTTGTCAGATTATAGGGGTGTCATAATCATAATAGAAAGGGTCCGTTACTGTGGGTCTACTGTATAGCTTTTTGGTATATATTTTTATTTTTGCATATACATTAGCAATATACCCTAGTATCTAGGGCTTAGATGGTAGACAATATTTTCCTAGTTGTAGATTATGTATGTAAATAGTTAAGTTACAATAAAACCCATTTATTTTAGGTGTAATTAAGTTGGTTATTAAATAATTGATTTATGTATTGTATCGTAAGTAGCTAAGGTATATTAAGAAAATAAACATGTTTTTGTCTATAAAAGCAATACTTTTATTTTAATACATATTGTGTATTGAATTTTCAATCATCAATGTTGTTTTTATTTAGATTCATTAGAACATAAGTAACATAAGTCTTTTTCAACTCACACTTTTTCCCACTAAAAAAACTATCATTAGCATATGCAACTGAAACTAAACAGTATTATCAATTTATATTTGACATAACCAAAATAATAATAAAACAACATTTTAAATCACTTGAAGCTATTTAATTCGTCTAATAACGATTTACATTTATCGCGCAATATTTTCACAGCTTCAACAAATATAACATTAGGGGGCATAGCTCCGACCGACTCCACATTAACTGAAACAAATATTCATTTAAGTGGAAAAATTAGGACAAATCACTTCAATAGTTTGATCAAAAAAATAGTCTGTTAAACCTAGGTTCTTCATTTAATTATCGTCACGGATGTTTCTTGTATGAAGGCTTTATTAAAGAAAGAACTTTATTTGCAATAATAATATCCTACAGGTTATGATAAAATTGTATTTCTTTTATACAATTTTAAATTAAATGAATCCCAAAATATAAAATCTTAAAATCATTACATAGTTAAACCTATGCATCACATATAATTTTTAATTGTCAAAACGACAATTAAAAATAATGTGTGATGAATTAGAATTTATTAGTTTTCTAATAAACATAAATGAAAAAATTAAAGTTACTAGAACATATTGATGCTACAGATGGAAAAATGTTTATAAAAACTCACATATAAAATGATCCCGTATACGACTTAGTATAACAGCATCCTTAATTTCGTCATATCGATACACATTCCTGCTGCAACTGTCGTAACGGGCTTCTTGAACAAACGCTTGACCATCTGAATCAATGCCGATGACTCCAGGGGAGAAGCATGATTGGAGCAATGTTGCCTCAATGTCACGCACATCTCTTGTTAAAGTTATATCAGGGAGTAGACGATAAGAAGCTGTGGCTAAAAGAAAATATATAATTTTAACAGTGGTTCAACTTCCAGTAATTCAAATTAAGAAGCAGTACTGCTATAACTGTTTATGTTTCATAGCAGTAATGCTGTTTTAGTTTCCTTTTCTTCTAAAATTAAATTGATAGATGATTTGGTTATTCTAGTAAATTTGAGCATTAGAGTCCATTGGTAGCATTTACACCTGCTGATTGTATGCTTGTTTGTAACATCAATTACAAAATATTGAGTTATATTTTTATTAAATCAAATATAAAAGTTATTACTTTTATATATTATTAATAAGTATTATGTCAAATTATAGAGTACTTCATCTGATTCCTTGTAGCCCAAAACATTTTTGAACAGGACTTCTTTAGATCTAATTAAAAAAAAATGTAAGCTGAAATCAATTTATCCATAAATTATACTGCATTATACATGTTGGATGAGTTTTGGAGAAAATAAAAACTAGATAATGAGAATTTATTTAAAGAATTATTTTCATTAATTGTCATAAAAATAATAGTCAACTCACTTCTATGCCACAGAACTGTGATTAGCTGTTGGGTGTTTAATTATACATTACCAATATTCAGCTTGTCAGATTATAGGGGTGTCATAATCATAATAGAAAGGGTCCGTTACTGTGGGTCTACTGTATAGCTTTTTGGTATATATTTTTATTTTTGCATATACATTAGCAATATACCCTAGTATCTAGGGCTTAGATGGTAGACAATATTTTCCTAGTTGTAGATTATGTATGTAAATAGTTAAGTTACAATAAAACCCATTTATTTTAGGTGTAATTAAGTTGGTTATTAAATAATTGATTTATGTATTGTATCGTAAGTAGCTAAGGTATATTAAGAAAATAAACATGTTTTTGTCTATAAAAGCAATACTTTTATTTTAATACATATTGTGTATTGAATTTTCAATCATCAATGTTGTTTTTATTTAGATTCATTAGAACATAAGTAACATAAGTCTTTTTCAACTCACACTTTTTCCCACTAAAAAAACTATCATTAGCATATGCAACTGAAACTAAACAGTATTATCAATTTATATTTGACATAACCAAAATAATAATAAAACAACATTTTAAATCACTTGAAGCTATTTAATTCGTCTAATAACGATTTACATTTATCGCGCAATATTTTCACAGCTTCAACAAATATAACATTAGGGGGCATAGCTCCGACCGACTCCACATTAACTGAAACAAATATTCATTTAAGTGGAAAAATTAGGACAAATCACTTCAATAGTTTGATCAAAAAAATAGTCTGTTAAACCTAGGTTCTTCATTTAATTATCGTCACGGATGTTTCTTGTATGAAGGCTTTATTAAAGAAAGAACTTTATTTGCAATAATAATATCCTACAGGTTATGATAAAATTGTATTTCTTTTATACAATTTTAAATTAAATGAATCCCAAAATATAAAATCTTAAAATCATTACATAGTTAAACCTATGCATCACATATAATTTTTAATTGTCAAAACGACAATTAAAAATAATGTGTGATGAATTAGAATTTATTAGTTTTCTAATAAACATAAATGAAAAAATTAAAGTTACTAGAACATATTGATGCTACAGATGGAAAAATGTTTATAAAAACTCACATATAAAATGATCCCGTATACGACTTAGTATAACAGCATCCTTAATTTCGTCATATCGATACACATTCCTGCTGCAACTGTCGTAACGGGCTTCTTGAACAAACGCTTGACCATCTGAATCAATGCCGATGACTCCAGGGGAGAAGCATGATTGGAGCAATGTTGCCTCAATGTCACGCACATCTCTTGTTAAAGTTATATCAGGGAGTAGACGATAAGAAGCTGTGGCTAAAAGAAAATATATAATTTTAACAGTGGTTCAACTTCCAGTAATTCAAATTAAGAAGCAGTACTGCTATAACTGTTTATGTTTCATAGCAGTAATGCTGTTTTAGTTTCCTTTTCTTCTAAAATTAAATTGATAGATGATTTGGTTATTCTAGTAAATTTGAGCATTAGAGTCCATTGGTAGCATTTACACCTGCTGATTGTATGCTTGTTTGTAACATCAATTACAAAATATTGAGTTATATTTTTATTAAATCAAATATAAAAGTTATTACTTTTATATATTATTATGGTACTACTATAATATTATTAGAACCCTTAGTGTAAAAACACAAGTAATGTCTCTTTTACATTTCATCTTTCCTTTTAAAGCACCACATATGTACACATTAGCGAAGTAAAATTTGCAATACTATAAACACGTAATATACCTACCTACAGGAGAGAATTTGGCATGATCTTTCCCTATGCCTTTCACTGCAACTAAATTAAGATCCAATTCATGACCTGGACGCATTTTTGATATGAGAATATCACCATGAACAGGGCCTACGTCGGCTTCCTTATGTACTGTGGCTTGGTTGCCTAATGGGGACCACTTTATTTGGGATGAGTACACTGTAAGAAATAAACACATTAGACTATTATAAAACAGCAGATTGCCTCATCAATTAACTCATATAATTTATATAAGTAGCGTATGTCCTTTCTTGGGTATCAAAATATCTTTATACAAAATTTCATCCAAATTGGTTCAGTAGTTTGGGAGTGAAGAAGAGACAGACAGAATAACTTTCGCATTTATAATATTAGTAGGACTTCACAGGCGTATAAAGAATGTTTACTAATGTCATATACAAAAAAAAAAAACATAGTAACTCTTGAGATGTACCTCCATAGCTCCCAAATTGAATTTAAAGGCTTTCCTATAGGACATACACATCAACACAAAAAAGCTAATTGTACACCTCCCCGAAGCACCCCCGGAGAAAAATTTAGGATAAGAATCATACCATTTCATGGTTGGCCTGGCAAACCTGGTGTTTTTGCATAGTCACACCAACAAAAATGGTTACAAACAAATATTAACAAAAATGAATAAAAATATACCACTATGATTTTCATACAAGTCTTCAGCTCTCTGAGAGTCCTTTGGCTGTGACTTGTTTGTAGTACATTTAACCTTAAGTGTGTACTCCAGTGTGTCAAATTCTGTACCTTCTGTTGCATCTGAAAATTAATTGGAAGAACTTGTAAGAATTCTACTTTCCACAAATTTATATAAAACTAGCTGACCCGGCAAACATTGTGTTGCCATATAAATAAAAAAATGTTAAGTGTGAAGGTGAACAACCCTTATCACTTACGGGTTTGAAAAATAGATAGAATATTTGAAATTGCAATGGTAGCAAAGTCTGTCGAATCCAATGTGAAACATTCCAAAATCAACAACTACTAAAGAATTAAAAATTAATTAAAAAAACCTTTTCCCACAGACTAAATTGTGAATCTAAACCATTCCATCTAAATTTCATCAAAATCAGTCCAGTCGTTTAGGAGGAGTTCAGTGACATACACACGCACATAAGAAATATATATATAAAGATTTAAGTAATGTGTTGAAATATCTTATTTATATTTCTCCATTCTTCTGCATTTTCTGCATTGACATGTTTTATGTGCTGCTGTGTTTTAATTTGAAGGGTATGATAAGGTGTTCCATTCCAATGCACTACACTACATTTCTACCTCTAAAGAGTACCTAAGGGGTAGAGATGCATTTATGACCGATCTCCGGTATGTAACTGTATTTGGAGTTAAATACAGAATTGCATGGCCAGCAGCTGTCACTAACAATAGGTTAATTAATACTAAAAGATGCAAATATGCACATGTATGGAGTTTCTTGCGCCGCTTCTTCTCCATAGCGAAATACCTTCCGAAGCGGTGGTAGTTTGTTGACTTTCAAAAAGTATTCTATATGAATCAATTTTGAATAAATGAGATTTGAATTTGAATTAATTGTAGGCTAACATGAAAAAAAGTGTATTAATAATATTTAGTACTTATTTTAGACACTACCTTCAGGACGAAATTCAAATAATCGGGGATCTGCTTTGAGCGGGATCAGGCCCAATCTATGAGCTAACACTTCATCTTGTATAATAGATGTGTTGTTTTTAATGATCACTTTTTCAATGGCCATGCTTGGTACTTCACTGAGCATCAATCTCCTGAATGCATTTGCAAAAGCAGGCTGTATACCAATTAAATCAAATTCCATATCGGAATGGTCCATTCGAACAATCACAATACGAAACTTTTTAACAAATTTCTTAAAATCCCATTTCTCATCAGCCATCCCATAGTCTTCAGCAGCATTCTGTAAACAAATTTTTACTTATTTTTATATGGAACACAACTTTCAATTTGTGAGAAGTTATATGTTACCTAATATTCACAATTTATATTATCTCTGTTAAAAACTATATGAAAACACAAAATAAAAACAGTTGAACAGTCATTTTAATTTTTATACAGTGGTTAAAACATTAATTGAGAATTCAGATCATCATAGATTGTCCTCCAAATGATGTCCATGGGTGTGATGACGGTGGCCGGCATGGTCGTTTGCTTATCTACATAAATTTTATTTAAAGACTACTCTTTAAAAAAAGATACTGAAATAATGAGGTTATGCATGTGGTATACAACCTTAATCAGTCTCCAAGAGTTATTGTCTAGCTAATTTATGACGAAATTAGTTAAAACTTTATAAAAAAAATCATACCTTTAAACGAAATTCCTCCAGAAAAACTTTGGGTTGCGGTCTGTCCTCTATTTTCGGCATATTTTAAAATATAAATACAGTAAAACTTATAGTGTATATTTTCAATGGACCTTCCAGTGCACCACAGGTAATTGGACAATGTTAAAAAAATGAACTATTGGTTTTACAAGTACAATCGCAAATTCGCAAATGAGAATGTCACTACTTCACATTAATAAAAAAATACAGCATGGTTAATGTTGATATTGAATTCTTGAATCTTGATGGCAGATAAATCATGTTTCTTATGTCATTGTCAGTTGTCAGTTTGTCACTGTCAAATACATTAGTACAGACTATAGTGCGATAAACCTTTGCGCGAATATCGGTTTACGGAAAAGGCTATGGTTATTTGTTAAATTCGTATTTTATTTGTCACAAAAATGAATATTATTTAATATGATTAATATAATCGTTAAAATTTTCTATTTCTCAGGTAGTTTAGATAACCTGACATCATTATACCTTATATAGGTTACTATACTCTTCGATTATATTCGACAGTGGCGCCCCCCATAGAGTATTGTTATACACAGTTGTTATATACAGAGTATAAAGAACCGAACCGACTCTACGTAATTTTTGTCTGAGGTAAAGCGCCCCTAGTGGCCTGCCCCAGAACTACTCATGGGTTTAGTAGTTACCTGGGTTAGTAGTTACAAGTACTAGGAGGTAATACATCTATTTTCATGTGTATTTATTAGTAGTACCGCCTACAGACAGATGCGTTGCTACCTCTGAGAGCTACACGTAGTGTCCACCTTAGCTCTCAGAGTTTTACTGGTGTGAAATGAAAGTGGTGTTTGCTGTTGTTTACGACGGTATGCGACCACACTTACCGTCGTCCTTCCCGGGGTCGCTTACTGGACGGTTCGAGCTCCCACTCTTGCCACCTGCAGCCCCGGAAGCCCCCTTTTAGTTGCCTGTTACGACAGGCAGGGACAACAGGGACAAGGCTCAAGACCTAGTTATTAATTTACTCTTTGTTCTTGTTGACCTTGATATATAACATTTTTATCAATGGATAAGTAAAGTCTACGAGGAGCCATATGCTAAATAAGTGGCCAATTGAGTGCAAGTCAAACTTTCATTCGGAGGGTTCCGAACGACCAAATTTTCATTATTTTTAGTATTTGTTATCATAGCAGCCATAGAAGTGAATGAATTGTGAAAATTTTAATATATAACCGTTTAGTAGCGAAAAACGACTACAAACAGCGGCTTTTTGTATTCGTTGTTATGGTGTTGTTTGTTGTATATATTTCTCGGCAAAACCTATCACGTTGAGACCGAAAATTGCCATATTGCTCTCTTTTATAAAAACGACATAGACATTTGTCTTATGAAATCACAGAAAGTTATGTCATAAATAGTCTAAAAATATGCGACTACGATAGCTTCGCACTAGGTAGATGGTAGTATACCTACCTAAAATTGTCTAATTTACCTTACGCCATAGGTAATTGCCTCTACTACGTAATTTACAAAGGAAGGCTCTACTGTAAAGTTGGAGTCTATAATTCCTACAAAAGTGTTTCAACCACAAGTTTAATAGTTATACCTATGTAAGTACATATTATATAGCAGTTATAAATACCATTATCAGCTTTAACGCATTGGAAAACCCAGAGAAAATTTATGGTAACTTTTTAAAAAATTGGAAAAAATCAAAGATATTCATTTACTTGTTTCTTACTTATTGAAACATCATATTGTTCTGATTCTTATAATGATTTAAAATGACCTTTTTCGAGCATTTACGTGCTCATTAAGCGTGATATAACGGTCGAGTTGATTGACGCCCTCAAAATGGTGCAGGTAGATAATCGAACAGTAAATCAGTAAAATACAGCGAAAGTATTGCTTTAGGTGTCCGCCAAATGATAATCTGTATCAACAGTGGCCGGTACTTATGCAACGAGCGAGCGGGCGCAGCCACTCGCCACCATCAGCTCTCGTGGGTACAGTGCTTCGGGCGACGCTCACAACATAGCATACCAGTGCCATTCATATTGTGATCTACTGTGATATTAAACTATTAAAACAGACTATCTTAAAGTTGCATAAAATGCAACCGTTCAATGTCTTAATATTATTCGTTTTAGTGGTCGGGTTTTTTCAGTCTGGTAAGTCCCTATTTCTATCTCTCTATTAAGTGTAGTGTTTTTCAACTTTAAATAAATGTGTTATTTTATTTACACTTTCATTTTAAATTAATCTAACAATTTTTAATTTTCTTCCGTTGTAAATAAATTTTATAATCTATCTCTTTCAATAAGTTTTGTTTTAGCTATACCTCAGTGGGTAATTAAGCAAGCTTAGCGTTGCCCAAATCATTGCCATCGTAGTTTGAAATCTTAACATAGCAAAAGTCGTTGGTTTTATTATTTTTTGCAATATTTCGTTATCCCGATGAGTTTTTATGACACCAAAGTGAAACTTTGTGGTACTTTACTTAGTACCTAAATATTTAATAGGTTTTATGATCCTTTAGATTATTTCAATGTCATTGTAATCTAGGCTAGAAAGTCGGTCAAATTTATTATAACTGCTAATATTTATTACATAAAAAGAATTTATATTATTTGTGTACAATCACCTTTGTTATTATTTTTTTCTGTAAAGAATGTTAATGGTGGCCAAAAATTAATTAAATATGCCTTAATTCACGAGATATTTTTAAGAAATCTATATAAAATACGTGAGATGCCAATCTCACTCGTTTCATATATGCCAATATGTGCTAATATGAGTCTGCCTTTAAACCTAGATATTTAATTAATAACTGTGTAATTTACTTAAAAAAGGCAGTTATTTTTTTATAAATATGAGGAATTCTAGCTACCTACTGTGAAAAGGGACATACGACTGCATTCTATATTTCAGCTTGGGCTTGAGATGACTTGAGATTCGCGTCATAAGACATTCTTAACCATTGCAAAATTATGATTAGTAGACCGGCGTTGCGCAATTATCACCATATCCGGATTCGAATCCCGGACAGACAAACCTTTCATTGACGTGATCAAAACGTGCATGTATTCAAATTTGGTGAGATGTGAAAAGTATATTATAAAGTCTCCTATATCTATGCCGTGTGAAAGGAGAACTTCTGACGTAAAAAAATCATTAAGATTAGTGTCTCTTACTGTTATAAGGAAAAGGTCTAGATGATTAACAAGCACTTCAGGGATGCAAGATATTCACATATTAACTAGAAAGGATTAGCAGTTGACACTTGACAATTTAAATTAACGGTTAACGGTTAATACCGGTTAACGGTTTTTACATTGACAATAATGATTGCGAACAAAAGCTCTATAAATTTAAATGGTCTTGACAGTGAAATAAGGGCTGATTAGAAGCAAACCTTGAAGGATAAAGTAAACATAGGTACATATCGCAATCACTGCCCTCATTTGAAAGGTTTTTGTCGCCTGTCGTGTCTGTTAGCCTTTCCTTGCAACTTCCTTTACAAGCGATTACGTGTGTATCTTTACGCGATTTCTCGGAAACAACTTATTTTAAAATTGTTTCCCGAGTACTTAAGCTAAGTGACTGACAATCTAGTGCATGGTTTCTCAAACATTTAGCTCTATGGTCCCGTGTTAGATTTTAAATCAATGGAACCTCTATTAAAAAGTTTACTATAAAGAAAAAATTAGACGTTTTATAAGGGATAAAATTGAAAATAGTAATAACTGTACGTTATTAATTAGTGTAATGGTTGTGCTTATTTCTTATCGCAAATTGAGTGAATTTGGTAGACAATTTGCTTTGACTTGGATAGCTAACTACCACAAGGACACTGTTACGTATTAATACGAGTACATTGTACCCTACTTTGAGAAACCCTGATCCAGTGAACACTTTCAGATTAGTGCAGACCGTCGTATTGTTCTACCATTCAAGAACTAGTTATGCTGTCATGATTATGGCATGGGATTTTCTGGGAAGATTAAGTATATTATCAGGTTAAGTAACAACGGACTCTAACTAAATGAAATGGATATAGGTACACCAGTAGGATATTAGGAATAAGTACCTATACGGATTTTTCATAATATAGAAGTAGAAAACGAGCGTACAGTCCACCTCCGCCCGCGGTCATCTGTATTCAACCCTATTTAAGATCAGATGCCTACTCAGGTAGGCCACAGATGCCTTACTAGCCCTGAATTGGAACGCCTCGGACGAGTACCTATATACAATACAATACAATACAATACAATACAATACAATACAGTACAGTACAATACAATACAATACAATACAATACAATACAATACAATACAATACAATACAATACAATACAATACAATACAATACAATACAATACAATACAAAAATGCTTTATTGTACACCAACTAATAAATGACAAATATTAACATACATATAATGAAAAGTACTGTATTTCCCTTACCATACGTACGAAACCGGATCATAGCTGCGCTTACCACTGCTGCTATCACGCAAAAATAGGTGTAACGATGGTGCCTCCTTTGTGGAAACACAAAGGGTTGCACCACCTTAAGCTTAACATTTCCGAGCTTTCGTTCATACGACTATATTAAGCACTCGGACCTGTTTGTTGTTCTAAAAAACAGCCGGTACAATTTCATCATCAGAGCTTTCTACAAACGTGTTAACGCGTATGCTGTCTGATATGTAATAGCGATTTGAAGTATACTCTCGCTATGCCACCTAAGCACGATTTGCATTAGCATAACATACGAGCATATTTTAGCATTTTTCTTTAAATGAGATAAGTAATTCTTCAAACGTAATACTAACATTGCTTTAAAATAGAAGTCTATACAAATATAATAAAGTCTAAGATTGCCTTTGTTTTTCTAATTGCATTTTCCTATTATTGCGGAATAAGATACATTTATCTTCCTATAAATCTCTACCGCTTGCAAGATTAAAGTGAGTCATTGAAAGCATGTGCTTTTTTTGTAGCCCACATTGTAAGTAGGTATATTATAAGTTGTGTAAATTATATAACAAATTACAGCACTAAAGTACGCAATATACCGCATAAACGTAACAGGTAAGTATCGGATTGAATAATAAAAAACGTAACTGCCTAAGATAATTCGTAGTTATAGATGGCATAGTTAATTTAGTAATTAAAGCAAAAGTTATTATCAATCTCCTTTGTTCGTCAAATAAAATAGTTTTGTTAAGAAACTGAAGAAATTAGTACCTATATGGTTGAGCGTTCTTTGGTTTTGTTCCTCTAATCGTAAACCTGTACTCTGTATCTATGATTGGTAAAGTTTACTGATACAATGTCTATAACATTTACAGTGAATTAATAAACGGAAAGCTTTAGAAAAGCAGAACCTATTGGTAGTGGATTTTTGTAACGTAAGTAGTTTTAAACCTAATTTAATAACAACAGAATCATTGGTACCTATCTACTAATAGATTAGCAATCTAGAGTACCAACGGATAACACTACCTATATCTATCTAAGTACTTTTTGCATCATCGGACTAAGAGCTAAGCGAGCTATTTCATAAAGTTGTTAGACAAAGTCATTACTTTGTCCAACCTCTTTATGAAATGGATCGGCTAGTATCATTGTTAATAGATTCTGGCAACTATCAGTTAGGTACTGAACAATTGTCGTATTTACAATTTTATAAAAAGTATTTTAGGAGCCTCATCGGTTAGAGTTAAAAGGAAATCAAAAAGGAGGATATGAGAGCATAATATTGGCAATACATACATAACATTTTACTTAATAATGTGTGGGCAATACAGCAAGATCTCGGTCTTCCCTTTCGATCTTCTGTGATTCCCTTTTAATTCCCTTGAATTGAATTAACGGATTATTCCAATAATGTATCACACGTTTTAAATATGCTAGAGCAGGGAAACCTTTGGTAACTATATACTTATTGACCTGATAAAAGAACAAACAAATCTTAAGCTCTGTGATATACCGTTGAAGGATTCTGGCCTACTTTATGCACATTGTAATCGGCGTCACCGTTGCGAATCAGAAACCTTGACAGATTGCTTGTTGTAGTCAAGGTGGAAGAAAGAAGACTTCGCAGCCAAACCGGTGAGACGAAATAACCGCTCTTACCGATTTTGTCGTGGGTACAACGAGGATGCTTCAGATAAGCTATTAATAACGGACCTGAAAATATATCAACAAATGGAGTTTTGAACTCCATCCAAATGGTGAGAGCCGCTCCCGAAAAACCTAAATTAATTACCTACCTATAAATAATATATATCTTATACATAAAATTCTCGTGTCAATGTTAGTTACCGTACTCCTCCGAAACGGCTTTACCGATTTTTACTAAAATTTATATACATATTAAGTAGGTTTGAGAATCGGCTACTATCTGTTTTTCATACTCCTAAGTGGTAAGGTTTGTTTACCCTTAACATTTTTTTATCTATATGGCAACACAACGTTTGCCGGTCAGCTAGTTTATAATATATGTATATCCATGTATTTACTTTGTAGGTAATATATTTTATAGGTATATACCTATAAAATTAGGTAATTTATTTATATACCTACCTTGTTTATATACCTACCTATAAAACTAGGTAATTTATTTTATAGGTATATACCTATAAAATATATTACCTACAAAGTAACTATGAACCGCGTGATGGTCGTGCTTAGTACGTATACATAACCTACCCTATAAACAACTAAAGTAAATATCAATTAAGTATTATATTTATGAATAATATTTTTAATAGTGCCCTTCACAAAAAAATCAGTAACTGTGCGGATAAAGGGAACCAGTTTGTACCAGAGTTTTAAATGCTAGGACCGAAAGGTATTTAATTCCGTTCAAACATTAGCATAAAGCGATATTGTTACAGATATGAAATACAAGGACATTGGGTCCACATTGTATTGTCTTGGTGTTGTGTGCTATACCTACAAGTAGGTATTTGGGAACCGAATATCCATGAAATATTTGTTTGTGCGTAGACCTGAGAGAAGAATATTCTACTTTGGGACGTTTTCGTAAACATTCGGAGGACCTCCGTCAAGAAAGAAATTCATTATTCTTCATTGCAAAATTACTATAATGTGACAATTTAAAAACAAAAACTAATAATAGAGAAGTTTTAACAAATTTTGCACGCCTTAGAGAAGATTTTACAGCCAGCTTGCTTCTCTCATATACACACTCAATATTCGCACACACACACGCACACGCTCGTGTGTAATAGAACAGTTTAATATAATGTATCTTTAATAATTTAGAAACCTTCAATAACGCGCTTTTTTAATCGAAATAATCAAAAAGAATAAAAAATCGAAGAGATCCTACGGGCGTATAAAAGACATCAACGACATTTTGCGCATGCAATCACAATTCATAAAAACTAAGTAAGGTTCCTTAAGTGGGCGAATTCATCTAAATCACGAATGATAATTTGATTTTTTATACTATTTACACTAAAGATCGTCAAAACTACCAAACAGCACAAACAAATGCTAAAAGAAAAAAGAAAATTCCTTGCGAGGTAAAAGAGAAAGAGGTACTGAACGGATTTTTATACTGATTCATTACGCAATACGTCAGAGATTACATACAGTAAGCTTTTTCAGCTGTTAAACAATTATCTCGTAAATTTTGTTATTTTTTTCTTATATAATTCGTTTTTGTCACTGTCACTGACACAACTGTAGTTGTCAGGCTGTCGTTCCCTCACTTATATTTTTGCATAACAATTATATTATTCTTGGATAATTTATTACCTACAAAAATTATTAATGCTAAAAGTATTTGTTCCGGTCACTTACAGTTTACTTAACCCTGAACCGAAAAAGAACAACCTTTCACAAGACAAATAAATCCACACCCCTCCACAGTTGCAAATTTAATAATGCTTTTTTGATTTATAAATATAAAACTGTAATTTTCTTGTCATGTGTAAAAATGTAGTAACAAATTACGTCGTCAAACTTTTATAATCCCTGATGGGCATAGATCTCCTCTCAGAGTGACATGCCATTGTGCTGATTGATGGACTCTTTTTAAAAAACTTTCAGCCATCTTTAATTAATAATATTTAATTTAAAATTAAATATTTAATTAATTTTTAATACGTTGTAGGTACATTAAAAAAAATAGAAGTTGGTACGTACATAGGATTCAAATCTCAGAATGGAAAGCTGAATTTCACTAAGGCCTAGTGCGTGTATGTAGTGTTTAAAGTATTTGTATATTCTGTATATCTACGGAATTTCCGTCCTTATCATTTAATTCTCGCAAAATCTATCTACCTACTTATGTATGCCACCTAGCTTATACATAAAATATAAATCGTAGATTAGTCTTATTATAAAATATTTACTGAATGTAGTTATTGCGTCACGCTATATGTAATGTCAACAGAGCGTATATAATAGGTACATGAATACATTTGAAAGATTAGTTATTTGGGTCCAATGTGAATGCACGAAGCGTTCATTAAAGCAAGTGTCGAAAGCAAAGTACGGACTACGCATCCACGTGACTAGTTTTTTGCCACGCGGAGTTCCAGGTTCTATCCTTGGTCTAATTATTTTTTTATATAAAAATAATAAAATAATGTTTGGCTTAGACA
Source organism: Epargyreus clarus clarus (assembly GCA_014595695.2). Lineage (NCBI taxonomy): Eukaryota > Metazoa > Arthropoda > Insecta > Lepidoptera > Hesperiidae > Epargyreus > Epargyreus clarus. The sequence goes on along the minus strand of JACTTY020000048.1, from coordinate 32,394 downwards.
ATATGACTAAGTCTTCGGAGCTATATACCTACTTAAGTTTGACTTATTTGTGATACGATTGCCGCTGCATCACTGCCGAATCTATTGGTGCCTTATGCAGCAGTGACTGCTTTGTGTGTAGTTTGAAGGGCATAATATTTATATGAGACGTATAGTCTTAAGGTATAGTCTTAATGTAGCGACAAATTGACTTCAGATAGGATCAACATAATTATGTCCAATATCTATGGGCGGAATTGTCCACTTAATGTGGGATGGATTGACATACCCAACTAAGTGACACAATTTGGAGCTATCAACAGATACATATACTGCTGTATATAACATAATGAACATAAATTGCCAATTTACTATTTCTACAAAAAGTACATTATATTGGTAGCTAAATGGCATTTAGATGATGAATATATCCTTCGGCTGGACACAAGTCTGTTTTTAGAATGGGAAGGGTATATTCTACAGCTTACCAAGATGGCCATGGGCTTGATAGTTTTCGCATACCTTATATATTAGAGTACATTATAAACACCTAGGCACGATGGTTCCCTCATCATTACACAAATAATAGTTTATTAATAATTTATTTGTTTATATAAATGAATATAGTTCAAAAAACTAAAAAACACGCTTTTATGATAAAATCAACTAAAAAGTAGAAAATAATTTTAAATCTAGGAATCAATTAAGGAACAGTAAATTGTATAATTGTGAAAAAGCGTGGGATGCTCAATTTATCAGTTTTCGAAAAGCACGTTACTTTGTTACGTACATACATACATACATACAACCCAAGCTAATAAAAGCGTGTTAAAATATCAGACTACTGTTCCAATTATATTTATCATTAAAGGCGACAGCTCGTTTCAATTGCAAACCAAAATGTTGATATAGATGTCAAATTACAATGACTGTGCATTGTGCAGATTGTTGCCTGCAGTTTTAAATAATGCATGTAGGTCATCTGGCGAAAACTGTGCCAGAATACTCGGAACAAATCTGTTGGTATAATTGCGTAAAGTAACGAAACGATTAGTCATAAATACCTCGTCCATCTAAATAGTAAGTCATTGTAACTAGATTCGGCACAAGGTTTGAAATCTATAAAAACCAAAGCGTTATACAAAACAAGGGCCAATGATATCTTGAAAATGGTACTCGTACGTAAATGGCACACCATATAATAGGTGGTAGAACCCTTTGTGGTTCGACTCCGGCGGCACCACCGCCACACTTATTTCTACCTAATAACAGCAGTGTTAGGCACTGCTGTGTTCCGGTTTGAAGGGTGTGGTAAGGGAGACAGACTTTTCCGAGGCGTTCCAGCTTAGTCCTCAGGGGTAGCGGCACATCTGTGGCTGACCTCAGGTAGGTATATCTAATCCTATCTGGGGTTGATTACAGATGTCCATGGGCGGCAGTAGCCACTTACCATCAGGTGGACTGCTTGCTCGTCTGCTACTCCTATATTTAAAAAAATATATATTGACCTAACAATGCTAATAATTTCGTTCGTCGTCGAAAAACAATTGCTTACTGACTACTGTCCCACTGCTGGGCACGCGTCTTCTGTAAGAGTGATAAGGTTAGTGTTCAGCAACCGTTTTGGTAAAAAGCTTCACACAGGGGCGAAAAAGTCATCTTGTTTGTATACATTTGCATTTGTACTGTCGTATTATAATTAAGTTACGTATTACGTAAATAACTTAGGTCGATTTATCTTAAAATACAGGGAACTGTTTCCGTAGTACAAATATTAAACTGGTTGAAATATTTGCATGCTTAAGATATTCTGATAAAAGACAAGAAGATTCAAGTGCAAGGCTGTAATTGTAGAGCACATTAATAGGTGTAGAAATGAAAAATTTAAGTCTACGTTGAGAGTTATGAGTAGGTACGTTAATTACACATAAGTCGAAATGCCTTATTATTTAGCTTATAATAATAATATTGGAGCTGGGTAAACCTGAAATTATAATTTACTTATTTTAAAATTGGCGACAATTTACACCACGCCATGAAAAATTTGTACTTATGTATTGAATATTTTGGATACTGGGCTTCAATAGATAGAGCTACCTATACGGTGGCCAGTGATAAGACGAAAGCAATCCTTCCGTTTCACACTAAAACCAACTCGAGTTGATTGTAAGTTGACATATATTTCAGATCGACTTACGACCTAATAGTAAGTCGTGGATCGTACTTTCCTCTCCATATCCGGTCTATTGCTACTAAATACTTGAATGTCTTTGGTTTTACCCCAATGAAGATATTACCGTAACAAACCTCATAAATATACAACCTAAGAACTTGCACCGGGTGCGTTGTGTTACTTTTACTTTAGTCTGAGCTGGATTTTTAAGGATGTGACCAGTTGTTGCATATGAGTCATTGACTTTTCAAAACAGTGTTTCCTTCTTATATAATAAGCGGTTCTTGTTGACCGTACCACTGATCTGAATAAACAACTTTAAGATTATAACAAGTTACGTAGATACGCATAATACAACATCGATTTTTGGTGATATGTCGTAATATATATTTAACGTAAAACAAAGTTTTGATTAAGGTGTCAGATTTAAAGGTAGATTCGTATGTATACCTACTGTAATTTATTTAATTACTTAGTTATATGATATTTAAAATAACTATATTTAACATTAATTGACCTTGCGTTTACCAAGGTAGAAACGGCTTATATTTGTACTTATATAATAATTAAATCAGATTACTGTCCGTTTCAACTTTCAGCACGACAATTTAATATCTATAAATTTGTACCTACATGTTAGGTTTTACGAGCAGTCTTATTGGTTTTGCTTTATCGCTTTTAAGTAGGTAGGTACATATAATACGAGCATTAATTTCATCTTATGGTTGCCACTTGTAAATTTATCGAATGATTTCCTAACTGAACATAATTTTTGCATACTAGAATTTGTGAAATTTCGATCTTTGGCAAGAAAAAAATGAATAGATTAAATTAAAAATGAATAGATTAAATATACCAAAATAAATGTCTACCCAAAGTCGTAGTTATTACAGATTATGGAAATCGTCTTATCAGCATCGTAGAGTTCTGTTTTGTAAGTATGTACGAGTATATTGTTGTTTATGGTATAAAAGTACACAATATATATTACATCACTGTTATCAATAAAGTATGGTTGATTTAAAATTTAAAACAGTTCAACCTATTGTCGGAATTGAAGTATCCGTCGATCAACTATAAATCAATGAATTGTAAGAATTACAACCGGATTTCATGAATGGGGCTAAAATAAAAATTGACCGAAAAATTTTAGCGGCCAAAGTACCGTGGAATTATTACGTACCGGTATAGTACGGCTCGTGTAATTAGAATAATCTAATCCGTACTCGAGGCATTTACGTTGCGACACTGCGGGTAGTTTGCCACTTAGGCTGAGACCGCACTGCGATTAAACGCAGACTGAATAAAAAAAGCTGAAAACGCCAAAACGCATACGAACACGCACTGCGGTTTTCTTTTGGCTTAATTTTATTTCAGTCTCATCATAGATTTCAGGCGAACAGCACGTGTTGTGGGGTTAGAGACTGAATAAAAAACCAATGATATTTAAAACTATAGATATGTTACCTGCCCACAAAACAACACAAATAAGTGTTACACTAAACACACAAATACACGTTTCTCTTTTTGCTTACCCGAAAGTAACTCATTCATTCATACGTAAATATGTACGTAAATTTTCCTTCTCTATTACTACTTGTGGAAGGAATACGTTATCTCTATTTTGTCAGTTACGTAATTATAGCGGACCAAGCACGAAAAACAATCAAGATATAATGATTTCCCCTCATTTACTTGTGAAATGTGATTCCATGAATCTTGGGTATTTTTTTGCATAATTTGTACATTTAAGCATTGCCCAAGAAGGCATTTTGAGGCTTAGAAGACTAAAATAATGACGTTAAACGTATACAGTGACATACATACGTGTCAGTTACTACGCCGCCGCGAGAGCGGCTGGAGTCGATTCACTCCAATTGGTGTATTTTGTATATTTCATGTTTTACCCACTAGTAACATATCTTTAGTTTATATCAATGCCCCACCATACAATTACTATGGGAGACAAAAAACCGCGCTTTAAACAAGCCGCGGTCAAAATGTAACAATAAATCAGTCGACTGAAAAAGTCACTAGTGCGTGCACTTGTATAGAAAGCAATATGTTTTATATTTTAGCGGTTTCAGTCTTGCGGTTAAACGCGTGCGTTTAATCGCAGTGCGGTCTCAGCCTTAACGGTGCATTTTCGTTGACCTTCGTCGTGCCGGCTCGACGGACGCCGCTCTCTCAAACAGCACCCATACTTACTTATTATAATTTTTATTTAACAAAAGGCGTGTGATTTCATCAGGTTCTTGTTGTTGTAAAAGAAACACCGGCGTCGCTGAAAAACCGCTTGCGAGAGGTCGGTCAGGCACAATTCTACGCTGAAAGTGGAACTGGTAAAGACACTTGAACTTTATGTCGATGATATACCTGTCGAGTTTAGCGATATTTGGCGAGATCTAGCACAACCAATTGGATGAGTAACAGCTCTGACATTTTGTTTAAATTAAGCTGTGCTGAGCATACGGTCTCAATTTTTTATTGCACAACATGCAGTCGATGCAAACACTTTCTCAGAACAGTAGCCAAATCCTTACTTCCTTACTAATATTATAAATCCGAAAGTAACTCTGTCTGTCTGTCTGGTTGTCTCTTCTTCACGTCCAAACCACTGAACCGATTTTAACGAAATTTTATACAAAGATAGTCTGAGACCCGAGAAAGGACATAGGATAGTTTTTATACCGGAAATCCCACAGGAACTATGGATGGCGATCTAAGATAGATTAATCGGAGAATCGATCTTTTGGATCCAAAACATCGATTATTTTAATCGATATTAGCAAGGATTGAATCGTAAACTATGCATTTGATCAAGTGATGATCTTTAGCAAAGTTGAAGGTACGAATTTTACGTTTTATGTATGTTAGTATATTATTTTCTTTTAAACGCGGGCGAAGCCGCGGGCAAAAACTAGTTACACTATAAACTATACAAATAAACCATGCATTTACCTACAATGAAATACTGATAGAGTATGCTCTAGAAGTCTAGACTAGACAGGTTTGGGAAATAATCTACCTATTATATATACAAGAGTAGAGACAACAGAACAAAAAAATTTTGAATTAACATTTTGAAATGTAACGAAATGCGCCAAATGCTCTATTGTGGACTTATTATAGAAATACGAGTAAATCACGATTCTGGTTTAAGATTGCTTGGAATTATGTTGTCGACAACAAATTAAAAATATATTTATGTCAATGAAATGTTTCACTTATGTAATTATGATTTACCCATAAAATAATATTTTGTCTAACGTCATAAATTGTTTAAATAATTCATTCGTGTATTCATTATCTTGTGCGGAACTATAATATAAAAGTATAATGCATGGTACAGTTAAAAGATATATTATTACGTGTAGATACGTAATTAGTTTTATTTACTTTACTCACGAAAGTTAAATACATTAAGCAAATGTAGAGCGCGATATGCAATTTATTCCGTTATCCAAAAGAGGCGGCTGGAAAAGCGTGCTGGTGGTCGTGGCTTGCAATCCGGCAACGACGGTGTCGGGTCAGGAACTTTGGGCTGGCACGGACAAGGAGGAGCAGTCGGGGCAGGACTGCGGCTTTTATGTATCCTCGCGCGACAAAAGTATCCGAAATCCGGACGGCCCATACAGCATTTTTCTTGCATACAGTTGTCAAAAATCGCTTGTGTCTTACGGCACTTAGAAAAAGAAAAATCACCACTGCTCTTATCAATACAGTTTGCGTATTGATTGAACTCATGGAGACAATTTGCCTTTATTTTCTGAAATAGCTGCATAGTACAGGCTGTCACCTTCTTTCCGAGATCTATGCAAAGTCGCGGGTCATTTAACTCTTGCCGACACAACATAAATTCGTTGTTAATGCTTTCGCAAGACTTACCGACGTAAGGCGCTGCTGACATGAGGGTTGCCGTCGACAAATTCACCTCTGGCACAGTCAATGTGGCAAATTCAGGCAAATTTACTCCTTTAGGTATTACCATAGTGTATGAATTTAAATAATGCAGTCAGTTAACAGTAATGTGATCTTAAGTAAGATGATTATAAATATTTTACGAAATAGCGTAATAAACACTCAAATAGAGATTGGTAGGTAATTATAATGACATTTATAGACTTATTTGACTGTTGAATGACTGATGCATAGATGCACTCTGATGGCTATGCCGAGTATGATGTGTTTTGCAACTCATTTCGAAATTTATCGGCCAGTGTGCAACTTTATTAGTTTATTTACAGATTGTCCTACTTGGGTATTTCCTTATATATTTTTTTGTTTTACAGGTGAATGTCAATCCTTAGCATGTCCCGCTGTTCGCACCAGCAGCGGGTGGTTGGACCTATTCCCTTTGCCCTGTAAAAAACACAACGAATGTAAGGTTATGGGCAATCAACACCTTTGCTGCAAAGGTTTTTGCACGAAGGGTGTTGCATCGGCTACTGCGCTCAAGCGGTGAGTATCCGTGTAGGTTTCGTGCCAGTTACAATTAGGTCGGTCCGATAGTATTACAGGGGCGATAAATGTGTCCAATACGTGACGTGTATAATACCTATGTTAATAACGTAAATAATGACGATAAAATTATCGATAACTAGTCAATAAGGCGAACGATAAATCTGTTGAACTGACCTAGTGTACTCTGGCACATAGTGCTTCAGAATAAAATAGTGCTACAAATGATACTAACTTCATTGTGTTGGCGTGCCTTAACTACTTAGTTACATAGTTAAGTAGAGAAGGTAAAAAATCAAATTTAATTCCAACATATCCCGTAAATAACAATTTATGTAAGATCGAACTAAAATATACCTACGCGACGAATAAACAGCCTTTTTTCGCAGTTAAAATTGTTACATTATTATAAGTATAATATAATTACATAAATAATAAACATAAGGAAAATCGTCCTATGTTTCGATTGACAAATAGATGTGGTGTAGTGGTGTTGCGTCACTAACCGTCAGTCAGTATATACTTTTAAACTAAAGAAGGAAAGTTTATATCACTACCTGTTTTCTTGATACTGACATACGACTTTATTAGAGTTCAGTTCAATCAACGCTTCTAATTAACTCATATCGTTTCCTCATATAGGTACTTTACTGAAAATTAAACTTTCTTCGACTTTCTAAAACGCGTGTTATGTAATCGATAGTTAATAATTTTCTAATATCCTCAATAGGACTTTACTATTGCTACAGTAATAAGAGTTGTTGCATGCTACTGGTTCGTTTTCTCAATGGAAAAATATTTATATATGTGATAATGACAGCCTTTTTTACTACCATAGATGTCTTAATCTAATGTATGGATAATTGTTAAAATTTAAGTAACTTGTAAATTACATTGGCAGTTTGTAGATCTGTTCAATAATAAGTATGTTTCAAACTAGGCCAAATCGCGTCTTAGTGTTACTTACACTTAAAAGTCTTGACATAAAAATAAAAATGCAAGAAAAATCATGTTTTGAATAAATAACAGTAATAAGTAATTTTAAACGAGTTTCAAAAGTGAGCGGTTAGGGTACAGGTTAAGGCCAACACACTGCAGTTTAGTTTCATAATAATTTACCATCCGCAACACACGAGTAATTAAGAAACATAATATTATTATATAAATAGTCTTTGTTAATGTACCTTAGAAAAATGTATAGTATAATCATCATTAAAAAGATATTCACTTGCGAAATTTGGTGGAATAACATTGACAGGGTGAATAAAACTGTACCTAAGTAGTAGGTTCTGCAAATCTAGTTTGGAGTAGCATAAAAAGTTAGCTAGTATAGAGCCACTACTAGAACTAGTTCCTGCCTATATGAGCACTAATTAATTAAATTCAGTTAGGTAAGCGTTGTACTGTAAGCACAGGTTATTAAAATGTAATGGTTAGATTAAAACGTCTTTTGAAATTTATTTAAATTTAAAGTAATAATAATCATTACATTATTCATAAAGATTTGTACACAAGGTCTGGTGTTTCATGCAAAATATCGAATATGAAACAAATTTTGAAGCGTCAGCAGTTTTGGAAACTTTCCTTAACCTGTCAAGAGATGGCGCCGCTGTTATTTCTGAATCATGGTAGCGATTTTTTTTAAACAACTCGTATATAAACAAACTCCCAATAAAAAGTATCAGTCACAATCGCTCCCCTAGTATAATCATGTAAGGTGGCAGGTCTTCCTTTACCAAATAACTTTGTGTATGAAAGGTCTATGGTCCTATGCCTTTCATACACAAAGTTACTATGGTTTAAGATAAATTTAAACATCTTTTATAAATGAGCGTATAAATTAGAACAGAATAAATTAATAAATTAGTCACGGTAATAAAAATAAATTACAGCAACACATTGAATTACAACAATGTAGCAAAGTTATTACTACAAACGCATTAATGTAATTATAGTCTGAAAAATAATAAATATATAAACATTACAATATCAATTACTAACTTGACACAGTTTTATTTACTCGGCCAATAAAGATTTCATTATTATTAAAATTGTATGCTCTTAGGACATTTTCATACGACGGATTTTTAAGCTTAAACAAAAGTTTTAAGGAGCTGACTTTAGGCATAAGGTACGATCCTTTTTACCTAATGCTTATGCACACTCCTACAAAGTACGCAATTCCAAATTACAAAAAAAATACATTTTATACAATTCTATAATGTTCTTTACGAAATTTCTAACATGTAAACTTATTATTTACTTTTATTTTTGTAAACTTACTTAACTAAATTTACAAAAATAAAACTTTTTATTATTTTAAAATTGCACAAAAATTGTAAAGAATTGGGCAAATAAGAAAAGAAGCAAGTATTCTGGGTATTTACATTTGATTTAAATTTAGTACTTTTGAGATATATAACGTTAAACTAATTTAATTCGCGAGAATACTTGCTCTTACTTACCACTGACCAGTTTTTCATATTGTCTTCTATGTTTAAATGTTACGTGATTAACCATTCGTAACTGATTTGAATGTTTCACAATACTTTTTGTTGTATTAGGTACCTGCATCTGCACATCATACTTCATCAAGATAATCATGTGCTAACGAATTCGACGTAGATACTTAGATACCTGCTTCCTTAGCTTCCAAAACCTGTGTCTTACCAAAGCTGGTTTACTCACGTGTTTTACAAAGATTTAGTAAGATGCAAGTTTCAAGTCTAATTTACATTACTCTGATGAGAGGTTAATATAAAAATTAAAATAATTTTAAAATATAGTTACAAGACATTTGAAACCAATTGATTACCAAAAATATCAAAATGTGACAGTAGTATCTGCTGATAAGCTAATGAATATATTTCATGAATTTTGACTACCATCAAATCCAATGTAAATTAGACATAAACGTTCACTCATCGTTGGTATTGCGGGCATCGTTTTAGACCCAACGAGGAGACGAGCAGTAGCGTAGGCGAGTTGAGTAGTTCCAGCACTAGCACTTCCACAACCAGCACTACCACCTCCACCACTACCACTACTACAACGACAACTACAACAACTCCAAGTACCACCAGCTCAACCACTACGACCACGACCACGACCACGCCGAAGCCGACGACGACCACGGAGCCGCCGCGACCTTTCTTACAGTTGCTGCCCATACAGCCAGCCCCAGCTGTGAAAGCCAACGCTGAAAAGATCGGTGTGTATTTGAATTATTTTTTTTATAAGGTAGTGAGGAGCAACTGAGTTATATTTTAGTTATAGTTTTGCAGTACAATTGATATTAAGTGCGTCTTCGAACTAGCGCATACGTATGGCCAGTCGTTGAGTGATAGAGATGTGTGAACTTAAAATGCATGGTACTCGTAACAATAGGTACTAAGTACCTACGCGTAGTGGACTTTACGCTTAGAATAATGTCGAATAATCGTCGAAAGGAACGTTGAACACTTATCGATAGAAAAGTAGGAAACAACGTTACGCACGCTGACAATCAGCAGCTGTCTATCAGCTTTAATGTAAATGCGCTGTAAGTCATTTAGGCACATTCTTAGGCATTGATCCAGTTCACAATTGCATTGTTATGCCTATTTCCGAATCCCTGTAGATTTACAAATTGGTTGATGCTTTAAATAAACTTTACTACCGAATTCCTTATTTCATAAAGAGGTGTAATGGAGGTCCTTGAATTTTTATTTTAATAACAACAACTTTCTCAGGTAATAACTTAACTTACTGACAATTGCGAAAGCCTGAGAATGCATTTACTTTCATTTCATACAACACTTGTCGCCTGTGGGTATTTTACTTTCATCAAAAATAATCATAAAAATATTTTGTAAAGATCGTTCAACCGTAAAATTAAAAGGAAAATAGAATTACAGGTCAATTAATTATTATACCACTAGTTTCACTCTACCATAGTCAGATGTACTAAGTGTGTACCTAACCTACCTAGGTCGATAGATAGATCTACCTACTGCAATCTCGCTATGAAGAAAAGAAAATTCCTTGCAAAGTATTTTTTCTACTTATTATATTATTACGAGTAAATGCTCAAATCAAATTGTTATAGCTGTTACCAACAAATCAACGTTATAGTAGTTGTCGAAAACATTGGTCACTGATATAGAGAAACTTTTTGACGTTGAACTCAATCTGATAATGCCGATTACGCTTGCGTAATTTTCTGATGTAAGAAGTAACGCAACAATTAATGTTGTCATATGTACTTAAATGTAACAAATTGAAACGCAGGCAAGAATCAGAAGCTGGTGTGCCCGAAGGCGCCGGCGCCGATAGTATTGTTCCCGATTCCGTGTGAAAACAACTCACAGTGCCGCATCAGCAGTGGGCCGGGAGAAGTTTGCTGCGACGGACGTTGCGTAAAAGGAGTTCCAGCGCCAAGACCCAAAGCAGCAGAACAAAACCATCAACGTATGAATATTTTTTCTAATTTTATAAAGTAGCAAACAAGTATACAGTTCATCCGATGGTAGGCAAGTGGCAACTGCCACTCATAGACATCTATAAACATACTCAACACCGGATAAAATTTAACTTTAGTTTCAAATATAATAAAACCTCATTTTATAATCGCATTTGTTGTTAATTTCGGAATGTGTAAGTTATTAGTGGTATTACAAATTCAAAAATCAATTAAGATACAAATAAAGCAATATAAGTGTTTGAGGTAGTCACAGCTTTTTCTGTAACTTTCTAAATTACACAAGGTAAAATTTTAAGAGTAGGCATCAAGGCTAATAAGTACAGATAAGGCTGTATGTACGGTAAGAAACGCATTTTAAAATACTTAAATTAACCCATTTATCTGATAAGCAGTTTTAATTAGGAAACTATCCATTAGATTTTCTAATGCAGAGCAAATTGCTTAGATAAAATCTATGATAAGTACGAGAACATTTTAGCATAAGGCTAAACATCTAATTTCTCTTTGCTTTTAATTTGAACATCGAACCAAAAGAAATTAATTCAATAAACCTTCGTAGCGATATGTATCTATTTTGTTTCGCTCAGAAGTTTCGTAACGTTCTACCGTAAGCTTACAGTAGCTCTAAGTAAGACAATAATGCATTTATGATTTAACTTACTTATTCACACTGATTGGAATCTAAATAATTCATTTTTTCACCAGCAATCCTAGGTGTGATTCCTCGGGAATGCCCGGCGGCTCCACTAGGAGAGTTGCTGTTCGAGGTGCAGTCGTGTAAAACCGACTCAGACTGCTGGCCGCGTGTGTGCTGCCCCGACGGCACGCGGTCTTACTGCCGCACAGCGCGCGCCAGGCTAGACTTGGTGCCTGTTGCTAACAGGATTGAAGCTCGTATGTACTGTTTTTTTTTAAAGACAATCCGTTCAGCTGTTTGAATCATAATGAAATTACAATCATAATTATCAGCTGTTTTCTACTTGGGAGCGGGAATATTTAATTATAAAATTTAAGTTTTTTGGTTTTCTACAGGTATAGTCATATAATGCAATCAATTACCACGCTTTTATTAGTTTGGGTTGTATGTATGTATGTAACAATGTAACAGAATCTTTGAACTTTATTTTTACCCACTTTGAACGGTCAGATTAATTAAAAATTTTGAACAATTATCAAGAACCTATGACAATACAGGATTTTAATAATTTTATCCCAATTTCCTTTTAGCGTGGTTCTTAGTTTTTAAACTATGTATAATTATTTCTTATATAATTAAGTCTGCCACTTATAACAAAAGAGCATAATTATTCTACCACAAATACTTCTGGTGGTAGGTTGTCTTAAAGCTTAGTATTACAGATAATGTTTGAAAGAAATACGGTATTCAATATTCATATTCTTGTTACTTTTATATGATATTTTATTGTGTATTCCAGCGGTGCGAATGTTCGAGCAGTATCTACAGTGCACGCCGCCACCCCAGTTCGATGCTTTCCCACAGAGGTGCACTTCTAGCGTGGACTGCTTCCCCAACCTGTGCTGCGCCGAGGGCGGCAAGAAACACTGTCGCCCTCCGCAGAGAAGTCTCTTCTCATTCCTCGCTGGTGTTACACAGGTATAGTTTACATTTAATGATGTATTACATGACTTTATTGTAGTTATTATAATGAAATCCAGTTAGTACTATAGTCCTACCTGAGATAGGTAACAGATGCGTCACTATTTCTAAGTACAAAGTTTGAAGGCCTTGTGTCTATCCCATACCATAGAAGTAGGACTATTATTAACACTGATATTGTAAAACAGAAACAGTAATGCCTGTGGTGTTGAACTATGAAGACTTTCAAGAAGTTTAATAAGTTTGAATATTTTCTTTTAAATAATAAATTTGATTGTTTTACTGAAAATACCAATAAAATGATATAGGTATGAAAACTACTAAGAAAAATTATTTATGTATGTTATGTATTTTTGTTTTCAGAGATTTGGATAACTTCATGGCTGTGGTGTTGTGTAGAATGTAATAGTTGTAAATTGTAAATTATGTGAATGTATTATTATTTTTGTAATTTTATACTTTTCTCAAACTAATATATTATTTAATTTATTTTGTCTTTTTATTCTGCCCTTCATTCTATTTTTTGTAACCATTTTTTTTATAAAAAAAAAAATGATACAATAGGAGGTTGTGGAACATTAAAAGAAAAATTACATTTTAAAAATTTATTAACCTAAATCTCCAAACATTTAGTCCAGCTGAAACAAAGAGAATAACAATTTAATATAATTATCATAATATTGAAATTTTAATTAAGCAGCTATTAATTTGGTAACATGACCTTGCTCAATTGAATAATATGTTTCACTGCAAAAATTCCATTTAATTTAAATTATGTGTAACAAACAATTAAGTAGAATAGGGAATAAAATATTTACAAAACAGAAACATTATTAAACTATATATTATAAATAAATAATAATAAAATGAAATGACATGGTAGGCAATAGATAAGTTACATTATATAGGAATTATTAATAAAATATGTCATCTACACGGTATTGCAGGGTATCACCAGTAGCACACAATATATATTACATTTTTATGTACATTAAATTCACTGGTTCTTATTAATGAAAATTATGGTTCGAGAATGCATCGGTGATTCTTAAGTCGAGATATTTAAAGATTCTAATTTATATTTTTGTCAATGTCTATCCAGAGACACAAGAACCAAACCCAAGAACTCAAACGTAATGGAGAAATAAAACTGCATGCTATAGTAGGGGAGCACACAATGCTAAATGTGTACAAACTCGAGCGTCATTGGGACCTATATGATTGTGTAGATTAGGCTGTAGAATTAAGAAAAGGTTATATGATATTTTTTTCGATTTAGCGGGAGGTTTTCTTATTCTGATGTTTAAAAAAAATTATATGAGAATGAATGAAGAATAATGTATTTTCCTAAAAATTAGCCTTTTCTTTTATACATCATTACTTCCCAGGCATTAAGCAGATCCCTGCTAATAAGTGACACTATCAGATAGCATAATAATACATCATGTTTTTTTTTTCAAAATGACTATTTCTTTTCACTACTTCGACATAATGATGTTTCCCATTTTCTAGCATTATTTCCTTTATATTAACAAAAGAAAGTTGACCGTGCTCGAGCATGTCCAGTGATCGATTTTTTTGATTGTGCAAATCCACCAACATAGAAAGCTCATTTATGGTTTAGGATAATCTACAAGGTGTAAGGTATCTCCCATATCTTAGTCTGGCACGTTCGAGACACTCCCGAAATCCCCTCTTGGGCTGCCCAACTGCTGCTGACCAAAACAAGCCAAACAACATCTGTGAGGCCTGATAGTATGTAGTTATAAAAAAATCTACTACATGTTAGATGTAATAATATAAATACTGGACAGGTTTAATAAAAAGGCCACAAATAATTCTCCAGACTTCTAAGTATGCAAGTAAAGCAAATATTTTATATTCAATAAACCATTAGCCATTTCTTTATATCATAGGTGGCATTTAAAAGTTTAAATACTCTACACAATTCAATTTAATGGTTTTAGAGGTAAATTGTGATCATTTGCCATAAAAGAAGTATTCATTATTATACCTTAAAAAAATAATTGTACACTAAAGTAGTAATGACAAGCTGGTATATTTAAATGCCTGAAAGGATCACCAGAAGGCCCTTGATAACATGACTATGATCTTACAGTCGTTTAGCTGTTATTACTGTTGTATTCTTCAAAATCTCGATCAAAAATTAAGACTTCCATGATAAGCGTTGGTTAACAAAATATGAAAGTAGAAAAGGGCGGAAAATGTAGGTTTACGATAAACTTAATTACCTTCTTGAATCCGATATCGTGAGCGTATTCTCTGAAGCACTGTCGGCAGATGTTCAAGCCGTATTTGCGAATAAGTCCGTGTCTGTTGGAGCAGGCGCGGCTGAAATAAAGCACAAAAACACGTGTTTATAACCACACTTCACTCATCTGTTTTTAGCTCTCTCATGGTATATTTACTTATACATACCATGAGCGGGATCCCTGCCCGTATTTACGAGGGTGGGAGTACCAGATATTTGCGTGACCCATTGTGAAAATCGGTAATTTTTCGTCAGCAACGACGGAAAACGTCCAAAATGGCGATCGCACAGATAGAAAAGAAAGGTTTGACAAGGTATGAGATCAATGACATTCAACTTCAAAGTGTTGCCCTGTTACATTCCCGCTAAATATGTGTGGCAGGCACACAGTAGACTAAGGCTCATAAGACAATATTGACTCGGAAAACTTGATTTGTCTATGAAGATTAAACTTTACTTAAATAATTTGGCATAAATCAAATATATTTAAATAATCCAATAATTAACTTGAGTACATAATTAATAAACAGAGTATGAATTTTATCCCCCAAGTGTAGTATAGTATGATCCATAGAGTATTATTATATACTGGTATGATCCAATGATCTAGATACGAATCCCGGGTGTAATGAGTTTCTTAAAATAATATTCGCTGGAAATAGTAACTGCATTACAGGCAATATCCTCTCTCTGATTAGGATTGAACCTACCTAAGGTTGGGTAACATTGCATTGCTACCCTTGAAGATTCACTTAGAACGCCTCACGTCAGGAACGAAGTGGTGTGGCGCGACCTTAAGATCGAAACGGTCGAGGAGTTTGTGGTCCGCCTCGCACGCTCAATGTATGAGCGGGCGGAGGCCGGACCCTACTCCCATTTAAAGGGGTTCGCGCCCCTACACGATCGACCACCTACGGGGCGCCCGCTCCCGCGGGAGCTCCCAGGGCTGGCGACCCCCGACCATCAGGGGGCCGACCGTCCGCTCGGTACAACGACGCGATAATTACCGAATCACCCCCTCAACAGGGGGATGATAGAAATTTTTAATATTTGTTCATTATTTTATTATGTTTTAAATAACATTATATTATTATGAATAAATATCAAGAATCCGGGGGGTATTTACCACCTGAGAATCTGCCCGGGCAAAGAGGGTATCCTCGAGACCCGAATTTCCTGCCCACCGCCCTTATGTTGACATTGCCGCAGTATATGTGCGCCCGGAGGGTAAGACGTCCCAGCGATAGATAGAACGCCTCATTTAATTTAAGTGTCGCAGCGTGACCAGAGGACCGTACGCTTCAAACTAGAGGCACCCTTTTTATCCACCTATACAAATGTATAAATACAGCGAGGGTACGAAGCATGACTCATATCTAAACAGATTTGTCGTAATAGGAATACACATATGAACTAAAGTAATAGGTCAATGAATAATAAAAACAAACCAACTTTTTCAATAGCATGCAGCTGTATTTTCCAACTTTTATTCATCTACAATATATTGAGTAATACTGCTCTTACTCGGAAAGCTTGTACGTAAAATAAACATGTTGTTTACTTCAGGTGTAGATTCCAAGGTTTCTAGATAACCAAACCAATATATGACTAAGCCTGGTCCAAATCTATTCCAGTAGCATAGAAGTTGCTCCTTCAAGTATCCCGAATGGTTTTCTTCATCTCCAAACAGAGCTTTACTTTCAATCCAATTAATAATATAGCCATCCACAGCTATTGGAACTTCAAGCTTAAAATCTGGTGTCTTATCATATCCACGTGCCCTAAGAACGTTTTCGTCAGAAAAAGTTATGTTCATCAGTCTCAATTCCCTTTCTAACCGCAGCTCATACTCCAAACCAATTGACCTGAAAATGTATATCTTGTTCAGTAATTGTATAGAAAATAAATACAAAATGTATTTATTTTTCATGCTGCATTAATTATAATAAAATGTTTTCATAAATACTTACTGTTTGATTATATCTGCATAAGGACCATACTGATTGTCATTCATGATAGCCTGAAAGATTAAAGAAATTATAAATAAGTACTAAATGAAAGCTTTCACAAAGTCTTTCTTATGATCTGAAACTATGTGTGAAAACTATTTTATTACTACCAATTAATCAATCACCCATTATTCAAAGTAATTTTGTGACAAGTTTAAAATGCAAATGTCTGTCTATATTAAAGCTATTTTTATAATTCATAGTATGAAAGCTGGAACTCACAATAAATATTTGATATGCCATATCTCTATTCTCAATCAATGTGGTGTCTTTAAGATACTTTTTCACAGCTGTGGAATCAGAATACAGATTCTGAAGTAGGGATCTGGCAAATAGTGATGGACTGATGCCTTGGCTGTCTGCTAACCTGAAAAAGTATGACAACTTTTTTTAATATGTGCAGGAAAAGTAAAGATAGAAATTACTGAAATTAATAATAAACAGTAGAAAAAGCTTATATGATACACAAATAAGTAGCAAAATAAAGGATTAAAATATATTTTCATTTATTCTCAAATTAATAAGCAGAACCATAATATACACAGTCAATAAAAAAAAATATATAAAATACTGACTGCAAAATAACATCTCCTTTTTTCTTGTCCCGCATGAGTGCTTCATACAATTCATAGTACTTGCTGGATATAACCGGTGACTTCCTGTAACTCTGCTTCATAGATCTTTGCACTAACAGTGATATAATGCTCCCTAATGTACCTGACGGCAAACTGAAACATAAAATAAATAACTTGAGTATACATTTTTTAACTCAATTTAGAATCAAATTTGAAAAGGTTCCAGGGAGTTACAACCGCCACACGTATTTCGAGCATGAAGCAGTTCGGTGAAAGGGTGAGTGGATGATGGCTGGATGTAAGTCAGCCAACGGAAGTACTTCTTTCAATGAGGATACTCCTCATTGAAAGAACTATTTCTAAGGGAATGTAGGAACGCCTCATTACCTGTTTATCGCAAATATATGAACGACAACGCAAAACACTCGTAAATAAATAGAAAAACATGAGAAACATACTCATTATATTTCTTCCGAAGCTCGTTTTCTGCTTTTCGGCTGAATGTTGTAAATTTACTGAAGTCCTCAACAATCGCATTATAAAGCTTTACCGGCATCGGTTTGATCTGCGTGTCTGACTCTGACATGATTTTGTTTCTTAATATATTTGATAATTTTAAGAAATCAAAAGTTCAAAACATACGAATGTAGCACTTTCTATTATTACTTATCACTTTCAAAGATTTAATTTTATCATTTGAAATATATGTTATCTCAAATTAATAATAATGACAAAATTGCAATAGCTGAATTTTAAATTGTAAAATGTTTATTATTTTACAATTTTTCAGTTGCTTATTCAGTATTCTTCCTCCTCCAAGATTTTATTTTTGTGACTTTAATAGAGATGTGCCGAGTCAGGTCGACTCGAGTCAGTACTCGAGTACTTACATAAACTCGCATACTCGAGTACCAATAGTGATACTCGAGTACCAGTAATACTCGAATACTGACGAACTCGTACACTACAACTACTACTCGTACAAGTAAAAACTTGATTAATTTTGTGTAGTGAGTGGCGTTTTTTTTTTTTTTTTTGCTCTTCCGTGCTATTGGACTGTACGTTGTGCAAAGTACTCGAGTACTTTGTGAATACTATGGACTCGAGTACTGACTCGATTCTTTTTTATATGAGTACTAAAGTACTCGAATACCAAAAATGGCCGACTCGGCACATCATTAGACGTGATGTCTGTCGACTCTGACGTCTGTTATAAAACATGCGAGTTTGACAGTGACATTGACAGATCTAAAAACCCTTCCTATTTGTAAAGAAAGCTCATTTACAAGACAAATTAGTTTAACAGTATTTTTTCTGATTTTAAAAGGCAATAAATAAATTATTCATTTAATCGAGAAATAAATAAAAATATTATAATAGTAGACGGAAAACAAAGAATCCAAGGCCTAGTATTGACAGACAATCTGACATCTATTATTTTTAATTACAAATTGACAATTCAAGCGATTGAGGTATGGAATATTGGAAAGAACAGAATCTTCCTAAAACTCTTTTCTTTCTTTCGAGTCATTCTTTAAATTATATTTAATAAATAATGTTTTAAATTATAAATAAGTTTATACAGGCATGTCCTTGCGGTCTAGAATACAAAACACGTATTGTATTATTTTATTATGTGTAATATGAATTGATGTCTGGATCATTTAAATTTAATTGTGTTTAATTAGTTGTCAAGCCTCGAGACTGGCAGTATTGGCACCGAGCTAACTGCGTCTGTGATAATATTGGAATGAGTTTACTGAACTGGCTGCAGCACAGCACGATTTATTAATACAGTCAATGCTGAAGTTACGAAATGGAAGACCTTGTTAGATGTTACGACGAAATAGTGAAGCAGGTGTTTGATGATGAAAAAGTTGTCACCTTCTCATCTACAGATCAGGTAATCTGGAGCACCTCATGGAGCTTACTTTACTTACTTACTTTATTGCTTCATAAATATACACAAATTTTGTGGCTTTCGATTTATTCGATAATGTAAGTTATTCATTTTTAAGCTTTAATTTTTCATAGATTTACAACCTTTAGTTCACAAATGGTTTATTACATTATCCCATATGTAAGGATTCTATATAACCAACCAAACCAAATTGCCAACATTGGACACTTTTTCGTAAACATAAGAACACATACTTCTTCTAATAAACATATAAAAGCAATGCAATTTATTAACTTTAATATATAATGTTTATTTTAGAGGGACGTGGAAGCAATTATATTAAAAATATATAAACAGTTTGAGAAGAAAGCATCTATTGACATTGAGCTTCCGAAGCTTCACAAAAATGTTCACATTAAACTACTCAAAAGTTGGCTTCAAAATCTACCAAAAAGTTACAAATGCCTCGATGCCAGTAGACCTTGGCTTGTATATTGGATACTCCATGCTTTATGGATATTGAATGACATGCCAGACGCAGAAACTCTGTCCCATGTGGTACAGTTTTTAGCTCAATGCCAACATGAAGAGGGAGGTTACGGTGGAGGACCACTCCAGTATCCCCATCTTGGCACAACATATGCAGCAGTCAATGCTCTTAGCATCATTGGGACTGATGAAGCATATGATTCAATAGACAGGAGCTCGTTGCAAAAGTTCTTGTGGACCTTAAGAGAGGTGGATGGCTCCTTTGCTCTCCACAAAGGTGGAGAGCAGGATATCAGAGGAGCATATTGTGCAGTCAGTGTAGCCAAGATAACCAACACTTACACAGATGCTCTGTTCGACAAAACTGCAGAATGGATAGTTAGCTGCCAGACATATGAAGGTGGATTTGCTGGATCACCAGGAATGGAGGCACATGGGGGATATGCATTCTGTGGTATTGCATCACTTGCTCTATTGAATAGGACAAAATTGTGTGATATTGATGCACTGCTTAGATGGGGGGTGAATCGCCAGATGAAGCTGGAGGGTGGTTTCCAAGGGCGGACAAACAAGCTTGTTGATGGCTGTTACTCTTTTTGGCAAGGAGCAATATTTCCTATTATAAGTGCAATTCTTTCACAAGGTAAATATCTGGTACTGTAAACTAAGCTTATTTTATTTTTCAGAAGTAACAAACACGGATATAGTCAAAATAATAAAGCATATAGTCAAACTAATAATAAGTGGTAATTTTGATGGTGGTAGAACACTTTGTGGTTCGACTCCGGCGGCACCACCGCCACACCTATTTCTACCCAATAACAGCAGTGTTGCGCTTGCTGATAATTATATAAAACTGAAATCCTAAATTTTCATTCAGTTCACAAAAATATGAACACATGGCATAACTGTACTAGCCACACATATGTAATAGATATGTTATATAATTTCAGAAGACAAAGAGTTAATGGAAACAGTTCTGTTCAATCAAGGTGCCTTACAAGAATATGTAATTGTATGCTGCCAAGCACCAGATGGGGGACTCATTGATAAGCCCGGAAAGTAAGTTGAACTTGATATTGTTATTACATTACAATTCTCATGATAAGGTTAACTTTAATCAAGCATGGGGGTCATCAACTGTGAGAATGTTTTTTGAGCATGTAGGTATGTAGGTTTTCGTATGATAGTTTCCCTCACCACCTATCTTCTCTATCTATCTTCTATCTCTATCTATCTTCTAAATAATTATGGACACCTTGATATATTCACACATTTATAATAGAATACAATGCTATGTATAGCTCGCATAAAACTGCTAATCCGCTCTGAATATAGAAATGAATCGCATTGCCATAGCAAATTGTATGACTATACTTGCTCGCAACAACTTCAGAGCGGACTAGCAGTTTGTCGCCAACTATACAATTATATCTTATTATATATTACACTGATATTTTTCTTCTTTTTATAATAGTTTTTGCATAAAATCAGTAATTCTTTTTTATTGTTTCAGACCTCATGATATTTATCATACTTGCTACACCCTGAGCGGGCTGGCCATTGCCCAACATGGCACAGGAGCTACTGATCCATTGGTCCTGGGATCACACAAGAATGAACTGAACAGAATCCATCCCCTCCATAACGTTGCGCCCCATTTAGTCTATAATGCCGTGCACTACTTCATAAGACACCCTCCTCCAGTAAAAGATAAAAATTAGCATCCACATGATGATATCACAAATTTATTTATTAAGTTTTAAGAAATATAATATACATGAATTGAAGAATGTTATTTAAATGTACAAAACCTTTAATATTTATACATGTAGAATTCAATTTGCAATTTTTCGTGCAACAGTTTCGATACTGTTATATTGTGTTTTCCAAATTAGTCAAAGTCATTATGTAGCCAAAGTGGTATTGTAATTAAGAGCTTAGAACGACGCAGTTATTTTGAATTCCGATGAAGTGACTTCAATGTTAATGAAACAAAGAATGCTTGGGAAATTGAATAATATGACTAATGAGTTTAAGGAAACAATGAATAGCTGGAATACATCTAAGTAGCTGGACTTATTGTGTGAATATACTTTTATTTCTTTGAATAATTTTAATTGTTATTTAAAAATACAAAGAAGATGGTGCTATTTTTAACTCTAGACCTTCTACATCTACATAAGAACAGTTTAAGTAACAGTATCCACATAGAACATATTACTTATACAACATAGGTGTCTAATTACATCTGCATTATAGATATAAGTTGTAGTGACTTGTAATGCTTCATTACATAAAACCAAAGTAGCAATCGATAATTTTATTGTTATCTTAAGTTATGTGCTATTTATGTATGTATGAAATACCTAGAAAACGAGCATGCCGTCCACAAGATTACGTTGCTACCGCCGCTTATAGATATCTGTAATTGTCTATCATACATCTACCTGAGGTCACCCACAAATGCATTGCCATATTTATTACCGAGCGCTAGTTGAAACGCTGAAACAAAGGTACGTAGGCATTCAATGTAGCGATGGACGCCAGATGAAGAGAAAATAATCTCGAATAGAGGTCTCCATTCGCTACATAAAGACTTGGTCACGCCTCTGCCAAAAATATCTTTTACAAAGGCCGATTACTAAAGATCTATATGCTGATTTAAAGATTGTAAAAACACAAACGTTTTAAAAGCACCTACCGTATTTCCTTGCGTCGCTTAATCGGTTATTCGGTACTTTTTGCCAACCTTATGCCAGCGGACATAGTTTTGTAATAGAGGCAAAGGGAAAGCGCTGTTGTTGGCTAATAAATGCTGCTTGGAATAGGTAGGGAAATAACGATTACAAAATATGATCATATCGAAGGCCCTAGTGATAATAGATACAGACCTATTCTGACCTTGGGTATCTACTGGTACCCAACTGGTAAATTTTGTCTCATTGCTGAACACTGATCTCTCCCCACGACTGGATAAAGCCTGATGCATAATTCAACACGTTGGTCCACCAAACCAACATGGGTTTGTCACACTTGCATACTTCGTCATGTTGCTCCATTATGTATCCGTGGTAGTTAATCGAGGCCTACTCTCGTTACCTGTGATCAGACTACCCATAAAGCTTACAAGGTATAACGGCAGCGGAACCGACAGCTTAATGTGTCTTCGACCTCAGGAATATAGGAACACGTAATAAATTTTGGCACTAGTAGCCAGTGGTCACCCATCCAACCCATGTCGGCGATTGACGTTGCTTAACTTAATGTGTTAAGATGCCTGCAAGTTCTGATATGATAATGCATAATGGGTAATAATAAATAAGTATGTATTGCTTATGTAGGTAATTTTATTAACATAAGATCAAGGAACATGTGGCCTTCGTAGAAGACTGTGATAAGTAGGTAAGACTATTGGTAAGTATATAAAGACTGTAATAACTGACCATA
The DNA here is from genome assembly GCA_014595695.2 of Epargyreus clarus clarus. Lineage (NCBI taxonomy): Eukaryota > Metazoa > Arthropoda > Insecta > Lepidoptera > Hesperiidae > Epargyreus > Epargyreus clarus. The sequence continues at coordinate 9,006 of JACTTY020000048.1, read as the reverse complement.
TTTCCTTTTACCAAGATATGGTATTATTCTCTTTGCCTCACGTTTGACATTAAATTCACAAAGCTTCATCAAAGTTTGTATTTACATAATTTTTGTAGTAGAAGTAAATAGTATGTTCTGATATCTTCAAAACTGTACAACAAAAAACTGGTTTGGTTTTATGACTGGCCAGGATGTTTGAGGCTGCAAACCACAACTAATTACAATTAATTAATATAGTATAATAATAGGTAAATTAAACTGAGGTAAAGGAAAAACAATATGATTCCCTATTTCATATTATATTTATATCACTTTCATTATACATAAGATAATAATTTAAACCTTAAGTGTCAGTACAATTCATCTCTAACGACTACGATAAGTATTTTTAATAAGTTTCTCACATCTTTGATATTGTGAATTAATTTTCAATAACTTAGCATTTTCATACAAGTACATTAGCAAAAATTATTTATCTAAGACCGTTTCTTTGCATGTTTTCGCAAATTATAGTAGTACAAACTCTTCTGACTCCAAATCAGTATCACTATCTTGTATATTTGGCGTAACCCAGTTCTGTTCAGTTTCATAAATAGAGTATCTAATATTTGGTGGGTCCATAACATTAGTGCGAGATCCATGGTTTAAAGTAAATATGGGGTATTCGTTATTCGAGGACACACCCCTCGGGACTAGGAATGATTTAATTATATTTACAAATGTTTCGAAGTCATGCAACGTTGCTAGATAGAAACCTATACAACACGACGGATCCATTTTGTTTATTGGCATTTTTCTTGGTGAGCGACAATGAAATGTTTGTAAGGAGAAGTTCGGTTGCCACACATCAACCATCTCCTGGCAGTAATGTGGATCCAAGTGTATTAACCTGTCATCCTGGTAGCCAACAAAATATAGTGAGTGCTTTGGTCTTCCTCCTATGATGCCTATGCAAAAATCTAATGTTAGAAGTGATGTCAGGCATGGTCCATATATTGGATTCAATTTATCTGTCCCAAGTTTAACAGGTACCAGGAGAATTAATGACTTCCAGGAACTATTTGGCAATCTGCAAAGAGTATACACATCTTGAATGTACACCGTAGAGTCCTGAGCAACGTACACTTCTAAACTATCAAATTCATAGTTTTCTTTTGAAGCAGCCGCCATGACTGCCTTCAGGCAATGAGCAACAGAAGCGGGACCATACCAGTCTCCAGGTTTCTTCCCTAAAGCCTCCCCCAGGCTTACCATCTGGTGAATGGAGAGAGGACTGTTCACTGATGACTTATCACCAAACCATTTTATAATCATCCGGTGAAGGCAATCTTCTTGAAATTCTCTAGCATTCTGTATACCTTTTTCTGGTGACCACCTCCATGAACGGCCGAGAAAATGGCAGACTAAAGCTTGTGCAAGTAACATTTGTCCACTCCTCAACATGCATCCCCAACCACAATCAGTTGTGAATGTTGATCCTGACATTGTGGGGAATTCCCTCCTGTATGTCATCCATACCCTGCTTATAAAATCTGATTTGAAGCCTTCAATGCCTTCACCATATATTTGTTCAATAGGGTCTTGTGCAGTAGCCTCTGTACCGATTTCGGTGGAAGATTCCAATGATCCACTGGGGCTCAGTTTCCTGTGATAGCACCGCCCGAGGAGCCAAACTGGAGATTCCTTCGAAAAACTTGTTTTTAACTTTACAGTCCAACCGAACTTGACATTGTTCCACATTGACAACAATCGCGATTCGACTTTGCCTTTTAGATCCAACAGGTCCTCGGAACTGTCCCGCGTGTTCTCCTTCGATGTGGCGCCTCTCCCAACAGCCTCCACCCTCATCCCTGAGGTGCTGCTGCTGCTAGAACTCCTTAGCAGAGAATTTTGAGCAACTAAGCTATTAGACCCGTTCATTATTATTCGATGAAAAAATACATTTACTATCTTAGTCCACGAGTATGTTCGATTTGACTGACAAATTGTTAACCCGCACGAGTATATTTAAAGAACACATTGTCTATTTTACATTTCTAGTTTAAGCACATTTATAGCCCTTTAAAGCTATATATTATGATTACATTTTCCACAATAGTGACACACAAAAGACCAAACAAGAAAGCGAGAAAATAAATTCGATGAAAACTGTCAGCACTGTCAGCAAAACAAATGTCAGTGTCATTTTTAGCCATAGACAACTTCCATTTTTCATTATCAAAGAACAGAATCACCCTAAAATTATCTTTATTTTTGACATTTACACACTTAAATGTTTTAACTATAATAAATTAAAGTAATATAAAAAAATAATGAAATAATATAACTTTATTTTAAATTAAATATAATAAGCTACATCTAAATTGCTGTCCCTGGGATGAGTTCCCAGAATGCTGGCAACATTCCCTCGTTGGATAGCGAGGCTAATTCGCTGTCCGAGGTATGTGCCAGCTCTCTGGTCATTCGTTGACTCTATCAACCGTTTGGACAGATGCTTAAAAAATAATCTAGCATTGGAACCCCACGGCCCCAATGTTTCAACACCAAATGGCAGAAATATGTAGTCTTTAATAAGATCTGCATATTTCTGCAACTTGCGAATTTCAGCGTCGGTTGCCACGACACCGGCTGCCCTGGAAGATATGTGAATATGAGAAGGTGCCAGTGTGTCCACGCAAGTAGCGTCCCACACAAGACACCTTCCATTCTTCCAGGGAATAAGGGTTAAACCATCAGGCTTCTTGCCATCGCTACGTACTAAACCATTCGGCTCTAATTGAGCCGGTACGTTAGCAGTGACAAGAGCCCTCCGGATAACGTCATTTAAAGCCGCGTGGCGTGATAGACGACCGGCGCTGCGTTGACAAGACAGGCCGTGGAGGCCCAAACGGTCGACTTGAGCTCCACAAGGGCAACAATGTGGATGATTTAAAAAAGTACCCAGTCGAAGGCCCACTGCTGTAGAAAAAGAAATATTGTCCAAAAGCGTTCCTAGAACAGAATGTAAAATATTAAGTATAATTCGTAAGAATGATAAATGGCCTCTCTTTTTTCAAATTATTAAATACCAAAAATAGCATTGACCTCAATCTTTTTATAATAAAGTTTGGATAGTTTTATAATTTGCCGATAGTTTTGGATTAGTTACTAATAATTTATGTCTGATTTTTGATATATGGTCATGTCATGTCATTTGTCAATTGTCATTTGCTCACTTGAAGTCACTTGTGATTTTATTTTGTGTTATTATATGTTGTGAATTGTGACTATTTAGAGCAATAATCAATATTAATAAACTTATCCTAATAGCGTCTTAGAACTCAAAACTCGGTGCACATTGTTTTCAAAATCTATTGTTACGCGAACGACGAGAAAAAGAAACGAAAATGATGCCAGGAAGGATAGGACACATGCCAGTAGCTCCTGAAAATCCCCTTGGTTTATCCTGGCATGATTCGGCATGGATTCCTTCGTTAAACCCTTCAAATATAATGGAATATTTTTCAGAAAGATCAAACCCATTTTTTGATCGCACTTGCAACAATGAAGTGGTAAAAATGCAGCGTTTGAGTATGGATCAGCTACAGTAAGTGTTTTTTTAATGTTATAGAAATAGCAAATAATCATCTAAATAGAATGAGTACTACCTAATGTTGACCACAGATGCTATGTTATTCATGGAGACTATGTTGAAACAACTTATATGTGTTTCTTCTTTACCACACATTACAAACCGGAATACAGCAGCATAGGAAATATTGCAATATTACATGTGCTACGAGAGAATCCAAAAAGATGAAATTTTGCCCTTATGGCAAAGTTCAAATATACTGTAATTTACTTTCAAGTCCTATATTTTCGTCAACCATATTCCTGCTACTGATGTGCATGTAATAATATAACATAACATATTCCAAATTTTTTGTGTTTAGAAATATGACTGGCCTGGAGTACATATTGCTGCATGTACAAGATCCGATATTGTATGTGATCCGGAAGCAACAGAGGCACAGCCCCATCCAAACCATTCCTCTGGCAGATTACTACATTATAGCTGGTATTGTATATCAAGCACCTGATTTGGCGAGCGTCTTGAATTCAAGATTGGTGAGGCATACAGCAGACATATGTTTATTGAAAATTATCTTTACTAATAACAACTTTTAGTCTTTACCATAAAATTGTATCTATTCAAACACATGCTAAGACATGCTTGTTTTTGGTTTAAGATGCAAAACTTCAATAGTCAAGTTAAAAAGAATTAGTAAAATGTTTGAACAACATACAAGTATTTTTACTAAGAACTTTTTACTAAGTATGAAATCTTAGTATGAAAAAAAATAAAAGAGTATGGTTAGAGGAGTTTGGAGTATTTGATATATAATAAGATAATAGAATACTAAGCATACTAAGAGGTTCATACAGTAGAAAGGTAGAAAAACACTGACAACTTTGAAACTTAAATTGTCAAATGATTTCAGTTATCAGCAGTACACCATCTACAAGGTTCTCTTGAAGAAACCATGTCATATTCCAAATACCACCCCAGTAAGGGGTACTGGTGGGACTTTAAGCCAAATAAAAGTGGTAAATACAAATATATGTACACTATCTTCATTATACAACTGTCTTTAGGCTAAGTACTATTTATGTATGTGATGGAAACTGCCGGGTTTCATAGTGTCTATGCCATATGTAGTGTGCTCAGCATGAAGAGAAGGAGTGATAGTTTACAAAATGAAGCTTGTAATAACATAAATAGTTTGTCAGGTATACATGTGATGAAGACCCTTAATTAACCTACATTTTCACTATAATTTCTTTTAGGTGTGAGCCCTTTCAACAACAATCAATCATCTACTAAAGATACATTGAGCACCCCCAAAGAAGAACCATCCACACTGTTCCAACGCCAACGAGTGGACATGTTACTGGCTGAGTTAATTCGACAATTCCCATTGCCAATGATTCATTCCAATCAGGTGAGCTTTTTTATTTAGTGTATACATATAGATCAGATTAGTCTATATATACAATTTTTACAAGAATGAAATCACAGGATGCTGCAATTTTACAGTTAGAAAACAGAAATACTTATTACAAGAATTTTTTTTCAACAAAGGTATGGTATTAAGACCATTAAGGGTAAGGCTCTTCCAGTTCAGCTTTTACAAACAGAAAACTTAGGAAAGATATATATTATAGTATGCATTTTAAGAGAAAACAGAAATTCCTGGAATATTTCAATATAATTGATTTATATTCATACAATATCTATGTTACTTATACTATATTACTGACATACTTATATTATACTTTATTTGTTACTTATATTTATACTTTACTAAATCACATTAATTGTTTAAGACAAATGGAGTCACCGTAAAAACTGAAAACAATGATAAAAGTGGTGATAAAGCTGGCGAAGGTACCCTGGGTAATATCACAATTAAACAGGAACCCATAGATACTATGTCCTCTGACATGACCAATGGTACAATGCCACCACATATGGAGATCAAAACGGAAATCAAGCAAGAAAATATGAAGCCACCTCCAGAAAAGAAATCCAGGATGTAATTTATAACATAATAAGATGTAATAAGGCAGGAGTATGATAAGTGCTAAATAAAATATGTATTAAGTATATAAAGATTTATTTCATTTAAGATTTACCTACATAATAATTATTCTATATCAAGACAGTAAATGTACTTATATAATTAAAATTACATTCATTATTTTTAAAGAAGTTCTCAGGAATGTGAAAGGCCATTCTGAATTTGAGCCACCCGGATGGACTATGGCTTAAACCCCTCTCTGAGAGGAGACCCGTGCCTAGCAAAAGGACAGTAATAAGTTAATGACAACTTACTATTTTTTTAAAATTCACTTTGTATTTATTTACAAAAGAGTATTTAAATACTCATTGTTCTTCTCCAGTTGCCGGTTGTACAAGTTTACGATGTTTTCATTAGTTGTGTCATGGTTCAGACAAATCTGACAATTTATTCTCCTAGGATCTGTTAAGTTATCCCTATTTATTTGTTGTGTATGATTTGCCCTGAAATATAACAATTAAAATAATAACAAGTAGTTGTACATGTATACAAGATACATCTATACAAATAGTTGGGTTAAAAGAATACTCACACTGCTTTCCTAAGTCCTAGTTTAAATCCAAACTCAAATCCCTGATTGTATCCAACGTCAAAACTGGACTGAAATGAAGCAGCTTGGCCGTTAACAACACCGTCTGAATATCCTTCCTACAATTTATTTAAAAACTTATAGATTAGTCTAATATACTACTAATACTACTTGTATTAGGTTAAAAACAAATAAATCAGGAATTACTTTGTTTATACTATCAACTGTGCGTGCCCATGTTTTTGCAGATATTTTTACGGTTTCATCAGCCATAATTTTAGTGCATTAAATACTATTCCATATAAGTGAGTATAAGTTTATAAATTACAAATTATTACAATAACAAATCTCTTTAGAGTCTGTCAGTGTCAGGTCAGGTGTAAAACTTTTTGACAATTTTGACATTGCCAAGTGCCAATTTATTAACTATCAAAGATTATTAAGCCACACGTATAGATAAGTTTGTCGATGATATCGAACGAAATGTGAATAGTCTGTGGATTAATTACTTTTGTAAATTATCTGTGTAATCAATGTCATTGTCAAGTGAAATTTAAAAATTCTGTTTCTGACTGACGTCTGCGGTCTGACACTTTTACTTTAAAGCGGCTGAAGTGATGTGGTTGGGAGCTTGTGCTACATTTTATAGATGATATTTTTTTGATAAAGAAGTGGATATTATTTTTTGTTGAAGTTTCATAATGGGTTTTATATTCGGGTTATTGAAGCGGATTATAAAATTTTTCCTATACATAGCAGGACTAGTTGCAGTAATTTTATTGATACCGAACCTGCCGCCGTATACAAAGTTTACGAGCATCGAGTAAGTTTTGAACTTTGTAATTACACGTTCACCAAAGTGTTACCGTTAAGTGAAAGTCATTTGACGACATTTTTTTTTTCTTTTTACTCAGACTTGACGCGACGCAACCCAGAACAGGCGCGTTAGCTCCTAACGGTGACTTGAATAATGTCGAAAAGTTGTATATCGATAAGTTGCTGGGACCGGAAAGTTTCCAACTATGGAACGGCGAACTGTACACAAGTCTTGCGACTGGAGAAATTGTGAAAATCTCACATGGTGGGCATGTGACCTTCGTTACTCAAATAGGTCAACCATGTAGTAAGTAGACTTTCCATACTATATTTATATTATTTTCATTTTTATATAAAATTATTTCTTGAAAAATAAAGAATTTGTACATGAATATTTTATATAATTATGTTTTTTTAATGATAATAAAATATGACACACACAAAATTGTTAATATGGCTATATTATGTTAATATTTTATTGCAGCTGGAATAGCACAAGAGCACATTTGTGGAAGGCCTCTAGGATTTGTGTTTGATGATAAAAGCAAGCAAATGTACGTCGCTGATGCCTACTTAGGTATTTGGAGAGTGGACCTGAAATCTTATAAGAAGCAGCTTTTAGTCTCACCACGGAAAGAAATTGAAGGAAGGAAACCAATGTTATTTAATTCTGTGGCATTGGCTGCTAATGGCGACTTGTACTGGACAGACTCGACTAGCGATTACAATTTGAAGGATGGAGTATTTGCAATTGTTTCCGACCCATCTGGAAGGTATGTGCAACATGTTATTGGAATATTCATCGTTAACTTATTTCTGTCTCTCTGCTGGGCATGGGTCTCTTTTCAGACTGGGATTGGGCAATAGACACCTCCATTGGCATAGTGCAGATTGATAGTAGATTTCTTACAATTTTTTTCTTTACCGTGCATGTATGTGATAATTTCTTATATGCACATGACTTTGAAAAACTTGAGGTGTATGTCTAGTACTCTGGTCCAGGACTCTTAAGTGTGAAAGGTCAAAGTTGATACTACTAGGCTATGGCTGCTTATTTATTACTATCTATAACTGATGATATAATTATTGATTATTAGTTTATTTCATTTCTTGGAATTTCATCTCAAGAATAAAGTTACTTAGCAAATTTACAATTGACTAATCTGTTTTTAAATAATTCATCTTCATCTTGTGATTTTCATCTTGTCTTGTGATTTCATCTGTATAAATAATGAAGTAGGTAATTAAAGTCCACTTCAATTAGCTATATGCCTATTTAGTAATGGTACTACATTCTACAGGTAATTGTACAATGAATAATAAATGTTGTGTCTATTAAAATATTTGCATTCTTATGGTCAAATAAGAAGTTACATTTCTGTAGTGTAAAATAAAACGATGGATTACATTTTTATGAACTACATGATCCAACCTTCAATATCAATTTGTTTTCCCCCTGTATGTGTTACATTAGTGCGCACACCTTTATCCAATGCTAAAAATACATGCACATCTGCTTTCTCAAATGCATATGAACACTTGAAAGGCAATCCTTACTAAGCAACATTGCGAAACATGTACAGAAGAGTGATTTAATTAAAGTGAAATACATATTACAAAAAATAAGCTCACCCAAGTGTTAAATGTAAATGATTTTAACAGACATATAAATATTTCAATGCAACAATTATGTGAATGTTCTTTTGTTTTTGTCAATATTTCGAGTTCAAATTGCTCTTCTGTAAATTTTACTGGATATCACTAAGTAACAATTGGCTTTGAAGTGTCTATGTATATACAAAATTTCAATGATGTTTTCTGATGAAAAAACTCTATTACGCAGGTTGTTCCGCTACAATCCAGCCAAGAATGAAAGTACAGTTCTTCTTGATGATTTATGGTTTGCAAATGGCATAGTTATGTCACCCGACAATCAATTTGTGCTCATTAGTGAAACAAACCGATTGCGAGTTCTGAAGTATTATTTGATGGTCCCAAAAAAGGCTCTACTGAGGTGTTCGCCTGGGTTGCCAGGTAAGAAATTATTTCCCTTTCTGT